>OW026314.1:17987500-19187500 GCA_932273695.1 Apotomis betuletana | reverse complement strand
ACCTACTGAGCCGGCGGTCCCGGCTTCGAATCCCGGCCAGGGCAAATATGTGTGTGATGAACACGAATATTTGTGCTTGGGTCATGGTTGTTCCAATGTATTTAAGTATATATTTATCTATATAAGTATGTATATATCGTCGTCTAGTACCCATAACAGAAACCTTCCTTGAGCTTAATTTGGGACTAGATCGATTTGTGTGAGGTTGTATGATATTTATTTTATTATTTATTGATAGTGTTTGTTAGCAAATTAAAATTCGAGTTAAAATAGATGAGTAAAGTCGGGTATGGGTTATATTATTATATTATTTTGATAACGTTTCAAATTCCCAAATAGCTCAGGTAATGTGCCCGTCATAACATTAGCTAGGCCAATTTTTTTACTGTACACCCCACTTTTTTAGATTTTGGATATTTTAGGTAATTTCTTCTCAGAATCACGAGCTTTTTGGATTTCAAGAAAAAGTGTCCCAATATTTTTACGTTCCATTCCGTTACCATTTCCATACAAAGTTCTATAGCGGTAACGGAATGGAAAAACAAAAAATATATGAACATTTTAAGACACTTTTTGTCTCCTAATTAGATCGAAAGAGCTCATAATTCTGAGAAGAAAATACCTGAAATATACGAAATTATTGTATTAAGCGGTTTACACTCACGTAAAATTGCCAGGAAACATGTCGGACCGTCCCTGACCATTTCACGTGAGTGTAAACCGCTTAATGCAAAATTAAATATGTCTCACGAAGGTTTTAATAAGATTTATATCCAAAATCTAAAAAAAGTGGGGTGTACAACAAAAAATAAAAAGGCCTATCAACAAATATCAACTGATATAGTGATTGTCACAAATTAAAATTCTTATTAGTGATAATGGCTTGTTACAGTATAGATGAGTATATAAAACGTTTCAAACTTCCAAAAAGTATTACCTAATGCAAAACTTATCAAAAACACGAAAAAAAATGTTTTGTTTGCACTAAAATAGCAATTAAAAGGTACCTATGAGTGAATTAATGAATGAGTATATTTATTTCAGATTAAAAATTCAATTCATATTTTATCTATCTATATATTATAATCTTAAATATATAATAAATTAATAATTATGAACATAGCAAAAACATCAACTTTAGACAAGAAAGCAAATTATAAATGTATGGCAGTTAAAAACCTCATCACCGCTTTTAACGAGCTATACATTTTTACGACCTGCTTAAGGCTCCTTGTCCGTTCAAAAATGCTGAAATGAAATGTTTTAGGCATTTTTCTCTATGATCAAACATATTCCTAAATAATATTCTCAATGTCACTACTTAGAACATGGCTATTGCGATTTATTGGTATATATTTGAAACCTATAGTTTGAATTTTTCATTGATAATTTTTGTTTTAAAAACTACTCGAATTTCATAAAAATCACGACAAAACTGTTTTTTTTTTTTTACTTATTTAAAAAATATTAATTTACGGCAGCACGCAATGATATCATGATTTAGCTACGTTACTATCTCGAACTCAGGGAGAAGTTTTGTTCACTTTAAAAAGTTGGTTTAAATTATCAATAAAGTATATTTGTCATAATATGAAATAAAAAAAAATAAAAAACGTACTACAAGGCTTCTTAAATATCACAACTTAAAATTCGTTTTCCTAAAGCCCTTTTGAAATAGAAATTAATTCTTTCTAATCCTTATACAGACAGATGCATTTAAGCTTCACTATACTGCTAGACTTCGGAAAGGGCGTAAGTATAAAGCTTTCCCTTTAAAATGTGTCATTTTGTTGTAATAAGATCTCTACTAATAAATGATGAGCTTTTGTTTCTATTTCTGTTAAGTCTTATCTGGTCTTAGAGAAGAACAACAAATTCAGACGAAACACGATACTGGACATAAACAGGGTGAGATTTAAGACGTGTTAAAAATAATAATAATATAATATAGTTTTGTCTTAGATAATAATAAAATTTTATGTACTGTTGGCGCAGTTTAGACCACCGGCTCAGTAGGCATGTACACTACCACTTCACCAAGCGTGTCAAAAAAAATACGCAATATAATCCGTATAGACTAGATAAGTCCACTGAAATATGGACTTTAACCTTAGACTAAACCATTAATACAAAGATCAAAGCTTAAAGAAAAATGAAAATGAATTACCTAGTGGAAGAGACCGCGAATCGAACCCGGCACCTCTGGGTTGCCGGCCCAGCGCGTTAACCATTTTGCCACCCTAACTCCCACGCAACCTATCGAATTTTTCCTTATGCTTTGTGTGTCGATCTTTGCATTGTTTATCCGTTATCGTTTACTTCTTAGACTGTTTTGTATATAACATAACTATTATGTACCATTTTGTATGTGCATTTAAGTAGGCATATTGAGGCCTAATAAAAAGCTGTCCGGTGACCTTATAAAGGTCGCCGGAAGGCGCTGGATGCAGGTCGCTTCCAACCGGTATATATGGAAGTCCAAAGGGGAGGCCTATGTTCAGCAGTGGACGTCCTATGGCTGAGATGATGATGATGATGATGATGAAAAAGCTGTAGCGGTACTCATACTCAACGTCATAAAAAGATACCCAATTACCCATTTTCTCCTTTAACGACCGAATGTGTACTCAGCCGAATAGGTATTTTGGGCGTAATTAGGGACCTAGGCTAACAATAGGGCTGAACAGCCTATTAGTGTCCGAGGTAAGGGACTCCAAATATTGGGCCAACGTGGCAAATATTAGCTCAACAACTGACAGAGCTCCAAAACATGGAGCTAGGGTTTTTAAAAATCCTCTAGGTACTTAGTGACTCATTTGTGGTCACTTAGTACCTAGAGGATTCTGACTGAGAAATAAACTATCACGAGTTACAATCACGAGTAATTCATTGAAACATCCTACAAATGGTCCTTTTTTTGTCAAAATTACATCCATGAAAAATCATCGAATTTTTGTAAACACGTGTATAGAAATGTACTGCCAGAATGTAGAAAATGTATTTCTTTCCTTTGAAGTGGATTTTTAAACCGGGTACCTATTACTAAGATATATATACCGCTGTCCGTCCTTCCGTCACCAGGCTCTATCTCATGAACAAAAACTGTGAAAATTTCAACTGTCTAATTATCACAGTTGAAATTTTCACAGTTTTTGTATTTCTGTTGCCGCTATTACAACAAATACTAAAAAACAGTTAAAACAAATATTTAAGGGGCTTCCATACAGCAAAAAACTTTGCACTTCATTTGTATCCGGCGACATACATGCCAGGTGCAAATTAAACTTAACCGAACCAGTTAAGATGAATAATAATATTATTAAAACTATCGTGAGACATCTTTAATAATTATAAAAACGGTTTAAACTCACGTCAGACAAACAGACGTCAGTTAAGATGAGATAAGTATTTTTACTGAACCCCGGTGCGCCAGTCAGAATCGCACTGAAAAATAAATAAAAAAATTGGGCAAGTGCGAGTCCGACTCGCGCATGAAGGGTTCCGTACCTATATATATATATATATATATAACCTATAACAAGTTTGTTGTATGGGAGCCCCCCTTAAATATTTATTTTATTTTATTTTTAGTATTTCTTGTTATAGCGGCAATAGAAATACATCATCTGTGAAAATTTCAACTGTCTAGCTATCACCGTTCTTGAGATACAGCCTGGTGACAGACGGACGGACGGACGGTCGGACGGACGGACAGCGAAGTCTCAGTAATAGGGTCCCGTTTTTACCCTTTGGGTACGGAACCCTAAAAACGGCAAATATAATCTCACCTTTGATGATTGGTCTAAAAGCGTATGCTTGCGTTGTCCACGAGTTCGATCAAATGCGCCAACATCAAGGTACGGGTAAGCCTAAGTAAACGGACATTTTCCTCCCAAGTGAAATTAGCTTAATGTTTGAACTGCGTTTTGGTCTCATCATGATGTCCCTTGTGGGACGTGGACGTAATCGGGCAGCGGTCGAATGAGACTTCAATTTGAACCGAAATACCCTTGTACAAAAAACACTTATACTGTAGTAGGTCATGCCAATTTATTTTGTCCGCAAAATAATTTTATTTTAATGAGGACATATATTATTATGTACGTACTTTAAATATGTAAATATATATTCAGTTTTAATACATGCCCACATGCTGTTAACACACTGAATAACAATAAAATTCATGCATTCCTATTTAAATTAATTGCGTATTGAAATGTGATACAAAAAATATAATAAGTACAGAATTTTAGAAGAAAAAATACTTTTTTTTAAGACACGCTTTTATTATTTAATTCTGATAATTAATATGCCATTACCATTTCCATATAACCTACTACAGCGGTAACGGAATGGAAAAACAAAAAAATTATGAATATTTTGGGACAGTTTTTTTCTCTTAATTAGATCGAAAGAGCTCGTGATTCTGAGTAGAAAATACCCAAAATATCGAAAATTAAAAAAAAAGTGGGGTGTACAACTTTAGAATAAATGGCCCAAATACGTCTCATGAAAGTTATAATAAGATTATCAATGAAAATGTTGTCTAATAAGCCAGTATTCAAATAATATGTCTATTTATTACTTGGATGACTCAGTATCTATAAACTAAATCAGTCGGATACGTCTCAATTTAATCACGATTGTGTGACCGCTGCTAAGCCACTTATCTCGTAAAGATCGGCGCCTACGCTATAATTTGTTTGCTAACCATTTAATATTCGTAAGCTTGTTGTCCATTACAAAATACTGCTTCAACTTGTTTAAAACACACTAATATTATAAAGGCGAAAGTTTGTGAGTGTGTTTATATTCGTATGTTTGTTACTTCTTCACTCTCAAAATGACCAGACCAATTTTAATGCATTTTGGTTAATGAAGGTAGCTGACACCCTAGATTAACACATAGGTCACTTTTATCCTTAACGCGGGTAACACCGCGGGGCGATCCTAGTATGTAATAAATTCTAAAAAGGCATATTAAAAGAATAAGTGGTATGGACTATCAAGATTATTGAAAAAGTTTTCATGTTTACAAACAAATTGCGGCTTTATCAAGCGTTAGGGTGCTTTCCACTGAAACGGAGCGGAGATACAGATTTCAACTCAGGTGATTGGTCGATTCCGCACGTCACCGCTTTAGTGGAGACGCACCCTAAACGGCCGGACCGATTTCCCAATTTTTTGTGCACTACCAGCTAAGTATTCGTATTAAGTTATAAAATGGAATATACTTACACATTTATTAAAGGTCAATGACCAATATCTTTTTATTAACAATGGTACTTATCCTATGTCCTATGTTAGTAAGTATACCAGAGTTATAGGATCCTAGAATCAAAAGTGAGTTATGATTATGACTTTGACAATAAACAAATGACCGTTTTATAGTATTGTTAGTATTAGTAGCTACTAGTTTAAAAATCATTGTATGTGACGTCAGCTTATCCTAACTGTTGTTAGTATTTCCCTTAGGCCTTATACATAGCTCTTCATTTACATTAAGGTATTTACTTTTGGATTTAGGGTCCCTAAACGTATTTAAAATACGACCTAAAATACCAACACAAAAGAATATGGAAAGCAAAATAGGACAAAAATATATTTTACTTTATATTCCAGTGTTATTTTGTATAACAATATAAAATCTTACTCTCTACACTATTGCGAAGTTGACTTTAAGGCTTGTTCGGACTAGGCTAGTATTTTAGTCTAGTACCGAGTAATTTAGTAGCTAAACGTGTCTGAACACCAAAAAATTAGTCGAGTAGATTAGTGAGTAATTTAGTCGAGTCAATCCATTTTAATCTATTTTTTTAGTAGTTTAGTAGTGAGTAGCACCCCCCACCACGCGCCGTGCTTACTTGGGCGCCGGCTAAACAAGTCCGAACGGTCCGAACCTGTCGATTTAGTCGCGTTCATTAGTTGGCGTGAAAATGTCGTTTCGCTGGAGCGAGGAAACCACTTCAAAATTGCAGAATACCACTGACTTGTGAACCTTACTCGACTGTAATGCGAACGATTTTTAGGCAGTAGCGAATAGTTTAGCTACTAAGTTACTCGCTACTAGACTAAAATACTAGCCTAGTCCGAACAAGCCTGGCGAAGTTGGGCGAAGTATGAGTTTCCGCAGCGAAGTACTTTACACACAATTTTTTTTTCTTTCAATGATTCCCAAAGTATTGAAAAAAAAAAAAAAAAACCTCTCCACACCAAATTTGGCTTAGCTAGCCATATCAGAGCCCACAATAGACGAAGTCCATAGTTCTTGCATTGGGTCGCCGTCGTCGAAATCGATGAGGAGGACTATATACGTCTCCACACTATCATATTCGCCCAACTTCGCGAGTAGTGTAGCTAGGGTTAGAATTTACCTGATCAGGGGGCCTAAACGCAACCATCATAGGCCCCCAGGCAACCATTGTTTGGTGTTTTACTTCTTTACGCCGAAATGTCAAATCAAATCAAATCAAATCATTTTATTGCAATTCATGTTGTACATTAAGGGTCTTAAATACTAGGTAAAGTCCAAAACATGAGCCTTGTCAGGAACAGCAATATCTTACAACTAGAATTAAAATAAATATCAATATGTCGGGAATTTACACATAAAAAAAAAAGAATTAAAATTATATTTCAATACAGGTTTGGTCATAGTCATAATGTTCATTAATTTTCATGATTATAATACAATACGGTAATTTCATTTTCATAGTATTCGAGTTCATTTAAATTAGTTAATGTCTTGTTTTTCATTTAGGAATTCCTGAACGGTGTAGTATGCTTTTTCTATTAAATAGCTTTTTAGAGTATTCTTAAATTGATTTATATTGTTTATGTCTTGGATAGCTTTAGGGAGTTTATTAAATATTTTTACGGACATAGAAAAGGAATTAGAGTGGACCAATTTCATTTTAGAGTTAGGTAAAGCTAGTTTTCTCCTAGGTCGTAGGTAAGGTACGTGCGAGTATTCCGGGAAAAGTACAGGATGATTTTTTACAAAAATGCCCACTTGCAAAATATAGATTGATGTTAAAGTTAGGATTTGGTGTTTTATGAAATATGGCTTGCAACTTATGGTGTCATCTATATTAACTAATATTCTAAGGCAACGTTTTTGGAGTCTAAATAAATGAACGACGTCTGTACTGTTTCCCCATAGTATTATACCGTACTGTAGCCAGGCGTGAGCATAGGCGTAATAGGCACAAGTGGCTGTTTTTATATCTGTACATTTTTTCAGTTCATAAAGGGCGTAAGTGAATCGACTTAACTTAAGTGATATCTGGTGTATAATTATGTTCTTTCCAGTTTATAGTAGAATCGATGTTTATGCCCAAAAGTGAAAAAGTATTTACGCATTCTAATTTTGTATTATCAAAGCTAAAATTTATGTTCATGCTACATTTATGATAGGGTCTAAATTCCATAAGTTTCGTTTTTGTAAAATTTATTTCGAGATTATGTTCTTTTAGCCAGGTTACTATACTAAATATCGTTTCATGGAGACGTTTTTCTAAATTTTGATTATTTTCGCAAGGAATCACCAAAGATATATCATCTGCGAAAAGGGTAGACGAGCAATTTATTATTTTGGGCAAGTCGTTAATGTAAAGAAGAAACAAGGTGCATCCGAGTACGCTGCCTTGGGGTATCGACTGAGTGACTTTAGTTGTTTGTGATTTGATGGTATGTATAAGGCCTGTTATGTAATTATGGTGTTCCACTTCAACACACTGCATGCGGTTTGTGAGATAAGAGACAAACCAATCGTAAGCGGATCCTCTCACGCCTAAAGAGATTTTCTTGAAATTTGAAATAAAAATAAGTAGTTTATATCCTAACTTCTACTTTTACCCTAACACAGGCTACTTTTCACACATACATACAAGCCGCGGGCAAGAACTAGTAACCCGCATCGAGATAACCCTGAATTTCACCTACACGTATGCGTAAAAAGGGATGTAAAATGTTCCAAATCCCATAGTTTCCCATCTAAAAATAGGTCTTATACAAAAAGACACACTCGTAATACAAAAACCGTATGTCATACGCCCTTTTGTAATAAAACTGCCAAAGCGATTGTTTACGGTATGTTCGCTGCGACTGGGCAACAGTAATAAAAGTATTATTAGACGTGACATCTGGTGAGATTATTTTTATAGAAATTAGGCCGTTATTAGCACCTGTGACCAATATGTGGTTACATTTGTAATTGTGAAATAATAGTACATTACTGCAGACGCCGGAAAAGAAGGGCTTGCCGGGCGAGTAGGTATATCCAGCCGACCGTAGGGAGGCCGGATAGTGATACGAAGTCGGCAAGCCCTTTTCACGGCTATGCATGACGCCATGCTTAAAAAAAATTACTTCCTGGCCTTAGGCCTTAAAATTTTGTATGAAATTCCTTTACAGTTCTCTCGAATGGTTCCGCCCAAAACGTACGTGATACTTCGAAGCCTGTTATAGCGAACGTTTTGACGACATTTTATTGCATGTTTGGGAAAATAAAAATATTGCCTTGTACAATCAATGAATTAGAATATAAATATCGTGTTTTAAAAAGACTTCGAAGGTTTGATCGGCTTTTTGAATGCAATTAAGTCCCGTTGTGGTATAATGTGTGAAAATAGCGTAGGTACGAATAAAACTATTTACTATTGTATGTTGTCCAATACTTACGGGTTAATTCACATGATTCTGAGTTAACGATACATGCAAATAATTGCTCATGAAACTGATGTACCAGTTTTAACAAATTTCGCCTGCCGGTAACACACTGTATATAATACTTATAATTTTAGTAAGAACTATAATTAGCATCAGTGTTTTATATTGCCCTCTTTTATGTAGGTACCTATTTATTTGTATAATATAATAATACATGTATTTGAAAAATTATATTTCATGAACACAATGAATTATTACATCTTAAATTTTGTGGCTCGCATTACTTTAGGTCGCCGAGATATGTATCACTCATTAAGCTCAGTAGATCTTTAGACTATATCGTTCACGAGTGAGTAGAGAACTAGAGACAATCTAGATTTAAAAGACGAAACGACGAGAAAAACGCTAGAGCGAGCAAGTATGATAGATGAGATACTGATCTATTTGAATCTTCAGTAAGCGAAAGAGCTAGTGAGCTAAACCAAATGATATAGCTCGTTTGAATCACTCACTCGCGAGCTAATCTCTATATGGCAGTTACTCCCATTTATGAATATTAGTAAGTAGTATATCCCAGAAATTGCCATAGTTACGTATGTCTGGTAGGAACCAATATCACCCGAATCGCTAAGTTCCAGTTTGGATTCATTATAAATTCCACTAAGTTCGACAGCCATCGATATTGGAATTGCATAGTTCATTCTTGATTAATTACCGCCCTACGTTTCGGCGGAATTCCAGTGTGCCGGTATTTTGGAACAGGTATTTTACGCATTTGCGGAACAGGTATTTGTTGTAGTTAGATTGCTTGAATACTTAATTATATAATGTATGCGGAAGGAGGTAGTAGGTACGTTAGTGTGTGTTTGTAAGGTCGTACGACTCGTATGTAGCTTAGGGATTAACACGTCGACCAATTTCAAAAAAAGAGGAAGTTTTTATGTCGGAGTGTACGTTTTTAATGTCATTATCCCAGAATGTTATGAACTATTCCTAAAAATATATTAAGCAAGTCGTTGATATGGCTACCAACAAGGCTAGCATATCTAACCGCGATTAGATCTGTCATGAACAGGAAACTAGCCTAGCTCCCTTGCAACACTAGCGCCATCAATTTAACAAATGTTTACAATCAAGCGAAAAATTGAAAAATTAAATGGACATTTAATTTCATTCAATGGTTCAGTCCATGGCTTTCCGGGCCAACACGGGCGTCCTACCAACTGGACCACCGAACCAGATGTGAGAGCCATTGAATCTCTCAACCAGTTGCTTCAACATGCCTTATGGTGGCATCGTAGCGCCATCTACCGTAAAGATTTATACTTTATAGACGGCACCATCGTCTCAAATTTGTTGAGAATCGATAATAACGATGTGCTACACCCTAATTAATTATTTTTTATTAAAGCAGTAACGTCTGCTCACGTAAACCAAATGTTTACAATGAAGTGAAAAATAAAAAAAAAAAAATTTTGCTGCTGCTTTAATAAAAAAAAAATTGGGCAAGTGGGAGTCCGACTCGCGCATGAAGGGTTCCGTACCTATATATATATATACAAATACAAATCATTTATTTCGGACTTTATATCCATTGTGTTAGTGGTACAAACTTAGGGGTATGGTTAGTATTATTACTATAATTAAGCTAACTTAGACTAAATCAAATTAAAGGCGCCTGGGCGCCGGTATTACAGGCGCGTGCAGCTGCACATAACGCTGCAACAGCGGCGAGTCCCAGCGGTGGGCAAGCATGCTCAGGATACTATTCGAGCTGCCACGACTTCTATTGAGGAGAGACGCACACCTTTTCCTCATGATGGCAAAAAAGCAGTCTGTGTGCGCCTCCGCGAACATTTTCGACGCACTGCAATACCGTGGCAGCCCGAACATCATCCTGAACGCATCGTTGTATTGAACGCGTAGCGCGCTGTACGCCCGCTGTGTAAAGTTAGTCCACAGACCGCACGTGTAGAAGGTTTGGCAAAAAGCCTTAAGGCGACTCCTAATCCCAACGTCCTTGAGGATCTGGGCGGAGCCTAACGTTATTCCCCCCGCCGACCGTGCGCCCCCGGAACATTACTTCGTTCATAATCTCGTTGAGTGGCGTCCAAGCAGCTTCATACACTCGCATAGTCCGAGCGTGAGTTGAAGATCAACAAACCTTATACCTTATTTAAAGGCATTGAAAAATCTCGAAGTAAAATAAATCATTTAAACAATGATATAATTATTTCGGATTACTAAATATCTATTTACCTACTACAGTAGAATATTAAAAATAAAATGCGTTAAAGCTATTTTCCAAAAAAATAAGTGAAATTGGCCATTTGGAAGTCTCGAATCGAAAAATACTTTTTAGTTTCTTTTGTATGTGTAGGTACCTACCAAAAATAGTTAAAATGCCGACAAGCTTCTTGATTATACGTGTAAAATCATGCAGAAATAAAAAATATAGTTTTTTAATAAATACATCATATCGTGACCCAGCGGATGAACCGATATTTTAACATAGTAGTGGAGGCACAGCTTTATCCCCCGGGTCATGCTGCTCTAATGAAAAGATAAACTATAAATAATAGAGCGACAAACTCAACTTTACCGTTGGAAAACGGATTTACGTCCTTTACCTACTTATAAACAGTGATAGTTTTTTATGAATACATTAGTAATGTTCTCAGATGTTCCCCTATACTTGTTGATATTGACGATATTTTACTAGACGAATTTTTTGGCAAATTTCAATGTCCAAGGTCAATGGATACCCTATAAATGTTAATTTACTTGAGTGTCAAAATATGCCGATGCTGGAAAGGAGAACTTATCTAAGCGACATTTTTGGGGATATTGAGTTACTTGTATACACACTGTTGGGATCGGCAGATTTTTCTGCATCAAATGGGTTGGGTCTCGTATACATTTGTCTGACGACTTTTGTGTCGCTTATCCCGTCAGTGATTTAGAGAATCTCTACTTTTTTTTCTACTAAACGACTTGATTTTTGAGGTTTTTTTTAGCAAAATGGAGATAACATAAAAAGTTTTTTGCATAATAATGAACCTTAGAGCTTTTTTACTTATTTGTCAAAACAGATCAAACAACTTGGATAATTTTTGTTTATTGCAACTAACCTTGCACTTGTTGGTTAACTGTTTTTACCTGATCGTAAAATATATTTTAATGTCGTTTGAGGCATTTTACCTATGTCTTTATGATAAAATTAACATAAAGGTAAATTATGAAAGAAACATTGAATGTGATCCACTGCAATGTAAGCACGACTCGAACCTGCGACCCTAAGTTTCCGGCGTAGTGCTCTACCAACTGAGCTATCATATCGTTACGTCAATCACACTAAATCTTTGATTCCATAATTCTTCGCTACTGGAGCGCCCTCTGTGTCATGTGTGTTTAAAATGCTTATGCGCATTAGCCAAAAAGTAAAAATGTGGTATTTCCACATTATTAAACAGAATCGATATAAGATTCTATAAAAAAAAATAACATAGATTAAATTACCTGGTTGTCGTATCTTAACTATTGGCGTTTATCCAAATGTACCTGCTTTGATACTATGAAACCATTGTCGCTTATCCTTTTTTACCTGATATGACTTTGATCGACTACTGTCGCTTATCTTGAATTGCTTGAATGACAATTGAGTAGTATTTGTCGCATAGAATGTACTAAAAAAACACATATTTTCGTTAAATTGGTAGTTAGACAACTTTACCGGTTCTGTTTTATAAAATATCACACATTTAGTAGTAATTCAATACATTTATAAAGGCCGTTAGGCCCACCTACGTGGAAATCTGTGTCTGTGGCGCTAAGGCATTACTTTGGACTCGCTTGATGGACCCAAACGCCATCTCACTCAAACAGTGTCTTACGAGACGTCACTTAAACCACACAGAGTTGTAGGTAGTTTTGTTATTCTTGTTAGGATAGGATATTATCTCATTGCAATTGTAAAACTTGAAATTTCACGTAGTTCGTGATTTAAAATTCCTTAATGAGTACCGAGTGACTGCAGTCTTGAGAACTCTTGTGCTGTTCTCATTAGTCATAGCTATCGTTTGCTACCATACATTGGTCTAGAACTACTGGAAATCTTTCAGCAGATCAGGATCACACATAAAAATTGATAAAATTGAAATTTCACGTGATATCTGATGAATAAATCTTTAACATTTCTAAAGCAGTTTTTTGTATTTGCGTAGTTGGACCATAAGTTTTTGTCTTAGAGAACTTTAAATGTCACTTCATTAATTTTAATGTTTGAAAATAAATATTTTCCTCTAATTAAATCATTAATCGTGAGGTTTTATTGTACGATAAATAGCTTTTCATGTCTGAAATATTTCCTACAAAGGCGATTAGATAATTTTTCTTGATTTATTTCATGCTGATTTATGCACATTTATATATTTACCTGACTATAAAATGAGCATGCACATTATATATATCGTTAACTGTGTTGATTGTTGTGTAATAGATTATACTATTTTACCTGACTAATTTCTCGGGAAATCGGGCCCTAAAACCCACACCAAAAGTGTTATTTTCTGGGAATCCTGTCTGGTGTGGGCCCATGACTGAGAATATCTAAGTATCCAAATGTGTTCGGGAATGCTAAGCAATGACAATTTTTTTTATAAGTACTTAAAATTAATAGACATAGACATAGACATCATTTATTGGTAATTGAGTAGGTTAATTACAAGTCACTTATTCGCTATAAATATATTAGATTATTATTATTTACATATATTTATTATGAAACATTATTTAATTTTGTGTATTTTACATTCCAATATTTATGTTAATTTAATATCTGTGAATTCTTTAAATGTGTAAAAACACTGCTCAATGAGCCACATCTTCAATTTATATTTAAATACGAAAAAAACAGTTGAATTTAATTCTATATGAAAATGAGTGCTTTTTGTTATGTCGCATAGCGTAGTCGTGTGAAAAAACGAACTACACTCTCTTAAAATACACTTCAAACGCACGAAGACAGATCGAACCTCCGCGGGATCCGGTACTATAACAATTTTCCGTAACTAGATGGATCGCGAGAGCAAGTGACACAGCCTTCCCCTTCGACGGTTAGATTTACACTGAGCTCGCAGCCCGGGCACGGCCGCGCTCGCGGAAATTCAGTTTTTTTGATGCTTTATTAGACCGAATTTCCATTTTACTAACTTTTAAACAATACGATTAAAGATCAATAAATTGTCAATGTTCTTGCGAAAGAGCCGTGTAAATATCACTTGTAGTTTAGAAGCCTTAGGGAATTGAAAATTGAAAACGACCCTATTTCAACATTATTTTTTTCATAGTAATTATTGCTTTAAAAAAAAAATCCAACTATAATTTTTTAGAAGAAATAGTCAAAAATAACATATATTTTTTTCAGATTTTTCCGTTGGCTAGATTACGAGCCTTAGGACTTTAAAAATCACCATTCCACGTACGGAGTCGCCTTAAATAAAGTTACCTTTACTTCTACACTACAGCGTGCGAATCTGCGCGCCAACATGTTACAGCGGACGCACAGCGCGCGGCGCTCGCGCTCTATGTCCTCGACGTCTGACATCGTTTCAGTCACCCAGTGGCCCAGATACTTGAACTTGTCAACTCTCTTTAAAGGGGAACCACAGAGTGTGACCGGTTCCATTAGGTAGGTTTTATTACCTGCTTTAAATTGCATGACTTCATTCTTAGAAGCATTATACAATAGCCCGTGTGTATATATCTATATATATTCTATAACAAGTTTGTTGTATGGGAGCCCCCCTTAAATATTTATTTTATTTTATTTTTAGTATTTGTTGTTATAGCGGCAATAGAAATACATCATCTGTGAAAATTTCAACTGTCTAGCTATCACCGTTCTTGAGATACAGCCTGGTGACAGACGGACGTACGGACGGACGGACGGACGGACGGACGGACAGCGAAGTCTCAGTAATAGGGTCCCGTTTTTACCCTTTGGGTACGGAACCCTAAAAATAAACCATTTAACACCTTTCCGCGGACATTTTTGGATATATGTATTATGAAGATGCTCCTCCCCTTCTGGATACAATCTCATACTATACTAGATACAAACAAAAGGCTCAAAGCACTTTCCCGCACTCACAATCAAGTAATTGAGGGTAAACCAACATTTCGCCTTTTCATCTTCGGCCGTAGCCATAGATCTTCAAGCTATAACCACTCCTATCCCAACTTAGTACAGTAGTGTTTCGTACGGCACCGAGTGAGATAAGACGACACTTATAGTGTTGGGCCCACAGTTGTGATTGATAGTGACTTATAATTGTTAGTCCTTAGATTAATGGAGACGGATAGATGCGACGATTAACAGCGGAAGCTGTTACTTATCTATGATTAGCGACCCGCCCCGGCTTTGCACGGGTGCAATGCTAAGAAATTATGCATGTATTAAATAAATCAATAAATAAATATAATTTTATACTATGTAGTGACTGAGCAAATGCAGTTGGTGTTCTGAAATAAATGGTTGAACTAACACTGACACCATATTGTATTTTAGGAAAAGACTTGATTTTGATAATTAAATCTAGAAATATATTAAGACAGACGTAATGAAAACTATTTTATAAAAAGCACACATGTCATAAACAATTTGGCCAGTATGCAACACTAACACTATGGTAAGGGGAAGTGGTGGGAAAATGTATAGATGTTTAAACAGACACAGAGGTGTTGAAGATTTGTAATTTTGCTGAGTTGGACTTTACAACTCCATTTTTTTTTCGTGAAATTGTAGATGTTCAATTTTGCTTTCAAACTTTCTGTAATAACAACAAATACATACAATTCAAACATGAAACTAGTTCTCTCTTTCGTTGTTTGCGTTAAACGAGCAATATTTCAAGTCGGGTGCACCCAAAATTCTAATATTTATTCTGCAAATAGACAACACGGGCATGTTTACGGGAATGTATAACGTTTAGGAATACATGACATTTGAAAAGAGCAAATAACAAAATACCTACACTTATATGCATGCAATCAAGACTAAAACCATACATATTTTTTTTGTACTAAAAATGTATATTAAATAGACAAAAAAGCGCGCTCATTTGGTTGACTCGCCAACCCTAAATAAAAACAACCGTAACCTTTTAACCTGTCTCCGGTACGCGGTACGCCACTCGAGACCACGCGTCGTTAGCAGACGGACGGACAGGTCCGTACGGTCGATTAATTAACCCCTGACGCAAACCCCTTTTTGTTTTAACTTTGACCGCTATATCTGTGGTTCTGTCTGTCTGTGGCCCTTAAACGGGTGTACTAATTTCGATGCATTTTTTTATTATTTTACCTATGGTGGTTCTTAGCTATGTTTGACAAAAATCTGTAGCATAGAACTATTGTGAAAGTGGCTAAATTGGGAATGTAGATGAACTAGAAATGTAGACAAGATAAGAAGTAAACCATTTGAGAATGTTGACGAGCTATGAGGTTAACAAAATTTGAGAGAGAGAGATGTGAAAGTAAACCTAAACGTTTTATTCTCTGACACGAGTACATGACCCTGAGATTAGTACATAATTATATTCCACTAGCCCCAAGCAAAAACAACCTTTCAACCTGTCTCCAGCAGAGCTTGCCACGCGACCCATCACAGGACAGGTCTGCATGGCCGATTACATTCTTATGCCCCGCCCGACGCATCTACCCATTTATAACATCACATGCAATATATCAACATTTATCTACAGTGGAGTAGGTCCGCAGGATTAATGACAGTGTATAATGCATAGCCTTATTAAAATATGCCGCTTTAACAGTATTCTGCATGTCGCACCCGCTCACGGGACAATAGTGTCCCGGACTTTTGGGAGGCGTGCGCGGAGCCGAAGCCAACGCGTAGAGGCCCTTTCGAGGTGTTCATCGAGCGGATGCTGTCCCTATCCGTGTCATGGGACGCACAAAGAGACAGCTCCCGGTAGGTGCAAGAACTATTGATGGATATATGGAATCTAAATATAAATTGGGCTATGGGGATGAATTGCAGGACTGGTTAATTGGGCTATGGATTGAGACAATCAGGCGTCTACCAGGAAAAATATCTCATGTGTAATGGCTACAGTATTCTTAATGTTATTGCTGTCATCGTCACAATCATCGGCGAGAGTCCCAACCGTGGACATAGATATCGAACAATGAACGCCACCAAAACTGGTCAGAGATAATGTGCACTGTGATTTGATAGTCATCCACATTGTCTTCGAATGCCCAATCACCAAATTTAACGGGTCAATGGCGGGTCTCAAGTCTCAAGAAACTCGCGACGGATGCAATCTAACACTGTAAAAAATTATGTAGAGAACTATAATGTAGCCATACAATAAAAAATAAAACGTCCGCTGAGTCCGCTCCTTTCCCCGCTCCGCTTACACTATTTCCGCTGACGCGTAGTAGACATATGATTAGTCTGCTTACGATTTGCTCCTTTCCGCTCCGCCCCGCTCCATGTCCAACGCATCCTTAAACTGTCACCGGCAGAGCTTTGCCACTCGACTACTCGAGTCCTGGGTCCCGTCACACACGTTAGTGGACAGGTCTACACGGTAGATTACATTTGACTAATAGCCTGCTCGACGCATCTAGCCATTTCTAACATCACATGCAATGTATCAACATTTATCTACGTTGGCAGTAGCTACGTCGTCCAACGTAGCCTCAGGATTAATGATAGCGTAGTCTTATTAAGAATCGGTTCAAAGGTCTTGTTATTGTTGTTCTAGCGAAAAATATGCATTCCTGAGTTCATTTACCTACGAGAATGACCACATGTGCATTTTGTATGAAGTTAGTACGTTTTCATTCATTTTAGCGTTCAAGAATATCACGATTAACAGACAAGACAAAAATAATCTGCTTATAGGTCAATTTGTTTATTTGATTATTTGACAGAACATGTCGAGTCACCTCAGTAACTTTTTGAGTTAACGCGATTAACGCGAAGTGTGGCGAAGTTTGAAATGATGTAGTTAATTATAGGTTTTTTTAAACCAACCGAAATTCCATACATATTTGTATCTGTAACTGTGTGGTAATAAAATATAGTTTTCAAAAAAAAAATACTAGACAAAAGTTATTTCCGTGTACCTACCCTTTATTTTACAGACGGCATAGATTTTTATAAGTAACAGGTCCACCGAATATTAATAATGATCTGAACAATTTTGTTAAAGGCATGAATCTCTTACATTGAAAACAATATAATATATATTATACATTAATAAAATTAAGCACATTTAATTTACAGTTACAGTCTTTTTAAATTAAGGTTTCCTATGTTCTGTCAACTTCTTATTTACTTAATTGTTCCTAATTAGTTCGCTTCATATCATTTGAAAAGTCAAGAAAAGGTCAACGTCCTCGCAATTTGGTCCGCCTAGAAACTTTTAGATGATTCATGGTTTCAACGCTTTAAAAAAACAGTAAAAGTGTGTTTACGGCCTCGAAGAATACGCGGAAGTGCTATTCATGAATGTAGGTGTTTTCAGTTCATCGATCTCAGATGATCGACTTCTATTTAGCAGGAGATGATTTTAAAAAACTCTGTTAATTAATGATTTATGATCTTTGTTCTGAAAAATGCTGTTCGTATTATTTTTGCTGAAAACGTAAATAAAGACCCTTCAGAATAGGCGTGCGGACAATTTTATTTTGAAGATGTCAGTCGATTCTGTTATTTGTTGGGATCAAATCCATACTAATATTATAAATGCGAAAGTGTGTCTGTCTGTCTGTCTGTCTGTCTGTCTGTCTGTCTGTTACCTCTTCACGCTTAAGCCGCTGAACCGACTTAGATGAAATTTGGTATGGAGATAGTTTGAGACCCGGGAAAGGACATAGGATACTTTTCATCCCGAAAAAATTTAGTATTCCCGTGGGATGATCGGGTATCACCGCGGGGCACAGCTAGTTAGGAATATAATGTATATGGGATTAAGTGCACTTAGACTGGTTAATGACCGTCAAAGTACAACATTCCTACAGAGGACTAAAAACGCTCCATACAAAAGGCCTGCCTACATATGACGTCATCGGTGGATTGGGCATTATTAGTATTTGCACGGAGAAAATAAGTAATTTGCCATTTTCACCGTGAAAGAGTGCGTTTAAGCATGAGGTTGTCATACAACTATTGTTTTGTTAAATTATGAGAATTCTAAAAACAATTTCAAAATTTCTCGGGTTAAAAAAAGAGATCATAAAATATTCGTACCTTTTAAGTCAGATATTTCAAAAAATATTTTTCGTTTTTTTTTTCTTTGTATCATAACGTATTGAGCTAATTTTATTCATATAACAACACTATGTGGTATAATTCAACATTCCCTATTGTACAATTTGTATTGTATTGCTAGTAAGCGTTTTGAAAAGGTACAGAACGTTCAGAAATCTGTTTACGCGAACTCACTTTTCGCACCTGGCTCCCAAACAAACGGACCAAAATGAAGCGGCTTGCGTAACGTCCATTCCGCAAGTGCAGCTAGTCAAGCGCACTCGAACACCTGAAGAGGATTATCTAAGAGTCAGTGCACCATCGTATCTTTCAACATGTCAATTCATGAGGAGATAAAAAAAACGTCTGAACTTAACCTATGCTTAAACATTAATAATATACTTAGGATCCTTATCCGTTCAAAAATGCTGATTGTTTTAGATATTTTTATCTATGATCTATGATCAAACATGTTTCTTAACATATTATCAATGTTACTACTTAGAAGAGAGCCGTTGCGATTTATTGATAAGTATATTTTAAATTTTTGTTTCTAAAACTACTCGAAATTGACAAAATTCGCGCAGAAAACTATGTTTTCTTTTCAACTTATTTTCGACTGCACGCAATGAAAGCATGAAATAGCTATGTTACTAACTAGAATAAAGGGAAAAGCATGTTCACTTTAAAAAGTTGGTTGCATTATCAACATATTTGTCATAATATGTTTAATTTTTTTTTATATAAGACCTCTTGAGGTCATTAAAATAATGTAACAAAGAAGAAAAACTAACTGAATAAGCCTAGGGTAACAAGTGTTACAACTGGTATCTACATATGTAGATATGCAAATAAGAGAATTGTATAAAAATATATCACGCACATCTGTCGCAGAACCGATGATCGGTGGAGTAGACGGGTTCTCGAGTGGAGACCACGACTCGGCAAGCGTAGTGTAGGACGCCCTCCGGCCAGATGGACCGACGACCTGAAAAAAGTGGCTGGTGGTGACTGGATAGCGAAAACGGGAGATCGGGCCATGTGGCGAACCCTGGGGGAGGCTTTCGTCCAGCAGTGGACTGCAATAGGCTGAAATGATGATAAAAATATATCAAAACGTAGCAATATTGGACTTATTCGCCACGTGTGAAATTTCCTTATTCTGAAAGACAATAGAATTGCTGAATTCTCACTGCATTTCATAACTTTGATAGGTTTTTTAGGAGGACCTTAGGAGGACCTTAGTCGTCAATCTATCTGCTAATAAAGTAGGTAGTAATTTTAGCTTATTATAGAATCGAAAATAATACTGATTCTTATAGGAGAAATAGAATCTCTAATTTATATTATTAATTTACGCGTTGTGTTATCTCGTATTCTATGTCATTTTAAGCATGAGCTTAAATATTTTGGTAATGGCATTAAATCAATTTGAGATTTAAGCTTAGGTACCTACTGAAATTGATTATCATAGTAAGTATAATAATAATAATTTTATCAATAAAGAAATGTGTTTGGTAAAAACGAAAAAAAGTCTATTACCTACCTAAGATAATATAATTATCAACCGACTTCAAAAAAGAAAGGTTTATTCCATCAGTATGTCGTACAACTATTTAGTTTCTTCTTAATTAGTTTTTCAGTGTTATGACTGGCTTCCTAGACAGTTCACTACAATATAGTTAGCAGAGACAGACTCCACCATCTGGCTCGAATATCCGGTGACCATCTCTCGCCTTCACTTAATTACTCCACGCTGTCAATTCCTCCGCTTGACACATCCAATCACGAAACAACAATACTGCACCACCAACACCAGAGGACGTATCAACATATACAAATAAAGGACTATCAGTCCTTTTGACATTAGGCACATCCTAGAACGCCGGCTGTCGATACCAAAAGGTCTTATAACCAAAAGACAGATGAAGCAACTAAGCCCTTTTGCAATTGCAATGTAGCTGACTTACAAGTAAATAATTACAGCTATCCGTCTTAGAAACTGTGGTCGGTTCAATAGGTAGCGAAATTGTAGTGACATTTGGCTGAATCGATAGGATTGATTTGCATATTTAATTGAATTGGGCCATGGGATTCAGATTCAATCTTGACGATGCTCGTGTAATAGATATCTTTTGATTTTGCCGTTGAATCTTTTTCGAAGCTCAAAATTCTGGAAGAAAAGGTTTTTCATTGTATTCCTAAGGTTGGTAGGTTATTTAGCGATAAAACCGCCTGTTGTTTACAGAGGTAAACAACAACAAGAGAAAATATGCGATAAAAACAATATAGTAAGAGTATGGTATTATTTTTATTGCATATTTCCTGTTTGTTTTTGTGAGTTGTGAAATTAAGAGTGCTTGAACACCTTTCTGCCGCAATTCTTCCTGCATGAAGGTCGACAGCCTGACAGTCGGCACCCTCACAACAAATTAAACAAACTTTACATTGTAACGAGACTAACTGTTCGACCCTCGGGTGAAGTTGGTCTTTAAATGCTTCTAAAGTATATTTATTAGCGACATTTGTCATTAAACTAATAAACAATTTACGAAACACGCATCGCTAGCATCTGTCCAAATTAATCTCCCATTTTTCATAAAGTAAATAGTATTTTAATTTCTACATCTTTCTCGACAACACCCACGAACATCGTCTATAATTATATTGGCTGTTTCACGTAAATAAAGACAACTGTTTACATTGATGTTTCGAATAGACCCAGATACAAATATAGACGCAATGTGAATCACTTTCTAAAGCAAGCGCTACACGCTGCGAGCTACTGGCTATTGACGTTTACCCGCAGGCCAGTAACTTGGGCTAGCTAGTTAGGTAAGTTACAAGACAGAAACTTTCAAAATGCAAAGTTTTTACTCTACTGCTTTGAAAGGAAGTTATGTTTTTCAAGTGTGTATGTATGATTTTTTTATTATACGTTCTGCAGCTCGGAAAGCTCGTCCACCAAAGCTTAAAGAATTATGATACCTATTCGCATGTTTTGTTTAATGAATTAAAAAAATGTTGTATTATGAGGACGTGTTGGGCAGTGTAGTGCAGCTGCTACTAAGCCAGCAGTCCTGGGTTCGAATCAAGGGCAGAGCAAATATCTGTGTGATCAACTCGAAAATTTGGTCCTGTGTTATGGACATGGATGTTTTCTATGTATTTCAGGGTGATCAATCCAACCTGTGACTCTATTTTAGTCGTGTTACTTCCAGTATAATGCAGCCTTGCGTTTTAAACCTCTGCAAATTTGGGTACTTTTTACTGACGATTTACTAATAAAAAAATATATATTTATTTAAGAGGCCTTCCTTTAAAAAAAAATTTTTTTTCATATTATGACGAATATATTGATAATTTCAACCAACTTTTTTAAGTGAATAATACTTTTTTCTCGAGTTCTAGGAAGTAACGTAGCTATTTCATGCTTTCATTGCGTGCAGTCGAAAATAAGTTGAAAAAACGAATTTTTCGCGTGAATTTTGTGTATTTCGAGTAGTTTTTCGAACAAAAATTATCAATGAAAAATTCAAACTGTAGGTTTCAAATATATACCGATAGATCCCAATAGCCCTGTTCTAGGTAGTAACATCGATAATATGTTAAGAAACATGCTTGATCATAGAGAAAAATGTCTAAACAATCAGCATTTTAAAAGGAATAAGGCCTCTTAATGTGATAACGAATGTTTGTACTTATAGTAGAGTTGCTAAGCCGCGAAATTGTGCGCATCGGGTTACAAGCATGAAATTTTTACCACACATAGAGCGTTCCACGGTGATTATTTTCAGATGTGGAGGGAAGTCAGATTCGTCCCCTGTGCGGCGGGAAAGCGGGGTGAATGGGACAAAGGAGTCCTCTTTTTCTTTTTATATTACTGATCAGATAACGCTACTAGGACTTGTGTGGTATCGTTTTCGTGTAAACCAGATATCAGCAATTTATTTTACATGTTATTTATTCATAGTACCATATAAAAATATGGTTGTATTTCTGAAATTGTAAAAATCACAACAAGTTTTTTTTATTCATTGAGATAAATTAGTTATATTTCCTGAATATTTACAACAAACAAAAATATTGCAAAATAGCAAATTTAATTTAGTTTCTAAAAACATATACATATTGGGCACTTATTATACAAACAGTAACTTAAATAAATTGTTGATGTTGAGATTAGCGCGTGTGCTCGTGACACATTTGCAAAAAAAAAAAATTAAATTGCATTGATTTGTTTTTCTAGGGCGTATATAGTAAATATTATATGTAAAAGCATGTTAATAATCATTATTTAATGTATTTAATGAAGCGAAATAGGATGCGTTCGGAGATTTACGTTGGTTACGCCGACGTAAAGATATATTTTAAGCTACTGTTTGTATGAAAAGTGCCCAACATGCATATATTTTTAGAAACTAGATTAAATGAGCTTTTTAAAATAATAATAATAATTTGAAAATGTTCACGAAATTGAACTAATTTACCTCACTGAATAAAAAAACTTGTTGTGATTTTTACCTTTTCGGCCATACACCCATATTTTTATATAGAACTATACAAAAATAGCATAAAAAAATAATTTCTGATATTTGTTTTACACGGAAACGATACCAAACACGTCCTGGTAGACTTAACTGACCAGTAATAAAGAAAGAAAAGAGGGATACTTGGCCCTATTCACTCCACGCTCCCGCCTCACAGGAGACGAATCTGACTTCCCTCCACATCTGAAAATAATCACCGTGGAACACTCTATCTATGGTAGAAATTTCATGCTTGTAACCCGATGCGCACAATTATGTTAGAAAACAGCGGACTAACAACTCTACTATTAGTCGTGAATTTGTATATATTCGGTAAAATTAAGCGATTACACGTGTTATTTGAATGGAACGGACTGCAGTAGTGAGGTCAATTATTGTTTTTTTTTTACAGGAACCAAACGTTATCTTATAAACAACCCTTTAAATGGTTTGTTACATTATTTTAAATACCTAAAAGTACAGACTAGAAATAAATGCAACAGCACTTGCGTTGTATTGAAAAACAAGTCTGGCAGTAACTATCCCTGTAAATAATTTTTTTTTTGTTGCAACCATAGGGTATATTGAATGTGAAGTTGCAACTAAAGTAGCCAAAATTGTCGGAACGGATCTTTATTTGCATAATCGTAAAGATAAGTTCCGAGTTATGAACTTATGATATATTTGGCAACCTTGTCTGATAAATAACTATGTTGACTTTGACTGTAATATATAGTTTTCTCTCCTCGTAACATAAAACTTGGCCACCACTGCTTTGACGTCATGTAGAAGTTATATCAAGTGCCCATTATTGGACTAAGAGGTGGAGTAAGTGTTGAATAGGGTGACTATCACTTGATCACTATGTCGCAACTTTAGAATTATAGTGACCTAATTCAAAATCTTGGAGTTTTAGAATTAAGTCTCTTTAATCCATACTAATATTATAAATGCGAAAGTGTGTCTATCTGTCTGTTACCTCTTGAGGCTTAAACCGCTGAATCGATTTTGATGAAATTTGGCATGGAGATAGTTTAAGATCCGAGGAAGGACATTAGGATAGTTTTCATCCTAGAAATTATCCCTATAAAGTAATTCATGATGATATTGATGATCCTGTAGGAAATGTAATGATTAGACCAAAAGCACAATTGCTCTTACATTTGCTTAGCCGCTTTTAATAATCCCTTTTATAGGTGGATATATATCGTGTTGTTACGAGGTTGCTTCCATACTTCCAAGTTCCACGCGGACGTAGTCGCGGGCAAAAGCTAGTTCTAAATATATAATTAAAAATGCAAGTGTCGACGATTTTCAATTGAACTCATATGGAGCTCTTCATCAGGGACAGCTATCCGGTGCTGCTAGCCTATTATTATACCTACCCAGAAGTATTTTATTACTGATGAGAAAAGAAAATATAAGTAAACATCGAAACTGATTGAATTGAACACAGTATACGGTATGCACAGAGTCGTTCATATGCCTAAATGAATAAGTAAGACTTCATTTCGCTATTGAAACAACAACAAAAATTGTCATACAGAAACCTTATGAGGCCTTATCCTTTAAAAATTTATTTTTTTCATATTATTGCAAATATATTGATAATTTCCACCAACTTTTTGAAGTCAATAACACTTTTTCCCGAGTTCTAGGTAGTAACATAGCTAATTCATGCTTTCATTGCGTGCAGTCGAAAATAAGTTGAATAAACTATTTTTACGCGTGAATTTTGTCAATTAGGTGTAGTTTTTGAAACCAAAATTATCAATGAAAAAATCAAGCTGTAGGTTTCAAATATATAGGTACCAATAAATCCCAATAGCCCTGTTCTAGGTAGGTATTAACATAAATAATATGTTAAGAAACATTTTTGATCATAGAGAAAAATGTCGAAAACAATCAGCAATTTAAAAGGCCTCTTAACGCGTGAATTTTACTCGCAATCGACCGCCCTTTAAGTGAATTCTATTTTTGGCGCTGATTTGGGATACCATTCGTTGTCATGTCTTCCTCAAAAGCCTTTAGCAAATTGACAGTTTGTGAAAGATGGTATCAAAGGCTGACTGTTTGCTTTTATCTTCGGACATTTCAGAACATTGTTTGAAACATACTAAGACTGTCACTTGTCACGGGTATCTCAAAAAATATTGTTTATTCATTTGTTATTTATACTCAAAAGGGAAAACCGACGTGATTTTCTTCGAAGCCTTTACAAATATTTTGTCAATTACTTTCTAGTTGCTTCTGAATGCATTTAAGGGCCTTATCACACTTGCGATTTGCGAGCGTATTTTCTATACAAATAAGCGACGCGGCGAACACGCTGCGCGATCGCCTTCATACAAAATAAATACGCTCGCAAATCGCAAGTGTGATAAGGCTCTAATTTTTACTTAAACTGTTTCCATAGTATAAAGTAATAATAATAACCTTCATTTCTAAAACCTCGACGAAAAAGAAGAACCGAAGACATGAAACGCCCAATCTACGTTAAAAAATAACTGATTATCTTCAATCGTTTGAACAGATTTTCTTAAATTGTAGCTTGAATCAAACTTTAAACATACGTACGTATTTAAACTACAAAACCTAAATTAAATTCAAAATGTATCAATTATTTAGTACCAACTATGCCACAAATAGACGCACGTTAAATTTAAAACACTTTTTTTATGGAAGTTATCTGTGATTCTAATTTACACCGGTATTTTATTTAGTGGATAGACTGACTCAAATATGAAGCAAAAGGGGCACAACGTACAACTATTTTGCATCCGCATTTTCCCAGTGAAACTGCGATAAATTGGTCACCCTACACCCCTCTCCAGGCTTTTTCTTTATTGCTTATCTCGATAGTGCTCATAAAAATGAATTTGGTCTTATATGCGAAGGTAAAATTGGGTCACAGTACTGGGGCATGAAAATTTCATTCCTCAAACAAAATTATTGAATGACGTTTGTTTAAGGCTTTATGAAATTATATTTCGAATTATCAGAGAACGTTAATTAATTTTATAGCCTACTAAATGGCGGTTTTACCCTGGGGTGGTGGCGTAGCGCTACAAACAGCTTTTGTATGGCAATAATGTGCATACGTTATAAATCACTGCATAGTATAAAACAAAGTCGCGTCCTGCAGTCTGTCCCTATGTATTCGAGCTCTTTAAAACTACGCAACGGATTTTGATGCGGTTTTTTCAATAGATAGTGTGATTCAAGAGGAAGGTTATATGTATAATACATGCATAATTTATCAGCATTGCACCCGTGCGAGGCCGGGGCGGGTCGCTTAGTGCCTTATAAAGTGACAATAGCGGTTATGTCATCAACCAAATTCAAAACATTGTTTTTATCGGAATGCAGCTCAATTCTTAGTTATTCTTCTGAAATAAACATTGAATCGTATTGAAAATAACTTGACTTGCATCGCTGTGGATAGTTTTGGCTTTATTATGCGAAAATTACTTGAAATTCGCGGAATATCGTACCGCGACTTCGCTTGTCGCGCGACAGCAGCATCTGTCATGCTCACACGGTATTGAAAGGAAAGTGACAGGTACTGTTTGTCGCGCGACAAAGAATCGCGTGTCACAGTTATGCTAGAGGTGCTGCCCGTCTAGCGACTATGCTTCGCGACTCTTGTCGCGCGACTTAGCGCCACCCGTCACTCTCTCACAGTCCGCATAGAAAGAGATAGGTAAATATCTCGCACGAGAATGAGTCGCACAGTTAGTTAGTTAGTTATGCTAAAGGTGCTGGTGCAGTGGTGCTCCTTCCTAAGTCACTGATTAGTTGCCAATTCATGGAAACAAAATAATTATAAGGAAAAAAATGTTCGCCAGTCGTACACAAAAAAATGCATTACAATTGTCATGTTCTTTGAATAAATGTTATTTTGTCATAATAATTGATTTTAAACACTCATAACTTTATGACATGCAATATACAGGTAACAAGGGAATCGGGGAGTATTATGATACACCACTGGCAACACAGAAACGGATTGACAGAACCAACCAACCAATCATAGCGTCATGACGTCAAAAGTCTCGTTGTCATTCCGGAGTGCCATACCTTATTCTCTTATACCATGTGTGCCCCCTGTTATACGGCACATGGCGCGTAAATAAGTAGATACAGGCAGTTTCCTTACCTGCCATTCATACAACTTCTCGCTATCCTATCTATCAGCCACATACGTCCACTGCTGAACATAGGCCTCCCCCATGACTCGCCACAAAGTGCGATCCCGTGCAGACCGTAGCCATTGATTCCCCGCTACCCGCGAGGTCATCCGTGCATCTAGTCGGGGGCCGAACCACACTGCCCTTTTCCATACGTGGTCGACACCCCAACGGCCGTCCATTCTCCGGGCTATATGGCCCGCCCATTACCACTTCAACCGTGCAACTTCTATAAGTCTTTAAAACCAGTCTTAATAGTGATTGTCTACGGTGAGTCACAGCAATCAAAGTAGGTACGAGTAGCAGGTAAGTATCGATTTTATAGAGTAGTTGTAAAAATAATATGCAAATAACAGTTAATGACCGGTAACCTATTTCTCAGCGGCGCCTACGCAGCTCTCAAACGTGTTTGTGCCACAGCTGGATTAGTTTTGGTTTTAAAAGCAAATCTAGGGCCAGATTCGAAGCTTTTGACATCTCTCTAAAATATCAAATAACATTACATGTCTAGTCTGGCGATATATTTACTAGTTTTCTTATTAGAAGTTGCCCGTAACTTGGTTCGATTATAATTGGCCGAGCGAGCGATGCTTCTCCGTTTATGCGTGGCCTAAAATTCTTTCGCATGTCCGGATGTCAGTTTGGATGTCCGGATCTCTGACTATTCTCGCCTAGAGGTCGCATTTCTCAGCCGATTCTCATAAAATTTTGTGAGTAGGACGTAGGTAGGGGTCATAAAAAGAATACCCCATCTAACAGGTCCGCCTGCGGCATGGTCCCCAGTATGCTGGCGGCGTTACCTCTTTGTATAGTCAGAGAGATTCTCTGGTAGAGGTAAGCGCCAGCTCTGGGGTCTCCCGACGCGTCGATCAGCTGTTTTGACAAGGCCCTCGTAGGTGAGTGGGTGCTTATAATATAGATTTTTAGTCGATTCAGTTTATCGAAAATGTTCAATATAGGTAGCGGAGATCTTTAAAAATTACAAATTTCAACCATTCCGAAACAAACTACAGAGATCTACAGCTCACTGAACCAAACGCATCAGGGTGTTTTTCAGCCCACGACAAATTTTTGTTAACTGACGTTGAAAATCAGCGACTGTTACTGTTGCAAACAAAGAGGAAACAGGACTAAATATTCCGCTTCCAAGTAATTTTTGCATAATAAAGCCAAAACTATCCACAGTGCTAAAAGTAAAGTTTTTTTCAATAGGATCCAGTATTTCGCAAGAACGAAGGATTAAGCAGTATTCCGGTAAAGAATGTTTTGAATTTGCTTGATAAAATCCTAGACAAAATATCACTACCGACCTTTAATAATGCAAATATATGACGTAAGCACATGATTGCCATATGAGAACTGTTTGTAGCGCCACTGTCAGGGTAAACCTTTATTTGTTAGGCTATAAGTTAAACCAATAAATTAATTAACATTCTCTGACAATTCGAAATATAATTTCATAAAAAACATACGTCATTCAATAATTTTGGTAAACATACGTCCTTCAATAGTTCAATGATGGATATAAATATGGCATGGGAAAATACTTCATCTATAAGAGCCCACTGTTTGAGATCCTTTCTTTGTGTGAGAGATTTATGATATATGACAAAGCAACCATAAAATAGACATAAAAGATACAGCCGATAAAGGAGAAACAAATAAACGTTCATATTGTTATGGTTCTCAATTTTGAATATGAAATGTATTAAAATACTCACGATTGCAACCGTCATACACATACAACAATACAATGAAGATACCTAGTGTTTTTCTAAAACACGTCCACTGCTGGACAAAGGCCTCCTCCAAAGTTCTCCACAACGATCGGTCTTGCGCCGCCCTCATCCAATTTGTGCCCGCAATCCTAACCAAGTCGTTGGTCCACCTTGTTGGCAGTATTCTCACGCTACGTCTTCCGGTCCGCGGTCACCACTCAAGAACCTTTTTACCCCAACGGCCATCGGTTCTACGAGCAATGTGCCCCACCCACTAGCACTTAAGTTTGGCAACTGTCTGACTGACTTTAATTATGAAGTCTCTATCTGTCATTATATTCTGTCAAACTCATACATATAGTCGATTATTTGCGAGTAAATATCAACTTCATCCTCAGGGATTGTATTTGATATTATGCAAGCGTGCATACAAGTAACGATGAGCAATATCGGTCAAAATCCATAAAAAGCTATGAATAATGCATATACTAAATGTTTCGGCAGTCCCCATGGTTGGACCACTCTGCAGCTCGCTCGTCAATCCGCCACAATTTATGTATGAAACAACTGCTCTCCGTGTTTGAATTTCCCAGTTGGATGTCTAGTTTATGACAGAGTTAAATGTGGGGTTAGATTTATGTGAATGGTTTTGCTGGAATCTATTTGGAGTATTGATTCGACCGAAGGTCAGTGGTAGTAACGTAAAACCAGTAATAGGGGGGTAGACTTATGTTTAGTTATACTACATACTGTAGTTATATATGAATTAAATTTGCTCATGAAACGATTTTCTTTTTAATATGTGTCTTCATAGGTACGAAATTTTATGTTTTCTTTTTAAACCAAAAGAAATAGTTTCCAGATTCAATAACTGTATGACAACTATGAATTTAGGTAAACGCACTTTTTCACGGTGAAAAATGGCAAATTACTCATTGTGTCCATATACATATTGGTACCCAACCCACAAATGACGTCACATGTAGGTGGCCATTTGTATGGAACGTTTTTAGCGCTCCGTAGGAATGTTGAACTTTGACGGTAATTTCTGACTTTTAGAGCAGTCTAAGTGTAGTTAGTACCATATAGACATTTGATCCCAAAAAAAAATATAATCGATTGACATCCTAAAAAAATGTTGTCTTTTGAATACGACACGCCTATTGAATAATGATAGAAAGAGATGTGGTGCTGGACACGCCTTCTGAAGATCCCATGGACGGCTTTTCGCATCAACAATTTTACTTTCAAAGAGTTTCAGATCCAGAATAGATTCGCCTCGATTGTGCAACTCTGAGTATTGAAGTTCTTTGGCCACATCTCCCGAAACAAGAACTCCATGGAAAGATTGGTAGTCCAGGGCCAAATAGAACGCAAGAAAGGACGAGGCCGATCACCGACTCGCTGGACCGACCTTATTAAAAAGACTACATTGAGCTCCATTGTGCTGTGCACTCACTCCGCAGACAACCGGGTGACATGGAGATGCATCGTGAGAGCTGCTGTCTGCCAGAGAAAGGACAAGGACGAGAACCCAAACGTGGACACCATTGTCGTAACCACGACCACTCTGCCAAGAGTGAACGACTGATGATGATGATGATGATGAATCACTTTTTCACAAAAATCCACCGCTGTAACCAACTTCAATGAGCAAAATGGGTATCTATTGTCTAAAAATAGGCCCCGTATCATTATACCAAAGACGCTGGCAGCATTACCTCGCTGTATTGCAATACTTGTTATATTTAGTTTTTTATGGATTTTCTTAAAAAGCGCTAAATTTATTTAAATAAAATGTATATGTGTACCTATGAAGTTAAAAATCTACCAAAAATAATCATAATTGGCTCAATAATTGCGTAACATACAAACCAAAACCAACATACTGTTGAATTGAATACCTCCTCATTTTCTGAAGTCTGTTGAACATTTTACAAAAGCAATAACTTTACTCCTTATTACGGTCCAATGAGAATAAATAAAAACCGAACAAGTAAACCAAACGAACATAAACATACATCAGTGCGCGAAGAGAAATGAGTTTTCCACTTTTCATTACGCCAGCGGAAATGGAGCTTAGCAGAGCGTTTAGGGATCCGTGGGGCATAGAAAAACCTTCACGAGACTGAGTTTAAAATGCTTTGGGTGATGTGGATTTAAAAACAGAATTTAGAAGTAGGTAGCCTTAGAAAATTGTGACTAGGGAGCGGCAGAATCGGCGAGTATGTCATAGCTGAATAAATCCGCCATTTTTAAATAGTTTCATAAAATGAATTGACAAAAAAACGTGTATTAATTATGGAACCTGCTCATGAAATTTCACAAGATTCGCTTGACGATTACCTATCTGCAGACAGACCAGACCAGACATACGAAAGCATTTTTGCCCAATCTGTAACGAAGACGGTTCGGGTTCGCTTGATCAAACATAATTATCATACCATTTTCTGTCACCACGGAAGTTAGAAAAGAGGGAGCCCTTGGAGTAAGTATCGGCGGTCACTATACAAATGATTAATAAAGTATTATAAAAACGGTTTAACTTTAAACTGACGTAAAAATTGTCAGGAACAGCTCAACATGTTTCGAACTCATATGGAGCTCTTCATCAGGGACAGATATCAGCGCTGCTACGCGACTCGCGGCCCACTGCACTGGTTTTCGCTCTCCCCGCCACCCTCAGCGCCCGCGCGGATAGCGCGGCGGGAGGAGAGCTCTTGCAATGCATTTTCACTACTACCAACTGACAGTAGTAATGAGTAGTTACAGTGCAAGAGCCTTTCCCTCCTCCCATACGGCCTATTCACGCGTTAAATAGGGTTTTGATAATTATGTATATTAAAGTTCAACACAACTCGCCAATAGATGGCGCTAGTACTGTTTTTGGGGATTTTATTAAAAGTTTTTGAGTCATAAAAAATACTATAATATTCCAATCTGTACCTACTTTTGGAATTCAGAATATTCTCTGAGCCGAAAACTTAGTTTTCAGGCTAGGGAATATTATAAATTCCAAAAATTTCTTAATAGAATTCCTCTCTAACAATGTCAACCTTTGTAGGTCACTCCGATAAAATCCCTGCTATCTTTGCGCTGGCTAGTAAGGTCCGAATAGCATTTTCCACTCCATACCTCGCATCTCTTTAGTTTATGAAAGGGCTTAACTCCCGTGGTTATACTAAGAACATACGCCTGTTTGAGCTGCGCGGTTTGGCTTATTAGCATAAATCTTTGGTCAGTCGTTGCTCCGTGTATTTGTGATGGAAGCGGGTAATGAAGTGTGATGGAAGCGATATTATGTACGGTTGTATGTCCGACAGACTTAGGTCATAATTAATTAGATTTTATTTCTCTTTACTGATAAAAGCGTGGTGATAAAAATAATGTACGCTTTTTAAGTTGTTTAATTTTAAGAAGAAGTCGAAATAACACCTGTGGTCACAATTTTATGTCGCCCCCAAAAAAATATATCATCATCATCATGTCAGCCGATAGATGACCACTGCGGTACAAAGGCCTACCCCAAAGTTCTCCACAACTATTATTTTAACACAAACCTACTTTTCCAACCCTATTTTAAAGAAACTCCAATCTTAGATAATATTACGGCGTGCACTGTTGCTACTGTTATTAAACCCGTCCAATTAGATTTCAGAATAAAGTCAGCATTGGTCTAGGACTCCTATCCAAACCGAAATCTGGAATTGTCGGGATTTTACACTAGATATAACATTGCATTGACTTAGTGTAAATCCAAAAGGTTATATAAGCTGGCCAATTTCTTCAATCAAAAGTCCCTATGAACTTAACAAGTGAAACTCCACGTGATACCAAAATCATGAAAAGTCGTAAGAAGCTTGCGCGGTAACGAACTTAAGTCTTTTAGATTTTGAGTATGAGAACTGGACTATTTGATTTACATTGCTCGCTCGACTCGATGGTTTCCAATGCTAGTGTTGATTCGAGCGGCAATGTTGGTGGAATGACAAATTGGACGTTTGAATTGCAGCTTGCAATTTCAGTTTTACTTATATATAGATTTAGGAACTGGCACCAGTGCTGTTGACATGGATGGAGTTACTGGATCAAGGATATAGGTACATTATTGTGCAGTTAGCATCGAATTTTCTATAATATCCAAGCGGCCAGATACGTTGTCACAAATCCTTACGTCTATAAGTAAATAAATATCAGACAACCTCACACAAATTAAGCTCAAGGCTTGTGTTATGTGTTAGACGACGATATACATACCTACTTATACATACATATCGATAAATATCTAAATAGATGTAACAACCATGGCCCAAGCACAAAATATTCGAGTTCATCATCTTCACACAAATATTTGCCCTGGCCGGGATTCGAACCCGGGACCACCGGCTCAGTAGGCAGGTGATCTACAAACTACGCGCGTCGTCAAAATTTTCAACTTCTAGAGTCAATATGAAAATGTTCGTTTCAAGACGAAGCCTCGCGAACCTAGAAGATGATATGAAACAATTGTTTGAAAGAAATGGATGTTTGAGAAATTTGCTTTGACGGAGTTGGCAAATCGTGCATCGCTCGGAGACCGGAGCGCCGAAGAGACGTGTGTGGGTTCGTAACCCGCTCGAGCCATGTTTTTTATCCATTTATCAATTTACTGCAGATGTTTCTGTTTTAATAATGACGACGCGGTTGGCTCAGTTTGTAGAGCCTGCCTACTGAGCCAGCGGTCCCGGGTTCGAATCCCGGCCAGGGCAAATATTTGCGTGATGAACTCGAATATTTGTGCTTGGGTCATGGTTGTTCTATGTATTTAAGTATAATATATTTATCTATATAAGTTTGTATATCGTGGTCTAGTACCCATAACAAAAGCCTTCTTAATCTACTGGGACTAGATAGATTTGTGTGAGGTTGTCTGTTATTTGACGACGCGTTTGGCTCGGTTTGTAGACACCTGCCTACTGAGTCGGCGGTCCCGGGTTCGAATCCCGGCCGGGGCAAATATTTGTGCAAAATATTTGTTCTCGGGTCATGGATGTTATCTATATATGTATTTTATATATTATGTATATCGTCGTCTAGTACCCATAGTACAAGCTTTGCTTAGTTTGGGACTAGGTCGATTTGTGTATGATTGTCCCTTAATATTTATTTATTTATTTATTTATTATTATTATTAATAATAATATTTTATATTATGACGACTACAGTATCCTTGCTATGAGTAACGTGTCCGTACTCGCTAGCGACTGCGTAAAAGATTTGTATGGAGTATAGTATAGCGCCCCTAGCGGTTACTTTGTAGAACTACATCACACTAACATTATAAAAGCGAGTTTGTGAGTATGTTTATATGTGGCTTTTCAAGCCAAGCACAACTTCATTAAATTAGGAAGTGGCCAATATTAGTGACCAGCCTAATGATTGGACAGAACCAAAAAAAAAGTGTTACGTCCCACGCTGAAACAGCTGAACCAATTTTGGTATGAAGGTAGCTGACCCCCAGGATTAACACATGAGCTACTCTTTATCCCGAAAATAATGGTGTTCCCGTGGGATGAGCGGGTAACACCGCGCGGCACGGCTAGTTCTCCATAAAAGTCGTTTACGCAGTCACTAGCGAGTACGGTCACGTTAACATAGTAAGGGTACAGTAATTAGGAGCTAGGACCGTATCTACAACGTCCTAAAGACGTTTAGATTGATAGAACAAACGCATTAGGGACACTTCGTGGTTCTCAGACGAATGAGTCCCTAATCTGTATTTGCTAAGTACTTCTCAATATACTTTAGACTTTACGCATGCATTATAACTTATAAGGTGGAAGTACTAGTACTCGACGCGGTACTAATACGCGTCACCATACTTTCAACTGCGATAAATAAGATAAGATTACCGTTACTTTCATAGCAAATAGAATGAATACATAAGAAATGTTTGTAGCTATCGAATTTCACACGCAAAATAATAAAATATACAACCTGACTGCCTGCAAAAGCACGTGACATGTACTGGGACAATCCTATTGACTTACATTTCATTACATTACGAGATTTTTTTATATGATCATTATATGATATAAATACCATTTAATAAAGGTAAAAGTCATACCTCTCATAAGGGATGAATAAATTTGCGATAGACGTGTAAATTAACGTACTATTACGAAACATAAAATAAATATCCCTTGCAATGTCGAGTACTAGTACTTCCACCTTAGGCGTTTTAGCTGCAATTTGAAACATCCCTCTCCTCTTTTGGGCTATTTTGAAGCATAAAAGTAATATTGTAGAAAATGCTGTAAGTACCATTTTGTAAAATTAACATGTAATGTATTTGTGCTTTTAATTAACATGTAATGTATTTACGCTGCTGTAGTATCCCTCTTCACAAAGGTTCTCAAAACAATTCTCAAATCTCTTAAAAAAAATACCACTAACCAGTGTCTCATCAGGAGACACTCGAGATTTCGCGTACCTAATTTTTTACAGTGAGTTAAATATATAATTCCGCAAAGTTTACCTAAATCGATAAATCACCCAGTAGGTACATTGTCTTAGCTTTCTTGACTAAAATCCTAACATGAAAGATCTAAATTCCGTTTCTCTGTACACACAATTACCATTGTCCAGAACCCGCAAAAAGCGAGTAACAAGGCTGCAAATTATTCGGCCATCTTGGCATCTGCCGCCATTTGCATTTTTTGCCGCCATTTCTCTCCTTTTTGTTGAAAACCGCAGTGTGCGACATAACCTTGCAACACAGAAACGAAACAGCTTATGTTTCATTGGAAATGCAACATCTGTACACTTAATCGGTTTTAATTGATATGTGAATTCTTATACAATCGAAACAGCTTGCTTAATGTTTCGTTGGAAATGTAACATCTACCAGATGGGTACTGTTAACAGGAGCAAAAAATTAAAACATAGATTTTCCTCGCCAAACTGAACAACATCTGTACAAAAACTTATTAAAAAATCTGTTTTTAGGTATATGTTCATTATTTCAAACAAAGTAAATAGCATTTTCAATGTACGCCGTCCAACATTGATATCGCGTTAACATTGACATAGCTGTCACTTTACTAAATGCCAAATGTTTCGCAATACATTGCTTTTTGGAGCGGAGCGAGCGAAGCGAGCGAAGCTCCCATGGATCGACTCGAATGGACTTTGTAACAATGCGCAGATCTCAGCGAGTTCTCAACCGATTTTAGAAATTTTAGTTTTAAAATGCACAAATTAAATTTCGCTAGGTCGTGACGAAGAGAAAATTTCGAAAAAAAAAAAAAACTCCGCTCCAATCTATGGTGCAAGCTTAGCCGGTGGCTGACTCTGCATCGACCTAGTTTACATTACAAAAGAGTTATTTTTAAAAGTTGTTTTTTAAATGTTCAGTTTGGGGGATGGAATCTATGTTTTAATTTATTGCTCCTGTTACAGGGCCCACATGGTATACCTACGTAGCACACAGGCTACGTAGGTATATATAGCCCTAATACGACTTATTTCAGCTGTTTAAGGGCTGTATAACCTCTTATACAGCTGTGCGCTACTTGTGTATACACTCCATTTGTTTCAATTGGAATGTGAACTCATATAGTAGAGTAAGAATAGCTTAATGAATCGGTGCTCGATGGTACAGTTCCCAAACAATGTGCACTTTATAGTCGCCAGGATTGGAAACAGGAAATCTAGGTGTTCGAATTGAGTGTTAGAACATTTACTAGCTAGAGCTGCGTAACAGTTTAACCCGCTTTAGAGGCCTTATTCTTTATAAAAAATAATTTTCATATTATCACAAATATATTGATAATTTCAAACAACTTTTTGAAGCGGATAATACTTTTGTCTGAGTTCTAGAAAGTAACATCGAAATAAGTTAGAACAAAAAACAATTTCCCGCTTGAATCTTGTCAAAAGTTTTTGAAACAAAAATTCAAACTGTAGGCTGTGTTGTAGGTTTCAAATATATACCAATAAATCGCAATGGCCCAGATCTAAGTAGTAACATTGATAATATGTTAAGAGACATATTTGATCATAGAGTAAAATGTCTAAAACAATCAGCACATTTGAACGGATAAGGAACCTTAAGACTTTTCTGTATGGATGGATTAGGCAAAAACCGCGCCTTAAGCGTGAAGTTGTAGTCAGCGGGAAGAAAATTACTACTAAGATAAAAAAGAACTAAAACCTAAAATAAATTAAAAAAAATCTACAAAACTGTGCCCCCGCGGCATGGTCCCGAAGACGCTGGCAGCATCTCCTCGCTGAATCGCAATGCTGATGCGTTGTGCGAGGAAGCTGCCAGCTCTTCGGGCACCAGTAGACTCAATGACGTTTACTGAGGTCATTCATCAGTGTGGGCACTGGGACCCCACGGACCTAGGGTCTCGACCCCAAAAGGAACAAATTTAATTAATTAATCAATTACTGCGTACATAGAAAGATAGATAGATTTTAATTTGTACAATCGTACATCGTTGACATACGCAGACATTAACATAGCCGGAGCCAATAAGTAGTCTTAATTGAATTCAGCATATTTTACATTTGCAATAGGTACACACTTGCAGGGAACGGCTAAAAGTTGTGAATAACGCGAGAAATCGTATTAAGCTAGTACCACGTATGTAGTTTGAAGAAAATTATTTACATTGGAAAGTACGAAATGTACAGTAAGCTGCAGAGCTTACTGTACATATATTCTTGTACGATAACGTTAGGTTCAAAAAAGGTGTTTGGTGGTGTGAATAGATTTTAATGATTTTTCTATTTTATAAAATAGGCTAGATTTACTTAGTCAATGTGGTTTCTAATTCAATCTGATTAGTTCTATTAATATCGTAACCTAATCTTACTTAGGTACCTAAATGTATTTTCTCAAAAATGCAATGAAATGTGGTCATAACGTGCGTTAAAACAGGCTTCGAAGTATCACGTTTCGGGCGGAACAACTCGAGTGAACTGTAAAGGAATTTCATACAAAATTGTAGGCCTAGGCCGGGAAGTAAGTAAATAAAAATTGGGCAAGTGCGAGTCCGACTCGCGCATGAAGGGTTCCGTACCTATATATATATGTATATATAGGTATAACAAGTTTGTTGTATGGGAGCCCCCCTTAAATATTTATTTTATTTAATTTTTAGTATTTGTTGTTATAGCGGCAATAGAAATACATCATCTGTGAAAATTTCAAGTGATCACCGTTCTTGAGATACAGCCTGGTGACAGACGGACGGACGGACGGACGGACGGAAGGACGGACGGACAGCGAAGTCTCAGTAATAGGGTCCCGTTTTTACCCTTTGGGTACGGAACCCTAAAAAGTAAGTAAACACTTTACTGTACACAAAAACAGTTAAAAATACATCTATTACAAATAACACATAGGTACAAAGGCGAACTAATCCCTATAAGGGATCTCTTCCAGTTAACCTTTGAGCAATTGAGTGAGTACGAGAAGTATTTTTTTAACAGTGTGTTTGTGCTCTTGAACAGCCTAAACAGCTGAATATTTTTTTTGAGTAGTATTTTTTTTATTTCATTGCATATATTTGAGAAAAGCACTATATGTGCCTTAGCCGTGAAAAGGGCTTGCCGGCTTCGTATCACTATCCTTCTATACCTACTTACCCGGCAAGCCCGTCTTTCCTGGCGTCTGCAGTAATGTATTATTAAGGAAGAAAATATTAACAAAACTAGTTATAATTTCTTAAATTACTACCGACAATGTCGTCTACGTGAAGAGTAGTCCACTTTTATAGGTAACTTATAGTGTCATCAACAAAGTGCTTGTTTTAAAATTTTAATAAATATAAAACTTCATAAACTTTAGTAGTAGCTAAGCAGAGTCGGTATTTTATGGATTCAGAGAGTTTCTTTAGAGCTTCTTTATAGTTGAACTCATAAATAAAGTGGATGAGAAAGCTCCAATAAAACCAGAAATTGTAGGTATGCTTTGAAAAACCAAAGAGGAAAAGGAAAATCTACTTTAGTTTGCTATTTCTTTGATGTATTTGGGTCGATTGTTTGTTTATTGACTATCGATTTGTTATCACTGTATAAATGGAATTATTTAGTTTTTGTACGCGTTTGTGGCAATTAGGTTATTTTCCGGTGCTGTGCCCGTTAAAGACTACTACAGAGGATTCAATTGTATAATTTCTATTATTATATTAAGCCGATTTTTTGTTGATGAAATAAATATTCGATTATTTTAGCCTGATTTGATTCGATGAAAAATTGTATGCTTCAGGCAGCTTTCGGGGCCAACACGGGCGTCCTACCTATTGGACCACTGAACCTGATGCGAAAGCCATTACATTTTTCAACCAGTTGCTTGTTGCACGCTTTAGAGCGCCATCCCTTGGAGACGCAGGTTGAAACCCTGCCTGAACCAATAAATTTCTCATTTTTTTCGCAATAAATGGGCCATGCAGTTCCGCAGCTCACTGTACGTTGAACCACGTTGAACCACGCTGAACAAACTTCCCTCAACGAAACGTTTTATTGTAAAAGACCCCGTGCGGTAATTGATTTGCTGTGGTTTTTCAGAGAACGTAGGAAAGTTTCCGCTTTGAAATGTAAAAGGTTTTTCCGTTTATTTATAAGTAATTATGTATTATTTGCTGGTGAAATGTGTTTTTAAGTTATTCGGCTTGTCAAACAATCTAACTGATGGTTTGATAAGCGGCTAAAATAAGTATTTTAGGCCCGTGTTGCACACTCAAAAAAATTTTTTAACATGGTAACACCAATGCCCAGGTACTCGCAGATTAACCTTGCGACCGCTCAGCTCTTCAACGGAAAACTGTGTCCCTGGCGCCAAGCTGACAGCAGATAGTATGACATTGTATAGCGGCAAATGACGTCGTCGTGGCGTCTGGGGCATAGCTTTCCCTCGACGTGATTTGCCGTCTTTGGCGCTCAAAAGGTTAAAACTATGACAAGCGGGCATAGACAATTTTATTGTAAGCTCAGTGAAACCTAAGAACGTTAGATCGTAATCACGGACATGCCACGACTTTAAGCAACAGCGGCGCGCGGTACGTGTGTCTCGTTCACTTGTACGGCCGCCGCGTTCGGTTCTCTCACTCAACCGCTCGCCGCGCCGCTGGTCGCCTAAAGCCGTGCCATCTCCGCAATAGCGTCCAACGTTTTTAGGCGGTTTTTCAGTTTTATATGAAGGCTGGTATACGATGAGACATTATGGCCGATCTGATCAGTTGGTTTGGTTATCAGCATCTGTATTTCGCTGGCCGGTAACAAGTTCGTTTTCTAATTTTCATAGAAATTATTATATCTTATAGTTTTCATTGAAACCCTAGGGGCTAAAACGACTACTTTAGCCCCGCTTAGCTAAGCTAAAATGACGCTTTTTGAGTAGGAGACGTGAAAAGTACGAGTGTACCGAAAGTTTGGTAGTAAACTTTCAGAGACATGCATTTTGAGTATTGGCTAATCGCATCATTTTCTTTCACAAATAAATTATTATCAGAAATTCGGATAAATATTTACCTAAAGTTGGCAATATCCTATTGCTCACACGTACCTGGGCGTTTTCCAAAAAAAAAACCCAAATGTTCATCTTACCCATAATCGATAGCATTTTTAATGTAAAAAAAAAGTGCCCTAAATTTATCCGTTTCGTTCCGTCACGTTTGAATATGATTTTTTTTATTCGTTAGTGTTACGTAGTGGAAAGTGGAAACTAAAGTTCTCAAACAAAATTTGGGACACTTTTCTTTATTCTTCACATTGAAAATGCTATCGATTCTGATTAGGGTGAACTCAAAAATTTCAAGCTCTAGAAGAAACAATGATTCGGGTTATTTCCTCACCTAGGTCATACCTACAACAACGTTCCTAGGACTTACAACGGCCTTAAACGTTCCCAGGGCTTTTATAGTACCATTTTTTTTTACTTGGGTACCTACAAATGAACAACAAGGTTTAGGTAAGCTATTCTTTCCGATCCCTGCTCTTAACATAATACAATTTTCAACAGAATAGGTATTGAGTCTGTACTTATACAATTGTACTAAATTTAATTCATTTCGCTTATTCTCAGTCAGTAATTGAAATGGCTAGCATTCCTTAAAAACCTTTCTGCCTTTTGCTAACTCGGTTTATTCAGACAAATTAATTAATTTCCCAGCTTTACAGTGAAACTCTTTTAATTATTTAGGGTATTGTTAAAAGAGATCCGACGTTTTTAATATTTTTTTTGGTAGTCTATTTATAATCCTTCTACTGGACAAATACCTATCGAATTTTGCTCCTCTATTATTGAGTAGCTATTCCCAAAACTTGCGAAATGTGAATTAATCAGTCCGGAACTCTAATGCCGAGATAAGGACGCATTTATTGTTAGAATGAGATGGAACCACATCGTGCTCACTCTTACATATAACTGCGTCCTGTACACTTGCCAAGGCTTGGCAAGCGTGTAATCTCTGCATTTATGCCAAACTGGCACAAATAAACGACGATCTTTATTTTTCAAGTATGCGAGGAGCTAAAGGATGAGGAGGATGGAAGGCATAATATGAAAGGAAAGGTCTGGAATATGATAGGAGAGAAAAGGACACTATGTATTAACACTAAACTAACAATAGAAAATAGAAGGGGAAATATTATAGAGCATCTGATAAGACATTGTCAAAAATATCATAGAAGGAAAAATCGAGGTTAAGCGAGGTAGAGGAAGGCCAAGACGAAATTACTTTGAGCAAATAAAATGAAAGTCATGTCTTATCAAGAAGTGAAGGAGAAAGCCCAAGAAAGAAACGGCTGGCGATTGCAACACTGACAAGAGCTCAGCTCTTAAATTGAAGAAGAAGCTTCAGCTTTGCTGGAAGTTATTAAGACTGCATTAAGTGATATCAGCCAGGTGGTTTTATTTAAAGCTATATACCCGCCATTGTGAGATCTCGGACATAAATATGTCATTGGAAGCATCGAATGGCTTTAGGTCTAATTTAGTATAGTCTATATTGCTAAAGCAGACATTCTATTTTGAGCGAATTTTATTTAAAAGTCCTAAAGATTATTAATAGTATATTACGTAACAAGGGTGGTAAACGAGGAATCACAAACGAGTGTCTATTAGAAGCCCGAAGCCGAAGGCGAGGGCTTTAATGACACACGAGGATGGACACGAGTTTGGAATTCCTTTACACCAGAGTCACGTACGACGTTTTTCATCACACTTTGGAGGAAATAAAACAAAAGTAAAAATAGTACTCAATACCAAAATTACTTACCGCCCTAGGGCGTAATTTACGACTTACCGCCCGCTTTTCTAGCATGTAAACCCTTGTTTACGAGAAAGTGTGATGAAAAAAGTCTTAAAGATTAGTCCTAAAAGATGCGGATTTTCTAAATTTCACCTCCAAATTGTCAACATTATTTGAATTTAGTTTAATTATCACCCCTAATTAAGTTCGTTGATAAACTATGTTTAAATCATTAACGGAAGGGCTGTGAGCCCGCATTATGAATTATGGTTAAACAGCGAGACAGCGGTAGGGTTGTCAAACTAGTTAGGTAATTGAAACGGTTAAGATTAAAGTTAATGGGAGTTTTAAAACTATTAATCTTCACTATTTAGGAGCTGTGTGAGCAGTAGACCTCCCTTTTTTTAAATGGCTGAAATATGATTTCGTTAACGTTTAAACCCCATATCAGCTATTTTGAAAAAAAAAAAAAAAACAAAAATCTTGATTGACAAAAAATTATACGTAAAAAAGAAAAATTTATTTAAACGGATTATATCGCGTTACCTTTCCAGTTACCGTTGGCGAAACGTCAGGGAGGCTCAAATAATTAATATACGCGATATAATCCGTTTAAATAGTTTTATTTAAATGTGTGACCAGTGGCGTATAAAATATAAAAAAATATTATTATTATTATCGAACCTGCTCACAAATTTAAACGAGATCAGTTGAGAAATCCGGACATCCGGAATGCGGACGACACGACGAAACGAAACGAGACAGGAAGAAACGAAGACTCACTTCGCTCGCTCGGTCAATAAGAACGTTGAACGTAGGAAGGGGAGGGCTCACTACGTATGAGAACCGTGCACCAGCGCACACTTAGGTGCGCGGCTCCGCCTTCCACCTTTTTCTGATATATAAAAATACGATAGATAGATAAGTATTCCCCTACTGAATAATATAATAGTAAACAGCACATGGGTAAAAATGTACAATCCCAATTTCAGTAGTGATAAAAGGCCATAGAGATATACGTAAGAACTCTACATTGTAGAGCACAAAATTAAATTCCAAGAACCAAGCCACATCGGACATTAAGTTAATGCAGTAAAATTTGGAAGATATCATATTTTTGTGGTGATTTGTGTCGCGAACAATCATGGACAAAAGTGTTAGGAATGGGCCGGTAATTTTCACACAGTGGAACACTTGAAATCCAAACGATTTATGACGTTATGATTTTTGCGCATGGGAAGTGTTGCCAGATGACATTTATGAAAGTAGGGTGAGACAAAAAAGTCTGTAGAATTCGTAGATTGTCACTTAAAAAATCCGTGGTTCTACAGATTTTTTCCAATGCTTCATTTGACTATTTATACTGAAGCTTAAAATGTTATTAAAAGTTAGTAACTTATGCAATAACTTATCCATAGTTTTGAGCTGGAAAGAAAATGAAATTTAAAAAAACAAACCACTGAGTGAAAGTGCATGATTAGTCCGCGAGTGTTTCAGCCAGGATTACAACTCATTTTTCGCAGAAAAAATACATTCCGTTTAATTTATGTAATTTTTGGTGATAAAGAAACGTAGTCTGAAATTCCCCAGGTTCCCTAATAGTTTCCGTAGGTCCGGGCACAAAGCCTAAATTCTGTAGATCTACGGATTTTTCCGTAGCTCTGGCAACGCTGCATGGGAAATTAAGTTCTCAGCGCAAAAATTATACATTAATTGCAGCGGTCGGGTTAAATATATGCATCTGTATGTAAATAATAAATAAATAATTTTAGTCACTATTCTCTTGTTTGCAATGAATATCTTACTAAGGGGCTACCCGGAAAATTTCACTATTTTCAAAGTGCTTTCAAGTGGTTACACTTCATGTAAATCCCGTTTAATTTTCAAACGCAATGTATTTGGTATTTGGTCTTTAATTTTGTCTAATATTATTTCTAAATACTTCCTTTAATGTTTATAATAAGTTTGTGTCCCTTGTAACGCGACGCTTAGACATGAAAATTATACTAATATAATAAGCGAGTAATTATGTTTACTTTAATCATGTCTGCTAGTTTTTCAATAGGTTCTATACTGGCCGGGAAGGGAAAAATGCTCTAATGCCCAAGGTCATTGAGACGGGGTACGCCCAAATAAATAAATACCGGACAACCTCGCATAAATCATCTAGTCCCACAGTAAGTTCTGGTAGGCTTGTATTATGGGCACTAGACGCTGATAAACTTACTTTTAAGTAAATACATGGCCCAAGAATAAATTCGATTCGACTTCATCACACAAATATTTGCCCTTGCCGGGATTCAAACCCAGGACCGTCGATTCGGTAGACAGTTGCACCACCACTGCGCCAACGACGTCGTCGTAACTCGTAATATACATATTTCTCAGTAATCTTAATGCAAAGTCTACACTACTCGCAAAGTTGATCGAATATGATAGTGTGGAGGGGCTCTTCGGTAAAGAAAGTAACACTTCGGACAAGTAGTGTGGAGCCGGGCTAACACTTTTCACCCTGAGTGTAGTACAAACAGAGCTTGTAACTTTCTTCCTTATCTGTCTAACTTATGGCCCCTTATCTACAAGTTTGAAGTTACGAGTTATGAGAGGCGATTATTGATATTTGTAGGCCAGATGTTAAAAAGGTTAGCTACCGATTTATTGATAGTTTTTCGGCGGGTTTCTTCTGTCTGTTACGTAATGTAGTGTATGTACGTGTAATCGTATGTTGTACCTTATATAGCCTCACAAGTGTCGGTCCGGCCCAGGGACAGTGGCGCTGCAAACAGCTTTCATATGGAATAATGAGCATACGTCATACTTTTGTATTATTAAACGTCAGTAGTGATTTGTCAAGTATTTATCATAATTAAATTCAAAACATTGTTTACCGTATTTTTCAAAACATTGTTTGTTGTATGGGAGGCCCCTAAAATATGAATTTTATTCTGTTTTAATTGTATTTTTTGTTATAGCGGCAACAGATATACTTACATCATCTGTGAAAATTTCAACTTATCTATGTAACTATCACAGTTCATGTTCGTTTCAGACAGACAGACGGCCGGACAGCGGAGTTTTAGTAATAGGGTACGGAACCCTAAAAAGACGGAGTTCTGAGATAACACACATAAAAAATACAACTGAATTGAGAACCTTCTCAGTCCTCATTCTTCTTTAAAGTCGGTTGAAAAGAGGATTATTTTCTGTACTCTTTTATCCTGTGACTAAACCTGTACCTTAAAACTAGATTTCCATCCCAGCTCGAGTCAAACAACGTCCCGCATTTGCACTTCTCTGTATTCTCCGCAATCAATGGTCGTCAGGAGGACCAGTCGCCGTGCTGCAGTAAAAAGACGTAAGTCACTATGAAATCCCTGTAACGATACGGCCTTTTATTATAGTATGGCTCGTCGAATCAGTCCTTTGAGCACGATTGGATTTTCAAAGGAATTCAGATGGACTTGCCAGTGGCAAGCATTTGTATGTTATATAAGGTTTGTCCTTTAGCTACCATAGGATTTGCATGACATTTGGAAAGTAGATAATTTATATCCAAAAATGTATATATTAAGCTGTATGTTATACGAGTGTAGCTTTGAAAGTTCCAAACCTAATACAGGCACACAGGGTATGTTTGATGGAATTCCTTCGAATAAAGGGTCGCCACTATCAGAAATGAATACGTCTTCGAATCTGAACTGTTAGAAGAAAGCTGAAAATGCTTCTGCTTGCGGATTCCTTTGTGAATATAATGATGTAAACTTTTTCAAAAAGTCAGTAGTATCCTGACACCATTAACTTTACAAGTATTTTAAAAACCTCATCCAACGGAAACTATTAGGATAGGACCGATAGGACTCATAAAACAGGGATCGATAAAAATATTGAGAACAGCGCCATCTCTCGCGCGGCCCTTACACTTGATGTAGCTCAATGGAAACTGGGGATCCTGCGTGTAAACGCTCACCCTAAGGTATGGCTAATGCGCTTAAGCATTAAAAAAACGTATGACGCAGATGACGCTCTAGTAGCTAAGAGTTAGTCAAATGTTGCGATGTGATCGCTCAGTTGGAAGAGCTTTACGCCGGAAATGTAGTCCTGCTAACATTACAGTGGATCCCGTTACATTTTTCTTTAATAATTTACCTTAAAAACTTCCGTAATATTAATTTTATTAATATTGGCACTGAATAGGATCGATTTAAAGTTTATATTAAAATATCAAGCAAAATGTTTCTGAATAATATAAAGTTATGCTTACGGAATTAGCTTTGCTTGCTTATCGAATTTTTAGTACCTGAAGAGAAGTGAAAACAGACTTTGTTTGGGGGTTAAAATTCAATATTTCCTCTTTCATTATTTTCGTGCACACTCGAGAAAAATCCTGTTATTTTCTGAACAAACATAAAGAAATTCAATCGAAATCTGAAACTCGATGTAATTCCAGGAATGCTTAAAGCTTGGTACAATAAACTCTTTCAAATCAAATTATTCTGCGTACCTATCCCGTGCTGCTCTTCGTTATTTGTACAATGTACAGTCTGACAAAAGAGAGTAGAAATCAAAAAGTGGCAATACTGTAGTGTCGTCCCTTTCTAATCAATCTAAGAAAACGGGCACGGCACTATAACAGTATTGCCACTTTTTTAATTCTACTCTTTTTTGACAAACTGTACCGAACAATAAGTTGTAAATACAATATTCTGTATAAATGCTTCGCAGCAAAATATTGGTAAAGTTGTTATCAACGTAAACTGGCAGTTTGAACAAAGACTGGAAGTATGCCCATGAATGTGCCCGCACTTTCGTTCGCAAAGGGATTTCCCTTTGCATAACATAACCCTAATTTTTGCTTCAGTGTGATCGGGTTGAAGTCTGGAATGAAATAAAGGTTTCCCCTGGTTTCGGCACCAGTCTCCAACATGCATGTTTTTCGACGTTATTTTCTTCTTGTTTTTCTTACCTCGTACTTTGTATGTATGTACGTATGTAAACAACAAGAAGGAATGGGTATTTGAAGAAAATAGGCAAATTACTTTGTGGTGGAGTAAATAAATTATTATTAAGCGTGAGCCAAGTCAAGGTACTTGCTGAGTTTGTCATTCTAGGCCTTCACGAGGTTCTCGTCATGTGGGATGGTGATGTCGACGAGCACTGCCTGGCGCTTGGATTGATCTACCAACAGGATATCAGGCTTATTGGTTACAATATCTAGTCCTATCCGTGATGATAGATCGGTCCCAATAAAGCGTGGCATGACCATTCTCAAGAACTGGCATCGGTGCGTACTTAAAGCACGGCACCTCAGACCCCACAAGTCCGTACCTATCGAAAACCAAGTTGCTACTTTATATTATTAAAGTAAACTTTAACTGCCTTTAATTATCCTAATTGTCAAAACCAACTGCTGTTGTAGCGTGATGAAGCAACAACGATATTCTGACCGATAAATGACGTTATGATAACAAATGCTACACACGACATATGAAACTCGTACATCGCGTTTCGCTACACTATATTTAGGGCACGGTTCCACTGAGGTGGAGCATAGGGAAGACGTGTAGAATCTTCCAATCACAAAAGTGAAGCGAAGCCGAATGGAGATTGCAAATCACGTGATTGGTCGATTCCGTTTCAGTACTATTGAACCAAATACACAATCCTGGCATTATCTAAGCATCCATTGATGGCTTACAAAAGCCTACCTTTAACTAACAAGTCTTATGTCCAAACTGATAATAATATTCTAACTTAGCATACTCCACGTGCTAGAATACTAAAAAGGCATAAGAGTCTCTATGTGACGAGCATCTTTGAACGTTTTAGTTCGAAGTATATTTAGATATGAATGGAAGAGCGTTTAAGGTAAGGTGCATTGTGATTCATACAACAAGTGCATGACCATAATTGCATTTCCAAAACAACTAAAGTCAGTGCTGATGCAATAAAACGTTACGAAGCATAACTAGAGGTAAGACGACGCATTGTAACAGAATGAAACACTACAGAAAGTTCTCTATTTAACTTGCCATCTGAGATATTTCATTGATTGTTTGTGGAACTGTCATGTTACGTAGTTGATAGTTTTGTGAATTAGTACTTAATTAAAATTGTTATTTTCTTTGTACTTAATATTATCTCCTTACATTGTTTAAGTGGCTTATAGAAATGCATTGGATAGACACACTGGCATTTCATGTACTCATGTTTTTCATATTAATTTCATATCGTTTTGTATCTGTTGGCAAACCTTTTAATAAATAAATAAATAAAATGCAATGCGATGGATGACGCATACGCACCACTACGACAGAATGCTAACGTGCACCGATTTTGCCCGAACAAAAGCAAGTGTGAGGCAGAGTGGAACACTGCGTTGGCGACACAAAGTTACGCATTTTGCCAAATCTAAGACTAATCTAGTCTTGCCTTTTTAGACCTCAACGGTATCTGTCGACGCGGTTGGCCCAGTTTGTAGTGCAGCTGCTTACTGAGCTGACGGTCCAGGGTTCGAATCCCAGCAAGGACAAATATTTGTGTGATGAACTCGAATATTTGTTCGTCGGTCATGGATGTTATCTAATGCATTTATATATTATGCATATCGTCGTCTAGTACACAATAGTACAAGCATTGCTTAGTTTGAGACTAGGTCGACTTGTGTAAGATTGTCCTATATAAAAAAAACTTAGGAAGTTTTAAAAGTGGAGACCTAAAGTCAAACCTACATTTTTAGAAATCTATGTTGTCAAATCTAAATAAAACTTACATGCATATACTTTAACAGTAACTTAAGACGTATTGAAAGCAGAGATATTTAAATACAGATTCTTAAGTGACTTGAAGACAGGAAGAACTCAAGTATAAAGATTAGATAAAGTTCCGAGAAGTGCTTCTAAAATACTATTCATTGATTGATCTTTAGCTATTATGAAAGATTGGTTGTATTAAATTGATCTGCTTCGCCCGAAGGTTGACTGGTAGAGAATGCCTCATGGCATTAAGTCCGCTTTTTGTACGGTAAGTTTACTTATGTTTAATATAAATTAATTAATTAATAACAGTTTATTAGGTACTGCTTAAATCTCAGATCTTGAGAAAATATATTTATGGCCAATAAATATAAATATAATTTTATTGTTTTGACATGTTATGTTGGACTCAATATATATCACGCATTGGACTAATCTGTAAGTGATATCTATGTATCTGTTCTAATAATAAAAAATTGGCCAAGTGCCAGTCCGACTCGCGCATGAAGGGTTCCGTACCATAACCTATAACAAGTTTGTTATATGGGAGCCCACCTTAAGTATTTATTTTATTTTATTTTTAGTATTTGTTGCTATAGCGGCAATAAAAATACATCATCTGTGAAAATTTCAACAGCCTAGCTATCACCGTTTTTGAGATACAGCCTGGTGACAGACGGACGGACGGACAGCGAAGTCTCAGTAATAGGGTCCCGTTTTTACCCTCTGGGCACGGAACCCTAAAAATGGAATTAATGCAACAGTGAGTAAATAGAGAAGTCACTCGGCTAAAGTAGACACAGAAAAATCTCGGATCTATGTCATTATAAACGACAAATTTAGTCTGAAATATTTTACGAACAAGACAGATGGACAAAGCGAATAGAAATTGCTCCGTTTTTCCGTCATTTAAAAAAAGCAGTCGAAAAGTTAATTGGACACAATCCTCTTTTGATAATCCGTGGCTGAAAAAGAAAAACTCAGACGCTAAGGATTTCCAGTAAGTGGAGTTTTTGTTCCAAATCCACCGCCAAATTATTTAAATGTTGTTTTGTGATGTTATGAGATTATGCTAAATCGAACTTTGTATCGACATTTGGAAGTTGTCAAGTTCATGAATTAATCATCGGGATTATGGGATGTCACAGGGTCGTCATGGTTCTACCAAATGGGATGCTCTTCTTTTATAGAAAAAAACTTCACCGAATACTTAATTTCATAGAATTTTCATTTCGTAGCCAATTTTTTCCTCGGAAGTCATAAATTTTTCAGAATTCTCAAAATGTGAAGCTTTAGATTAGTTTATGTTAGGTTAGGTTAGGTTAGGTGTAATAACATTCCAAAATATTTTATGGTTTTGGAAAAAAAAAATTCGATGAAATTAAAATTCGATGAAACGTTTATCTATAAAACAAGAGTCAAGCCTATCAAATCAATCAAAAAATACCCATGTAATTTCATAATATGCTCGTTTTAAATGTCTTTTATCTGGATAAATCCTTTTAGAGAATTGCGTCTGATACTTAGGTACATAATCTCACGTAAAAATAATAATGAGATCTGAGATAATACTTGTATTAACCGCAAGATTTTGAGAAAATTGCTATAAAAGTTTCACTAAGTATTTCGCGATTATGCAAATTCATTGTTTTCGCAGACAGTCGAGTGCAAGTTCTTGTTTGTATGATTAGCATGAATATATTTATATTTTCCGGGGCAGCGTATCCACTCTGTACTTAAAAGATCATAGTGAAGGCATTTTAATAAATAGTTATACAATTCATAAGTCTGGTATCATCACAGACGGCTGCGATCAATAGCAGACGCCTAGTCGTATTGTAATTTTAATGTCCTCCAATCGTATTTTCTTAAGCGAGATGTCTCTTATTTAGTATTCGACTGACAGTAAATTCATAGCAAGATAATATCAATAAAAGAAAAATACAATACGATAGCGAGATCACTCAAAATCAGAGTCGAATACACGCCCTGAGTCTTGTGTGTTTTTTCTGTTTTAAGTATGACATTATCTAGTACTTACTTTGCTGTTTTATAGTCTAGTCTAGTACCTACCTATCACACGATCGTTCACCATGGGACTCATAAGGCGGCTAAGACTCATGCAACGTGCAATGCGATAGAATCAGAAATGAGGATACAAGAATCAAGGTAACCGACATAGCTCACAGGATTACACGGTTGAAGTGGCAATGGGCAGGTTACGTATGATGAATGAACGGCCGTTGGGGCAACTAAGTCCCGGAGTGGGGACCGCGTATAGGAAAGCGCAGCCCCCGACTAGATGGCGGATGGCCTCGTGAGGATTAGCGTCGAATCCATGGATGCGGTATGCACGGGATCGCACGAACGGTGAAGGCCTATGTTCAGCAGTGGCTGATAGATAGATACATAGACCCATCTCACAAACCTATTAGAGCTTTATTTGGGACTAGGTCAATTTGTCAGATGGTTATGTTTTATACAATTTATTTATAATCTGGTCATTAATTTTGCGGTCACGTATACGAGCGGCGAATATATTGGTGGTCGGTTGTTCGCGGAACAGCTGATATCTAAAAGCGTCTGTGGTGATATCACCAGCTTGTGGGCCGATGTGTCGCCAACCGTTTTGCACAGGGACAGTTTATTATTTGTCAAGGAACCAATTCATATAGCAGGCTTGGTACAATTTTAGGAAAACCATTTTTAGGGTTCCGTATTCAACTAGGAACCCTTATAGTTTCGCCATGTCCGTCTGTCCGTCTGTCCGTCTGTCCGCGGCTTAGCTCCGTGATCATTAGTACTAGTCGAAGGTCGACACATGTCAATGTGGAGCCGCTGAAATTTTGACACACGTCAGTGTCAAACCATTTAAATTCTGAAATTCTAAAACATGAAACCATAGATTAGTTTGTTTTTTATTGGGTTTCGTCGAATCGAAGCCAAATCAAATGCTTGTTTACTTCTTCGTCATTTCCAAATTGGCGTGATTGAAGTCATACCCTTGCATAAGTGCGAAAGTATCTTTGTTGATTTTTCTGTTTGTGAGTTTTTTCCATCAAGATATTAATGATGGGCTGAAGATTGACACCGTATTGGTGTGAACATGTTTGTGTCTTTAATCCATACTACAGTAGGGCTCGCATGTCTTGCCGCTTTTTTTTATATTGGCACAACATTAAGTGTCCCAGGTTGTAAGTACATGTGACTTCGATTGTCGCGTTTTTTATTTATTTATTTAACAACAAAAACATACGTAAAATACGAATTTCAGTAACTACTCACTAAACTTTAACGTTTAATGTCGAAACGCACAAACTGTAACGATTAATGGTGACTCAGCATCAGGATGTCTTACTCGCACGGCATAGTAAGGAATGTGACAGGTAGTATATGTCGTGCGACAAAGATTCGAGTGTCACTCCACACTACTCGCGAAGTTTGCCGAGGTTGGGCGGATGATAGTGTAGAGAGGCACTTCGCTTTGGAAACCCATACTTCGGCCAATTGCGCCTCAGCTCAACCAACGCCAACTTTGGTCAATTTCAAAGATTCAAAGATTCAAGATTCAAAGATTTTATTTGCCAGAAGATTTCGCGAGTAGTGTAAAGCTAGGATCACATCGGTAGACGAATAGACATACCAGAAATGTCTTCCTTATTAAATTAGTACCGTAAAACGGGGTTACTTTGAAATGCAGGGACTACTTTCGAAAAGTGTTTTTACGCCATATCCTTATTTTTTTTACTATCTGTGGCAATGCAATACCTACCATCAGCAACGCTAACCTTTTACTTCATTTGCTCAATCGCACTATAAATATTTGCGTTTTCATAATCATTTTAAATCTATCAAAGTAGCCCCAAATTTTCCTGAAGTAACCCCGATTTGCCACGATGTGTCAAAAATTGTTTATAAGAAGAGGCTAAAGAAGGCATTGCTGGATAGATTCGATCAGAATGTCTGAACGGATGTATCCAGCAATGGCAAACAAAAACAAAAACGCAGGACATGCCGAGGTAGATTTCGATTCATCATCCGTCCTAAGTGGGCAAACCGGTGGGAATCTTGTAGGCATAGATTAAATTCTGAATCGATATTATATTAGTTGTTGGTGAAAAATTAAGTAATAAAATTAGTTTAAACTTAACACTGTTTGAAATGTTCTTGATTGCTGATTACAATCTGGCTTTTCCTTTTTTATCGAGTAGCAATATTGTTGTTTATTTACAGTGTACTTTTTGTAGTTTGTAAGTTAAATAAAATGCGATACTACTCAATAGTAATATGTACAATGGTGGAGGGCACTATGTTTTTCTGCCAACAAACTGCTGTGCAGTTTGGCAGATATTTATAAAGTTTATTGTACTATTGTGTTACATAAAATAAAATAAATTAAAAATAAAATAAAATTAAATTACGGTATCCCTAAAACGCACAGTTCTTGGAACATTTGTGAGACACCTTTACCACGAATGAACGAAAACATGTAAAATTAAACTTGGAGTAAACAAGACAACGTGTATTAGATACTAATTGTCTGTAATGACTCAAAGCTGTTACAAACCGTGTCATTCTGAATAATCATAGGCCACACACAGTTATGACATCACCAATATTAGAAACCGTACACACTACATCCGTACGTAGAACCCATAAAATCATTGTCACGTACCAAACATTAAACTTGGCGTGTTCAACCCAAATATTCGACAATTCCACAACTTCACAATATGACTTTTCATTAGCTAGAAATCACACTTTAAGTATACATACTAAGGTTTTAATTTCAATTGCTTTGGTCAGCTTAATACGAGATTATTGAAGTTTTCTGTGGGCGTGCAATGTTCTTCGATTTGGCACGAGTTACTATTGGTAATGCGTTTTTATTTTTAGTTTACCTGTGTGTCAATTTCGAATTACTGGGACACATTATAGTAACATAACTGGACATAATCACGTGAAAATATGATTACTTTAATCACCTCGACGTTGTGGACACGCCATTAGGCCTATATATAGATACTAGAGGGCCGGACCCACTAAAAGAGCAGATGTGGCTGTTCGCAACCAACGCCATAAAATCCCATTAAAAACGATTTTGGGGTTAATGGATCTACATTAGGTTGTATTCATAGCTCAGTAAATCCGAAGTAGAGACTTATTTTTTTTTGCATTTAACTGTGTGTGCTGGGTTGAAGAAGGGTTATTTTTTGGCATTTAACCGGAGTACAATACCATGCATTTAACTGTAAAATATACCTGGGTTGATAAAGGCCCGAACAGACTATGAAATTCGTTTGACATATCGTCTGTTGACAACCAAAACAAACCTCGTATATTACTACGAATAGATACGAGGTTTTGAAGAGCAGTGACAGAAATTTTAGTAAGTTTTAGTTGTTATCAGATGATATATTTCTGTTCCATAGTAATCCAACAGTGGCATGTGAATTGTCAATACACTATAAGGGTGCCCTTTCAACGCTACTTTCACTCGCGGTGAGAGAGCACCCTAAGTTAAAACCTACAATTTACAGTATAAATTCCCAAAAACCATGCAGAATTACTAATTTTTTAAAATAACATAAAGTCTTATTTCAGCAAAATATCCTATCTACGATATTTAAGTTACTTTCCCTTAATGTCCCATAGTCTTGGGACGCCCAGTATGTCGCGTGGCTTCGGTATTCCAATGAAACAATAGAGATTCACAAATACAACAGCAGCCTTTGTTACTCTCCAGCCAATATAATAAATCTGTGCGTAAAACACGTCGGCCTGGACTTCTGTTATAGACTGCCATAAGGTCAAACGAACAATCGTTCTTTAGCATTTAGATATAACAGGCATAGTGCTTTGATTGTTCCGTTTATTGCAATAGAAATATTGTAAAACTATTGTAGTTGCGATTCATTCACAATTAGGATGACGACTGTTGTTTATTCTACAGCATACTGTAGTAATATGAATAAAATTAGCTCAATAAGTCACGAAACAAAGAAAAACAATCTAAAAAATGGAACATTTTTTTAAATATGTGACTACTTAAAGATTTGCAAATTTCATGTTTTTTTTAGTACAAAATAAATTTTGAAATGGTTTTCAGGATCCTCATAATTAAACAAAACAATAACCGTACGACAACCATGAACGCACATTTTCACGGTGAAAATGGCAAATTACTTAATGTCTCCATTAGATGGCCATTTGTATGGATCGTTTTTAGCGCTCTGTAGGAATGTTGAACTTAGACAGTCATTTCAGACTTTTAGAGCAGTTTAAGTGTAGTTAGGTCCATATAAAGATTTGATCCAAATAAAAAATAGAATCGATTGACATCCTCAAAATATTTTCGTCATGCATATTTCACATGCCTTGTAGCTATGTGGTTCAGGTATGGAACGGATTTCGGGGCCAATATGCGGGATGCCAGTGATATGTCGAGGCTGTGCTATTCCATTGAGAGGATGTTTTGCAAAAGCAACAATAGAGACATTCACAAAGCCGGTACATTAGGCTGTGCTCTCTGGGGGGTGAAATTAGGAAAGAGGAAGTAAAAAAAGTAACGGAGATATATATTTTTTTAATGTAACTACGTGATAAAATAGCTGAATTTCAAAAAGATTTTTTTAATTTTTAGACCATGTGCTAAACTCAGGGACTAAATCATTTCCTTTCTTACCTATCATTAATAATTTTGAAAATTATGGTTTTAAATTATTAAAAAAAATGTACCGTACCAAGAAAAACCCGACATGTCTCGACCCCAAATAAAGTTCATCCTCAGGACACGTATCCGTACGGACATTGGGAATTCTCAAATAAACACATTCTGTGTTTATTATTATTTATTATGTTTTATGTATGTGAACCATCAACTACAAGTTACACATTGTTCTTCATTGTTCATTGTTGTTCCGTACGGACATTGGGAATTCTCAAATAAACACATTCTGTGTTTATTATTATTTATTATGTTTTATGTATGCAAACCATCAACTACAAGTTACACATTTTTCTTATAAATATGTATTATTAATGACTTTAATCACGACCACGTACCGACTTGCTAAGTATAAATAACGATGCGAATAACCTAGGTATATTTGTCATAAAAACAAACACGACCAGTGTGTCACAACCGTAACATTATTAATACAAGCGTCGCATTATGACGTCACGCAATTATTATAACCTAAATACAAAATTTAAAAATCCCCCGACCCAACCAAGCCTAGTTAAGAACCATATCCACAGCAAAGCTTTGCTTTCAGTTTCTGTATTAAGCGGTTAACACTCACGTGAAATTACAAGGAATGACAATTTCACGTGAGTGTAAACCGCTTAATAATTAAATACGTTTCACGAAAGTTCTAACAAAAGACTTTCGATAAAAAAACCCGCATTCAAAGTGGATCATCTGTTTGGGAGCTACAATGCCACAGACAGACACACAGACACACATTTTGAACTTATAGGACCCCTATTTTATGTCGCGGGTTAAATTTGAACGTTCACAGTAACTTAAGTATAATAGTAGCCACAAAAGTGAGACACTATGGTTAAAGTGGTTTTAAGTCAGCTGATAATATTTAGTATATATAATATACATCTAATAGTATATAGTATGAAAATATATGTATTTATATTCACTTGTATCTTAGATGCTCTCCGAACGATTAATTTCCTACTCTGCACCCACTTGAAGCATCTCTGTTTGGCCCTAAGGTTGACTGGTAGAGCATTACGCATCAAGTTCGCCATTATACTGACTTTTTAAAATTTTAATAAATAATATTAAAAGTATAATTTAAATAAATAGTAAGTAATTTTAAATTTTAACATTGATTTGTGTCCTCGAGCTAGGATATCTCTACCTGGTAGTAATTGTGAGGTGATTAAATTATTTCATAACAACCGACTAAAACGGGGAGAGGTTGAAGCTTATTAACTTTTAATGGAATAAATAAATAAAATATAGGTATAATAATACTTTTTAATCCTGTAACAAAATTCTACCCGCTACAGAACTTTAATATTCATAATAAGACATCTCTCTACACAACTCTAATAATTTCAAAAAGAGAACATAAGCTTATTTGATGCTCACTGATTGGTTGAAATTACTTGTCAAAAAAGTTCACCAATCACGAGCCACCCGCTATGGGGCTACATATAAATACGAAAAAATAAATTCCGATTATCGGAATCACGAATTTCATTATACCGATTATTATAATTCCGAATGTTTTAAAACTCCGAATATAAGTATTTCTAAGTTTCATTTTTCCTATATTTATAAATCCGAAATTTCAAAATGTCTAATCACGGTTTTCAAAATTCCGAATTTCAATACACCGAACAATAAGAAGTCCGAATGAATAATAATCCAATATCAAAAATACGAATTCCGATTTTAAAAATACCGATTTTCAAAACTCCGAATATCATTACACCGACCAATAATAAACCCGACTAATCAAAAGTACGAAACATCAAAATTACGAATTGCTGTTATTAATAACTATAAAATATAAACCTAAATATGTGAAAGATTTTCGGGCTAACGGAGGCCTGCCTCAAGGTGAAATAGGTAATGTTAGGATTTAACCTAACCTACAGTTTTCGTCGGAGTTCAGCAAATCTGTTGACGCTCCGCTCGCTTCGCTCGCTCCGCTACACGTGGTCACAATACAAACCTAACCTAACCTACAGTTTTCGGGGTTCAGCGATTTTTTTGACGCTCCGCTATACATGGTCACAATACAAACCTAACCTAACCTACAGTTTTCGGGGTTCAGTCAATAACCTAACCTATAGTTTTCGGGGTTAAGCAAGTCTAACGCTCCGCTCGCTTCACCCGCTCCGCTATATGTGGTCACAATACAAACCTAACCTAACCTACAGTTTTCGGGGTTCAGCCAATAACCTAACCTATAGTTTTCGGGGTTCAGCAAGTCTAACGCTCCGCTCGCTTCACCCGCTCCGCTATATGTGGTCACAATACAAACCTAACCTAACCTACAGTTTTCGGGTTTCAGCCAATAACCTAACCTATAGTTTTCGGGGTTCAGCAAGTCTAACGCTCCGCTCGCTTCGCCCGCTCCGCTATATGTGGTCACATTACAAACCTAACCTAAACTACAGTTTTCGGGGTTCAGCAAGTATTTTGACGCTCCGCTATACGTGGTCACAATACAAACCTAACCTATAGTTTTCGGGGTTCAGCCCATAACCTAACCTACAGTTTTCGGGGTTCAGCCAATTCGATATTTGTCCAAATCCGGTTTTCTATTTTTGTTTTAACTTAAAAAATCGGTTAAGTAAATAATCTTTACCCAAATACTCCGAAATACTTTATTCCAAATTTACCAATTCCGATTTTTAAAACTCTGAATTTCATAATTCCTAAGAAATAAATTTCCGATTATTGAAAACACGAATGTCATTATCCCAAATATCAAATTTCCGAATAAGTAATGAAGTTTCGGAAAATTAATAATCGGAATTTTGTTTTTCAGGCCAATGACACTTCGGGCTTTTCATTATTCGGAGTTATAAAAATCGGAATAATAACCAATCGGAATTTTGAAATTCGGTTAAAATAAATTTCGTGTTTTTTAGTAATCGGAATTTTATTTCCTAGGAATTATGAAACTCGGAGTTTTAAAACTCGCAATTAATAAATTCGGAATAAAATATTTCGGAATACTTGGGTGTTCCCCCCGCCATGGCCATCGCGTTCATGTTTTTTTAATACCTAGGTCAGTTTTAGTTGAACGAAAAAGGTTACATCAAAAATAAAAAATCATATAGGAGAATGACGATTAAAGTAAAAAATGTTTTTCTGAGTTTTGCTCGTATAAAAAGTATTGTATGCAATAGTTACACAATTAGGTCTTAAAGTCTCGTACCTTACATAGGCCACTCGGCAAGCCTCGTGACCTAAACGCGGTACTCGACTTTAAGAACCTCCATTGTGCAACGATTGCATAAAATACTATTAAATGAGACCTCTGTATTGCCGGTGGGTTTTCTTCCAGCTCTGATCTTTGTATCAAAGGTTTAGTAATAGGTATATCATCAAAACAAACACCGCCCGGTCTGTCACAACCGCGCTATTATTAATAGATGTGACGCATCGTGACGTCAGCGGAGCAATTATTAATCGTGCAGTAACGGCACCGTTCACAATAGTGCACTGCACAATGCACAATTAGGTTAATGTCCCCTCTTATGGTGTGAAAATTAAATGAACTAATATCGGAGAAATTCACGCAAATCAACCTAGTCCCAAGGCAAAGTATGCTCTAGTATAAATAAATATTAAGGGACAATCTTACACAAATAGATCTAGCTTCAAACTAAGCAATGCTTGTAATATGGGGATTAGATGACGATAATATTATAAAGGGGAAAGTTTGTGAGTGTTTTTGTTTGTATGTTTGTTAGTTCTTCACGCTCAAACAGTTCGACCAATTTCGGTAATGAAATTTGGGACGGTGATGGTTGAAACCTTGAATTAAAACATAGGCTTCTTTTTATCCCGACAAAACTAGTGTTCCCATGGGATGAGCGGGTAACACCGCGGAGCGCAGGTAGTAATATATAAATGCATTTATATAGATAACTTCCATGACCCAGGACCCAATATTCGATACTTGTATTAAGGGCACTAAACGACAATATACTTACTTACTAGATAAATATATACTTTAATACACATCCATGACCCTGAAACAAAATATTCAAGTTCCTTACAAAAATATTTGCCCTTGGCCGGTATTCGAACTCAGGACCGTCGGGTCAGCAGGCAGCCTGCACAACCACTGCGCCAAACGCGTCGTCAAATTAAATATTTGTAAATCGATCGCAAATGTAACAGCAACTAGATGTTATTTTCTTCGAAGTATTAATAATTAAAATATGTAGGTGACTGAAAAAGAGAATTTGGAAATCGCTAAATCGATAAATTTTTGAAATATTTTACATAATGGGTTCGAATACCGGCAAGGGTAATATTTGTTCGTGCGTTGGAACTCGAGTATTTGTTCTTGGGTCATCGAACCCCGAGCGTCACTCAGTTAACGATTATCCACACGTTACTAATTATCTATTCGGACAGCACATTTAATTATGAAAATTTTACCTATATTTTTTTTTCTCAGAAATTGCATCTTTTATTGATACCTAATGCCTGGGAAAAATTTGAACGGTCAATAAAATGTCACCCTGTATTTGAAGTGTATTTATCTATATAAGTATGTTTATCATCTTATAGTACCCATAGCACAAGCTTATTCATCTGGGCCTTTGTCCAGCAGTGGACACCTATCGGCTGATCATGATGATGATTATAAACTTGGGAAACGATTTTTCTAGAACAGCTGCTGTTCCTACTGAGCTGTCAGATAAAATATATTTATATTAATCGGTCGGCACCTTAGTCATAAGAATAAATACACCACTCAGAAACACAAAAGCGCTATTTTAAATCTAGCTCGCCTACTAACGTCGATTACCCAAATAATCGTGCAAAAAAGTTACAGTTGCATAAACATACGGAGATAGCCTTGGCCGATATTATTTGAGTAGGCGGATAGGTTTCGAGGCAATGGTTAGAGCTTCATCGCTCTTAATAATAACCTGAATACATACGGAAATGTATAACGAGCCGGCACGCTGTTTGTTCCTGGAATGCTTATGGTTTGAGAGATTTCATGTGTATAGTATATACTGTATCCTTGTACAAACAACGAAAAGCTACTGGGAAATTACTAAAAAAACTGGCCAAATGCATGTGTCTCACAATATGCAACATCTCACGTTTATTGTATGGAATCCCCCTTCAATTTTTATTATTATAGTGGGCATACTAATGGTACCTAAACCTATTAAGATTGGAAATATGACTGACGGACATACATACAGCGGGGGATTGGTAATAGGGTCCTGTTAGCACCATTTGTGTACGGAATCCTAAAAACACATTATAAACAAATGAACTGAACAAGTGAAGGACTCGCCTCCTCCTCCTTACTCTCTCCTCCACGCTTAGCACGATCGTGAAGGTCGCAATGAACAGGTCTAAAATTAATTAACTAATAAAATTAATAATTAATTAGCTTCTTTGCTTCTAGATTAAACCCGACTAGGGCCACAGAAATGTAACCTAGATATCTGATCATGACCACAGACCTAATTCATAAGGATTGACAAGAGGCAAAGACAGAGAGATGATATAGCGAAGCGGCCAGCGAGCACGCTCCAAGCTAATGACCGTGTGTTTCCAAGTTATGCAGTAGTTGAGATCATCCGTTGCGGCAACTGTCATTTTACTCAGAATCGTTATATTTTCATTACATCGGTCCCGAGCGTGTGGAATTTACTGCGGTTTTACATCCTTGCTTAAATGCCTTTCAGTCGATAAAGGACATCATGTGACCTTTTTGCCAGTCTGCTTATGAAATACGCCTTTATATGGCAGCGCGAGGATACCAGCCAAGTACTTTTTTTTATATTGTAGCAAGTTCTCGAATGAAAATAATTAAAGACGGACGACTTATCATGGCCACACCTCGGACAATGGCGATCAAATGTATGAAAGAAACGCGTTGCTACGCACACAGTCTAAGCTCCTGTAGGTGAACGCGTACCATGCTTGTGTGAGTGAGATAAGACATGCTAGGGTTGCTGCCATTTTGAACGCACGAGTCGGGAACACAATGTGCAGCAATATGAGATGACCTTGTAATAGCGGCGTCGAATTAATTTTGTGTGCTTATAATTAAAGTAATGTTAATCTACGATTTCTTATTCCGCCCGCGTTCAAATTCGATAACCTCAATGACTAAAAACTCATTGCGCGAATTAGGAAAAATTAAGAATCATATTACGCTGTAAGGTGGGTATCTAAGCTCGATTTATACAAATAGTTTCCTATTTTGAATCAGTATAAACGAAGTAACTAAATTTTTGTAAGGAAATTCAGGCCACCAAAATATTACGTAAGTTGAAAACATGATTTTTTGTTCATATATATATTGTGTTGTTTTCAGTGTGATCTGATAGGTTTAGGTCGAAAACGGATAGGGCAAAAAAAATACTAAACATAAGTACCTATTGTAAGTTGGTTTTCTACTAAAACATAAAACACTTTGAAAATAACTGGGTATGTACATGCCTTGATTCATCCAATGGGAATCTGTAGCTTTCTTTTATTTTTGTTGTTTATAGAGCTTAAACAACCGTACACAGCACAACACACGCCCATTACAAAAGTATTTGTTTAATATTTGAATATTATACGTGGCCTCCGCTCTGCGCACCGCGTCGTCGCGTCCCTGCCAGCCGGTAACTGCGAGGTAACCGAGCGCGGGTGGGCGGCACTTTCGGGGGGAGGCAGGGAGTGTCCATACTGTACGTTAGTACTCTTTATTATACTGTGTCATGGCACTCTAAAGTCAGAAGTTTAATTTGCGTCATATTGAGTCCCCAATGCCAAGCCTTCATGTTCGTCTTCGGACCTAAGTCTCTGCTACGTCATTGTTTTAAAAAGTTTAAAATCCTTACGGTCCGGCAACTAACGTTTCTAAAAGGTACTAGACGGGACCCTATTATACATGATATTTATATTAGTCTGTTTGTCTTTCTGTGTTGTATCTTTGATACTGTAATAGGAAGTGACTTAATTTTTTTGTAGGAAATGTATTTATTATGTCCGCTACGGCATCAAATACTTAAAATTAAAAGGGGTGTCAATTAAAAAAAAAACGCGATATTTTCCACGTCTTTTGCTCTAATGGGTAAATGGTAATAGATAGACACTTGACATTTTCAGAGTATGTATTAGAACTATAGCAACTGCTAAAAAAAAAGTCTTTCACGCGTTGTAAAAAAGTTGTTTAAAAGTGGTATACGGTATTATAATAAAAGTTTTTTTACGCGTTGTAAAAAAGTTTTTTAAGTGGTATACGGTATTATGTTTTTTTTTTGTTACAATTTCAACTTGTTAAAGTGCCCGATGCACGAGTAGCATTTTGCAGAACAAAACTTATAATTTCGGAGTCCCACAGCAATTTTCTCGACATTTTATTTGTATAGAAACCTGCATAAAAGTGCGAAATTAATAAGGGCCTTATCACACTTACGATTTGCAAACGAATTTCGTATCGGTGTGTATTATTAGTAGGAGCAATAAATTAAAACATAGATCTTACTTTTCAAACTGAACAACATTTGTTCAGCAACTTTAAAAAAGTCAGTTTTCAGAATTTTATTCTTTCAAACAAATTACGTCATCCAACATTGACATTCCTTGAGCATTGACTTAGCTGTCACTATACTAATATCGCACATTTCGTAATAAGTACATTGCTTTCTTGTCTAAAAATTAGTCTGCAAATTATCATTTAATACACGTTATTTTCAAAAGTTGCTTAACAAATGTTGTTCAGTTTGAAGGGTAGAATCTATGTTTTAATTTATTGCTCCTATTACAGGCCACACCCAGTATAGGCGATCAAGCAGCGAGTTCGCAACGCTTAGTTGTATAAAAAACTCGCTCGCAAATCGCAAGTGTGATAAGACCCTAAAACGAAGACATTAGTTTGTATCATCCTTCATTTTGATTACCTTTGCACGTGATTGCTTCCAGAGCGGCGAAACAGAGCTCTTTTCTTCTTTTATTGCCTAGGGCATTAATTTAATGTTTCTTGTCTTGGTATTTATCATCGACTTTTCGCGAAGGTCCGCGTGTTTTTTCCAAATTTTTCACACACAGTCCCTCGTTATACGATATAAAAACAGGCTTATTTTATTATTGTTGAATGCAATTCAAAACGTGCATCTTTCCAAACAAATTAATTGAATCCAAATTAAATTTCTATGTTTCAGGACTTTCAGGCTTCTAAGGCATCATAGATCGAATATTTAATTTCGAATATCGAATTACAAAAAATGTATGCCTACAGAGGAATAAAAATTCTTCGGAGTGAAAATTCGGCGAAATTAAACATTCGACCAAAAATAATTCTGCGAAAAGACAGTATACCCAATACAATAAACTTAAAAACTTTTTATTTTATGCTACCGTAAAACGGGGTTACTTTATAATGCAGGGGCTACTTTGGAAAGTGTTTTACGCCATATCCTTATTTTTTTTACTACCTATCTGTGGCAATGCAATACCTACCTTGAACAATGACCTAACCTTTTACTTCATTTGCTCAATCGCACTATGAATATTTGCGTTTTTATAACCATTTTAAATCTATCGAAGTAGCCCCAAATTTTGCTAAAGTAACCCCGTTTTACGGTACTATCTAAATTGGTTAAAATTACGTTGCATTTTAATATGGTGACCCATTTCAACATCCGTATTTTGTTATTGTTGTGAGTATCTCTTATACATTGTGCATTTGTGTTGGAAGTCCGACGTCCTGGTTAGGATCGCGGCAGAAATTGGATGAGGGCGGCGCAAGACCGATCGTTGTGGAGAACTTTGGGGGAGGCCTTTGTCCAGCAGTGGACGTCTATCAGCTGATATGATTATGATGATTTGTGTTGAACAAAGGTGTTTTCTTCTTTCTTATGTGCAAAAGGCATATACCAGCAAGGTTATACGTAGCATATTTTACCGCGACTTCGCTTGTTGCATGACTTAGCATCGTCTGTCTTGCTTGCACGGTATTGAAAGGAAACGAACAGGTCATGTCGCGCGACAAAAAATCGTCTATCATAGTTATGCTACAGGTGCAGGCAATAAAAATGAAAATTTGGGTAGACCTTATTAATCCTTCTTTCTCGTAATTTAACTTGGGCTAACGAAAACCCCGGAAAACTTTGCAAAGAAAATATACGTAAACTGGGTGAAATTCAATGGGATTGTAATTAAAACAGGTATGAATATTGCAAGGTGCAACTTTCGCTAAGCCCCGGGCCACGAAGTGAAAAAGGAGACCTCATTCTACACTGGTTTTGTGATCTTAGTCCGTCAATTGTGATTTTTTGATTTGCGTTTATAAATATAATTTATAACTTACGTTGCAACCCAAAATTGACCGCATTTTTTGCATTATATATTTTTCTTAATTTTTGTTTTGCTATGACCTGTCCGGGCTATGTGATATCAAAATAGCGACATATCAATGTAAATAGATTCATAAAATTTTCATTAAATATAGAGCTCACTTTTGCGATAAAAATATTATTGTACTTTGTCAAGATATTCTGCTAACAATTAAGTAATTATATCTATAAGTATAAGTAAAAACAAAGGGGATCGAATCTATAACTAAAATATAAATATTATTAAAATATAAAGAGCCTGAAGTGTAAAAGCTATTAATCTTAGGCAATATTAGTGGACACAAATGGGTTCAGAACTAATTGATTAGCACGTTATTATATCGCGGATTAGCTAATCAATTATTTATTTTTGACAGACGTCTAATCGTAATACCGGTGTGGCCTGTAATAGGAGCAATAAATTAAAACATAGATTCTTCCCTTGAAACCGAACAACATTTGTTAAGCAACTTCTGGAAATAACGTAGAATAATGTTTAGACAAAGAAGCAATGTATTGCATAATGTCTTATATTAATAGAGTGACAGCTATGTCAATGCTCAGGGAATGTCAATGTTGGACGACGTACATTGAAAATACTATTTATTTGTTTGAAATAATACAATTCAAAACTTTATTTTTAAGTTGCTGAACAAATGTTCAGTTTGAAGAGATCTATATTTTAAATTATTGCTCCTATTATAGGCCACACCCGGTACACGATAAATGCACAAACCCTGCGTAGTGTACATAATTAAAATCGATCCAACCTTTTAGTTTGCCAAATGAACCTTTTTAAATATATTTCTAATATTTGTGAAGTATCTTCCATGTTTCATTTTCATAGTTTTATATTAGTTAGATATCTTTCCAAAATTGACGAAAATGAAAATAATTCTAGAATGCAACAAATCGCTTAAGATCGCCTATTCAAATGTTAAACAAAATCTGTGCGCGTAAACCCACTTCATACGCATTTGTTAATTGTTTACTAGGTACAGTCGCCATCAGATATATCGCAGCATATAAGGCGTTCATAAATATGTGAACATGTACTGTAACGCCCAGTCAACAAGAGTCGTGTTCAGATATTTATGAACGCCTTACATGCTGCGATATATCTGATGGCGACTGTACTTCCTGTGGTTTTGTCTGTATAAATAATTTTAGGCATCCGACTAATGATAGCACGGTAGGTCTAAAGTCTAGAGAGCTATGGAGCCGATATTAACATTAAAACACAATTCATATTCATACTCAAACATCTTTTTCATTCCAAACTGCCTGTATTGTTATTGTGGTTAACATTCCCAAGCATTGAATGACTACAATTATAGATAAAAATTAAGTTTGTAGTAGAGTTGCTAAGCCGCGAAAATGTGCGCATCGGGTTACAAGCATGAAATTTTTACCACACATAGAACGTTCCACGGTGATTATTTTCAGATGTAGAGGGAAGTCAGATTCGCCCCCTGTGTGGTGGGAGAGCGGGGTGAAGAGGACCAAGTACTGCTCTTTTTCTTTTTTTTATTACTGATCAGTAAAGGCTATTAGGGCTTGTGCGACATCGTTTTCGTGTAAATAAGATATCAGCTATTAATTTTTATGGTATTTAAGAACAGTTTCTCATTAAAATTTGGGTTTATTGCCGAAAAGGTAAAAATCACAACAAGTTTTTTTTATTCAGAACGATAAAATTGTTATCTATCCTGAATATTTACAATTTTAAAAAATATTACTAAATAGCAAATTTAATGTTGTTTTTAAAAATGTATACATATTGGGCACATCTGATACAAAAAATACCTTGAAAAAAATGTTGATGTTAAGCTTAGCCTGCGTGTTCTAGTACATTTTGCTAAGTCGCGAAATTGTGTACATCGGGATGCAACCACGAAATTTCTACCACAGATAGAGTATTCTACGATGATTATTTTCAGATGTGGAAGGAAGTCAGATTCGTCCCCTGTGCGGTGGGAAAGCGGGGTGAATGGGACAAAGGAGTCCTCTTTTTCTTTTTATATTACTGGTCATATAACGCTACTAGGACTTGTGTGGTATCGTTTTCGTGTAAAACAGATATCAGCAATTCATTTTTCATGTTATTTATTCATAGTACCATATAAAAATATGGTTGTATTTCCGAAATTGTAAAAATCACAACAAGTTTTTTTTATTCAGGGAGATAAATTAGTTATATTTCCCGAATATTTACAACAAACAAAAATATTGCAAAATAGAAAATTTAATCTAGTTTCTAAAAACATATACATATTGGGCACTTTTCATACAAACAGTAACTTAAATAAATTGTTGATGTTGAGATTAGCCCGTGTGCTCGTGACAAATTTGCAAAAAAAAAAAATTTAATTGCATTAATTTGTTTTTCTAGGACGTCTTTAGTAAATATTATATGTAAAAGCATGTTAATAATCATTATTTAATGTATTTAATGAAGCGAAATAGGATGCGTTCGGAGATTTACGTTGGTTACGCCGACGTAAAGATATATTTTAAGCTACTGTTTGTATGAGAAGTGCCCAACATGCATATATTTTTAGAAACTAGATTAAATGAGCTTTTTAAAATAATAATAATAATTTGAAAATGTTCACGAAATTGAACTAATTTACCTCACTGAATAAAAAAACTTGTTGTGATTTTTGCCTTTTCGGCCATACACCCATATTTTTATATAGAACTATACAAAAATAGCATAAAAAATTAATTTCTGATATTTGTTTTACACGGAAACGATACCAAACACGTCCTGGTAGACTTAACTGACCAGCAATAAAGAAAGAAAAGAGGGATACTTGGCCCTATTCACTCCACTCTCCCGCCTCACAGGGGACGAATCTGACTTCCCTCCACATCTGAAAATAATCACCGTGGAACACTCTATCTATGGTAGAAATTTCATGCTTGTAACCCGATGCGCACAATTATGTTAGAAAACAGCGGACTAACAACTCTACTAAATATTACAAATAAATAATAAAAAAATATCGGACAACCTCACACAAATCAATCTAGTCCCACAGTAAGCTTTAGTAGTAGGCTTGTGTTATGGACACTAGACGACGATAAACATACTTATATAGATGTCGTGGTTTATGTGAAAAGCTCCCTACCACATCAGATAAAAGAAATACATTTAACTGAAGCATCGTGCCTACAAATTACTATTTCAAAGTTCACTATATTATGTATTTATCGTTCACCTTCAAACACAAATACCAGTAATTTTATTTCTTCGTTAGATATATACTTAAAAAACAACCAATTGGGCAACAATGTCATCATCACAGGTGATTTAAATATAAATATTATTGTTCATAATAGCTCAACAGCTTACTATCTCAATATGCTAGCTTCACACGGATTGTTACCTGCACATAAACTTAACACTCGAATAAACAGTTGTTTGGATCATATCATAATAAACCTAAACCCCCATTCATATTTTTCTAAGACAGCTATACTTGACACCACTATAACAGACCATTTTATGACACTATTAAATATTTATTCTAAATCTAAAACCACTTCAGAGCTGGCCACTAAAACTATCACAGATTATTCAAACGCGCTTACCCTACTAAAAAATAATAATAATTTTGATCAATTGCGAACCATTACAGACCCTAACTTATTAACAAATAAATTATAATACATTATATTCAAAATGCATTAGTAACCAGTACTAAAGTGGTTAAAATACCTTGCAGTAAACGTATTTTTAAACCTTGGATAACTCCTGGCGTATTAAAATGTATTCAAAACAGAAATAGATTACAAAAAAAATCAAGACTCGACACTACTAATGAAATTTTGAAAATAACTTACCGACGTTACAGGAATTTCTGTAATAATTTAATCAAAGATTTAAAACAAAAATATGAACGTGATCTTTTACACAAAGCTAAAAACAACAACAAGTGTTTGTGGAACACAATTAAAAACATTACAAACTTAAATAAAATAAAATCTAAAAACCATGAATTAGCGAATTTGACTAGCTCTCCCAACCTTTCAGCTAACATAATAAATAATCATTTTGCCAACGTGGGAAAACGATTAGCAGAACAAATATCAATAAGTGATTGTAATCTTAGTACTTACCTTGATTCCTTGCCTTCTCAATCCACTTCTATTGGTATATTAGAACCAGATCCGGAGGAAATAGAATCTATAATTAAAAATTTGAAATCTAAATCTGCGCCAGGATGGGACAACATCCCCACTACTTTTGTAAAGCTAGCAATATCAGAATTACTTCCTGTTTTGAGCCATCTAAGTTACCTATGTTTTTCGCAGGGTATCTTCCCGACAGCATTAAAACAGGCTATTATTCACCCCGTTTATAAGGATGGGGATAGAGCAGATGTTAACAATTACAGACCCATTTCAGTTCTGTCTACTATAGCGAAAATAATGGAAAAACTTATAAATAAAAGACTGATTAACTACCTAAACAAGTTTAATCTATTATCACATCGTCAATTTAGCTTTCGCGAAGGGAAAAGTACTGAAGATGCCGTGCTAGATTTGACGAATCTAATCACGAAACATATAGAAGACAAAAGGAAAACGCTTTGTATTTTTCTAGACCTAAAAAAGGCGTTCGACACAGTCTCTATCCCCATCCTTATACGCAAACTAGAAATTTTGGGTATACGTGGTCAATTTTTAAATCTTATTAAAAGCTATCTGTGTAATAGAATACAAAGAGTTAAACTAAATAACGATGTATTCAGCACAGACGAATTCTCCACCCAGTTTGGAATCCCCCAGGGTAGTGTATTAGGCCCAACCCTGTTCTTGACCTACATCAATGATCTTACAGATATTCATCTTTCCAATGGACATGTTATTTCGTACGCTGATGATACTGCGCTAGTATTTCATGGAGATAGCTGGGACGAAGTGCACGCTTGTGCTGAAGCGGGTTTAACTAAAGTAATAAAATGGCTCCAAACTAACTTACTTACCTTAAATATAAATAAAACTAATTACATTACATTCTCAATTTCAAAAAACCTGCAACCACACAAAAATCTTAAATTAATTGCTCACACATGCTTAAATCAACTTTCTATAAACTGTACTTGCAGTAACCTAAATCACGTAACCTCCAACAAATACTTAGGCATCCATATAGATCAATTACTCTCTTGGAATAATCAAATTGAAAAGACAGCTAACAGAATAAGGAAACTGATGTGGCTCTTCAAATACTTAAGACATATAACAGATAAGGAACTACTAGTATATATTTACAAAACCCTTGTTCAATCCATAGTCCTCTATTGTCTACCGGTATGGGGTGGCACTTTCAAAAGTAAAATAATTGTTCTTGAACGCGCCCAACGATCTATTCTTACTATAGGCAAAAATATTAGATACAGCACCGTAGACGTTTATAAGGATGCTGACGTCCTTACAGTGAGAAAGTTATATATCCTAAATTGTATTTTAAAAATTCATAAAAATATTAAACCTGATCCCCGTATATTGAATAAACGTAAACTGCGTTCAGTAATTAAGCAACCCAACATTATTAGAACTTCCTTTGCAAAACGACAATTTAATGCACTATCTACTCATCTATACAATAAAATAAACAGAACGACCAAAATATACACTAAAACATTCGGCGAGTGTAAAAGGCAAATTACAACATGGTTAAAAGGCATAAATTACGAAGAAACTGAGTCTCTTATGCACTGACACACTGCACATTTAATCTCGCATCACAGTTGCACATTTCATGGACCCTTTATTGTATAACTACCTTTATATTATGTACAAATTTAAATAAACCTATTACTACTTTATCATATTACATTCCAATATTACCAGATCACACTTAAACTACATTAGTTTACGTAGCACTAATATTTTTTTTTTATATTAAGAAGTTAACAATGTATTCCTTTTTGCTTTTTTGTATATGATAATTAATATAAGATATAACTAAGATTTATAGTTATAAGAATATTATTTATTGTTTAACTCTAATTCAACCTTGTACGAAAGAGCGAATACCTCCTAATACAAGTGTCAAACTTAAAAGGAGGATTCGACATACTATAATAAATAATTTTGAAATTTTTTTTAATAGATAAATACATACTTAAATGCAAATAACATCCATGACCCAGGCACAAATATTCGAGTTCATCACACAAATATTTGCCCTTGCCGGAATTCGAACCCAGGGCCGCCAGCTCACTAGGCAGTTGCTTAACCACTGCGCCAGCCGCGTCGTCATAAACAACTCATAGATATATACAAACTCATAGATTTAACTATATTAATTGACGATTTCATGCGTCTTCTAATCGTAAGTGTACTGGATATACGATCAATCTAGGTATATTGACCCAATTTACTCCAGGAAACAAGGAAAATAATCACAAATATTTACATAACATAAGAAAACAATGCCTATACAAATAAAGTCTTTTTATATTCTTCTAAGGTTTTCCTTGACAATAAAATTAAAATTGCGAATGAAATACACTTATGAGTAAGAGTATAAATTATACATTAAGGTTTATATCTGCTCCATAGCTCTCTATAGTCCTACCATGCTATTAAAATTCCGATGCTTAAGAATAACGCAATTCAGACTAAATGAAAACGTCCTAGCAAAAAGAGTCCGTGTAATTAAAAGCCAAAAGTCAAACTAATCCTAAACAACTTTATTCAAGTCAGTGAGCTTTCTGTACACAATTTATTTTATACATGGCCGCACAGAAAACTTGGTCAAAAGTTGGCTATTCCCTTTACGCGAATTTTTACGTTATATTTAAATAAGCGAGTCGGTTTCACAAATTTAATTAATGTTTATGAAATTTTATTTAATAGCCAAGCCACCGATTTCGAGAATACAAGGATAAGCTTAATGGTTACTGGATTTTTGTGGTTGTGAAAAGGGGGTTAGGGCGCTCTCTTTCGCGTTTATCGTTGATAATAATTCTGATAAAGCAGTATTCAATCAGCACATACATATTCAATTTGGCCATTGTACATAAGGGGGGGGTTAAAAAAACACAAACCATTAAATCAGAGATCTGACGTATTTTCTGGACCATTTTAGCGGGGTTAGAATTTTGTCCGTTGAAACCTGGAGCCTTACCACGATCTCTTAACGCGACTCACTTTAGGCCCTAAACTGAACTGTATCGCTATTTCATACCATGACATTGTATTTACGACTCAGTTCAGATGACAGTTCAGTAAGAGCGTCTCAACTATTTCATTCTCTCATTTCAAGTACTTTTCGTACCACGATGTGTCACTTGAGACGGAACTGAATCGCACGAGTGTCAAATTTTGCGACTCATAAAAAGTTCCTCATTGAATGTATCGTTCTGGATAGTTTTGTGTAGAATATTTATTAGTTCTTAGCTTTTGTTCGCGACTTGTCTCGCACAGGTCTGGAAACGTGTCTGTGTAACTTCCTACCGTTTTATTCAGGGACGTATTTACCCTAGGGCGATCCGGGCTATAGCCCGGGGCGCCAAACCGACAGGGGCGGCGTAGGCGCCCCTGGCCGTTTGCATTTTGTTTTGGTATTGGCGCCTTTCAACCAACTATTACTTTTCACCTTTTTTTGTCAATCCAAAATTTAAAATGAACATGAAAAATAACAAGAACAAATAGTTTTGGTCGAAAACATGCTTGTAAGTTTGTCAATATCTTCGGGGCGCGTCTGTAAGTAAGAACATGAACATGCTTCAAATATAGGGCGCGGGCGCCGAGTGAGGTCGCGGGCCGGCAAGAGGGGCGGTGGCAATAGGTCATACATATATCAGCGTTGCCAGATCGGATCTTTTTACACTATATCGGTCAATTTTGTTACTACGTACCCCCGCGCCGAACAATTTCGCTCTCGCTGCGCTCGCGTTTTCATCTGATCGTGTTACTACGCACCCCCGCGCCGAAAAATTTCGGTCTCGCTGCGCTCGCGTTATTATCTATTTCTGTTACAATATACACGCACTACTACGTACGTACGCACCCCATCGCCGAAAAATTTAGGGTAGCGAAGTGTTTGACAGGTTTTTCAGAATACTGACGAGTTAATTTCTTTTGAGTTATTATAATACGATCTCTTGGATAATGCAACGGGGAAAAAAAAGATGCACAATGCTCATAGATAAGAGTGCATTACTGGTAATAAGTAGATAGAACTTCGTGTTTTTCGGTTCCATATGACTACTGCAATACTACGGTAAAGAGCTCGTAGCTTTGTATGGATTTCATAGTAAGATACGTTTTTTTTCCGTAGCATTGCAGACTGTAGTAACTAAATTAGCCGCTCGAGGGTGCTTTACATCATGCTTCTTTATTTGGTTACTATTTAAGTTCTTAAACCACAATATGATTTTTAATAGATTGAATTATAAAAACAAGTAAACTATTTTGTAAAACAAAGAACTGGAGTTCAAACATTTGCACTGAACCTAAAATAGGCAACTATAATTGAACATATCTTTAAGCAGTTGATAATTTATTTATTATTCAAAAAAGTTACACAGCATTACAGTAATAAAACCAATAAGGCACTGAACTACAAAAATACATATAAACAAGACTTAAAACTAGTTAATTTAGGCGACACAACCGCGTGGGTCCTTTGCGTCGTCTGATCTGGTGTATAATTCGGCAAATTACCGCGGAACTGCCGAAACACAACACCCTTCCGCCAGAAGTCTGCACTTGCGATGGTGTCCTGCAGCGGCCGCGGCACGCACACCACAAATGAGCTGAAGTACACGTAGTGCCGGGACTGCAGCTGGATAATATTGATATCATGGGGTCAAAAATATAAGCCCGATTTCAAAGGTCTCTATCTCGGCGGGAGACAGCTGGCGATAAAAACGGAGCTTTTAACATTGTCATTGACACACTTGATATTATATGGGTGATAAAATCACTTCACCGCATTTCCTGGTCACAATTTCTTTCCCCTGAACGAATACACTAAATCCGCGGAGGATTAAACTGAATTCGAAGATTGGCATACCACGTAAAATTCATTTGAAATTTAACAAATTTACATGTCAATGATTGACATGACATTATCACAGGCGGAAGGCGGCACACGTTCCGAGTCTTAATTACAATTCTTTTGAAATACAGACATTTTAAACTTTATTTCATTCAATAAAGCATTTGGTATGGCAAATAATGTCTTTAAATTAAAAAAAGAACATAAGTCCGCTATGAAATATATGTCTTTTCTTTTCAAAATTACCAATTAGTTTTAAACAAAGTGTGCTGCGAAATTAATTTGTAATATTTTAGTTACCGAACGGATAGAAGCCAGAAAGAGATAAACATATACGAAACTCACATAGCGGCATCCCTTTCGCGCCGTAGCGTTTCAATTGCGGACCAGAGACAAATATCGGTCTTTCATTCACTTTATGCGATCGAGAATCAGCGCTGCTTTAAAGTTGTTATGGTACGAAATTCAGCGATTCAGTTTAGGTGCCTAAACTGAACTGCACTGCGTTTGGATAGTTTTTATAAAGATCGTGGTAAGGCTCCTGGGCACCTTTTCGACATTGTCGATATTTTACAAGGTACCCTGGGCACCTTACCTTACCTTAAGGGTACCGTAGGGTTTAATGGACAACATTCTAACCGCCGCTAGAATGGTCCAGAAAATAGGCTTCTTTTTTAGCTGCATTAAAAGACCCTAGGTTTTTGAGATAATCTGACTATAAATATTCATTATAATTGAGAACTGTCTCTATATTTTTTTTCCCCCACAAGCGATTAAACTTAGTGAAGAAATAAATTGTCCTGGCTACCACTTAACCTGAAAAAAACTGTGCTTCCTCGCGGTGTTTTTGTCACATTACAGACCAATACTTGCGGTGAAGCAGCCTTAGAGAAAAACAAGGTCATTAAAAGTACATCTTAAACCATATTATCTCTAAAACCATAAGACTTTTAATAAAGCTAAAAAAATCTGAACCACTTTAATGTGCCTATATTGTTATTGTTGTAGTGTTGTCCATTATAGACAGGACACCATGTATAATGAGTAATGACGCCTATCAGATCAGTGACTATAATACCTATTGGTAAAATATTCTTGCCTTTAAAAATCCTTTTCCGAGGGTTATAATTTATGTTAAGCGTTACCATTTATATTATATGCCGATACTTAACTGGCTCCTCTTTATTTATGTGAAGATGGTGATCTACTGACCTGAAACAAAATTAATCTGATATACCATATTGTTATATCTTTTTATTTTGCTGATTTTTTTTTTGAGTAAACAGAATTGCAATAAGTTTCTTTAAAAAAAAACATTTAAGTGACAAGCTTTTATAGCCGACTGTACTTTTCTTTGGATGTCCATCAAATGCTCACTGAGACGATTCTAAAGAGCCCAAGCTCGGTAGGATTGCTTTTTCTATTATAGAGTTCCTATGGCCACCTTCCGGCTCCATCATCAAATCAGCCTCATGGTACCATATTATTGTATTGTCATCAAAGTTATGTAATTATGCAAAATTTCAGCTCAATCGGTTGACGATATCTGCTTCAAAATTGAGTTGCAAGATTCCACCCGAACAAACATACTTACATACATACAATGCAAGTTAATTAAAAGCTTGTAAAATTCAGTGTTTGTCTTACAAAGATCAAAGCACAAAGATTTTTTTTAATGCGTAACCTAGTGGAAGAGACCCGGAATCAAACCCGGTACCTCTGGATTCCCAGTCTAGTGCGTGTTTGTGTAACACGCTGTCGATCTTTGCATCACTGTTTTTTTTTATATTGAACTAGTTATTGAATTGATTTTCAAGATTTGATTACAAACACACATACAGACTCTGGGACAAACCCTTGTAAAAAAAAGGCGCACCGCGTCTTATTCATGCCATAACATAACTTATCCAATATCCGTTCACTGTAAAAATACGGAAGTTTTAAATTAAGTTTGTGAACATTTCTGTAAGACTTCTTATTGTATTGAAACCTGAGGAGCTTGGATTTTAAAGTTTAGTCATTTTCTGTTGAGTAAAACAGATATAACCACGCCTACTGAATAAATAGAATATTATCAATTTTGATTAAAGCAGTAACGTCTGCTAGCGAAAACCAAATGATTATATTGAAGCGGAAAAAAAAATTGGGGGCGGGGTTTGAACCCGTGTTTCCAACAGCTTTCTGGGCCACTACGGTTACCTATTAGGGCCTTATCACACTTGCGATTTGCGAGCGTATTTTCTATACAAATAAGCGACGCGGCGAACACGCTGCGCGATCGCCTTCATACAAAATACGCTCGCAAATCGCAAGTGTGATAAGGCTCTTAGAGCACTGAAACCATACCATATGTTTGTAAAAAAAAAACTCTATTTCTCTCATCACGCCGATACACCTGGGGGCCTACGTTGGCTGCGTTTATCACGTGATAAATAAGTGACAAAGCATCTGTCACTCACACTTGCATTTTGTCAAAACGTGGCCTATGGGCCCCGATAGATTTTTACTAAATTAGATACAGGGTGAGCTGGACATTCATATGGGATCACCTCTAGTGGAATAAAAATTCTTGTCATAAATTCGATTGTCATAACTCATTTCGCATAATGGCTTTCCTCATACATGTTATGTGTCATAAATTGTTATTTGCATAAAATTTTTACGTCATAATTGTTGTTCGGCAGGCTGTTCATAAGCATAATTTAGTATATATAGCACAAAATTTCAAATCATATTATTGAATGTCATAATAATTAATAGTACGAAGAAGAGCAACTCATAAATTATGGCTTTTATAATTATTAATGGCAATAGACATTATATAGTATAAGTTATATCACATGTACCAAAAATATAACATTTGAAATAATGATACAAAACTTACATGAACAGAAAAACAAAAAGGGGGGACGGGGGGGCGAAGCCCCCCACAAGAGGGGCTCGGGGGGCGAAGCCCCCCGCATTAAGAAATCCTTCTCCACACTGACCTCTTAGTTGTAGGTTAGGTTAGGTTAGAACTGTGAACCTATAAACACGAACATCGGCCAGAAAAGTAGGTTAGGTTAGTTGTAGGTTAGGTTAGAATTGTGAACCTACAAATACGAACATCGGCCAGAAAAGTAGGTTAGGTTAGGTTTGAAAGAACTGCGACCCCCTCAGAAATGAACTGCTGCCAGAAAACCAGGCTGATGTTGAAATAAAAAATTAGGAGCTTGATATTTATGTTCTTCAGTATTATGCGCCAATGCACGATATGCATAAGAACATTATGACGATTAATGATTATGATTCAGGTTGATATGCTCCAAAATTATATGACATTCCTTACTTATGCGTAAAAACATTATGGTCATAAAATTTATGCGGATCAATTAATGACTATACACCTTATGCGCAAGGACTATTATGACAAAAGTGGTTATGCGAATCGACATTATGGCTTTAAAATTTATGCAACCCAATATGGAACCCATTCATATACTTTTACCCGACTACATTAAAGAAAAAGGTTTTATTCTGGCTCCTGCTTTAGACCAAATAACTTTTTTATTTACTCCTCAACACGGATTATAAAACGCTTTTAAAACGTCAAGAATAAGCTTATGCAAAGCTTCCTTCAATATGCAAAAATGTACGCATAAATTCAAATAGGATGACTGAATACATATCTTGAAAATTTCCCTCTGTGCGCCAGCCAGTACTTTTGGCTTTGACTTTTAATATTTTCCTTCGGAATGTTTTCCTGGACGATTTTGAATGCATCACATAATATTTACGTAAAATTTGCGAGAAATATTTACTCGTACTCCTTCTTAAATTGAACGAAACTAGTGCATCGGTTTTCTTTTGCAAGACATTTTTAAGATACTGCATGGTGAAAACAAGGTATGCTACTCCGGAATGCCAGGCAAGACTTTTGACGTAATCACGCTATGATTCGTTGATTGGTTCTGTCGACCCGTTTCTATGTTGCCAGTGGTCAACATCAATCATTATACGCCCCGATTCAAAATTCAAAATTCAAAACTTTATTCTGCACGTAGGCTACAAGAGCTCTCTTACATGTCAGATACTATATTAAATAATAATAATATTAAAAAAAAAAAACATTTACAATTTACAATAATAATATCATAGTAGTAATGCAACAGACAAATCACTGTTAGTCTAAGATCCCTTTAAGAACGACCTTCACCGAGATGTTTATTTGATGAAATGTATTTTATATTTAATTTAATATGTCAATAAATATATTGCATATGGGTTGCCTAACAAATTTTAGTCCAGGGTATGTTTAATTAATGATTAAAAAAATTTTTTTTTTAAACATTTGATTATTAGATAAATTCTATACCAATCGAAAGTATGAAGCCCATAGAATATGCAAACGTTAGGTTGCCTATTCTTTTCCCGTCACAACTATCGGGTAGCCAGGTTTAAACTGGTAAATCTATACTAGCATTTTGCAACGGTCTGATTATTGAATTGAAATTAAATAACATTAAAGATTATTTTATTATGAACACGGTGGTATAGGGTTGCCTGCGAAAAATCAGTCCAGAATTCCGGTTGTCGAATATTGAAAAGTAAAATATTGCAGCGAGTGAATGTGTGCGACTGAGAGGTCCCAACCAAAACCATCCCATACGATAGAAGAGGACACAGCATAGCAGCTGTTTGAAGTCCGCCCATTTAAAAAAAGAGAGTGCGCATGCTATTTGTGCTTGAAAATGAAAAGCATAGCGATAGACTCGTATATGCTGGATGGTCCATGTCGGGTCCCTTCCGGAACTTAAAATCATCCGTAAGTTAAATGAAATGTTTTTTTTAGCTTAGAACCATCTCAACAGACAAAGGCTCTCGATAAAAAAAAATGGGCAAGTGCGATTCCGACTCGCGCATGAAGAGTTCCGTACCATAATCTATAACAAGTTTGTTGTATGGGAGCCCCCCTTAAATATTTATTTTATTTTATTTTTAGTATTTGTTGTTATAGTGGCAATAGAAATACATCATCTGTGAAAATTTCAACTGTCTATCTATCACCGTTCTTGAGATACAGCCTGGTGACAGACGGACGGACGGACGGACGGACAGCGAAGTATCAGTAATAGGGTCCCGTTTTTACCCTTTGGGTACGGAACCCTAAAAAACCGCTTACGAATCAGTCCATCCGTTTGGAAGCTACGATGCAGTTACGATGCAACATGTTAAACTAATTATTTAATTTTAATAATTGTATGGGAAACAAACAGCTTACAATTTCACATAGGGTTAGCAAAAATAGTATATAGTTATATATATAGTTGACTGGTAGAGAATGCCGCATGGCATTAAGTTCGCCTTTTGTACGTTAAGTTTTTCTTTTGTGCAATAAAGTTTAAATAAATAAATAAATAAATATATACATTATTGCTCTGAGAGTACAAATAATATGTATCATAGCACTCCTCTTTTTTCGTCGAGGGTTAAGACTCTGACCGGTAATCGTTATTGTAGTGCTGTATCGGTTATGATAGCGCTGTTACAATTATTTACGGGAAACAGCAAGGAAGTTGCATAAGTCTTTAAATCTCCACAAAATCCCGTTTTTTCCGGAAATACAAGCGGAAGCTCTCCTCCAGACTTTTAATCTTCACGATTCGGCCATCTTGGAGTTTAATTTCCGGTTTAACCACGTATTTCCGCTTCCGCACACGTATTACGCGTATAACAACATTATGGATCAATGTGGCTGGGGCATAATCTAGGACAGGGTTGCCATAATTAAGAAAATAAAAAATATTTAAAAATTGCCTCCTCTCGAACAAAGAAATGATTTTCCAAATCGCTTTGTATTCGTAAATGAAGAAATTCTGAGATAAAAAAAAACATTTAAAAAGTACAACTGAATTGATAACCTCATCGTTTCTAAAGTAGTTGACGCTCACGGACGTTACATACCACTAGATATTAATGCATGTTTACGTTTAAGTCTCATTAAGTGAAATGTAACATTTCTTTTGAGATAATAAATGTCTTTAACCTCAAAGTCTGTTGAACATAATGTGAAATATTCAAGATTCTTAATAAAGCCGACTATACTTGCTGAAAACCCTACGAGAACAGTCCTCAGGGTTTGTAACTAACCAGTAATGGAGATAAATTTAGAATCATACAATTAAGACAATACAATGGATACCAAGCCATCTAAGATTTTGTTCTATAAAGTCTGCAAAGTTTTGAGTGTTTCTCCCCTGAATTAATCAATTCAATGTGGTGAGCTGTCAAGAATACATTTTACTGGACTATTTAGAACCGTACAAATAAATATGAAGATATTCAAGTTATGACGTAACTGGACGTGCAACCAGAAGTCGTTACTATTTGAAGAAGAAAATACATTTATTTTGCAAACCAATTTTTACGTTTTACATTCAAATAAGTAAATTTCAATGAAATGTTTTCAATGAAATATAACATAAACTGTAAAGAAATTCCATGAGCTAGACGGTGTCTTGATTGCAAAAATGGACCATGGAAGTCCACTCAGTATATATTTTAAGGCTCTGTCAGCTGTAGAGCTCGTAAATACTCAAAAATGTTTATTTTTTTAAGTTTTCCCTATATCTCCGCCATTTTGAAACGTATCGAAATACTGAATCGAAGAAAAAATCCCATAAAATTATCGAATCTGCTCACAAAACAAGAGAATCGGTTGAAAAATGACACTTGTAGACGATTACAGCTGGACATCCCGAACATACGAAAGCATTTTTATCCAAGCTGAAACAGCGACGTTTCGCTTGATATCGTCGCTCTGACATTTTTTTTAGTATTCTTAAATCCAAACAAACAAACCCTCCCTCTTTAATTCTGAATAAGTAGCTTTACCATGACATTGCCTGACGAGTGACAGCCCTAATCTAGAACGTAGTTTAACTCTAGGGGAATTGAAAACAGCACACACACTTACTACCTGAAAAATGTCTTGATGCTTTGTAAAATTTGTAAAGCAAGGGTCAAAACTTCTAAAAAATAGTTTTTTCAAAGAAGCAATGTATTGCGGAATATTTGATATTTAGAAGTGCGAGAGTTATGTCAATGCTAAGGGGATAGCAATATTGCACGACGCACATTTAAAATACCTTCTATTTAATTAGTTTGGAATAATGAACATCTGAAAACTGCATTTTATTTTAAGTTACTGAACAAATGTTGTTCAATTTAAAGAGTAAAATCTATAGATTAGATTAGTTTCATTTATTTTATATACAAAGATATAAGTATTCACATCATGGTCGTCAAAATAAAAAAATATAATAATAAAATACATGTCACAATGTCAAGCACAAGCTGACCTAAATAATTGATATTTTAATTTATTGTTTCTATTATTATAACCTTAATAATTAATATTTTAATTTATTGTTTCTATTACATGCCACACCCGGTATATAAGATTCATAGATATATAAGATTCGTGCTCAAACGGCATACATTATTTTATTACCAGAGAAGTGACAACCCTAATGTAGAACAATCTCCAGGGAAATGTAAACAGCTAACATGGAATTCAATCAAATCAAACTTCAATGGTGATGTTTCTTTTTATTGTTTCTGTCATAAATTTTAGAATCCACCCGTTATTATTATTTTAAGTAGGTATGACGTGCCACAGACAATACACAAGTACACAAATACTTAGATTGTATTCGTGCCCATACCATCATTTGACAATGCGGTTGGCTCGGTTTGTAGTGCATCTGCCTACTGAGCCGGCGGTCCTGGGTTCGAATCCCGGCCAGGGCAAATATTTGTGTGATGACCTCGAATATTTGTTCCTGGGTCATGGATGTTATCTATATATGTATTTATATATTATGTATATCGTCTATTACCCATAGTAAGCTTTGCTTAGTTTGGGACTAGGTCGATTTGTGTAATATTGTCCCTTAATATTTATTTATTTATTAACAGAGAAGTGCCAACCCTAATGTAGAACAATCTCCAGGGAAATGCAAACAGCTCACATGGAATTCAATCAAAGCGATGCTTAAATCAAATCATTCGGCGATCGATTCAATCAAATTAACCCTCGCGTGTTTTCTTTGCAAATGTTGATTTAGGATTACGGCCTCAATTCGACGTTTGACACTCATATTAGTGATATCTATCTGAGATCTCGGCACTATTTCTATTTTGTAATACATTTTTCATCACACTTTGCTCGTAAACAAGGGTTTACATGCTAGAAAAGCGGGTGGTAAGTCATAAATTACGCCCTAGGGCGGTAAGTAATTTATATCACACTTTAAGTGATTACATGCTAGAAAACCAGGCGGTAAATCGTATATACCACCCTAAGGCGGTAATTCGTATATTACGCCCTAGGGCGGTAAGTAATTTTGGTATTGACAACTACTACCTTTGTTTTATTTCCTCCAAAGTGTGATGAAAAACGTCGTACGTGACTCTGGTGGTAAAGGAATTCCTAACTCGTGTCATTAAAGCCCTCGCCTTCGGCTTCGGGCTTCTAATACTTAGACACTCGTTTGTAATTCCTCGTTTACCACCCTTGTTACGTAATGCACTAATGTTCGTCGAATACGATCGTTAGAGTAATGACATTTTCTTTCTAAATAAATCGATTTAAATGGATTATATCGCGTATATAAACTATTTGAGCCTCTTTGAGTCGGTAACTGGAATTGTGTGAAAGTCGCGGAAACCTTTCTGTTTACGATATATTGAATTATTTTGATAAACGTAAATTCAATTGCATAGTTTAGTCATATCAATAAAGTATTAATGACGAGAGCGAGGAATAATATTATTTTGAGGTATGTTTTAAAAATAATGTGTTACTTTTTTACTTAAAGATTACCTGAGATAATTGCGTGCTATAGACGCAAATGCGTTTTTTGATGATCATTGAGGGGCAACATTAAAAGACCACCCATACCCTTACAGACACTTTACGTATATAAACAATAAGAGATGCCGATTATCCGTTCTAAAATCAGCTGAAGATGAAAAGAAAAGAAAATACTCAAACGCTTGCGAAATGCGCCACGCCACCTTCACCCCACTAGTAACGTCAGTTGATGGCGTCTTTGCCCCACAAATGTCTTCTTTCATGAAACACATGGCAGAAGCCATTTCAGACCGCTGGCACCGATTGGGCTGGCTTAGAGCACGGGTAAGCGTTGCCACCATACGTGCAACTAGCATGTGCATTCGTGGCACACGTTACAGGTTCAAGCCATTAGTGAAATGGCTGGGATTCGACGACGGTGCTGCCCTCCCACACATCGACTGAATTTTATTTTTTTACGACACTTTATTGTACCTATTTGTATTGTATCCACTTTATTGAATAAATATAACCTTGATTGATACAAAGAGAGATGTGGGAGTTCGTAATTGTAAAGTGTTGCGTTTCTATGATATCATCAAAAGACGCACTTGCTTCTATAGACGCAATTACCTCAGGTGACCGTCTTAGTAGTACTTTCTCTCAAGTAACAAATATTTGTAATAATTTTCTCATTTTACGATCCTATAACATTGTAATAAAACAAGTTATAAGTGTCATTCCTAGCCTAGCTCCAAATAAGGTTCTCGAACTGACCTACTCCAAAAATCGGCCATAAAACCGTCGATTCTTGACCTAAAACTCAAAATTTAATGGGAAAAAGTCACGGCAAGCGATTGTTAAAATGCCATTCTTCGCCTAATTCATTGGCTTTTTCCTAATTGACCGCCAATGTGGCTGCAGCCATAAAAACCATCGGTAATTAGCATGAATGTCGGTTTATGACTATAGCCTAGTTCTGGATCGTTTAGGGTCCGTGCTAAATGGGTGTAACGAGTGGTTTCAAGCCCGTGTTTTACTTCGGTATCTACTCGTATAGTTATACACTGGCTGTGAGTAGAGATGTGCCGTTGTTTGGAGAGAGAACGCTCTCAAACTCAAAGTGTGTGTGGAATGATATTTATGCGATATTATTGTAACCAAATTTTATTTATTTATTCTAATAATCTAAATCGAAATTGTACCTAATTATACACCCACCACTAAGTAAATTGCTGTGCCCTGACAGGGTTCATGTTATGAACTTAACCATATTAATGTAACATCTTATTGTACAACATGATAATGCAATAAAAAATTATGCATTAAATCAAAGTCAAAATACTCTTTATTCAAGTAGGCCTAGCTACAAGCACTTTCGAATCATCAGTTACAGAGAGCAGAGCAATTTATTGATAGACTTATAACTAAAAATAAAATAAAAAACATAAAAAACAACATTATAGAAATAAAAGAAAAATCCTAAAAAGGATCGTTTCGAGAACATTTTCCGTACAACATGAGGAAAGCTTCCGGAAATCCTTGGAAACGGCACATCACTAGCTGTGATGCTGTGCTAGAACGCGGGGAAAGATGATTTTATATAAAACCGTTTATATAAATGAGAATTTTTTCACAAAATAAGTTTCTGAAAATAGTTTAGTCTGAAAACTATTTGAAGATTTCAAATGTTGCCGATTGAACCATGAGGACACAATTTCAGGAAAAAAAAAGTAAATTTATATATACAAAGACATACCTTTTCTGTTCCTACTGTGCTTTAATGGTATTAACGTGATAACGCCAGTATCCAACTGCGTGAGAATAAGTGTAATAATAGTTGTGATGCTTTTAGAAGTAGAAAAACTAAGTAGAATATAATTTAATAATACGAAGGACAACATGACATCATGCGAGGACCCAACTACGTTTCGTGAAAATTAATCTATTTAGTTAGAACTCTACATACGGGGTGTGGCCGGTAGCAGGAGCAATAAATTAAAACGTAGATTCTAGTCTCTTTAAATTAGCAACTTTTAAAAATAGTAATTCTTTAATAACTTGTAAAATTGTAAATGTATTGTGAAATGTTTGATAATTATTTAGTAGCCTGACAGCCAGTGTAAATAGTGCACCGTCAAAGTTGATGGCGTACATTGAAAAAAACGGCCAAGCGCGAGTTAGTCTGCGGTTACCTTGATTCTTCTGCGGATATCATCATTTCTGATTGTATCGCGCAGAGAAAGGTACCCCTTATAGTATCATATAATTATCTTTTCGCTCTAAAGAGCTAAGCAACTACACTACCCTTTAAAGTACGTGAAACCGCTCCCCAAGTTTTCGATTACCTGACGTCATCAGCAATGCTAATACGGTATTAATGGATCAACCGATAGAACCGTTGCCCGCTCCTGCACAATAGTGCCTCATTACCGTGTTAATTAACGCGACGAAGACCCCTGCAGCAGACATATTGGCACTAAAGGAGCGACTACACCGCTGCTAAACAGACGTTGACGCATGCAAATGTATCTTAGTAACGTAAGTGGGTAAAGTCAGAAAATATTTTTTAATTGCAGCAAGTACGTCAACGACAGAGGAGTATAGGGTAAGTTGGGGTAAAACTAAACATAGTTTATTGTCTAATAGGGTAAGACTAAAAGTTTGGTATTTATTGGATTGTGTCAGTCTTCTTCAGTCGAAAACTGGCGAGAAACTGCGCAGGATCGGGACAAGTGGCGTGCCCTCGTTTCGGAGGCTAAGATCCTGTTTGGGTCACTGAGCCAAAATAGCCAGTCGACGCCGCTGCCTTTTGGGCATCAAGTATTTGAGGAACCTCGGCACGAAAGGAGAAGAATAGCCAGTTAGTTCTGTTCTTCATAGCAGTTTTACCCCGGTGATAGTCTTATCCGACCTTACCTTAAGAGGGCGCCAACGCGTTGGCTAGCTCTCATTCACTGAGCGTAAGTGTGAGCGAGATGGAAGTGCGTGCTCGGAAGCGCGGAAATCATGTTTTTTGAGTTGTGTCATAAACATGTGCATTTTATATTGAAAATAGTTTTACAGATTTTTTTTTTTTATGTCATAGGGGGCAAACCAGCAAACGTATCGCCTGATGGAAAGCGATTAACGTCGCCCATAAACACCTGCAACACCAGAGGAGTCACAAGTGCTTGCCTACCCGGAGGACGAAGATAGAATGCCTCTATGCTAGTAATTTCACCGGCTAGTAGTTTTTGAGAACTTATAATTGTGCATCTCTTACTCTAAAAAACATTGTTGAAAACGGAAGAGTTTTGAAGATCCAACCGAAAATATCTAAAAAAAGGGTTATGTTTGAGTGATAAAAGTATTGAGAAAATTATTACCAATCGTGTATTCACGTGACAAGATTGAAGAAAAACTGTTTAAGTTTCTTATTTCCAAGGGACAGATTTTTTATCACTATGGATGTTGATATTTAGGATCATTCACCTGACGGATTTTGCTTGGGTGCGCTCTTAACTGATAGCACACGAGCTTATTTTTCTCTAAAGTTTACATTAAACTATAATTTCTGGGACACGAGCCAACCAGTACTTGGAAGAGATAATCCAGAGGGCAGAAACTGTGGAATTTACTTTGTCAAAGTGACACATTATCATTATTCCGCAATTTATTATCAAAGTCGATGGCGCCGTCTGCAAATGGACTACACAACTTTCTCCGTGTTTTGACTTCAGCAATATGCGATTCGTGTACTACATGAAATATTCATGATAGCAGAAAAATGTTTGAAAAGGAATCCAACGATGCTTAAGACCGCTAATTTTCTTACCAAGAGTTAAAAATTGTCATGGGGTCGCGGCCCACCGCGGACAACCAATATAATACTTATTTCAGGTCAATTTTTTCAAGATTTAAAGAATATTTATTTAATATGTTTAAGTTTTATGTAGCTGCATCTGTATATTCCTATTTATGGATGTTTAACACATTTGTTTTTATTATTGTCGTTTATTTAGTCCTATTATTACTCTACACCACCTACTAAATTCAATCATTAACTATAACTACTCCGCCACCTAAAGGTTGTCCGGAAGAGATTACTAGTTAGCAATAAGACCGGCTGTTTACCTCTGCTTATTGTTTTAATGTATTTATTTATTTATTTAAACTTTATTGCACAAAACAAAGGTCAGTACAAATGGCGAACTTAATGCCTAATGGGATTCTCTACCAGTCAACCATAGGGCCGAACAGAGATGTTTCAAGTGGGTGCAGAGTAGAAAATTTATCGTTCGGAGAGCATCCAAGATACAAGTGAATACATGTATATTATATAACTTAACTACCATAAATACAATGATACATATATTTACATACTATAAGATGTATATTTAATTATTTATATGTATCTCATATTGTTCTTTCTTTTCCTTGATGTCTGAGGTGTACAGAATAGAGTATATTTCGTATTTGTATAATGATCTTCTCTATTGATCTCTGTGCGCACGGCATCAACTAGTTATGTTCCGATGCGAAATTATTTCCATCCTTCATCTTCGGATCAGCACTCAAACTATGATAAATGGTCCGCTTCAACGATTCATCTCCCTAAGTAGCGCCGGCTGCTGTAATATATTATCACCCGGCATAGCATCCTTACCTGGATTAAAATATTATTTTTTCGACGATATTTTTTGGGAAATTATACAATAACGGGTAAATTATGGGCGTGAGGATACTCGTGGATATTCAAGATTTTTCTTTGCATAAATTACTGACCATAGACTATTAATTCATAATAGAATGCCTACGCGGTAGGTTGCAAGATGACTAGACCCGGTCAAGAAATAAAAATTGGGCAAGTGCGAGTCCGACTCGCGCATGAAGGGTTCCGTACCATAATCTATAACAATTTCGTTGTATGGGAGCCCCCCTTAAATATTTGTTTTATTTTATTTTTAGTATTTGTTGTTATAGCGGCAATAGAAATACATCATCTGTGAAAATTTCAACTGTCTAGCTATCACCGTTCTTGAGATACAGCCTGCCCAAGTAGCATTGCAAGCTGTATAAGAGCTGTATATCAGTTTATTTGACTACTATAAGCTGTACATTTAGGCTGTACTACAGCTGTATAAGCGCTTATACAGCCCTTATAAGTTAAAAAAGGGCCCCAATTATACAGCTTTCCGCGTTATTAGAGCTGTACAGTAGCTGTACAAGCAAGAGATAAGCTGTATAATAGCTGTAATTCGGTGTAAAAGGAAACCTTAGCACTACAGATTATCTCTTATAAGTATGATTTAAGAATATACGTTTTTAATAGGTTTTTAAGAAGAATTACAATAGAATTAAAAATATTTAAGTCTAAAATGTCTTCTGTTCATTAGTCATTATATTTATAATGGCGACCAATGACAAATATAACTGAATAAGTAATAAAGTGCAGTTAAGACACAGGGTCTTCAGAGCATTTATATTACTATTGGCATGTGCCGATTATTATTTATTGTGAACATGTGTATCTTTTCTGGCAAAATATTCACGCGCCTGCTTAATAATCAAGAGATACATAACAAAAATATCTAAAATATAGTACATAAGTTTAGTGTTTGTTTTTAAGGTTAAGGTTTTTTTCTTTTAATGACAATTCTAAGGCTAAAGTCAATTTATTTTAGCTGGTTATCATAATATGACGTTAGTTTTTGTTAAATATTTGCAAGTGTATCTTTAATTATATTTTCAATTATGTTTTTATTCATAGTAAAATGGCGACAGTTTTTAAACAGCCTATAGGATAGTTGGAGAGCATTATAATCTTAATAGCTGTACTATGTAATTAATGGAGTCACTTCTACAGCTTTTGGATTTAAAACAGCTTTGTAATAGAATATTTTTATACGTTTGACTGTATTTCGTTTTTCCGTACATAAGTTATAATTCCCGTTAGAGATCCGTATAATAAATAAAAAAGCCTTAGGGATTAATGGTGTGGCGGTTGTATCTTTTGTTCCACATATTTACACTGTCCGAAATAGATTCGAGCAACTGTCAGTAATACAGACTAAAGCTGTAATATGACTGCCATTTATTCATTTAGTTTTATAATACACTCATTGTCAGAAATCATAAAACTACTATACTTATACGAGTGCAAAATTACGCCAAAAAATATCTTTAAGCGACTTGGTCAGAAATACAGACGAAAACTGTACTACAGCTGTCATTTATTCTTTTAGTTTTATAATAACCTAACAGACAGAAGTTATAACACTATTATACTTATAATAGTGTCAAATTACGCCATAAGAATTAGTGTTAAATCGGAGTTGACAAATACTTTTGTACAGCAACAAGTGCCAGGTGATCCTACACTACAGCCTATATACAGCTTTAATGATAGAATAAGCTTGTAGCCTCACACAACACTTAAAGTCTTATAACGGAGTTTACAGACACTTTTTTACAGCAACAAGTGCTAATTGATACTACAATACAGCCTGTATACAGCTTTAACGATAGAATTAGCTTGAAGTGTCACACAACACTTAAAGTTTTATAGTAGATTTTTTATATTCTGATATAACACCCGATGCGTACGCAGATTCCTTTATAATGATTTTATACAGCTTGAGCTCAGGTTAGTTTTCTCTGATACTCTTATAAGTCTCTTAAAACACTATAAGTTCTAATTTGGCTGGTATATTGATTTTACTGAGACTAAAATGCTACTTGGGTGGTGACAGACGGACGGACGGACGGACAGCGAAGTCTTAGTAATAGGGTCCCGTTTTTACCTTTTGGGTACGGAACCCTAAAAATGGATATAAAAGCAAATGATATATATCTGTAGTCTGGGAATTTTTACGTTACTCCGTCATCCCCTAACTCCGCCACATAAAAAAAAACTGTATCGACAAAAACTTAACCGGTGCCAAACCTCACGTAAACTATGATATATAAATATATTAACTGAGTGGTTTGTGATCGACTTCAAAGGGTGAGTCAAATGTAATCTGTACTTGAACGGGTTATTTTTGGCTTTTTAGTTTTACTGAAGTGGGTTCTTTTTTTTGTTAAATATTTTTTAAACTTAATATGCAATGAAATAAAAAAAAAAACACTCAAAAAATATATAATTCAGCGGTTTAGCCAGTTAAAAAAAAACAGACGACACAGACATCATATTAAAAAAAAAAAACTTTCCCGGCTTAGGCCTTCAATTTTGTATGAAATTCCTTTACAGTTCTCTCGAGTTGTTCCGCCCGAAACGTGATGCTTCGAAGCCTGTTATAACGCACGTTATGACAACATTTCATTGCATGTTTGAGAAAAGTTATTTCGCACACGTATCGTAGAACCCTATTTGCTAATTTTGGTGAACTAAATAGCAGAAGCAGTCTTCTTCAATTCAACCATGATAGTATAAAAAAATATGGAAATTTTACAATGCCTAAGATAATTTTAGTCTTAGCGAATTACAATTAGTAAAAGTGTGTATAAACATTTTATTCACACTTTTACTAATTGTAATTCGCTAAGGTCCGGTAACTATTCTAAAATAACGGCATTTTGGCTTGGGTAACATAAACACAAAACCAGAATAAAATATGGGCAAATAAATTAGTTCTGTTATAATTTAAATTTGTTTGAGCACGGAATATAATAAAAAAGGTTTTCTCTTTAGATCTTTGTAAAAGGCGAAAAACTCTATAATTTATTGATTGTTTGTGTAAAATGCGACGCACTTGGTCGTGTCGAGTGGTGATCGACGCGTTTGCGCTGCTAAGACTGGCTACAAATGCGCGCCGATTTTGCCCGAACAAAGGCAGAGAACATTGAATGAATTGGTAATGATAAGCTTTAACGGTACAACAAACTATGTTGTTAATGTTGCTTAACCTGGGTGCTAATTGGAGTGCATTTGAGATATCGCCGAATAAGTGATGTTTTAGACATAACTCAGGTACCTACATCGCCTTTATTGACATGAAAATGCGATATTTGCAATTCGAAATACATAAAGTGACATTTTACTTACGTTACTAGCCGGACAAGTAATGTTTGTGCTTGATATCTATAGCGTCACATATCTAGACACGCGGCAGCGTGTCCAGCCAAGTTCACCGCAGGAACTGGCGAGCAGCAGCCGTGTGTTATATTACACGAACCGTTTGGAGCCACTTTTGACCCCCCAATAACTCCAAATCTATTTAACATAAAAAAATGAAATTTGGCTTATGTATTAAGATCCTTTAGAACAAGTAGAACCCCAAATTTCATTAATAAAGGTTAAATAGTTATTGAGATATTAAAGTCCAAAAAACGGTATTTTTATCACTGACTGACTGGCTGACTGACTGACTGACTGACTGACTAGTAATCAAAAACCTAACCCACTTCCAGGTGACCTAGAAAGGTGAAATTTGGCATCCAGCTTAGTAATTGTGTGTGTATACATATAAAAATCGAAAACAGTGATTTTTTTATGTTTTTTTATTGTTATTATTATCGATGGTTGTTACCTCAGAACTCTGTCATTTATAAACCGATTTGGAAAATTCTTTTTTTGTTTGAAAGATATACTAGAATAGCATATACACTCACACGCACACACTTACACATACATGCACATAAAAATCCAATAAGTACTAACCGTTTTGGAAAATTCTTTGTTTGTTCAAAACTTTCAAAAGATGTACTAGAATAGCACACAGAACTAATTAACAAATAATAATTAAGTAATTTACACATCATAATAATTTCTGTACAAAAAGTAATGATATCCCATCAAAAACATAAATGTAAAATTAGAGCCAAGTTCAATATCGCGTGCACTTCGCCGACAAAAGAATTGAGATCTGCAAGGGCGCCAAGTTCTTTGCCCTAAAATTTTTAGATACAAGGACATGCGACATACTCAATGCATTTATTTTACTTGGGGTGTAATTCAATATCAAGACATGACTTGGCTAGTTTTAAAATATAAATTTATATTATAAATCAAAATCAATCAAATCATTAACCTATTTTCGTAAAGGTAAGTACGCAAGTTAGTGTACGTCTTGTTACTTATACTGTTAGCTTGATAATGAACTATGACTATGTTACTTTTATAAAATTTAGTTAGTTTGTGAAAACTAGCCAAGTCAAATCTTGATATTGAATTACTCCCCAAGTAAAATAAATGCATTGAGTATGTCGCATGTCCTTGTATCTAAAAATTTTAGGGCAAAGAACTTGGCGCCCTTGCAGATCTCAATTCTTTTGTCGGCGAAGTGCACGCGATATTGAACTTGGCTCTCATTTTACATTTATGTTTTTGATGGGATATACTATACATAAATGAGTTGAAAACTTAAGGCGTAAACTTGCTAGGTATATCGCCACTTCGGAAATCCCTCCGAGATATCAGGAAGATAATACATAGAATTAGAGCCCTGCACAGTAAAAATAACATTAAAGAACAGAAATAACACTCAACAGATGTGTCTATTGTTGTGTTTATATTTAGCGGCAACAGCTGTGATTAAACAATTGACTGGCGGCCGATCGTCAGATTGTTCGGTGCGTGTACGCATGCGACGCGGTGGTCTGAGATCCAGCGTTGAAACAATGAAAGTCATAATAATTTATGAATAAACAAGTTGATATTTATACCAGCTCATCGGGTGTAGGGCTCCCATTTTTTTAAGATAAACAGTATTATGTATTTGAATAATATGGTCGGTAATAGAGTGTTGATATTAAGTATTTTCCTAGTATTTTTACATTCAAATATACTACAATGAGGAATGGATGAAAAATTGGGCAAGTGCGAGCCCGACTCGCGCATGAAGGGTTCCGTACCTATACATATATATATATATAATCTATAACAAGTTTGTTGTATGGGAGCCCCCCTTAAATATTTATTTTATTTTATTTTTAGTATTTGTTGTTATAGCGGCAATAGAAATACATCATCTGTGAAAATTTCAACTGTCTAGCTATCACCGTTATTGAGATACAGCCTGGTGACAGACGGACGGACGGACGGACGGACAGCGAAGTCTCAGTAATAGGGTCCCATTTTTACCCTTTGGGTACGGAACCCTAAAAAAGAAAAAAATCTTTTTTAAATGTTATAATTCCTAGTAAAAAGTACAGCTTTTTCTGTAGCTTCAACAAAATAAAACCAAAATTTTTTCCTGCCTTGTACGGGCATCGTAGCTACTGAAATCTAACCGAGCTCATAATTTTTTAGACTTGGCAGGGGTGCTGCCTGTGCTCTTAAATACCTATTTAGGTCGTATAATTAAGGAAAATTACATGAATAGTAAAAGAAGCTTAGTAATTGCAAATTATGTATATTATCTAGGAGCACGACAGCGCCCCTGCTAAGTGGAAAGCACCCGCCGTAATTTTAGTTAATTATGTGTACACACCGCGAGAGAACAGTGTCAAAAATATATTTCTTATTTTTGTGTTATTACCCAGGGTTAACATATCATTCTAGGGTTCCGTACCCAAAGGGTTAAATACCCTATTACTAAGACTCCACTATGCGTCCGTCTGTCTGTCCGTCTATCACCAGGCTGTATCTCATGAACTGTGATAGTTAGACAGTTGAAATTTTCACAGATGATGTATTTCTTTTGTCGCTGTCGCAGTCATCTAGTTGAATCTGCTATTTGATTGAATGACTAGCGCGTTCATTGAATAACATTCAATTGAATGACTAGGCCGAACGTCGATTGAACAAGCGTCACTCAACGTCCAACTAGTTAGCGGATTGTAACATAGCCCTTTGACAGAGCAGACGTAAAATCAGTCAGGTAATTGAAATGCTAAATGACGTTCAATCAAGACGTTGAACGTTATATTAAACAACTTGACGAGTTGTTTAGTCATTCAATTGAATGTTGTCATTCAATGAACGTGCTAGTCATTCAATCAAATAGCAGATTCAACCAGATGACTGCGACATCGCCATTACAACAAATAGTAAGAAGCAGAATAAAATGAATATTTAACGGGGCTCCTATACAACAAACGAGATTGATTGCGTTAACTTTGCACCTCATTTCTATCCAGCGCCTCATACCAGGTGCAAACTTAACTTAACCAGTTAAGATGGGATAAGTATTTGTACGGAACCCTCAGTGCGCGAATTAGACTCGCACTTGGCCAGTTTTTTTTATATTTCAAAGTTTAAGTATAAATTCTTTCTTTATACCGATAACACAGTTCCGTAAGGCAAGAAGTTTGCGTGCGCTCTAACTAGCTCTGATTATGATTATGCTCACTTGCTCAGTGAACTCAACTATTTAGTTTAGCTTATCCCACAGTACATGAAGCTGCATACAAACGAAGTTACTTAACTTCATTATATAGCGTCTTAGTACTAATCTTATTAAATTTTGTGAGGCATATTTAATTAATTAATTTGATTTTATTAAGCGGTTTACACTCATGTAAAATTATCAGGAACGGCCCGACATGTTTCGAACTCGTACGGAGCTATTCATCAGGGACTGCAACCCGTACAGCGAACAGTCCCTGATGAAGAGCTCAATACGAGTTCGGAACATGTCGGGCCGTTCCTGACAATTTCACGTGAGTGTAAACCGCCAAATACAATAATTAGCGTCTTAGTATGTTTTGTTTTTACTGGCGTATATTTTCACGTAGTATTATACAATAAAATATGCTTTAATGAACCAACCACCAACACTATATATCATTCTATTAAATAAGAGATTTAATTTGTATTTTTTTATTGTATTTGCAATTAATTCTTGATTTTATTCCGGATCTTGGACTAGTAAAGGAATGCAAAGGGCTCAGATTGAGTAATTTAAAAGCGGTTATGTCACTCAATTGAAGCCGTCTCTGATTAACTAAGTATCATTTCGTGAAGGAATTTGACATGTTAATAATTGTTACGAGGAAAATGGATCAAATAGGTACCTACTTATTAATATACTCATTGTCAATGAACATAACAGGGCAGTGAATGAAACACAAATGCAAGCATGACTGGCCTGAGACACTTGAATTAGAAAAGATTTCTTAAAATAAATTGGGCAAGTGCGAGTCCGACTCGCGCATGAAGGGTTCCGTACCATAAAACAAGTTTGTTGTATGGGAGCCCCCCTTAAATATTTATTTTATTTTATTTTTAGTATTTGTTGTTATAGCGGCAATAAAAATCCATCATCTGTGAAAATTTCAACTGTCTAGCTATCACCGTTCTTGAGATACAGCCTGGTGACAGACGGACGGACGGACGGACAGCGAAGTCCCAGGAATAGAGGCCCGTTTTTACCCTTTGGGTACGGAACCCTAAAAAAGTACGCCGACTGGTTACTACACTTTATACTAGTGGCCAGAGCCAAGCTCTCAGAAGAGCTAAGGATCTCGCGAGTTTATTTCTTAATGGTTGAAATTGTTACCTATCTGAAACACAATTTTTCAATGTATGAAACATGTAGGTAATGTCTAATTTTTTTAAAGTGGGTATAAAAATTGAAATGTGAAGACCTGGTGGAAGAGACCAGCAATCCAGAGGTACCGGGTTCGATTCCCATTCTCTTCCACCAGGTAACTTATTTCATTTTTTCTTTGAGCTATGATGTGTAAAGATTTGAAACTTATCAAAGTTTTTACACATTGTTTCCCATTTGTAACGTTTTGTCAAATTTTCGTTTGTCCGAAAGCATTTTTTTTTTCAAATCTGTTTTTTTTTCAGAATCATTATAAAACAAACCTAACCTAACCTGATGGGTTCTTTAAAACTATGTTTATAAAATCCCGAAAATATTACGGGTTTCAGGAAAATACCACTTTCGGACAAATGAAAATTTCGTAGTTGAGATAGGATACCTGTTGAAATTTGTAATTATTTCATATTTTTTTTAAATGTCGAAAAACTGAATAGACAAAAAACTATATAATTAACAAACTATCAAAATCTCTAGGCGAGTCAAACCCCTTAACACATAACATAGGAATTTAAAATCACTTTTTGACGTGACTCCAACTTCCCTCAGGATAATTTCCGTTGTCACACGTAAGTACATACTCTAAGACCTCCTTAATACACCCAGGCGAAGCCAGGTAGGGTCGCTAGTACTTACATAATTATCTTTCATTCGTTTCTCTAATTTCAATTCCTACCAATTACAATGGCTTAACAAATCATTGTCTATTATTTCAATTCTTGTGTATTATTTTTTATAACTAAAGTATTATATTACCGAATTGAAAATCATTAAATGTCTAGCCCGAAGACAAAAGCAACACTCAAATATCATTTACAGATCGTAATTAATATCGATTGTTTTAAAACAAAGCAGTCCGGGAAATATATATCTTCTTATTCTTTCTGAGTATAGACTTTTCAGGTTCGTTACACTCTGAAATAAGAGCACTGTCGATTTTATAGTTTCAGAATTTGTATAAAAAAACAGTTTGTCACTGTTGTGACGATCATACAAAATGTACCTACCAAAAACTAGTCGGAAAGCAGTTTTTTTTTTCATTTATTTTATTTACGAAAATGAGATGATGGATCAACTATAGCTTTTGCCGACTAGCCGACTAATCGGTTTCCGAATTGTCGATTGGCCGGTCGGCCGACGATACGCCGACCGTAAATGTTGCCGAGAAGTCGGTGTTCTCGAGTAGTCGCCCCATCTCTACTTGATAATGGATTTTGCCGACTATCCCATTAATCGATTTTTATATATTGTCAGTAAATTCTTTAATCGCCGACTATAAGTTGTCGAATAGTCAGAATTCCCGAATAATCGCCCTATGTCTAAATTAATGAAAATCGATACTGCTGTTCCCCACACGTTTATGTAAAAATATCGTTTGTTTTAAAACAAAAGCAGCCCGGGAAATATTCCAGTAGGTATTCCTCATTGATGAATATCCTTTTCAGTCGTTGCCTATGTCTCATTCGTTCGGCAATATCGGGCCCTGCGCAATATTGAATGATATATTACCGCACTATGGAATAAAATTATAGTTTCAGAAGACCACCTGTGACAACCCTAGCGATGTTGAAATCTGGAAATGAACGTGAGCAGGTTTAAATCTGGCTAAGTGTGAATTTGATTCGTATACTGAGGGTTCCGTGCCACTACAAAACAATAGAGAGTAAAACTATATCTACTACCTACATACATACACGACGTCTACTAGTGGTTCTGTGAGCTATAGAAACTTTTCGAAGTTGCTGATATAATGAAGTTTTTGTTTTACGTTTTCATCCCACATAATCCATACTAATATTATAAATGCGAAAGTGTGTCTGTCTGTCTGTCTGTCTGTCTGTCTGTTACCTCTTCACGCTTAAACCGCTGAACCGACTTATATGAAATTTGGTATGGAGATAGTTTGAGACCCGGGAAAGGACATAGGATACTTTTCATCCCGAATAAATTTAGTGTTCCCATGGGATGAGCGGGCAGAGCGGGTAACACCGCGGGGCACAGCTATAGTAAATTATATCAACGGCATTTAAAAAATCGATTAACTTAATCGAGGAAGAAAGTCAGTGTAAAAGTAGCCTACGAATTGTAGTCCAATTATAATTATTATTTAATCATCTTCTTTTGTATTATAATCAGTAATGTAAGTACAACAAATGCAAATCTCATCCAGTACACGACTGGCGTAATAAAATAAATTCAAACCATTTTAAAGATAGCCAAAATCAACCGCATCAGACCTAATTTACAATTTCCTTAAACATGAATCACTTACGCAACACGCCACAAATAAACTATACGTATAAAAATATATGAATACTACAGCATCTACAATATAAACAAATGTAACATAAACAAATCCACCACACGTGAATGCGGTCCATCGCAAACTGTTCCTTAGTTACCTAACTATAGCGTGGATAGGGTTGCCAGAATAGTTTTTTTTTAATTTTTTCTATCATTATTTTCTATATTTTCTTTTCCGTTCCGTACTAATAATTATCGCATCTTAACTGGTTAAGCTAAGTTTGTACCTGGTAAGTATGGCGCCGGATACAAATGAGGTGCAAAGTTAACGCAACCGATCACGTTTATTGTATGGGACCCCCCTTAAATACTTATTTTATTCGGTATTTTAGTATTTTTTGTTATAGAGGCAACAGAAATACATCATCTGTGAAAATTTCAACTGTCCAACTATCACGGTTCATGAGATAAGACAGACGGACAGGCAGTCAGACAGACAGACGGAGAGCGGAGTCTTAGTAATAGGGTCCCGTTTTTTACCCTTCGGGTACGGAACCCTAAAAAAGAACTTTCTGTAGTGTTTTATCCCGCGCCAACCCTAAGAGAAGAGTAAACTACGGTATTATGCTTCCGCGCTTGCAGTGAACTTGGTTTGCGCAACGTGAATCTTAGGTCCATAAATTTACTTAACAAACATAGTTGATTCAACTTTTAGGAAAAGTTCTTACATGTGCGGACTTAAATAATGTAAAATGCAACCGTTGATGTCCGATAAATACATTCCTCAGTAAAACTATAATTTTGCCTGATTATCTTCTTATTTTATCTTATTATAGGGGTCCTTACGGATACACCGACCCAATGGGATCTTTTGTGTAGTTACCCCTTGTTGCACCTACTCAAAGGATTGTTCCACCACTTCCATAAATCGTATATTGGAACTAGTTGGTAGTGCCTGAAATTCCTTCGGTTCTGGGTAACCAATACTGAATTCCTTCACTCAAAATCTCGTGAGGGCATGACATCCTCACGGTATGAGCTTCATTGTCTCTGTCTCCTTGCCACACATTCTACAAACTGTATTGTCAGACAGGCCCAGCTTGGCCAATAGTCCTTTGACCGCGAAGTGACCAGTAAACACCACCGTTATGATTCGGAGCTGTCTTTTGCTGTATTTCCATAGTTTCTTGGTCCAGCCTGATTCTATTCTATCCATGAATAGCTTTGAGTGCCTCAAGCCTACCATATTCCTCCACTCTTGTTGGTGCTGGTTTGTGACATGACCCTTGATGGCTGTTTTTATGATTTCCTGCGAGAGACATGGTTCAGGTCCCTAAAAAACTTGTCACAGACTCTTTTCTAGCAAGCTGACTGATTATAAAATCGTAAGCAGAATATAAAGTTAAGGCTACTCGTCCACTAAAACGAATCGGAATAATTGAATCAGGCAAGCCTTTATTAGGCCCAAAAGAAGCGCATTTAAATCTAAGGTCCGGTCCGGTGTACAGACAGCCTCATACAGGGATTTTGTCTTAAAACAGTCCGTGTCATTGAAAAATGTACCAATAGAAAGTTTTCTTATGGTTGTTCTCTCTACTCTAACCACAATCAAGTTCATAAAGTTATGATTAGGAACAAAATTTTGATCAAAAATACATGAACTTATTATTTTATATTTTTATTCACAAACTGACCGGCGATTGACCTCAGTATCGACAGACTGGTGGTAAGTCTCTATTGTTAACGAAATAAAGGTGTGTTCAAACATATTAGTTTCGATCACATTTTTGTTCATAAATTCATAAACTCGACTGTACATTAATTGTAGACTGAACCTTTTGGTATAGCTTTTACCATAGACACAAATCATTTCCAAATAGTTACATCAACTATTTGATCTACTGCATCAAGAAGCGTGGCCTGTAATAGGATATTGTATATTTACTTGTATTCCGTCTCTGTGATTAAACATGTTTCATAACAATTTATCCATGTAACTACTTAGACCAGGGGGCCTATGATGGTTGCGTTTTTTTTTTTTTTTTTTCCTTCTGTGGCTTTCACTTCTTGCTGGGTTAGCAAGATGTATTTCGCCAATGTCGACGTGAAGGCATATCACACGATAGGAGAATGGTCGGTATTTATAATTTCGTGTTTTTGTGGGAGGATAGGTGTGGAACCTAAAACAAACAACATTTTATTTATGTTATGGACGGCACAGACAACACAAGACGTTTGTACAGTTATTAAGAAAAAGAGCGGGAAGATGGTATCGCGTGATAAATAAGTGACAAAGCATATGTCACTCACACTCGCATTATGTCAAAGCGTGACGGATGCTTTATCACTTATTTATCGCGTGATAAACGCAACCATCATAGGGCCCCAGGACTATTTAGATTTATTGGTATATATTTGAAACCTACAATTTGAATTTTTCATTGATAATTTTTGTTTCAAAAACTACTCAAAATTTACAAAATTCACGCAGCAAACTGTTTTTTCTAAACTTATTTTCGACTGCACGCAATGAAAGCTTGAAATCTATGTTCCTATCTAGAACTCAGGAGTATTATTAATTTCAAAAAGTTGGTTAGAATTATAAATATTTTTGTCATAATATAAAAAAATATATTTTAAATGGAATACCGAATAAGGCTACTTAAGTAAATACCTCTAGAGACAGTTTCCATTCAGATCGTAAGCAATGAGCGTTCATGAAAACGAGCGTAAAGTTAAACCGGGAAATCTCGACCGTACCTTTTCCATTAAATGAAACTTCTTCCACAATCGAGAAGCCTTAGCCGCTGTGCGTAATTCACGTAACAAAGAGTATTAAAGTTCTTCGGGCAATTGCAGTCGGGCTGAAAACACTAACCTCGTAAACCATCTGACCGGTGTGGCCCAAGACTAGAGAGGGTAGCGATCAAGATAATCACTGCTAAGAGTTCATTACACGCCACGAGCTGCCATTTTAACTTGAAATATAGCGACTATAGTACCGTATCCGCCTTCCACTTTTAACTGGTGCGCGTGCTTACCGATGGTTGTAGAGCATCGCACTCGACTGGTCGCGACACTACGCCCCACGACCAAGTAAGTTGCATTTTACACAATCAATCCGAATCTTTTTAACCCTCGACAAAAAAGAGGGATGTTATAAGTTTAACATGTGTTGTGTATACGTGTATCTGTGGCATCATATCTTCGGCCAATTTCAGAAACAAACTCGCAGACAAACAATTCACGGAGCCACTAAGTCTATAATAGGATAAATATTTTACACTACGTGGAGAGAAAATCTCTCTTCGTGCCCTTGGGCAAGACCTAAAACTTAAGACAAACCATCGGCGGTAATTCATAAAGCCCCAGATCGCATATTTATGGCCCTCACTTTCAGTTCGGGCCACAAACACCAGCGATCTGGGACGTCCACGAATTTCCGCCCTAGGTAAGTAATGTACTATTTTCCGCGATCTCTCGTACCTTTCACCCAATGGAAGCTGCGCTTTACGAGCCGTCCCGGCGACCTATTTCACTAAACACCCATAAACCCTGCAGCCCTAGTGGTTACGTCATTATTTTATTACGTCGCGGACGTGTCTTTTACAATTTTGAGTTACAGCATCTTCTTGTAAACAATGAGTCAGATACATTAATCACTGTTTTATAAATGGTGTTGACATCTAACTGTGATGCAAATGAGCCGTTTTATGACGCTGACATTAATTTAATAATAGCCATTATATTACAGGGCATAATTATTTTATGACTAGGTAGGGCGAGTATATTTTTTTCTGTACCGTAATCGGGGTAAAAAGTATCCTACGAGTATAACCTTAACCATCTTTGTTGGTCCAACTATCCACAGAGGTTTGATTCTCAGGCCATTTCGTACCTTGTCACAGTGAACGTCAATATGAAAGCCGCTTGAAATCTCATATCATTGTCATTGTGACAAGGTTCTATAGTGGCCTAGAAATCAAATTGGTTGACTGTACTAAAATTGGTTAACATTTGTCCAGCTGTTTCTGCGTGATAAGAGGACAAAGAAATGATGACCATCGGATAAACTGGTATGGCGCCCGGTATATACAAAGCAAAAAACGATCCGGCATCGCACTTTTTGTTTTTCCTGAAATCATTACCCCTCTTGATAGTAAGCTAATATTGAATACAATCATTCAATCACATTATCAATATGAAGTCACCCTGTAGAATCACACTGTCAATAACTGATCATACTATTAATTTTGGAAATACTTCCAGAAGCCCGATAGAGTGAAGAAGTTGACAAATAGACACCACGAGCAGATACCCAAAGTAAGCAATGTTCGTATTATGGGTACTAGAACACGATATATTGAGTTATATAATCGTAATCACACTAATATAAAGGCGAAAGTTTTTGATTGTGTGTTTATGTGTATGTTTGTTACTACTTCACGCTCAAACCGCAAGACCAATTGTGATAAATTTTGGTATGAAGGTAGCTGACACCCTGGATTAACCACATAGGCTACTTTTTATCCCAAATAGATGTAGTGTTTCCGTGGGATGAGCGCGTAACAACGCGCGGCATAGCTTGTTATAATATAGAGATGAGAGAAAGACGAGTGACGATAGGCAAATCTGTTATCCTATTCACAAAATGAGCGTGTATAGCTACATGTGGACTGACCATTATAAAATGACCCCTAGATTCTTATCAATTAATCCTAATTTTAGATTCGTCCTTGGCTTCGTTTTCATAAGTTAATCTTCACAATACGCTGGACGGGCAATTATATTTTAACCTGTGATCTGTAACACACCATTACTAAAAAACCGGTCAAGTGCGAGTCGGACTCGCGCACCGAGGGTTCCGTACAAACACTTTCCATTCTTAAGTGGTTAAGTTAACTTTGCACCTGGTATGTATAGCGCCCCATACAAATGAGGTGCAAAGTTAACGCAACCAATCCCGTTTGTTGTATGGGAACCCCCCTTAAATATTTATTTTATTTTATTTTTAGTATTTTTTGTTATAGCGGCAATAGAAATACATCATTTATGAAAATTTCAACTGTCTAGCTATCACCGTTCTTGAGATACAGCCTGGTGACAGACGGACGGACGGACGGACGGACGGACAGCGCAGTCTCAGTAATAGGGTCCCGTTTTTACCCTTTGGGTACGGAACCCTAAAAATCGCAATTAGGGTGTTATTTAGCGCACAACTCTATGTGGTTTCATTTATAATTAGTACGAGTGTGAACTAAGGTATCGCTATAGAATCAAAACCTGTTATATTAATTTAATAATATGAGTGTAGATAAAATAATAAGTTAGTGAATAAATGCTTAAGTTTTAAGAAATTTTATTTCAACGATTTAAACGGATTATATCGAGTATATATTAATAGAGCTTCCCTAAAGAAGAATACCTAAAGTAAGAAGAAAAATTAAGGTAGTAAGTTTTGTTAGAAATTGTCTTAATATTATCTGTAGTATAATGAAAAATCAAGAATTTAATTTCATTTTAATTATAGACTGTGATCCCCTGGAATTATTATTTATTGCGCTGGCAAATCTGTGCATAAGGCTGTCTGTGCACAGAAATGGAACGGAGATAATGAACCAATCAGGGTGCGTCTTTGTGAAGCCCAAAAGAAGTGCATTTAAATCTTAGGAATGTGATTGGTGCATTTTACACATCTCCGCTTCTGTGACCCCCTGCGATTCCACTCTGCACTTAAAATATGAAAATGTAGTAATTTTAATGTCAACCGTTGTATCGGCATGTAGCTTTAAGGAACGGTACCACAGGCGCGACAGCGGCCTATCGGTGTAACTCGGGCGTCGGTGACCTTGTAATGCCGAATCCTTCGACAAGGTATTCACGTGAATGCCTTTCCCCACCTTGCGCGTCCCAGGCTCGCCCGCGCTCGCCCCTCGACACGCACACATAGCCGCGAGTTTGGTTACTGCACACAAGTGTCGCTGTCGTTTCTTTTTACGTTAGTATATATATTCTTTGACGGTACTGCGAATAGCTAATCTGTACCCGCATCCGCTCGAATGGATTTGACCAGCGTCAGCCATTTCCTTTCAACTTTTTCCGATTACTTGGAATTCTCCCTTTTCCAGGGATCGGCATGTCGGCTGATTAGATATACTTGTATATATAGTATTTATTATGGAAATGGAATACGAGTTTCCTCAAAAATAAAAAATATTTGTCTTCCTTACTTCCGGAATCATATATTTTTTCAATAATATTATACTAGCTGCGTCGCACGGTGTTAATCACTCATCCCAAGGGAACACTACATTTTTGGGGATAAAAAGTAGCCTATGTTTTAATCCAGGGTTTCAGTTACCTTCATACCGAAATTGGTCCAGCCTTTTGAGCGCGAAGAAGTAACAAACACATAAACTTTCGCCTTAATATTAGTTTGGTGTAGCTTATATCTCGCTTCAGCATATAAATATATACAGTAGCGGCAAGAAATCTATCATTATCTGTGTATTCTGTAACATGCTAAACTTTTACCATCGCATAAAATTTTGCATATGTGACTTAGTCTTGAACGTTCAGAAACTCCGTGGAAAATGAATTTTAGTGAAAACTTCATATTCTTTCATCGACAGTTGCGACATTTTGCAACCTAGCAAACATCGTAAAAATGCATGAAATATTTCTCGCCATTCCTCGCAATCGGAAAACGTTCGCTCCAGCTATTCCTAAAGGAATCTTAGCTTATTTTTATATGAAAGCATTCTTAAAATCATGGATCAATAATTCAGGAAGACTGTCAACGCGTCTGACTAAAAGTCGTTCAAGTGCGAATCGGACTAGCGCACCGAGGGTTCCGTAGAAACTAGAAAAGCACTGAATATTATGGTTTTTTTTATAACGAAACGTTAATGTTACTAGAAAAAATGTTTACTTTACCGTTAGAAAACTGTAGTCCCCACACATTGACATAGGTCATGGTTAGTTTATCTACTTCAAATAAGTTAGTAACCACAAAAATTAATATTTTTCAATTTTCAGATATTTTTATTTACTTTTATTGCATGAGGTTACTTCTTGCCAAATATTTATGATTCTAGGTCAACATAGGTTTTGAACAAATGTAGCGTAAGCGCTCGTATCTCTTGGTTGACTATGAAGTTTTGTTTTGTGAGACTTTCGGCCAAGACCGACCGTATTAGATATTAATTTCAGCTTGATACCTCCACGCTTTCCTGATAAAATGGTCTTGACAGACGGACAACAAACAGATCCTAAAATGGTTCCGTTTTTTGCTTGAGGTACCTACGTAATCCTACGAAAACACTCGCGGACCGCCGACCTGTCGTTGATGGCACCTCCATAGCAAGAGTCCCGAATACCTTTAATTATCTATGTCAATGCAAAAAGGTATAAATATCACACGTAATGTCTGGGACAGAGAACTCACTAACGTGGCGCCATCTATAACCAGTGTTCGTGGATCGTACGTTTGTATACGCGTTAGCAGTCTTCTGAAATCATTCGTCCACGCTAAAACTGGCTATTTTGCAAGGGCCGTCAATGAATTCAAATTGTATTGTTCAAAAAATCGCGAGAAAATATTTTTTGTAATATTCCTTTTTAAGAATCTTTTGAACTGTAGGTAATCACGTTTAGCCATTGTGATGTTTTATTCACGATTACCTATTGTTAATGAAGTTCGTTGAGTTTTGGCAAACTTGAATCTCATTTAAAATTGGCAAAATGATTGGCATTTGTATTCCAGCATCTATGCACTGTAAAAAGGAGGACCAGCATCTTCATATCTCCACTGATATCAATAAATTATAAAATGTCCGCTGAAAAGTATCAAATTGGTGGCGCTACTGTGGCTGAAAGTAGTTCCATTACTTAGCAACGATTTCTTTATACAATTTTGATACAACTTAATTGTGCGTTTTTTCTGTATACTTAAAGAAAATGTAGGAATCACTCTGGTCACCCAAAATACTACAATTATCAATTCGACATAGCTCACTCCCCGTCTAAAACTTGGATTTTTTCATACTTTCTTGCTACTCGTAACGCTATTGTGGACGGCATTGGAACTTTTCAAAGATTCTCCTATGAAGGATGCTGATCGTTGCTGAAATGACGACATATGTACAGTCAAGGAAATTTAAACACGTACCTTTTTCGCGCTTGTCACAACGATAATAATGGTCAAATATAGATATAGAATAGATAACCGCCTATGATAATTATTAAACAGAAAACTATTCATATAAGAAACAAGAAACTACACAAGAACTAGACTCATGTTTGCAAGAATTTCAAGTCGTTGGCCATAGTGTAATTTTTAGGGATGCGCCAACGTGCAACGGACGAAACTTAGCCCGTGGCTAACCAAAACTGGCTTCAGTATGTTATCTTCTTTTTAAGTATGACCGTTTATTTATTTTGACAACATTCTATTCTATTTAACAAAGCCCACTTCATATCAATCGTTTAACAGAAACTATGTCGCCCCAGCACGGAGTTGCACAACGCATGCGGTCACTAGACGTCAATCACAATAGCTCATATAACGCTTCTATATGACGGCTATAACTCATGTGCTCTTATGCCCATAGTGGTGACAGGCCGTCAATTAAAGCTCTCGCCCACAACACAACACACCTATTAAAGCGAAAAGGCCACCAATATTATACACAAGCACATTAGGTACCTAAGTTATTAAAAAAATAACAATTGATACAAAGCAAAGAAATGTGTAACCTAGTGGAAGAGACCGGGAATCAAACCCGTTACCTCTGGATTGCCGTGCAGCGCGTTAACCTTTCCACCACCCTAACGCCCAGGCAACCTTTCCAATGTTTCCTTATAAATAAATAAATAAATATCAGACAACATCACACAAATCGATCTAGTCCCAAATTAAGCTCAAGAAGGCTTGTGTTATGGGTACTAGACAACGATATACATACTTATATAGATAAATATATACTTAAATACATAGAACAACCATGACCCAAGTACAAATATTTGAGTTCATCACACAAATATTTGCCCTGGCCGGGATTCGAACCCGGGACCGCCGGCTCAGTAGGCAGGTGTCTACATACCGAGCCAAACGCGTCGTCAAATCCGCGCCTTATGTTTTGCGTGTCGATCTTTGCACTGTTTATTTGAAAGGTTTTATACCCTATTTAAAATTTTCTTTGAGTTCTGTATCAATGGTTTAATATAAAAAAAATGCCTTATTGAGGAACCGTATCACAATGACAATTAAGCAAGCCGTTATTTAATAAGGCCGATTATCCGGGTGCCACATCTATAACATCTACTTGCTCTACATCTCTTCCTTTCTCCATCAATCCTCTTTTCTGTGGTGACTGTCCCGAAATCTCAAACTGACGTGGATTTGATTACTAATGAGTAATGACAGGATTCGTAAAATGCGAGCAATAGCTGATAATAACTTGACTATAGTATTCTTTGCGCTCAGCCAGTTTAACGACCCTACTGATTATATTGCCAGATTTTCTACATAAAACGTTTTAGTGCTACTTTTATAGTGGATAAAATTGCACGAACTCATTTGGCCCATAGCGGAAGTTGGGAAATCTTAACCAGAGGATATATTTTTAACTCAAACCTATTGTACGCATTAATCTAAAATAAATTTCTGTCAAAAATGTAGTTCAAACAGTAAACGCTCAAAATCGAGCAACATCTAAGTTCGAAGGCTGTTGGCTCGTCCAGAAATCATGTAACCTCAGACCATAGAAACTGAGCATGTGACCGTATTTGGCTTACTTTTGACGTGTTCCTTATTACTGAGTGTCGTGACCTCCACGAATTATTTTGTGGACGATCGCTTTCCAGTTGCGGTCTTCGACGCTGTGTAATGCCTCGTGGAATTTCGATTTAGTGTTATCGCGGATCTGGTCTGTCCAGCGCATAGGGCTTCTACCTTGGCCTTCCCTGTACTTTCTCTGTCACCAGGCTGTCACCAGTGCTGTACTTACCATGCCGTTTATGTATACAAACCAAGATAATATACATTGTAATTAGTTAAAATAAATAAATATTTTAAGGACCGTTTCCTTCCACTCTGGTTTAGTTTTCAAACCACCTATACAAATACAATAGTTATTTGTTATGCAAGGCTGCAAAGTTGTTATTTGGCGCGAGTGTTGAAATTGAAAGCTGAGCGAGCGAAGGAATCTAAGATTGAACCATGAGCGAAGCGAATGGTTCAAAGATAGATTCCTGAGCGTAGCGAAGCTTTCAAGACACGAGAAGCTAAATAATTTTGCAGCCATGCGGAACACACAACTTTTCACCTCACTACAGCGAGGAAAATGGAAGTTCAAGAAAAACAATTAAAACATAAAAATAATCATATTTAATTTTGCCTTCTATTTAACACGTCTAATTTAAAACATTAACACACTCAAATCCAAACCAAATAAATACGAGAGAAGACACACATATTAAAAATATGGCCGTAATTTGTATTATCGTCGTGTATATTTTATCGTTGAGTTTTTCTTAAGCACTGTTATATTATATTTGTATTTGAAAAAAAAAGACAAGAGTTGCGGCCCCGACGGCATTAACAACGAAGCAATAAAGTCTGCAAGATTCTTATTAGCTCCACCTTTGACAACGCTTTTCAATAAAATCCTGGACGCAAGAAAAATCCCCGAAGATTGGGCTATTTCTGAAATTATCCTGCTCTACAAAAAAGGAAACCCGGCTGACATTGGCAACTATCGGCCTATCAGCTTACAACCTACATTTTACAAACTTTTCGCCTCCATGATAGAGCACAATATTTCAAAATTCACTGAAGAGCATCAACCAGTGGAACAGGCCGGTTTCAGGAAAGGCTTCTCTACAATAGATCACATACAGGTTCTGGATCAAATTATAGAGAAGTACCAAGAACAAAGATGCCCCCTGTATTTAGCATTTATTGACTACGCAAAGGCATTTGACTCTATCTCACATTCAAGCATGTGGACCTCTCTCGGAGAATGCAACGTGCCAACTGAATTAATAGAACTAATACAAGATATTTACTCTAAAAGCGTCAGTAGAGTGAAATTAGATCGATTAGGATCCGAAATAAACATATGTAGAGGGGTAAGACAAGGCGACCCACTATCACCACGAATATTTATCACTGTATTGCAAAGCATAATGAGCAAGCTAAATTGGTCTAAGAAAGGTATAAATATAAAAGGACGTTTTTTGAATAACTTGAGATTTGCCGACGACATAGTACTTTTTTCGGAATCAGCCGCACAACTTCAGTCAATGATCAAAGATATATACTCAGTCAGCCACGATATCGGTCTTGAACTGAACACAGATAAAACAAAACTCATGACAAATCACGTTCAATACCCTATCGAAGTAAACAGTATACAACTAGACTATGTTGATAGCTATGTTTATTTAGGTAAACAAATATCGTTCAGCAATTCCAGACATCGAGACGAAATAAATAGACGCATACAAATGTCCTGGAACAAATATTGGAGTTACAAAGAACTGCTAAAATCTAACTTACCATTACAGCTTAAAAAGAAAGTACTAGACGCATGTATATTACCATGCCTGTCATATGGATGCCAAACATGGATTCTAAATACTTTCACAAAAAATAAGATTAACGCTTGCCAAAGAAGCATGGAAAGGAGTATACTTAATTTAAAACTCAAAGATAAAAAGAAAAACGTAGAGATAAGGAAGAAAACCAAAGTTATTGATGCTCTAACATACTGCAAAAAGTTAAAATGGCGCTGGGCTGGTCACATAGCACGTATGAGTGCAAAGAAATGGACAAAAGCAGCAACGGAATGGGCCGGCCCACCCGGAAAGCGGAAAAGAGGAAGGCCGCTAGAGAGATGGTCTGACGAAATATCGAAAGTAGCGGGAAGAAATTGGATAACTACAGCCAAAGATAGAGACGAATGGAAGGAGATGGAGGAGGCCTATACTCGGGAAGAGGTCCTTAGTAGCTAAGTAAACTTGATAAAATGTAAATAAATTTTAATTTAATGAGTTGAATTATAAAGAAAATAATATTTTTTGAATTGTAAATATGCATGAATCAGTTATTAAGGAATAAATGGCTTTATTATTATTATTATTATTATTATTTGAAACTACTTGACACATTCGTTGTGAATGTGGGAGAATGGCATTCTGGGAAGGATTACTTGGCCACTCGGAAGTTTTTTCCATAACACTTGCTTTGGAAGTTATTTGACGATGGGATCCGCACAAGATTATTTCGGCTTTATCTTCTTTAAAAACGCCAATAGTTTCGTTAAATTACTTATCGTCTCCAAATATTTATAACAAATCCTTTTCGTTTTAATGCAGGCTTTTAGCATTAAATAAATACTCCAAATTGGGCTTAACTTTCTTGTTTTCCACATTTCTATAAAGTAAGACAACAGTATGTATTCCCCACAGAACCAATTTACGTTGTTTACGTGAATTGTGAAAACCTCCAACTTTTTAATTATTATTTTTTTCTCGGGTGCGTTCAGAAATTACACTCTTATGTTCCAACTTTTATAACAAATAAATATTAAAATTTGTGATGTATTTAATATATTTACTAGTCAAAATATGTAAATGAAACTGAAATACTTACTTACTAAAGTGTAGAAAAAATTAAAACTTAAAAATCTGTAACCACAAACCAGGTTTCTGGACGTGATATTGTAAATGTATTTTTTTTTAAAGAAGTATTCAAACGTACATATGATTTTAGCCGGCCTGACCAGATCGCCCTTTATTAGCGTGCGTTGATTGGTAATTCGAAGATTTATCGACTGATGAAGTCAGTCACGCGTTGAAGGAGTCTTAAATATAAAAAAGTTACATGCACCACAGATAATCAAAATCGTCGTGTTCGAAATTCAAATGACTTTTGCACGCTAGCGGATAAAATAGACTTTTGCACGCAGATTTCGCCCTATAAACGGAGGTTTTCCGAGCGAGTGAGGTGAAAATACTCTTTATTGCACACCTCAAACATCAAGGAATAAAAAGAACAACATGAGATTCTTTAAATTAACAAGCAGAGCTAAACAACAGACGGTCTTATCGCTAAATAGCGATCTCTTCCAGACACTTTTGCCATGTACTCTTTGTGAACGAAACTTTTTATTCTTAGATTTTACTTAATATTATATTTACTTATAGTATAGTATAAGGGCTAAATTGTATACTTTAATCATAGATATACCCTATTAATTATTTATTTTTAACCGTGTATTTAACCGTGTAACAGACTAAAAACATATACATGTGTTGAAATTAAATATATTTTTGTATTTGATTTGATTTGATTTGAAGATACTACCTACTCCGTCGTTTGAACTTCGCAGTGGGAGTGTTGACCCGGGGTTTCCGGGGTATTATTTAACACTAGACCGACGGTACGCGTCTAATCATTGGTGCACCAAAAACCCCGAGGTATTTGATAACCGCCTAACCCCACACATGCCTATATCGGTACTGCCTCCGTTCTATTCCGTTCATCAGTACTTTGGTCATATCAGATTAAAGTCATGATGATGGAGTAGGCTCCATCATCATGACTCTAATCTTATTACCGTCCACTCATCCTCCTAGCCTTTGTCCCATTTTTTTGAGAATGAATTCTCAATCGGGGTCGGCTACCTAAATCCCAAGATGTGGCGTAGGGACTAGTTTTTACGCAAGCGACTGCCATCTGACCTTCCAACCCAGAGGGGAAACTAGGCCTTATTGGGCTTAGGTGGTTTCCTCACGATGTTTTCCTTCACCGAAAAGCGAGTGGCAAATATCAAATGACATTCCGTACATAAGTTCCGAAAAACTCATTGGTACGGGCCGGGTTCGAACCCGCGACCTCCGGATTGAAAGTCGCATGCCCTAACCACTAGGCTACCACCGCTTATTATTACCGTCCACTGTTGACCTTTAAATCCTTAAAGACCTATTTACTATGTTTTTAAATGTCGTCAGGGCCGTGAGAAGTGTCCCAAGCCCTTCGTTAAACTGTCATAAATTTAGTAGTTCAGTCCCTAGGGCGTTAATTGAGTTCACATTTTTAATTGGGAACGCGTGGACGAGATGCAAGACCTCATTAACACATTTAAATATACGTACTCAACGTGGGATATAAAAGGAAGAAAAAAATTGCTTGGATGTAATACAGTTTATTAGAAAAACGCGGACATCGTTTGCTACGTTTAGTATCAATTGAATGCCTGGATGCTCTGTGAAGTTGAATTGGTTGGCTCGATTGCGTGAGCTGGTGTGGGAGGCAAAAATCCACTTTGAGTCCACATCTATCATCTGCTATTAACTATGTTCATCCCGTCAACATATTCAGAGTTATGTGGGTCGGTTGAACCATGTGCAAAGGTTATTTCGTTTCAACATGTGCCGCCAAAAACAAAGGGATATCTCGAAATATAAGGAATCTGATACCGAGACATGAATTACAATACAATACTCTTTATTGCACACCGCACAAAAACAAACACAAGAACAGGCGGTCTTATCGCTAAAGAGCGATCACTTCCAATTACAACGTTTATTAAAACTTTTAACAATTATCAATTTTTACTACCAATCAGTCAAAGCTGTGGTTTCCTCAGCGCCTCTATCTATTTATCTACACTCTAGGGGTAGGGCATGTCAGCATGTCACGGGTTTAACAGAAGTATTATGTCAATGAAATATTGTGGAACAAAAGTCCGTGAATATCTATTCAAAACAAGAGGACACCCCAGCGCATCTTTCGGCTGCAATCAACTCTGTCCTTCCCATCAACATATTCACAGTTATTTGGGTCGGCCCAACCAAGTGCAAAGGTTATCTCGTTCTAGACATGTGCCGCCCAAAACGAAAGATCTGATAACGAGATACGAATTCAAATACAATAGTCTTTATTGCACACCGCACAAATACAAACAGGAAATATACCATTAAGAAATTACAATAAGCTTAAACAACATGCGGTCTTATCGCTAAAGAGCGATCTCTTCCAATTACAACGTTTATTCAAACTTTTAACATGTATCCATTTTTAGGGTTCCGTACCCAAAGGGTAAAAACGGGACCCTATTACTGAGACTTCGCTGTCCGTCCGTCCGTCCGTCCGTCCGTCCGTCCGTCCGTCTGTCACCAGGCTGTATCTCAAGAACGGTGATAGCTAGACACTTGAAATTTTCACAGATGATGTATTTCTATTGCCGCTATAACAACAAATACTAAAATTGAAATAAAATAAATATTTAAGGGGGGCTCCCATACAACAAACTTGTTATACCTATATATACATATATATAGGTACGGAACCCTTCATGCGCGAGTCGGACTCGCACTTGCCCAATTTTTACTACCGCTAAAGCTGTAGTTTCCTCAGCACTTTTGACTAATTATCTACACTCTAGGGGTAGGGCATGTCACGGGTTTAACAGATTCAGAACCACATTTTGTTAATGAAGTATTGTGAAACAAAAATCCGTGAATACAAGACAAGAGGACACCCTAGCGCATCATTCAGCTGAACTCTTACCGTGACCTTACTCTGGGTAAATGATTTATATGAAGAGTACAGCGCCCTCTAGTGGTTAGGTACTTTGTAGAACTATAATTCTACAAATCGTTTATGCAGTCGATAGCGAAAACATGCGCTGTAAACTCATGGTAGGGGTATATCAACTCTGTCCTTCCCATCAACACATTCCCAGTTATTTGGGTCGGACCAACCAAGTGCAAAGGTTCTCTCGTTCCAGACATGTGCCCAAAACGAAAGGTCTGATAACGAGATACGAATTACAATGTTAATTAAAACTTTTGCAATAAACCGCTTTTTAATGAAGACTGTTGGAGCCTTTGTGAGGGATACGATGTTTGTTCTCTTTTGTAACTGTTGCGAAACAATTTAATTCTCGTCTGGATTGTTGTAACGTAACCTTTGTAGTATCGGGACTTGACTTATCAGTGTGCACGGAGCCGTGACGCGAAAATATGCCTTCCTCCGTTTTTAGATTGAATGTTACATAAAATACAGTAAATTTTTACCTCACATCGTCGTCGTATAGGTACTTACCTACAGTTAAAATACAATATTTTCATGTTGCACGATGTCCCGGGCGAAAGTAAGTTTCTTAATCCAGGGCACCCTCTCATGAACAGAAAGTTTTATTTTTATTTTTCTTGCTTATATGGCCATATTGTAAACTGGCAACATTTTTTCTTCTTGCCTCAACTACGGCCATAGCGTGTTGTACTGGTTGCAATAATTAATATTTTGGTGTCAATATACATGCTAAAGTTAACAGCGTGTTTAATTTCTCCAACATGCTATGTGGTCCTTCGAGCCGGATATGAACCAGCGACCTATGGATAATCTGTCTGTCTGATATTTTAAGAGGGGCTCTCATACAACAAACGTGATCGGTTGTATCCATTTTTATCCGGCGCCATATACCAGGCGCAAACTTAACTTAACCCGGCCAGTTAAGATAATTAAGATGGGATAAGTGTTTGCACGGAACCCTCGGTGCGCGAGTCCGAGCACTGGGCCGGATTTTTTTTTCAATTTATCACACAAACAGTCGGAGATCAGTATCGTAATCGTGTGTTCATGTCACATTGTGCAACAGCAAATATAACTATTGACTCGCCATTTTTGTCGCCCACTGGCAAAGTGGGACATATCTCCGAATCCTAAATAAGATCATTTGACATCATTCCTAGATGACCTCAGACGAGAAGTGGTAAAACACGTATTTCCTTATAGGACGTTTCGTTTGTTGACAACCAAAACAGACTAAGTAACAAATACCTACTTAATACAAAGCTCGTATCTTAGTATCAATCTACAAACTAGATACGACGTTGTGAGAAGTAGTGACAGAACTTTTAGTGAGTTTTCGTTGTCAACTGTCGTTTTATTGCCGTCTTCCTTCCTATGTAAATATGGAGATAAAATATAAATCTGTTTTATGTGTTTGTTTTATTGAATTAAGCAGCTTAAAGTAAAAAACAATATGTGGTTTTATACTTAAGGCAAGGTGAAAAATAGGCATAGCAGTGCTTTGAGTAAATTACACTAATTTATCACACTAATAATATAAACGCTCAAGTTTGTGAGTGTGTTTGTTACTCTTCATGCTCCGGCTGCACTAATTTTAAAAATAAATAAAATAAAATAAATATCGGACAACCTCACACAAATCGATCTAGTCCCAAATTAAGCTCAAGAAGGCTTGTGTTATGGGTACTAGACGACGATATACATACTTATATAGGTAGATAAATATATACTTAAATACATAGAACAACCATGACCCAAGCACAAATATTCGAGTTCATCACACAAATATTTGCCCCGGCCAGGGTTCGAACCCGGGACCGCCGGCTCAGTAGGCAGGTGTCTACAAACCGAGCCAAACGCGTCGACAATTTTGATAAGATTTAGTATGGAGATAGCTGACACTATGACATAGACTATTTTTTATCCCGAAAAAATATTGTGTTCCCGTGGGATGAGCATCAGCGCAGGCGCAGCTAGTCTATACTATTATAAAATTCTAGCTTTGTATCGAAAATCAGTTTACTATAGGGGTCATGATTTCAGGAAAAATCATAATAGCGTGATGCAGGATCGTCATTTGTTTAGTATGGGCGCGCGGCGTTATGCCATCCTGACGCCATCTGTTCTCATAATTCCCTTTGTCCTCTCATCACATCGAAACGGCTGGATAAATTTTAACCAATTTTTTCACAGGGATAGCTGGACATCTGAAGATGGTTATGGGATACTTTTTACCCGACTACGGTAAATACGCGTACGAAGTAACGGGCACCTTCTATTAATAAATAAAAGTGATTATTGTATAGTAATAAATAAATGTTTATTTAAAGAAAATCAATGAATGTAGTGAATGTAGTTTGACGACGCGGTTGGCTCAGTTTGTAAGCGCTTGCCTACTGAGCCGGCGGCCCCGGGTTCGAATCCCGGCCAGGGCAAATGTTTGTGTGATGAACTCGAATATTTTGTGCTTGGGTCATGGTTGTTCTATGTATTTAAGTACAAATTTATCTATACTATAAGTATGTATATCGTCGTCTGGTACCCATAACACAAGCCTTCTTGAGCTTAATTTGGGACTAGATCGATTTTTGTGAGGTTTTCTGATATTTATTTATTATTATTTATTAATTCACAATTGTTTGTGCAATAATAATAATATTATTTATTGTGCACCACATGAAAAAGTCAACAAAGAAATAAAGAGATTTATAAATAAGATAACAACAGGCGGTCTTATCGCTAAAGAGCGATCTCTTCCAGACAACCTTTGGTTAGCAGAAAATGTCGAAGAATACGTTTTGAAAAGGTAGTGCAAGAACTGGTTAAAAAACTCAATCAACATCTGAACTGTTCGCAATCTGTTAATGGTAATTTTTTGTTTATAATAGGCACCTCTTTAGCTCGTAATTTTAAGTAACTTTTCCATACAATTTTCTATTTTTAACCGGAACAGGCCAGGGAAAAATACGACAATTAACTAAACCTTTTAAAATACTTACAATAAGTAGTTTGGCTTTACAACCCACAGTAGCCTTTACCTTCCATAAATAGGACAAAAATACTAAATAATTTCACTAAACCAGTAAAAAATATAAAAAGTTATGAAACACGTAACGCAATATCTCATTTTTTTATTGGCACATACCACAATTTTTATATTAAACTATTGATATAGAGAGCAAAGCTCTTTCACCAGGTTACGCATTTATTTTTTTCTTTGAGCTTTGATCCTTGTATCTCAGTTTCAGTAAAAATTACCTCCGAAAACATTCTCACGACAATCCAACAGAGAGCAATGACCAATGCAACTAGCAGTCAATATTAATATTACAGTATGTCACTGTCCTCCTAATTCAAATGTAACTCCACTGCCGTTCACTTAAAAGGTAGTAAGAACAAGTGATATTCTTAACACTGCTAACACTCGTAACTTGTAGGTAATCTGGGGTAACAAATACTACCTTTTTCGGCAGCACCACGAGTGGTTATTCATACAAGTAACTAATTAAATTGGGAGATGCTATCACTCCTGTGGCGTGGAGATAATCCCTCACTCCCTCAGCGGGTTATACTCCGACACAAACTCCGACTCACTGATATATTAAGTACAGTATGCGGTTCTTCAAGAGGGGAGTAAATAGGTTCTTAAAGGGTCGGCAACGCGCGTGTGATGCTCCTGGCGTCGCAAGCGTTCAAAATTGAGTTACAAGATTCCATCTGAACAAACATAGAAATGAAATGAAATACTTTATTCAAATAGTGGGCCACAAGGGCACTTTTACAAATCTGATTGTGAATCTACCGACATTTTCTAAGAGGCGACCGCTGTTGAGAAGGAAGCCGAAAGAAACTCAACAGTAAGTAATTTTTTCGTAAATGATACTTAAAACAATCAATTACATTTACACACACAACACATAGTTACATAGATACATATGCAGTTACATACATAAATTGCAAGTTAGGTTAGGTTACATAAAAGCTTGTATTGAAGCACTGCTTGTGTCCACACCCTTAGAAAGAGCAAGCACCGTTTGTTTAGTGCAGCATGTCTGTTAACAAATAGTTACAATTTAATTTTATCACTTTGGGTTACATCATTGGATGTTATTTCGACCTAGTTAGCATTCGTCCCATAGAAATGTAGCGAAAGCGTGTAATTTAATGAATGACGATGTAATGTAGTTATAGCCTAGCAACCCTTCGGGGGCAACTGAGCCCACTCACAACTCAGCCCGCGGGCTAAGTTGTCCCCCTGGCGGTAGACTGTGGTCAACCTCAGCCCGCGGGCTAAGTTGTCCCTCTGCCGGTAGACTGTGGTCAACTCAGCCCGCGGGCTAAGTTGTCCCTCTGCCGGTAGACTGTGGTCAACTCAGCCCGCGGGCTGAGTTGACCTTGTAGGCCGAGTCGCCCCCAACATATATTTTAGAGGTCAACTGAGCCCGCGGGCTGAGTTGTGAGTGGGCTCAGTTGCCCCCGAAGGGCCTAGCAAGTGTCGGTCCGGCCCAGGGATATTGGCGCTAAAACTGCTCTCATATGGCAATAATGAGCATAGGTGATATATTTGGATTATTAAACGTCACAGCAATTTGTCAAGGATTTAGAAGGAAAGTAAGAACATTTTTTACCGGAATGCTGCTATCGTTCGTTCTTCTTGCGAAATAAATACTGAATCCTATTGAAAACAAAAAAGACTTGACACTTTATACTCTCGCGGTGTGTACACATAATTAACACAAATTATAACGGGTCTATCGTGATTTTATTTACCTTCATAATCTCAGTACATCTGAGACCACAGCTAAAAAAACTTGACTTTCATCACTGTGGATAGTTTTGGCTTTATTATGCAAAAAATATTTGAAATCTGCGGAATATTTAGTCCTGATGTTTCCTTTTTGTTTAAATCAGCGACATTTACTGACTTTCAACGTCAGTTACCAAAAGTTTGTCGTTACCAGTAAAGTAAATTAATACCACTGAAAATCCGCAATATGGCGTGGGTTCAAAATACCCTGTAGGGCTCTACAGATAACAAAATAGGTGATCTGATCTATTTAAACTCCTTGTGTCAAATACGTTTACTTTTTCACATAATTTCCATCTGTATGTCCTGTTCTCTGTCTGTTTGTTCTTCCGCATTTTTAGCAACAAATCTAGAACTCAGTGAATATAAGGGAACGAGTGGAATAAGTTCAAGACATGCGCCTTATAAGGCAAAATGTCACAAATGCTGTCAAGCCAAGAGCTACCCAAGTCTATCATGACTCATGACCTACCTATTTTTTTTCCCCAAACTAAGCAAAGCTTGTACTATGGGTACTAGACGACGATATACATAATACATAAATACATATATAGATAACATCCATTCTCCAAGAACAAAAGCCTTCGAAATTTTCCAAGCATTTGTAAAGAATAGGCTAGTTGACTCATGTTAAGTTGTATTACGAGTAAACAAATGTTTATTTCGTATAGTATTTGAAATAGGAAATCTAAATCTTTTTCAGTTCATAAAAGTAGAAGATAGCTGAACAAATTGAAATTGAAAAATTGATGTTTATTCCGTATTTTGGAGTGCTTAAAACCCTGTCCGCCATTTTCAGCCTTGACCGTGACCTTTTCACCCTTTAATGACGTCACTAATCCAGTAAAAAAAAACTTAAACCGAAAACTTCATTTGCATCATAGATAAGACCGTATTACTTAGGTCTTTATTTGCGTATCGTCTACGTCACGCCATAGATAAGCTAACGACAAAAAATGCGGGCGGTGTTTTTGTCTGTTCATGACATTTTAGCTCAATAAAAAAAATCTTTTTTTTTTTGTGCTAGTTAGGTAATTATTAACCAAATATATTGAAAAAATGGGTCAAGTAGCCTATTATCGCCATTCGACTACTGAAGTGCCAGTACACTTATAATATTTGGTTTACTTGTGTATTTAATTATATTTTTAACATATAAATGTTTAACCATGCAAACGATGTTTGATGAATGATATATTATGTTAAAGCTAATAATGAGTACATAAAACTGTGTTGTGTTATTGAAGTTAATTGAGAAAGCAAGCTAAAACGAGCTTACTAAGATAGAATCTATTCCCATCAGGTTAAGACAAAAGCGGGATTGAAAACGGACAACTGTCAAGTACATCTTACAACAGATGGAATGACACTGTTTCGTCCCGAGAGACCACAGCATCCTATCACAAAAGCAACCTTGCCTAGTGCGAATAAAACCGACAATTTGAGGCTACGTATAATTTTGTGGGCGTAGAAGCGGACAAGTCGGAGGCGATTGAAATTTTGAAGCAAGCGAAATTAGATAGCGGCCATTTGTAAAGTTTGTGTCACTTGGGTAAAGATAATCTTTTCAAATATGATTTACACTTACTTTAAAATACTGCCTTATATATAAAAGTGTCTTAAAGGCGCTTTGGCAATTATGGTATTTATGACTCATTTTTGATTTAGTAATTATGTGTATGACTCTGGATGTATTTTATCACGTAGTCATGTTTCTTCTTCTCCGTCATTCTACACATATAAAATTGTTTTCATCTTTTGATGATGCCTCTTTGCACCCGTTTTTTCGGGTTCCGTACCTCAAAAGGAAAAAACGGAACCCTTATAGGATCACTTTGTTGTCCGTCCGTCCGTCCGTTTGTCTGTCAAGACCCTTTATCTCGGGAACGCGTGGAGGTATGGAGTTGGAATTTAATCCATAATTATACTCGAGTCTACTGTCCCTTGATACTGCGAAAAAATCAAACTTCTAAGTTAAAGCTTGTCCCAAAAACGTATATTTCGACACTTTCAAAAGAATAAAATTTATAGGGTATTTTCCGTTGACCTAATAGAACTATGAATTTTGGCAAGTAATTCCGTCTAATTCTACAAATACAGGAAACAATTTGAAAACTATACATTTATAATTAAATCATAATAAATGTAGTCTTTATTTAAAGTATGTAAAACAGTTTTCCAACGGTAAATTTAAGTTTCTCGCTCAGTACAGTTTATTAGCTATTCGTTAGAGCAATATGCCGTGCTTTCATAGTTCGTACGAAACCCTCTTGGTGACCGGCTTTTTATAATATTGTCTTAATTTTTCTTTTCATTTATTTAGTACGTGCCTACTTATAATAAATTTTGTCAGAGTTGATGCTTGAGCAGACAAGACGCAGAAGATTTCAATTTTGAGACAACATACGAGAGACGCAGTCATTTGTAGAGTTTATGTCACTTGGGTAAAGATAACGTTTTTAAATAAAATACACTTTAGAATACATCTACTCTACTTACATAACGTACACGTACATCCTTAATATGCTTAAATAGTAGAAATGGCGTCAATTAATTTATTAACGCCAGTGAATTATGTTTAATTGATTATCATTCATTGTGTTAGAAAAGCATAATATATAGTTTAGTTTAGAAAGAGGATAATTTTAGTCAAGATGATAAAAGAAACAAACACTGTTAGTAGACTTTATTAAACGTTAAAACTTAATTTGCATAGTATACATATTAAATAAAATAAAGTATTATTTATTATTAAATACAAATTAGACTTTAGAAGAAATCAAAGATTCTCTTAAAGCCTAATTCTACAGAATTTAGCTAACAAGTTATTATGAAAACCATGTTTGAGAAGCCCTCTGTGATACTAACTCGTTGACCTATATCGTCGGGGATAGTGCAATACCGCGTAAATAACAGCTGTCGATAAATTTCACATTTCAATAAAATACTTAACATTTGTTCAAATACAAATACAAATCATTTACTTCACATAATTTTAGGTACAATTAAGACCTGAAATAATAATATTCGTATCACTAAAATCTACCATACATGGCATGTGAAATTGAACAGCGTAGGCACTACGCACGTAAACCTACTTATAATCTACTTATAGTCTAAAAACTCCTAAACACTATAAAAACTCTTTTCGGCCAGCCACTGTTTAAGAGCTCGATTAAATGGTATAAATTTAAGGTCCTTTATTGAGTCAGGCAGTTTATTGAATATTTTTATGCACATAATGTTTGAATATTGATTCGTATCTATACTTGTTACTTGAATATTGATTCGTATCTTGTTACTTTACTTACGCGGTATTGCACTATCCCCGACGATATATACCTAATCATGAAATTTAGTAAGGTGTTATGGTGCAAATCATGTAAAAACCAAACAGTAAAAGATAATCCTAAAACGAATGGAAACAAAAATCCGTTAAATTACTACTGACACATGTAATGCGATGACAAATGATAGCATTTTGTATGTTTAAGTAGTTATACATTATACATTTGCTCCGGTGAATGTACAAATACGCATATATATGATCTCCCACGTATTTGTAGCACGTGAAGAAGAGTCATTACTACGTTCACAAAAGCTAAAAAATATTTGTGTGATGAACTCGAATATTTGTGCTTGGGCCATGGTTTTTCTATGCATCTAAGTATATATTTATCTATATAAGTACGTATATCGTCGTCTAGTACCCATAACACAAGCCTTCTCGAGCTTAATTTGGAACCAGATCGATTTGTGTGAGGTTGTCCGATATTTATTTATTTAGGTATTTATTATTTATTTAAAAACAAGTTAGTGGACATATAGGGCTATAACTATAACCCAATCGATGACACAACGTTACGATACTCGTGTATTAATTTTCATATCAAATGCGTAGCTATCATACCGTTAATGATTTTACGAAAAAAAATTGTAAACTAGTAAATATTCATAAACATACCCACACGCACCTACTGACGTAGAATAAGAGCTTTCAATCCCGGTATTTTTGTATAGACAATCCCGTGATTCCGGGATTGTCCATACAAAAATCCCGGTATTGGAAGCCCTACGTACAATCTACTAAGGTGAACCTGCACATGCCCAATACTACCTACACTTTGTATTGCATCGTCATTCAAATTCCAATCAAAATAGGAATAAATTGAACATTCCATCAGAGCGTACCTAAGCTACTCGGTATTCGTATCACCTATTTCCTCCACGAAATGTTATACGTAAACAATTTTACAGCTGACGTGTTGTCATTTCACGATCTGGCAAACAAACTAATTCAGTTTAATTAGTAATCTAAACGTGGCACGTTCAAATTCAAAGTTATTGAAACGTTGTGTTTGTGCCGTTCCTGGAAAACTTCAGTCATATTCATAACTAGCTTCTGTCCGCTACTTTGTCTGCGTAGAATTAGTTGAACGCCATAAAGAATTAAAACATCCAAATAAAATTGAATGGAAATCAAACAATGGGAAATAAATAAATATTTTCTCTTATGTTACAAAAGTCCACATCTTTTTTTGTTTTTTTATAGTAAATTCCACCCACTATTCACCCCCATAAGGGATGATTCCCACTAAAAAAAACTACTTATGTCCCACCCGGCCGTCAAACTATCCCCATATATAAACTTTCATATAAATAATTTCTCCTCTTCACCTTACCCTCCTTTTCACCTCCTTAAGGGATAATTTCTGGGATATAAACTATCCTATATCCATATTAAATTTAATCTAAAACGGTTTAGCGGTTTGAACATGAAGAGGTAACAAAGAGATAGACAGACAGGCACATTTTTTCATTTATAATATCAGTAAATCAATATTAGTAATACTAGGGAACAAGAATATTACCGCAGCATTTGTTATATCATTGATTAGAACCTAAATGATAAAATTTTGTGAAATTTTATGGGAGTTGTTACGTTTTGTAACTGAACTTAAGTATATTTTGAGGTTTCTCTGGTGTGGTTATTGCCAAGTAAATGTGGTTATATTCAAGTTATTTATTAATTTTACTGACAGTTAAAATCAGATACACTATATGTAGAAACACAACGCTACGGTAGTTTATAGAACAAAACATTTTGAAACATCCCTGCAATGGAAAACGGTCTCAACAAAAAATTTAATAAAGAAATATGCTTGATCTGAACATAATTTTCAAACTACAGATATGATTTTCGTAAAACTTAACCTTTTAAAACGAAGTAGAGTCTCAATGAAATTATCATTACAATTTGAACCACAGCATGGCTGAGCTAACTCAGTTTCAACTGGCTTGAAGCATGTCCATGTCCCAGGCTGGAAAATAGCACTATATCGATAGTAACTCAATAATACTGCGCCTCGAGCCATGGCAGAAATAATCATGTTACAGACGGGTATTGGCTTAAGCTTCAAATACCAGTAAATAGAGCCTGCAGTAACGTAGTTGAAACCCTTAGATCCCACACTAATAAAACAATTAAATGGATTCAACATTTAGGGTATGCAAACCTGATTATTTTACCAATACACATAACCGGTTAAAACCGGGTTTGCTGTGAGGAAATAACCAGGTTTGCATTCGCATCGCAAATTCCCTTTTCGGCTTAGTTAAAACTGCACCTATCGCAAATGAGTGTGCATCGGTGTGAATATTAAAAAATATTGAGAAGTCATACAATAACTTTAAAACGAGCAGCGTCTGCTTGTAACCACCCCACTTTTCTGTGGGTACTGTAAAAGAACGCCTACAAAAGTATATTTCAAGAGATTAGTAAAAGACGTAATCTTCCTTGAACTTACAAAATCATATATTTACTTACCTGTCTATCTTCATCGGTGACCGATCGCATTAATATGCGATCCATTAATAACATGGGAATCAAAACGAGAGATTAAGTTGGTACGCGTGTCCCTAAGTAGACATAGTGATGCGGGTAGCATGACACCGACAATTTGAGGAGATTCTTGAGGTATCAGCAACACATATACGAGTCCTCGAGAGTTGCAAGCGACCTTAGGCTGCGGTAATCGATTACAATCAGATGATCCGTTCGCTCGTTCGCCACCACCAGGGTATAAAAAGGGCCTTTGACCAGCAGTAACTAACTGAAATCTGGAAGCAAAGTCGGCAATGGAATGCTGGGAAATAGCACGAACTCACTAACTCGATAATACTGCGCCGTAGGCAACGGCCGAAATAGTCATGTTACGGGCGTATTGGCTTAAGCTTCCAATACTAGTAAATAGTGCCTACAGGAGCTCAGTTTCGTACGACTCTTGGCTATGTATGTGTAAGTGTTGAGGTTAGTTATTGAGGGTGTTATGTCAATAGAGAAATGGAGATGAGCACATTGCTCGTAGAACCGTTAGCCGTTGCGGCATAAGGTCCTTGAGGTGAAACCCCGTACCAGAAAGCAGCGTGGTGAGGCCTCCAAAAAGGTGGACCGACGACCTATTTAGGATCACGGGAAGCAGTTGTATGAAGGCGGTGGGTGTCTTCCATACTCTCTGATAATACCCCGACTTCTAGAAATGTAGTTACAATTTAATTTTACCTTAATACCTCGTCTAATATGCAGGTTCAGCTTAAATGTATAACGTTAATTCCTAGGTAAACTGAGTTGATAAGATAGCTTAAGATTGCACTTTCCAGTCGTGAATAGTTAAACTGCATTTTGCTGACCCAGTTTCGAGTCTGAGCAGCGGGAAAATTGTAACCGACTTCAAAAAAAGCAACTGATAGTTCCTTGTATAGTGCTACTCTCACCTAAAATCAATTTTGATGTATTGACTTCTTACTCTCTCTCTCTATTTCTGAGCGCTATATCAGTTTTATATTTTATGCCAATTTGACAAACATAACTATGGACAAAGAAAATCAAATATCGATTTATTACTCACAGATTGTCTTATATGTCACGTTTTTGAATAGCAATTATCGTCGTTGAACTTCACGTAGATAAAAAGCAACCTGACTCTTTCTCTCTTGCAAATAACGAGTAAATTTTATTTCACTATAAAAATAAATGCATAATTTGATATTCGTGGTTACGCCACCAGTAATGCCTCTGTGGCTGACCGCTAACGTTTTCGTCTCATATAAAATTACACCGAATGCATGGAGCGCAATCCGAATCAAACAGTGGGTCTAGACAAGAAGCAAAACGCAACGCAACATTTCCATACGTGATGTCAAACTTAATCATGGAAAATATACTAATTCAATTTTTTTTTTTACGGAATACGGAAAGTTGTTTTCAGAATCCTCATAATTCAGCGAATCAATAACCTCGGCAAAAATGTCTATTTACATGTTTTCCCCACAAACAAAAATGATGTAAGTCACTGTTAAATTTGTATAGAGCACTCTGTAGGAATGTCGAACTTTAACGGTCATTTCTGACTTTTAGAGCGGTCTAAGTGTGTACCTAGTCAGTCCTATAAATACATTTGATCCTAAGAAAAATAGGATCGATTGTCATCATTCCTATTCCAGATTTCAAAACATAGTCCCTAATAAAATTATATGCGGAATGACAGAACGTCTAAAAAACCTTGTCATTAAAGCATGAAATAAATTCATAATGCATTCATAGCTAGTAGAGTAGTTAATAGTTTCTATGATAAACTATGTGCAGCAAAGCTTAAGTTAAATTGAGTTTTTTAATGGCATTTTGTTTTTACCGCCTTTTTATCTAGCTTAGCGCATACATTTCTAGGATACCTAAAAATACCGTTCCCAAATTTTACTTAAACAATGGGCCGCGTGAGGAATAGTCTCTTTTTGCATACTAATGGGGCGTGAATGTGCACTGTGCAGTTGACCCCGCATTGGATACAAGATTTATCGGTTTTTAGCAGGGATTTGTGGGGGATTAATATTCATGCTGAGGTGAAAAGAACGGATTATTAATGAAATTTAGAGGAATGCATTGTAGGATAAATATAGTACATATTTAATTATAGTCTGTTTTAAACACACATTGCTGGATGAAAGCCTCTCAGGGAGGGCGACAACGGCCAGTTCTGAGTTGTTCGATAAGAGGGCAAATTTTAACACATCGTCAATCCATCTTAAAGGTCTTCCCACGTAGCGATTTTCGGTAAATGCTCACCGCTCAAGAAGGAAGAAGGTTTGCAAGGGGAAGTGGAGGATTGTAAACGCGAACAATGGTCTAGTCTAATGTCAGATAAATGCGAACTCTTGTTCATCGACAGCACTCAAGATTAGGTCTGATCTGAGTGCATCATGGCATTTGAGTATAGGTATCTTTCATCGGACTATGTGCCAACGGTAACTATGGCTGCCTTGAGCTCTTTGGATCTCCTAATGGATTAGCATGAAAACAGAGAGGTTGCAATGTTGACTTCATAAGAGCGTGTGAAATATTGTATTAAGCTGTTTACACTCACGTGAAATTGCCAGGAACGGCCCGACATGTGACGAAATTACCGCGCCGCACGGTTAGCAGTCCCTGATGAATAGCTCCATACGAGTTCGAGACACTGACAGTTTCACGTGAGTGTAAACCTAATACAATAATTAAATCTCACGAAAGCTTTAATAAGATTAATGAAACAAGTATATCTAAACCTGGAGGCAATTTTAACTACTCACGGACTGTAACTATGACATCACACGTAAAGATTCTCATCACGGGATTTTTCTATGGATAATCCCGGGATCCCGGGATTGTCCATAGAAAAATCTCGGGATTGGAAACCCTAATTATACGCTCATTCTTGCGTCAGTCCAGTCGATTAGTCTGGTCAGAATTTCGAGAGAATGATCGTAGCAATACACGATCGGACTGACGGTCCCGACTGGTGAAAATGAATGAATGACAGTAAATTGACAGTCCAAGATGATTGCCTGAACTGACATCAGAATGAGCGTATAACTCATGTCTTAGGGAATGATTGACCGGATTTCCACTAATAAATCTGATGTATCTGAAAATGTAGGGTGCATTCTAGCCTATGTCGATTACCTAAAGTAGCAATTATTGAGAAAAGAAGAATAGTTCACATAGCAAGCAAAACCATTCATCCATAGGAACTTAAATTGTGTTGAGTCTTTCTATACGAGTACTTACCAACTTTTATTTCGAGTGAGTATCTAATATAAGAGTCTTGGGAAACTGTTAAGATTGCAAACGCGAACAAATTTACAATTTTAAAGATTTATACGCTCTGAGAGGCTTACTGTAATCCACATCTCATAAATCCAATACATCTGGTATTAGATCTTGTTCCTAACGGATAAAGTTTTATATTAAAATCTCCTGAACGAGACCATTTGTTGTTCAAAGAATGTGGTCTCGTAAAAACAAGTGTTGGACTCAAGAGCTCTGTGGTGAAGAGCTCTGAAGGTTGAGATAATATTGGTTCAATCACCGTTACATTGATTTAAACTTACACTATTTTGACACATTATTATAACAAACGGGACTTGATCCCGTTAAAAAGGTATGTAATTATTATCTCGACGTTTCGAACGTCGAACTGTTCACAACTTAGGTTTCACCCTGTATAAGAAAGAAGAATAAAATATATTTCGGCGTGTTATTAAAGTAACTATCGTCTGGTTTAAAAAAAATAAAACCTCCGTATTCATAAAACGTGACTTTTATTGTTTAATCCTGCTGAATTAAAAACTATACTGAAATAACAAAAGTCCGCTATAATTAATTCTCGCCGTACTGCAACTGGCGTTTTTAATTAAAAAATTCACGGCTGCATCAGACCGGGCGGTAACGTGAAATAATTACAGTATCGATGAATGAATGGATCGTATGTATCATTCGTTCAATTGATAATGACTTAAGCCCATGCATAAATTAATTACAGTATCGATGAATGAATGGAACGTATGTATCATTCGTTCAATTGATAATGACTTAAGCCCATGCGTAAAATAATTACAGTATCGGTGAATGAATGGAACGCATTATTATTCTTCGATACTGTAACTATTTTACGAATCGAGCTATGATAATTATGATTTCATAATTATCATGGCTCGATTTCACATAATTTTTGTTGACAACGATTTCACTTTTTCGTTTTAACGCCCAACGAAATAAAAGGGGTGTTTTAAGTTTGGAATCGTAGCTCCTAAACGAATGGACTAATTTTACTTATTGAAAGACTGGTCCGTTGAGATAGTTTTGTAGCTATATGTGGTGGAAATAGAACCAGTAGTTTCCAAGATAATATACAGCTTTAGTCTGAACAAGTCACAAGATCTCATTGAGATTGAGATTGAGATTGATTGAGATTGAGATTGAGATATTTATTGATAAAATTATAGAATTTTACATGTCATTCCATTATTTACCATAAAAATAGTATAAGTAATTTCATTCACAAAATTTTATATTATGCGATGAGATTATTAATATTCATTTAAATTATTTAAATTATTATTCATTCAAATTATTTACAGGTATCATTTTTATTTTATTTTTATTAGGTATAATTCTTCAATTCAATGATTATACATTTAACATTTTATCTGTTGTCCATATTATGTCCAAACATCCAAACCTCTCAAGCGAATAATATAGGGTGTTATCTAATTTAATACACAAAACAAGGTGTGTTGTAGATTTTATTACCTCAGCCAATATTGAAGCTAAAATTTCAAATTTTGTAGTTCTCTACAGTTTTTAATGAGGATCTCATGATGACCAGCTGCTTTGTGTCGGGGATGTTTTAAAGTTTTTATGTTTTAGTTATATAGTGCGTCACATCGTAAAAGTTAAAATAACAGGAGCGATCCAAAGATCACCAAAGAAAATACTTAACAACGAATTATTAATTCACGCTCTAATATACCTAAAAACCCGACAGGAATTATTTCCCTTCACACCGTATTTCCTTATATCACAGATCGCGGGATCTCAAGAATGTTGGCTTCCCCAAATCACGCCAATCATGCACGCCAAGATTTCCTCCTGTCAAGCCCATACCCCTTATGCAGAAAATAATTTCCGAGCGGATTTTTGTACCCTTACCATGACTTACCAGTGTCAAGATTTATTTGTTATCTTGTGTCGGAAAAGTGATACAGAATCAAAAAGTCGTTACTTTAGTAACTCATTCTTTTTCTAATATTTTTTTTAGACATGACTTGAGCATCTTGATCTGTATCAGGGCTGGTTAACCCTCACTACCAGTAATCGGACTTTGTGTGGGAGTATAACCCGCTAATGGGATTATCTCCGCGTAGAGCTGTATCAGGGCTGGTTAGCCCTCACTACCAGTAATCGGACTTTGTGTGGGAGTATAACCCGCTGATGGGATTATCTCCGCGTAGAGCTGTATTAGGGCTGGTTAGCCCTCACTACCAGTAGTCGGACTTTGTGTGAGAGTATAACCCGCTAATGGGATTATCTCCGCGTAGAGCTGTATCAGGGCTGGTTAGCCCTCACTACCAGTAATTGGACTTTGTGTGGGAGTATAACCGCTAATGGGATTATCTACGCGTATCACATTTTTCTAATGCATGAAATTGAAAACCTAAGCTACTTAATCTACGTGCAAAATAACGGCTTTAAAAAAGATGGAAGCGTTTTCCGCTAAGTTATTAGCGAATATAATTCTTTGATTACGTACCAAATACTACTCAAACCGGGTTCCAGAAAACCAAAAACAGCTCTCGAAAAGTTGTGCACCTGATAATGATCCTACGTTCTGTTATATGGCATAACTTATTTAATTGTTTAAAAAGGCTTTCTTCTATTTTCTTTTCTTCAACAGTTATAGGACGAGGAAAGCCTGTAACCTAGCTGTACCCTTACCAGGAGTTGACGTGACCGAACTCGTTAGCGACAGCGTAAACGATTTGTATGGAGAATAACATACCTGCGCTAACTCGGGGCACGTTCATAGGGATTTGATATCGATAAAAAAGATGTCGATATATAAATAAATAAATATATTAATACATGTGATCATTGAATATTCTCGATTACTATAAAAAAGTTAGATATCATGTCTGATAAAGTGAATATTTTCATCTAGACGGCAATCTTTTAAACCGACGAATATGGAAAAAATATTTGATTGTAAACTTATGAAAACTATTTTAAAATAGACGAAAAATAGACGTTTTATTGTTTTGATTATAAAATGAAGAGAAAAAAATAATTGTTGAATAACATTTCGATCTTGACAGTGACATCTATATATTTTTTGTCGATAACATATTTTGCTACATAATTTTAGTATCGGTGCCCCGAGCTAGCACAGGTATGGAGAATAGTACACAGCGCCCTAGCGGTAACTTTGTAGAACTGCAATTCTCCATACAAATCGTTTACACAGTCGCTAGCCAGTACACTCACTGTAAACTCGTGGTAAGGGTACAGAGGTAGGTTCTAGAATGCCTCTCATTTTTAGGGATCCACATTTCAATTTATAACTCACTAGCTGTGCCCCGCGGTGTTACCCGCTCATCCCACGGGAACACTAAATTTATTCGGGATGAAAAGTATCATATGTCCTTTCCCGAGTGTCAAACTATCTCCATACCAAATTTCATCTAAGTCGGTTCAGCGGTTTAAGCGTGAAGAGGTAACAGACAGACAGACACACTTTCGCATTTATAATATTAGTATATGGATAGAAAAACTTATATTATTCGATCAAATATCAAGTTCCAAAAAGTTGATTCTTAATTTGTTTGTTAGGTATTGTATGTATCTAAAAACTTTATTGTACATAAAAGTAATTAACAAAAAATGTTTGTTACGCTTGCAATGCTTGCATATATATATAACAACCGTATACAGGGTGGAACATTTCTAAAGACTGGGCTGACAGGATAGGGTCATCTGAGTGATCTACAATCGACCTATTATAATTGTAAAGCTGGATTTAAAAGTAAAAAAAGTCATTAAAATAAAATATTTGAATATCAGTGACAACCCTACTAATTAAAAGGTTTTACATATTTACATTTTAAATTGACACCCTGTCTTTAACTTAGCGATGTTCAAAAGGTGCTAGGGTTGATATGTGCAGATTTTTACACTAATGGTTAACAAACTGTATCTCAAAAATGGATAGAAATATAATATAGTTCATGGTTGAAGTACTCACTGTGAACAATTTCCTGTTTGCTTAAAAGTTCCTCGATCTGTTCCCCCTGTATATACATATCGATCGAATGTACTATAACTATAGCTCAATAGCTATTATAGTACAATTACTATATAATACTATTGTATGACCATAAAACGGTTTATTGTGATGCTCTCTATGAATGCACGATATTATGACAATAAATTATTTCTGATTTATGGATTTTTTTGTGTTCACTTCTCGGTGCATAATATTTATGTTTATGCGTGTATGTGTTATTAAAATAAACCTATACGTATCTATACATATAATAAAGCTGAAGAGGATCGAAAGACTGTACATGGAAGATATCCAAAAAAAAGTTGTCGGGGAATACTTAGAATCGATAACAGAACGCGTTCCAACAGTTTTTAGAATTTTTGTCTGTTTATCTGTTTATTTGACCACACGTCACGTGAAAACGACTGAACGGATCTTGATGAAAACTTCATTAATCTGAGAAAATCCCCAGCCATATTATAGGCCGTTTTGATACAGTGGACACTATGGACCCAAAGGGACTAATTCACATATTGACTTCAGCGTCATCTGTACGTGTATCAGGGACTCAGGGTACTCGATAGTCTTACTTAGCACATGTTTGAAGGAGTATGCACCTTCATCCTAAGTAGCGCTATAAGGTTCAGGTGTAAACTTAACTCCATCGAGTGTAATGGCTATCGTGAGTGGACCCAAAGGAATTAGTCGTTTACTGACACAGACCGATTACCACGCGTGCGGAAAGTTCGAAATAATTTTTGCCGAAGCTGGAACGGTGTCGGTTCGCTCGATCAATTTTATTTATTTATTTATTTATTTATTTAATCTTTATTGCACAAAAGAAAACTTATCGTACAAAAGGCGGACTTAATGCCATGAGGCATTCTCTACCAGTCAACCTTCGGGCAAAGCAGAGAAATACATAGTATGCAACGATTAACAAACAAGTCAAAGCAAAAAACTATTGAAGCTATGTTTAGAACACAAGCACCTCAAACGATACTAAAGTTTAACAAAGGATTTTCCAGCGAAGAGATTCATACCGCTAATGAAAATTGCATGAAAAACTTTGAAATCCATGCGAAAGACGTGAGGAAATAATTTAGCAATCTTCCTACCTTTTCTCATTCTGGAGTGCTGTTTAAAATGGACCAATCACATTCCTCAGATTTAAATGCACTTCTTTTGCGCTTCACAAGGACGCAACCTGATTGGTTCTATTTCTCCGCTCCTTATTTATGTCATAGGGAGCAAACGGCTCGCCTGGAAAGCGATTACCGCCGACCATAGACACCTGTAACACCAGAGGAGTCACAAGCGCATTGTCGGCCTTTTAGGTGGGAGTACGCTCTTGAACCTCCGCTACAGCAAACAGGCAGCTTTACACGTATCAGTAGACGTCATCTTTAAAAAACATTGCACAGCTATGTAACAACGTACTGATGTCATTGCATGCCATATCACAGGCTTTCGAAACTATTAGAAAAGGCCGTATTGGAGTACAATCAACGTCAAAAGTGATCGTTCAAGTACCTTGTCACAGCAAAGATTACTATTGCGACAGTTCGAATGCGTCAAAGATTTCATAGGGAGCAAACGGATCGCCTGATATAAAGAGATTACCGTCGCCCATAGACACCTGCAACACCAGAGGAGTCACAAGTGCGTTGCCCCGGCCGCACAGGTGGGAGTAACCCTCTTTTCTTGAAATGGTACTAAACATGGTCAGTTAGTTAGTTACCTGCCTTATCGGAAAGCCATAGCAACGTTCGCTGTCGTTTCCAAAACAAATGACATTGGAATGTATGGAAGCTAATGCCTTGATCACACGTACCGAGTAAACGGCTGTCTCGCCCGTTTGTCTTGTGTGTGACAGGGACGAGAGCACTGTCTCGCCCACTGTCTCGGTACGTGTGATCAAGGCATAAAAGAACTTTGCTGTAAACTAATGTGTCGCCATAATCTTCACACAGAGCAATCTAACCTAACACACTGACATTCGTATGAAATTCTATCATGTCAGTCGTAGCTCCTCATTTCGCCGATTCGCAGATAGTTGGTCAAACTATAACTCACTTGCCGACGCTTGGTTACCACATATTTGACCGAGCGAGCGAAGTATCTCCGTTTCAGCTTGGCCCGAAATTCTTTCGTATGTCCGAATTATTTTTATTCAAGCAGTAACGTCTGCTAGCGTGAACCAAATGTTTAGAAAGAAGCGAAAATTAAAAGTAAAATATGATTCAGGCGGGGTTCTAACCCGCGTCTCCGACGGCTTTCCGGACCAACACGGGCGTCCTACCTATTGGACCACTGAACCTGATGCGAGAGCCATTTTTGCCCTCGCTTTTTTCAACCAGTTGTCTCTTGCATGCCTTAGACCCGCCTGAACCATTTTTTTTTTTAATTTTTCGCTTCATACTAAACTTTTCGTACATGTGTTTGGATGTTTGCATGTACTTACCTATACATTCCGGCTGTTTTAGCATAGAGGTTGAATTTCTCAACCAATTCTCCTGAAATTTTGTAAGTAGGTTCGATGAAAGTACCTACTTATAGATTCTTTTGTCGATTAAGTTTTTTGACATAGATTTTTTTTGTTCAATATTGAGTTGGGGTTGTTTTTGTAAAATATTACAAATTTCGACAATTTCGACGCAAACTCGTGAAGTCTATAGGTACAGCTCACAGAACCACTATGAGTATGAGATAATGTAGTCGGCGACGCACCGCCATGGCTCATGGCATCCCAGTGAAGCGGAGAGCTCTTTTGACGATGGCTGTACCATCGATTAAAGACCATTTACCAAAAACGCAGTACGAGTCGATTAGCGAGCGCGCGAGAACCAACGAGTTCCGTAACTGTGTTTGATCAACCTGATTACAGCCTGCCCACACTTTGCACCCATATTAGACTACACCCAATGTACACAAACCCGCAAAATGTACACAGGCCTGCAATATCATAACCTTACCCCGGGGTTTTGGGTGCACGAATGATTTGACACTAGGCCAGTAGGCGTCAACCGAAAAGCCCCCATCATAACGCTCTTTTTCCTGTACCGTAGTTGGATATTCATCATATTATAAAACCAGGGCGGTACTTCGGGTGTACCTTGAGATATATCGCTACATAAGCAAAAATGTCTCTAGCATATCCCCCACCCTTTTGTCGCCTTTAACTGTCGTCATTAAAACGCGATGTTCGCAATTCGAGCTACATGAAGTGACATTTCACGTAATTCACGTTCAAGCGATATACTACGAATATCGCCATATCGGATAGAGGAGATATCTATTATAGAATTCTAGCTAATAGCGTGATAGAATCAGAAATAAGATAACCGACATTGCTCACAGGATTGCACGGTTGAAACGGCAATGGGCAGGCCCGGAGAATGCATGGCCGAAGGCAGCAAAGTCCTAGAGTAGCGGCCATCACGTATCGGAAAGCGCAGCGTGGGACTGGGACGGCTTCCGACTAGATGGACAGAGAAACTCGTGAGGGTAGCGGGGAGCAATGGATGCACTGGATCGAACTTTGTGGCCGAGCTATGGGTACCCAGGTCGGTTGCCAGGTCGCCAAACCTAATAGCCGGACAGACCAGCCAGTTTCGACATTTGGGTAAAAACGCCGGACACCCTACATTATTGAGGATTTTGTGTATCAGTATACATACGTACGACAAAATATTGACGCGGCGTTCGCTCGTTTGCGAAATGTAAAAAGCCGGACAAGCCGGACACCATTTATTTTCGCCGGACACATAATCAAAAAGCCTAGCTATGTCCGGCTCTATCCGGACGCCTGGCAACGCCTATGTTTAGCAGTGGACGTGGCTGATAGATAGACCCGACGACGTCGAAGAGAAAGATAGGGTTAGGTACCTATGTCTTCCTTCTATTTTTTCACCGTCTAAGTTCACATACTTAATAATCTAATTAATAATTAATTAATAGAACACTGTTATGCCAATAATGTCCTGTCTGTGTGTGCTTTTATTGGAATAAACATTTTTCTTTCTTTCTTTCTTTCTTTCTTTCTTTCTTTCTTTCTTACTTAAAACAACTACACTACATTATTCAACGAGCCGCTCTCTGGCTGATAACGCTATAATTTAGATAAGCAGAACAGCTGTTATTGTATATACATTAAACGTTGTCGAATAATAAGTTATTCTAGCAACATAGATAATAAAATTAAGTATAGTTTCACAAGATAAACAACGATCACTCGTTTACTTTGACATTTTGTGTTGTTGGTCTTTTTACCAATCTCTAATTATTAACAGTTATTAATCTCGAAAAACTGATCGTGGTTGGGAACACCGAAGGCAAAAGATCGCGCGGTCGACGGTCATTCACCAACAAGATGGACCGATCAAGTAAAAGACTCATCGACCTCTAAATTCTACTCGGTTGTAAGAGACTGAATCTGACCACGATCCTCATAGACATGAGGTTAGGCTATTATGAGGTAAAGTTATTAACAGTAGTGTCTGCAATACCGTCTTCACCATAAGGGCACACGGGGCCCGTGCCCAGGGCCCCCATTCTCAGGGGACCCCGAAGGACCGACAATATCTCTCACACAATAAATGGTCATATCTCAACCGACAGTCATACAACTGGTGTTCACTGCCCTAGTTAGAAGCAAGCTGGAAACAGCTTCCATTGTCTGGAATCCGCATGAGGCTTCATATATTTTGTTATTGGAGAAAATCCAAAAAGCCTTCTTGCGTTTTCTTTACAAGAAGAGATTCGGATATTTCCATTTTTATATCCGACTAAATTTTTATTAGGAGTATTAGGTTTTAATTCGCTTGAAGTTAGGCGTAATAACATCTTAGTAAAAAACGCTTGCAAGATCATGCGAGGACATTCAGACTGCCCAGAATTGATTGGTCAAGTGGTGCGTCTGTTCGTTCCGTCTGTGCCGAGGATCACTCTTCGCCCGCGCAGCCGGCTATTGTTTGCTGCTCCTGAAGCACGCACCGTTTCGCGGAAGCAGTCTCCTCTTGTTCGAGCTTTGCACAGGCTTAATGAGCTTCTCGCATCAGCACCAGATTTGGATGTTTTTGCAAGTGATTGGCGAACGGTGTGTCGTGAATGTTTAAGGTATTGTGAGGCGATGGATAGTAGTAAGTCTTCTATTGTCTATTAGTTTGTACCTACCTTATTTAAAAATTGTATCTGTAATGCACAGTGATTTAGTTTTAACTGTTATGCTGTGTTTTATGTGGAAATAAATAAATAAATAAATAAATAAAATCTATTTACTTAGTAAAAAAATCTTATTATAATTCGCTTTTTTTACTTTCCAAAAAGGGCCCCAAATTCTTGTGTGCCCAAGGGCCCCAGCCTAGTTTAAGACGGCCCTGTGTCTGTGAATTTTGACTAGCAGTCAAACCCTTAAATGGCCGTTAATATAACTAACAAGAAGAAAGCCTGGTGAAATTAGGCCACTTTCTCGGAAAATTCAAGTTACTAATAAAAACTTAGGTTAACCTATAGAATTAGAATAGTATCAAATCCCTGCGTTGAGGATCAGAACCTGTAAATTTTCCTTGAGTCTTTTAAATCAATAAATACAATATATGAATGACATTAAACGCAAAAAAGCGGCAAAGTAACATAAAATAAAAAAACGGGGAATAATCACATTTGTTGTATAGGAACCCGAATTAAATATTTATTTTATTATATTTTGTATTTTTTGTTACCTATAGCGGCAACAGAACTACATGATCTGTGAAAATTTCAACTGTCTAATAGCTATCACGGTTCATGAGATACAGCCAGGTGAGAGACAGATAGACGTGGAGTCTTAATAATAGGGTCCCGTGCTTTGGGTACGGAACCCTAAAAAAGAAACAACATTACAACAATCATGTTTAGGTAGGTACAGTCGCCATCAGATATATCGCAGCATATAAGGCGTTCATAAATATGTGAACATGTACTGTAACGCCCAGTCAATAAGAGTCGTGTTCAGTTCAGATATTTATGAATACCTTACATGCTACGATATGTCTGATGGCGACTGTACTACGGCATACAGGCGGCCAGTTGTCTTCCATTTCTTACTAAGTTAGTAGTTGGTAATGGTATTTTTTTTTATGGTTTTCTATAAAATGTAATGTAAATCCCATCAAAAACTTGTTTCTCAATACTACTACAATGTTTGCTACTTAATAGTTTATATAAATTCTTAAATTATAACAAAGAATTATTTACTCAATGCATTTATTTCACTTGGGGTGAAGACTTGGCTAGTTTTCGCATACAAGTTTATAATTTTATTATAATTTGTCTAATCCTTAACCAATTTTCGCTAAGGTAAGTACGCAAGTTAGTGTAGGTAATACTTAAAAAAATGTGAGATCTTAAAGTAGGTTACAGTTGACTTGGCCAGTTTTTATCAGAATTAAAAAATATATATATTATGTTGAATAACTTTATAAAATGACTGATGTAATGAAAACTGGCCAAGTCAAATCCAACCTACTTTAAGATCTCACATTTTTAAATAACAGCAAATTGTTATAGGTATCCAATAAAGCAAAGAAATAGAGTTTAACCCATACAACCATTTTCGGTCGCGAGAATTAAATAGTAGTAACACGTTTGCTAAAAGTAGTCGCCGAGTAGTAACTGTTACAACACATACAAAAAGTTGCAGTTCGGTTGCGAAGTGTGGTAACATTGTGAACACTTTGTGACTGACTGAAATTTTGGTAATTATTTTGCGGAACGGTTACTACACGGTTACCACTCAGTATTACAAGATTTTTTTTGAAAACATTGTGTTGAGTTTGCAACTGTGTACACTTGGCATGGAACTGTTACAACACAGTGTGGAAACGATTTTACTGGTTCCTATCAATTCCACACAAAGTTCGATAACTGTGTCTAAACGGTGTCAACCCCATAGAATAAAAAAAACCTCATATTGAACCAGCAATTCTCAAAATGTATAACCCACCTTGATGAGAAATTTGGCTTAAATATATTTTTTTAAATTATTTTATATATTAATATTTTTATTTTAGCTGTTGCCCGAGGTAGACAATGGCGGGCTGTTTCCGAAAAAGAAATGGTACTTTATTATTAAACCTTTCTGCACCTGCGTTTTCAGTCTTGCCATCAAAAAATACTGCTTGGGAAATTGACCCAAGTGCATACCCCTTTGAAAGCATGCTTTTTAGGATAAAAAATCTTTTGCGAAAGGGTGATCTACCGTTAGCACAGCTGTCTAAGCTAGCTCAAAATAATAATAAGGAAATGTATCCTTCTGTAAAAAACAAAATGGTATTACCTACTGGAGAAATTGTCTTTTCGACAGTGCTCTTGAGAGAAAAGTGTAAACTATCATTTAACGATAAAGATAAATGGTTCCTCACGACCGATAACCAAATTGTTCAAATGGAATATGCAGAATCAAAAAGGGAAATAAAAATCGCCGGTAAAAAAATTCGAAAAACCTTTAATTTTTTCGATAAACCATTACAATCTTCACATTTCATCTTGGAATCCTGCGTACATTTCTTCCAATTTTGTAGCTTCAAAAAAAGTATCTATATCCCTCATTTTCACTCTGCATTTCTGCTTTCTCCACTTCACATCATAAACGCTATTCCCATTGGTCCTCAGGGTTTCTACATCTTTTTTTTTTGGCCGTTCTTGGCCAGTATAATATATCCGTTCCTTCCGCAGTCTTAATCCAGCCACTAGGCACGGCAGTAACGGCGTCTGAACCGCCTTCTTTGGTAAATACCAAAGAAAATGGCATGCTTGAAAGAAACAAAGTTTGAGAACCCATGTCAATATATAACATCACCACGTCCATTTAAAAATTGTATCAAATTTAGTAACCGGTCGACACATTGTGGACACAGTGTTGTAACAGTGGAGATAGCATTTTCAACATGGATCTCTTTGTTTACATTATTATAAATCTTGAATCTGTATATTTTTAACCACGGTTAAGTTACAATACTTATGGCATTTAGGAAAATAATGATATTATGTTCTATCAATGCCATTTTTATAGCATTTTACTACAAAATTATTTCTCCCAAATTTGCATTTAAACATAATAACTTACTTAATTTTTATGAATCCGTGGGCGCGTGGATAATACGAAGATATTTATGAAAAGTACACGAAGAAATCCAACTCGCATGCACTTTCAGGTCATTGAGAGACACTCAAAGACAATTCACAATTGTCAGTCGACAAATTATCGCCATTACAACTTTTCAAAGTAAACATTTTATACTTGCATTTAAATTGGCCCTGCGATGACAACAAAATGAACGAACGAAATCAAGTGAATGAATGAAACTCTCTTAAAAGTAGTCGCGCAATCACGAAACATGTGTCGACTTTGTGTGTAAACTTATTATCCAAAATGTAACCGTTTTTTTTGTGACTAAACTTCCCCATTTAAGTTGTGGCGACAGAACTGTGACCGAACAATAACCAAAAATGTTTCGTGTGTCGTCACAAAGTGTGCATACTGTTACGTAATTGTGACTAAAATGGTTGTATGGGAATACTTGTTCATAATGTTATTTTGTTCCTATAAATACATATTTAGTTTTTGCATAGAACTTGGCACTCATTTAGATCTCCATTATTTTTGCGGCGAAGCCCACAGCCAAGCATATTTTTTGCATTGAATGTGGCTCTCACACACGGCTGCTGCTCGCCAGTTCTTGCGGTGAACTTGGCTGGTCACGCTGCCGCGTGTCTAGATCAGACAGAGTAACAGGCCAGTTAAAACGCTCAAATAACCACCCTAAATCGGCCGATTAAGTTGGGATGGTTACTTTATCAAACTCTCGCTCGAACGGAAGTTGTATGAATGTTCATTGTGCCTGCTCATCCATTAAATATGCTGATTGTGATCACCCCAAAAATAATTAGCTGTTCTTGGAAGACGCTGCAACGCTATTGGGGTCAGCTCAATTTTTTTTTTCATTGAATGTGTTTGGTTTTTACTGCAATTACGATTGCTGGTAGGATTTCATTCATGTAAACTAGCCTAGTGCAATCGAATGGGTGCACCCAGAAGATGGGTGTGCACTTTTGATCCTATGTCCAAGTCTTAAGTTTTTTGGGAAGTTTTAATTTTTACTTTCCGTATACAATAATATTGTAGCAAAAACAATTGTTATACGGAAGTACCGGTATGAAGCTGAAAAGTCAAAATAGTTGTTTGGCGTGAAAAAGCAATCAGCATACCTACTTAGGTATGCTGATTGCTTTTTCACGCCAAATTTTTTTTTTATTAGAAGTAGCATATTAGATAAAGTTCCTGTACTATCTATAAGTACCTATCTACTTATCAAATCTTACACCAGAGAATATTACCTACCGAGGGGAATTATGGAAACAGTGCAAGTGCAACTGTATTATGGTAGTTTAATACCAATGGATAAAATTAAATCATAGATACGAATTCATTTCCTGCATTGCTGTAAATCCAGTAAACAATATTATCTAGAAAAAAAAATTAACAAAAAAAAGAACCGACTTCAGTAAAACTAAAAAACCAAAAATGACCCGTTCTAGTACAGATTACATCTGACTCACCCTTCGAAGTCGATCCCAAACCACTCAGTTCTTATATTTATAGTTATATTAGGTATAGTTTACGCGAGGTTTGGCACCGACTTCGAAGGGTGTGTCAAATGTAATCTGTACTTGAACGGGTTATTTTTGGTTTTTTAGTTTTACTGAAGTCGGTTCTTTTTTTGTTAAAATTTTTTTTTTTTGCTTTTTAGTGTTTCATATAAAAGTTCCAGTGGCCATCTGGGGTGTTCATCATCAGTTTCCTTACACCAAATCCTATTTACTGAATGTAAATTCTTGACTTTATCAATAAATTACCGAAAGCGCCGTACATGTCCCTAAGATAACATTTGAAGAGTTACTAATTATAAAAACGGTATAAACTCACGTAAAAATTACCAAAATTAATTACGTAACCGTTTTTATAATTAGTAAAGATGTCTCACGATAGTTTTAATAACATTATTTGAAGAGTTCCCTCGATTTCTCCAAGATTCCATCATCAGATCCCGACTTAGTGCCAACGGGACCAACTCGGAGATATACCCATTCGATAAAAAAAAAATTGAAAATCGGTTCACGGTTCTCGGAGATATCGAGTAACATACATACAAAAAAAAATAAAAAATAGTTTGAATTGAGAACCTCCTCCTTTTTTGAAGTCGGCTAAAAAAAATGTGTTCGAATTGAGAACTTCCTCCTTTTTTGAAGTCGGTTAAAAATACATTTCTATCGAAACCGGAAGTTCAATCTATACTTACATATACATGAAGTGTAAATCTTTTTCTCCATGATTAAATACAATAAATGACACTAGCTATTTTTAATTATCTAAGAATAATGTACCGACTTAATAAGTAAATAAATAATTTAATTTAACTTCAAAAAACATAGGTACCTACTTAGTTAGGTACTCAAATATTTTTGTTATAAATTACTGTGATAGTTTTTCAGCCCAGCATTTTTAATCGGAGCCTATCAGCTTCCTGATTTTCATTTAACAAGTATTATGTTTATTTTATATTGTTTAAAATATTTTCAAAAACCTACCTTTAATCGAGAAATCCCACTGGTAAAGGTCCTCACAGAAGTTTCAAAGTACACTTTACGGTCCAATATTATGCATTATGGTTTAATAAACACAGTTTGTTTAAATGTTTGCTCTATGGCCACTTGTTCAAATTTCGAACTTTCCGCGTCTCATTCAGAATTTGAGTGCCGTCTGTACGCACCCGGCAACCGGCGTTTTTGAAATGCCGCTACGCGTTCCCGCCAATGTTTACCTTACCTATAATGCTACCAAACGTAGACGTAGGTATATTTAGACGATATTCCTGTACGAGGACGCAAACATTAAAATTGGTCGTATTGGCACAGTTTCATTCACAAAACTTTGTATCATGACCACCATTTTGGAAGCAAGGGAAGTTGTATTTGTCGTCCAATAAACGTGTAACAATTCAAATGTGTCGTATTATAGTGCTCGTATGCTTACGCCATCTATTAATTTGTGTTGGAATAGTTTGTCTTTCTTTAACAGCACTTTGGTTCGTTTTGATTTATTTATGCTATTTTCCCATAGATGGCGCTTATATTAATTTCCTTGAGGCGTTTTCGTCTCAACTTAGGATTAACTTTACACATTGTTTTATATACTCGCATTTTATGTGTTTATACTAAAGGTTTACTACGACCAAAAATATGAAAAATATGTTTTAGTTTAGCTTATAAATTCATTTATTTTTATCAATTTGTATATTTCGATAAAAAAATGGCGTTGGCATTTAAATTTGACACTTTTTGACAGACATGAATGTAATTATTCCGACTTGCTTGATTTTCTGATTCCTGTAAACCTAACCTACGCACATTTTACTTGTTCTAAATTAGTGTCCTATTTACTAATTATACTGAAAGCGACCACTAAGAAAAATACATTGTTCTTCGAAATGTTGCGACCGATATCGGCCATTGGCCGAAGGATCTGTTTACAGAGTAGTTCAAAGGAGTTTATCAGGAGTAAAGTGGTTCGTCCCGCTTCTCTCCTGAAACCGGCAGAAAAGATCAAATTGTACAACAAAGAGAATAAAGAACTATTTGGCCCTCTATTAGAGACAAACAAGCAAAAGAAGCAGAGATTAAGGAAGTCTGGTAAGTGCAAATTGCAAATCGATTGTTAGGCTTCTGCAACCTTGAATAGATTGAATGCAACTTTCTACTTCATTGATGGTAAACCGTATGCAGATTCTGCCTTTTAAGGTGACATTACGTTCACTTGTATTCGTGAAACAAAGATTTGACGCATATCTGTCCTAATAGCTTTGTTTACTTTGTCGTTTATATTTGTGTTCGCGGAGCCGTCGGTTTAATTGCGTATCAACGCGTGCAGATAGTCGTGGCTTGCCAATTACAATCATATGACATTACGCGAATGGCGCCGTGAGCTATACACGCGTAGATACCAACATCACATTCTCAGTTTATTCTTATCTCTTTCCAGCTAAAAATAGCAAAATCACAGTTCAAAACAACGGAGCGTCCGCGCCTAACGAAAGTGCAGTGAAATTCGACTGTAGTGCAAAGAAAAATGATATAACCCACCATAAATTCAATCCTGTTCTGCCGGTAGAGGTTTTTAAAAGAAAAATGTGGCAGAATACGAGGACTTGTGTAAATTTTGTGGGTGTGTTGTTAAATAACGCGAGTTTGAGGGGTTTTAAGACTGTGGCAGCTGTTAATGCAGCTGGGAGCACAGCGACACAGCAAGGATATGTGTCGGACGACAAAATTCTCCAGATCAAGCCGTACCGCAATGATTATGCTCAGCAGTTTCCATCGGTGACTCTGATCCTCAATAAGACTATGTCGAATGAGTCTAAGGTTGCACTTGAAAAATGGAAGCAGGAACGAATTGCTGAAATGGGTCAAGAGGAGTTTGACAGGTTCTATCAAGGTAAGAATAATATACTTATTAATGTAGGTAAGCACATTTTATTAGTTTCATGGTATTCAAAAAGTGTGTGATATATTAACTATTTCCCTATAGTTAGATGATTGGCTAACCTTTTGTAAGTGAAATATTCTAAACTATTCCAAGTTCAAACTTATGGTCTGTTGACACATTAATTAGTAATTAGTGCGAGTTTACAAAATTCCTACTTTAGCAACAAATGTATGAATTCACACCAGTCTCAAACTGAACTGAACTGAGCTGAACTCGAATATTTGTGCCTGGTTTATTTGCATTCAAGTATGTATTTATATAAGTATGTTTATCAATGTCTAGTGCACATAACACAAGCCTATTAGAGCTTACTGTGGGACTAGATTGATTTGTGTGAGGTTGTCTGATATTTACTTCAACATCAGACTGTATCAGTCCACTGCTGGACATAGGCCTCTCCGATGGCAAGCCACTGAGCTTGATTTTCAGCTCTCCTCCAGTTACCACCCTCTGTCCTACGAATGTTGTCGCTCCACCTTGTTACAGGGCGCCTTACACTATGTTTACCACTCCAGAACTCGTTTGCCCCAGTGGTCATTGGCTCTACTTATTTATTTATTAATAGTCACCAAGATGTGCTAAGAAATATACAAAGACTAGCATGACCATTTATTTTATTAATAAATTTTGTAAAAAAGGAGATGCAATGTAGGTAGGCAATGTTGGTTAATTAATTTTGTTTTGCCATTATATATACTATTGGATAAGTTCATGTTTAATTAGCTCTCTCAATAAACTACAGTGAAAATGATTGAAACTGAAATATAAATTGATCAGTTTCAAAATTCTCTGTATATGTTGTTGTAGTTCACAGTGCCTTGGTTTTATTAGTATAATACTGTGTAACTTATTAAAATAATAAAACAAAAAAAAATTAAGCATTATTATACAGAAGAATGTGATGGCAAAATTTCCATCTGTAATAGCTGGAGGTCAAAAGTATTTTATTCAATATTGCATCAGCCTGTTTGATTTATGGTAATATAAGTTATAACATACCAAAAACCCCACGGGCTGTTATGAACGGAAGTTCAAGAACATAACTCTAATATTAGAAGATAAACCTCAGTTTAATGATGTTTGTTGTTTACCGCTTGTAAAATTGTCGCGTAAAAGCGTCGTGCCAGTTTCAAGGTCTTCAGTGTTTTCATCCATGTAGAAATCACTATTTTTGGCAGCTTGTCATGTTAGGTCTTGTATAATAATTTATAATAAATTATTTAGCATAAATATTAACTACATTTTAGGTTACATCACAGGTCAAAAGTTATTAGTGCGTCACATTTCTGAATTTATACATATGTAATATACAATTAGTATTTATAAACAAAGACTATCATAATTATTGTGACTACTACATAGGTATTTAGAAAAAAATAGGTATAGCCAGTCCGATCTCTAAGGTTAAATGAAGTCACTTTGGCACAAGGTACAAACATCCGTATACATGTAAATTTAAGGTAGTTTTTCACTGTGCCAGTTTGACAGAATTTGGTCTTAAAATTCCGAATAGACTATACCTATCTTATGCTTATCTATTTTAAACTAACCTTCTAAATTTGGTTGTCCAAAGGTTCCCAAACTGTGCCGTAAAGAGTATTTTCTTTGGAAAGTAAATATTATATTAATGAGTTAAAGAACCAAAATAATATAATAAACATCACAAACTTCATCCATAGAGTTTTACAAAGAAGTGTCATTGTGGGTTAAAATGCTAACTTACTGAGCGCAACAACCCAAAGTGGATTTTGGAGAAAGCTCACTAATATTTGAACGCAATACTTTTCTAATCATTCACAATGACTTAATTCTTGGCAAGAAAATATTTCAAGTTAGTCTATATTTGGCAACAAATGTATTACCACCGGAACATTGAGAAATATGTGGCTTGCTGGTGCTAGCTCCAGAGATTAAAATTGATTTGTGGTGTGACATTGCATTGGTATTCACTTATCACTATTTTCTCTCACTTCCAGCTCAAATGGCTCTGGGCTCTAAATTCCACAGCACTCTTAAGGACTACTTTACCCAACCAAAGTCCCAGCTCCGAATTGAGAAAGATGTTGAACCAGTTTGGAACTCGGTAGCGGAGGTTCTCAAGCACATATCAACTCCCAAAGCAATAGAGTCGAATGTGGTGCATCCAGTACTGAAATATAGAGGGATCTTTGATGCCATTGCTTATTACGAGTAAGTATAGATTAGATTAGATTTGGTGTTTTTTTACTTTGATCTTTTGTGTTGAAAATTTTCTCTAAGAGAGGATTGTTCATAAAAATATCTATAGTGTTTTTTTATGTGGATTGACTCAGTTTAATTCAAGGGTAACTATTAACCTCACCGAAGGTCATAACCCGTCACACGCGTAATGCACTTGTAAGAACTGAGAGGTAATTTTGGTGCAAATATGCCTGTTGTGCCTTTTACATTACTCTGACACTGCAGTAAATACAGATTTTAGTGATCAGTAGGACGTATTGCGTTGAGTTAGGTGGTGGCATATTTTGCTTCAGTCACCGATTTTTTTTTAACTAAGCTATGCCAGTTTGTGTTATGTTAGCACAGCTGCCACAGTTGGTAAACAAATTAATTTGGTGACACGAAACGTTCATATTTTCATTGAAGCTCTTACTCTTATCATACTTGAAAGCAGTGGTTCCCAACCAGTGGTCCGCAGGAGTCAAAATATGGTCCGCGATCGATTCATCGTCGAAGTCCGCCACAGGAGGATTTCTTTACATTTGGTCACTGCGTTGTTACAAATAAATAAAAGCGGTCCTTGGTGAAGAGAAGGTTTCGAACCACTGATTTAAAGTAATCAAGTTCAAGTTAAAATGTATGTTTAATAAGGTGTTAAACAGGTTCATCATACTCTATACATTGTATTGTCAGACAAGATTATGTAAACTTTAACTTGTTTATCATTGTGTCGATAATTTATGTGGCCATTGCCTCAATCTTTACATAAATTAAAATTAATTGACGAGTGACACAATTGATGGGAATTGTCGCTATCTATTTCACAAATGTGACAAGAGATAACAATGCTTCATATTTTATCGTGAGAATATTATAAAAAGCTGTAAATAAAATACTTCATCTCGGTGTGCCCTGAGCTATGTTATGACTTTATGAATGAGTATAATAATTTATTGTTTATTTAATTTTCTTGATTATCATATAAGGTGAGTAGGTAGAACTAAGTCTCATCTAGTTGAAATAGATAAAATAAGTAATAAAGTTTACTACCTATTCAATACTCTGTAACTAGGCCACAAAGTTACCTACAGCTTTTAGTCCTTAATTCTATTAATATTATTATTAATTATTTTCCAAACATTTCCAGTGACAAGCCGACCCTCATCGAATGGAAGAAATCCGACAAGCAACGGAAGTCCATCGCCCTAACCTACGACAACCCAGTACAGCTAGCCGCCTACTTTGGCGCCGTGTGCAACGACCTGAACTACAAGCATTTGAACGTCCGCGACGCGTTACTAGTCATCGCATACACTGACGGCTCCAAGGCGGACTACTATCATCTTTCCATGGAGAAACTGAGGGAACACTGGGCCCAATGGTTGATACGGTTGGAGGATTATATGAAGAAGCATGGACAAGATTCTGAGAAGATATTGAAAGGTGGTAAAAGATTGTTTGAAGAAGAAGTTGGGAATCTCCAGTAATTACCGGTGAGAAACAGTTATGCATCTTAAAAGTATAACTAGTCTTAAAGTTTGTTCTATTTGGCAAACATCCATTTTCTTCTGTGAAATGTTAGTGATTCTAATTTTGGGTAAAAGAATTTACCAATTGGTGGTTTCGTTGGTAAACAATATAGGTATCATTTTTAGATTTTTGGTCATGGCTTTTGTCGCCATGGCCAGAGTACATTAATAATTATGGTGTGGCATATTTCACGAATATATTACTTTTATATGTGTCGAAATATATGCAGCAGCCTGTATACAATATTTATAACTAATAGAGAATCATTTTTACTTATTTTCAGTGGAGGAAGGAGTAAATAGGATAACAAATGGAAGAAATTTAAACATTATTTCAAGCAACTTGCAAAATTTGAGAGTCTCAATCTATCAATGTAAGATTGTTAAGAGTGATAAGACTGTTGTTGAAATATCTTGTATTGGATAAGTCTTCCCAAAAATTTAAGGTAACTTGGCTAGTTTTGTTAAGACGATTGATCGGTTTTAGTTATCCATGTAATTTTAATTGTCATTACATTGAATTGAGATTGCAAGAGAACACGAGCAGTTTGGTAACCTAATATATGTGGACTCGAAAACATAGCTCGGCAAGCGGAGAAGAAACTACTCGGAAATGTATTGATAGAACGGCCACCTTTGTAATTAAAGCCGTCAATGTAAGCGCCCGTCGTAATAATACGTGTCTCTGCAGATTCTGACATTTCAGTGTGCTTACGTGAGACTGAACCAGGGAAAATGTCAGAGCTGACGAAATAGTAATCTGACGTATCAGAACGAATTTCCGCTTTTGTTCAACTATTTTACCAGTTCTGACATTTTTATTTTTAATATAACATTTCACTAAGTTTGGTTCCTTGAAAGGAGTTCTCTTAAACAAAACTATCTCCGTAAGAAAATAAATGAATCGAATGGATTGGGCCAAACTTCTTAATTGTTATTAAGCTTTTGAGAGTCTAGCATCGAAGGCAATCATTGCCATCCAGATTTGACGACTTTAGCACTAAACAAATCAAACGTAACCTAAAGATCTACATCAAAAGTTGATGATAAACTTAAGTTACCTAGTTAACCTCGAGTACCACTGTTTTTCGAATATGTAATTATATTAGCTTTGATTATACTGTCAATTGTAGTGGAATACCAAAAAGTAGTAACGCCTAGTCAGGTTAAGATACCGTTCAAATTCGTCCCATATTTATATTGTATTGTACAATAAGCGATATCATAGCATTTACTAGCAATACTCATCAACAAAAAAATACACTCATGTTTAATTCATTAAAAATTATATCCTCTGTTTCCCATATCAAAATGTAAAAATCTTGCGATGCGTAATAAAATCATATAGTTTTTTCACTTGCCTTACCTACCTATTATGCTAGGCTATTACCTACTATGCTAGGTTAGGCGTATTATAGCTGTCACTTAATCGAGACTACGTATTAATAAAGGGGGCTAAAGTGATATACATTTTTACCTCGAATTCAAAATGCAAAAACCACGAATATTTATTTTGTAATTGATAAATGCTTTTCTTTTAACTTGCTTGCTGTTTATTACTTAATATTTCGTGTACTGTAAGTTTATACATATTTTTTATGTTGCGTTGATAGATAATTTAGTTCCTCTTAGATTTACGGACTGACAGATTTTTTAAGACCAAAATGTTGATCAATATAAGAGCCCTGTTAAAGCATGTCTGCAAGTACTACATTTATAATTATCATCCATTATTTTCGGCTAAAGCGTGAGTATATGTTATGAAGTTTGGGACGCTTTAAGCCACAGGTCCCTCCCCATGTCCAACAGGACTACTCTCAAGTTGAACATTCAAATTTCATATCCCTTTTACATTTCCCGTTTCTTTTTTAAGATGAATAACTGAAATCATAAAACGGCGTCATACATCGCAGATCTTATTGAATGTCTACATTCCAAAGACGGGAAATAAGCACCTTTAGAATAGCTGTGCAGAGCGCGAAATAGAAAATGGATGGTATTAAAAAAAAATATTTTTTGTTTATAGGTAGGAATAACCCCCTTCATTTCTAGGAAAAAAAAATACAGCTTATTTTGAAGCTTAAAAATATGTTTTTTTTCCTTCTGTATGGTTTTTTTTCTAGGAATAGGGTTATTCCTACCTACCTATAAACAAAAATTCAAGTATCTTTTTCTATTTTAGATGGCCTATATTCGGTTTTTTTTTTTTCATGTAGATTGGGAGCAGGTATTGTAAGATTTGTAAGTGACAATGTAACTTTATTCTTTTTGAACTGTCGCAAACGATTAACGTTAGTGTGCTGGCCTCAGCTTCGTCACTGTGCGTTTTCATCGGGCTCTTGTTCTGGCTAAAATAAACCGTTATGCATAGCAGGACATTCGATATGAACAAAATCTGTCTCTATTTGTTAATTTAATATATATTTTACTTACCTAAATTACTCATGCCAAGTCTGATTTAAGTTTGTAACTATCACTATAACTTGTATTAAAACATGAATGAGTATCCTTGTTTATTTCATTTTACCTTATCTGCAAAAATACAAATAAAGCCTTTGATCACTTTCGTGGATTGTTCAGCTGGGCCAGGTAACGGACGGCGAGTATGTTTATTCGAGTACTGGATACTGAGTTACCTGAGTTATATTTGTCGTGCGACAGTCGCGTGACGCAGTTGTGCTAAAAATCGACTTTACCAAGTTGCTACCAGTTTTAATTATAACTTTAAAAAATGTAAACCGCTTTCGTGGGAGACGAGTCTTGATGGCAGACAGAAAGGACACGTCTACTAGATGGTCTGACACACTGAAGAAGGCAGTGGGTCGCAGCATGCACCGGGCGGTCCACGCAACATAACCGCACTGAGTGGAAATAGATATATGTGGTATCCTCATCATGAGGGAACGACGAAGAAGAAAAAATATCGTAGGTATTTTATTATATTTGTCATAGATGTGCCCATAATATTCGAGGAGATCCTTTGATTCCTCATTAATCTCATCATCAGATACCTATTCACCAAAATTGTATGGGACTTACTTGAAGATAACTGGATCAAAAAAAATATGTCTGTCTGTTACCTCTTCACGCTTAAACCGCTGAACCGACTTTGATGAAATTTGGTATGGAGATAGTTTGAGACCCGGGAAAGGACATAGGATACTTTTCATCCCGAATAAATTTAGTGTTCCCGTGGGATGAGCGGGTAACACCGCGGGCACAGCTAGTAATTAATAATTTAATAAAATAATTGGAATCGGGGACGGATTCATGAGGTATACGAAAATAAAAGTAGGTATCATTTATACCTAGTTAACCTAAATCCCTAAATTTATTAATCTATTATTTGAATAAATTAGTTACTACAGAAGTACATAAAATCGTGATATAAGTAACACTTTACGTACTGTACAGTACGACATAAATAAAAGAGTAGAAATTAAAAAGTGGCAATACTGCAATGTCCCTTTCAAATTAATCTAAAACGGGAAAACGAGGCGAGGCGACACTACAGAACCTATTGACCCTTCCTGTGTTGAAAATAATAAACGTTTGAGAACCCCTGACTGAGTGACAAAAAATTTGACAGTTCAGTTTGCTAAATGGCTAATTCGTGTCATGACATGAGCAAGTATCATAAGTATGTGGACTGCTAATAATAAAATTAAAACACTAAGACTACTTTTGAAAACGTTTTCATTATTATTAAAGTTAAATTTTTAGTTACAACAATATCATTTATTTATCTGGAATTTTAGGCAATCCAAAAATGCTTGCTAATTTGTAGTTTAGTATATCTGTGGTTGTTGTAAGTTGTTTGTATGGAGCATGCAGTAAGAGTCTTGTACAGCCACGTTTTATACAGCCTCACTTTCCTAGTCCATTTTTTGTATTCGGTAAACATGGCTGTACAAAACACGGCTGAGCAAAAATTTTGAAAAACCTGCCTGTTCTGAGCCTGTCCGGGCCGACCTTTCACGGCCAGTTTCTGCTTTGCCATGTTTTCCGAGTCCATGACTTAAATCTCGAGCACGCGGTAACTAAAGCTTTTGTTGTAGCAAATTTATACAACGAGAGTATAGCACGGAGTATCGTATCACCGTTCAATATGTGATTTTTTGAGTACGGATGAGCACTCCGCCTTAGCTCCGGCGCTGCGGGGAGAGCAGCCCTTCCGCCCTTGGGTGAAAAAGTACGGTTGTATAGTACTTTATAACGGCGGGTGAGTGCAGCTCTCGCTCCGCGCCTCTGGCTTTACAAAAGCACTTAGGTGCTCTGTGTCAGCCCTTGGGTAGCCAGTGAGAGAGAGCCCTAAATTCGGACTTTCGCAGCTTAATATATCGTATCGTATTACAACCACCCCGTACAAAAACAAAATTGGCTTCAAAAAACTGCCCCCGAACAAACGTTGCGCGGCCAAGTTTTGAGTAGCCGTGTTTAGTACGGCCGCGTTTTCCGAGTCCTCTTGACTCGGAAAACCTGGCCTTACAAAAAGTGTCTGGGCATAACGTGGCTGAGCATTCGTTTGTAAAGCTGATGGGCGTGTTGCCAATGCTTACAAATTAAAAAAAAAAGTTGTTGACTTTGTTGTGAAAGGAAGGCGGGGCGGGCGACGGGGAACTGGGACTTGATTTGACTGACTGACTATGTTACAAAAATGTAAACTTGTGGACAAGTTTCAAAGTCCATCGTCTATCACCACAGTTTAGTTGATTGAACCAATAAGAGAATACGTTGTTTTGTGTGTTTTGCGAATGGTATGAATTTGTGTTCTTAATTCAAATTTCAAATAAGTTATTGGGTAAAAACAGCAAGGTAAATAATGATTAATTACAGTACAGTTTTATTTTTCGCAATCAGGAGAGCAAGAACCTGTGATAATTAATGCTAATTTAATGTCTGAGCGAAGTATTTCAGTAGTAATTTAGAAGGTATAGCAGTAATTCATTGTCTCATTCCGCGCGTCTATTTTTTAATTGTTTATGTATACATTTTAACTTCGATTGAATATATTAATACTTTTGCAATAGAAAAAAACCGGCCAAGTGCGATTCGGACTTGCGCACCAAGGTTTCCGTACCATCAAATAAAAAAACGGCAAAAACGTCACATTTGTTGTATTGTATGGGTCCACTTAAATTTTTTTTATTCTGTTTTTAGTGTTTGTTGTTATAGTAGCAATAAAAAAACATCTGAAAATTTGATAAAATCATGGTTCATGAGACACAGCCTGGTGACAGACAGACAGTCAGACGGACAGTGGAGTCTTAGTAATAGGGTCCCGTTTTTACCCTTTAGGTACCCCTTGAAAATTGTATCTGCAAGTGCTAAAATAAATAGCAGTTTGTCTACTAATAATAATTTTTATCTCTTTTCAGCCAGTGTTTTTTTTTTAATAAAATGGCCAACTCTTTAAGAAGATCAGCCTACCATGCAGCAAAAAGATTAAGTGTACCTGCTTTAAAGCTAGCTATTCGCAACAATAGTACTTTAGAGAAGAATATTTTAACATCAGTTTTCAAAGACATTCCAAAAGTCAACTACACTGTTCCAGAATTTATTTGGCAAAACTTGGACAGATGGCCCGACAAGACTGCTACTGTAAGTATAACTTTCTCTTGTTTAAATATTAAATTTAAACTAATGTTATGCCCATCATTTCTAATTAGTTGTTAGTCTGATGACTGTTTAGTTTTTTTTATCTCAAATAGGTAGTTATTGATATTTTAATTAGTGTAAAATGATTGGTGTAAACCACTAGGAACTAAATAAAATAAATAAATAAATATTATGGGACAATCATACACAAATCGACCTAGTCCCAAACTAAGCAAAGCTTGTACTATGGGTACCAGACGACGATATACATAATAATAAATACATATACACAATGATTTTTAATCGGTGATCAGGAGTAGAAAAATATTAATATTTAGCTCAAATTAAACATAATACGCGAGGTCCCGCGCAATTACCTCACTGTTAAATTAATTAAAGTTAAAATATGATTAAACCGAATAACCACTAGATACTTGGTCATCCTACATAAATTATTGAAGTACGATACCCACGTCAAGTGTCATCGCTTTGGCGGGAAATTTTACGAAATTTTCTACGACTTTGTTTATGTAATGACAATGACGATGACAAGTTAATACTCATAAATTGTCATTCCCATTAAATTATTAAAGAGGTTGTAAGCACACCGATACAGATTAGTTCGGTGACAAGGAATTTATGACGAAATTGGTTTCAAAATAAAAATTATCATAGAAAAATAAAAGTTTGTTTTCATGTAATTACGACTTCAACGTGACCGCCATCAATGACTGAGTTAGAAAAGTTGGTACCTGATCACCGATTAAAAATATAGATAACATTCATGACCCAAGAACAAATATTCGAGTTCATCACACTAATATTTGCCCCGGCCGGGATTCAAACCCGGGACCGCCAGCTCAGTAGGCAGGTGTCTGCAAACTGCGCCAACCGCGTCGTCAAATGATTAGTGTAAAATTATTGTCACGTCTGAACTGAAAAGACTTGAAGGACTGAAGAACAATTTAAATCTTTGGCAAAGAACTAGTCTGCTTGGTTCTCGGTGGGATTTCATTCCTTTTAGTTCTTCTTTCCTGACCAACTCAAGCCTAGGAACTCCCCATTATTACTATTAGACAAGATTATTAACATGGTAACAATTACTTACTTTACTGTTATTTAACAGCAATTTCCTTACATATCCATACATCCTATACACTGCTGCTTTAAGTCTAAAGGTGTCTCTGGGAATTTAATAATCTGGAGATTTTAATTCCGGTTTGAATATCATGGAACTGACTCATGTCCATACCTACTACCCAAAATCATAATTAAGTAAAGTCGAAAAACTGTGTGCCATGCCATTACATTATTTATTTGAAATTCTACTTTTTTTTTTTCTACTACCTTCTCACATGCACAGATGTAAACAAATAATGAACACATCACATGCAATTCTCAAGTGATGCATTTCTTAAGTTTTTTCCTAAGTTTTTGTACAAGTACGTAATTTGTGTTTGTAAAATCTATTTAGCTTTTATTTTCAAAACAATATTTCTAAGTAACGAAATGTTCAATCTTATTCATTTAATTAAATTAGGTACGTAGGCTCATTAAGTCATTACAAGTCAAGCATAATTATAGAAAAAAATTACGTCACAGAGACATAACTTGTTATATAATTTTGTATAGCAACTGCTGTTTTGTAGACAGCAGAAAACCAGTTCTGTAGAATATAATTATAAAGTGATTTGAATAATGTAATGTTGCACCCTTTTTCCTATGAATCCAAAGTCTACTTAAATAAACAAATTTGTAGAATTCTTTCGGGCAACAGCGGTTTGATTTGCATGGTTTAAATTATTTGTAGTTAGGTAAAACAACATTGTGAAAATGGGCATTAACCTTTTTTATACTGAGACAGGTTATTCCAGTGTCAGCCTAGTATTTAACAAAGTTAGGTACCAAGGAAATTGTCCAAGACAAAAAGGGTCTTGACAGACAGAAGAATAATATAAAGTGGTCTTATATGGGTCAGTTTTTCCTTTCGAGGTACAGGACTCTTAGAAAGAGGCCAGTCCCGCTCTATGAAAGAACTGGGACCAAAGCTGCTTTATATGTATATAAAAAACAAAAAAAAATTTTTTTTTAATGAGAAATGTCCCATTTAAAAATCCCCAGTAGGCCCCAAACCCAAACCGATGCTGAGCTACTAAATAAATTGACAAGAAATGTTATGCCATTGTGAAAACATAGTAAGCTAGACTTCAAATAAATACCCCAGTATTCTGAGTCTGAATCTGATATTAATAGAAAAAAATCCTAATATATATAAGCTAAGGAAATGCTCAGAAGTTTCAGCCCACTTTTACAATAATTATGTATCAATAAAAGGACTAAAATGCACTTAAGTTTGCTTAGATTTTAGATAAAATACAAATGATGACAGAGTTAAATTCAGCCCTGACAATGACCCAACACTCGACTCGAGCCCAACCCACGTAGCATACTTAGCGTAGGTCATGTCTCATGTTTCTAAACCTACAATCTAGACGTTACTGTGTTTACCTACGCTACAATGCATTGTTCATGAAATATGCATGTGTGCAACTGCAACGTAATCACACTTACAGACGGACGAAGGTTAATTACCTTTGCGCGCGTTCAGTGCAGCACTGGATATTATTAGCGCACACTATCTCAGTATTTTTTTTATCGAGGTTTAACCCTTTGAGCGCCAAGCGGCAAACCAATACTCACTAAGTAAAAAATCATATCTCTGTATAGGTACAGACTAGATGGGTCATTGTCAGTTTTAGGTTCGAGTCTTTCCGGTGGACATTTGTGAAATTAAGGATTCCAGGGTCTAATTTTCTGATTAAATGCATGTGAAAATAAAGAACGTTCCCTCTTCTATAATCCGATGTAATAGCAACATAACCTACACCCCAGGCCAAAAGTATGGAAACAAGCTTATATTACAATACAAAGCTGCACCTCTAGCGTACTGTTATACGCGACTATTTCTCGCGCGAGATGATTATACTAATAAAATCTAAACTATTAAGCTCATCCACTTAAGAACTCAATACCATTGAGTGGTTAACCACAAATTAAGACAACGAGCTCGTAGTAAAAGCAGATTGTAACCACCTTGGAAGGTTAATATAGATTATCGACTCTATTTCCTTGGACATTAGACTACAAAATACACTAACAGAATAATGGTGATCATAACTTTTTTGGAATTTTACAACCGCCCGACTCTCAACAAGAACGTACTCTCCAGAAAAAGGACTATGAACTCTCAGCATCAACCAACCATTTTAAACCTATTCAACAAGGAATAAGGTTGAAAATTCATATATCCACGCAATGTACCTAGTTCTAACCTTTTTTTGCAAGTAACTGGTTGGCGGTTACGGGAACTAAAGCAGATAGCATTGTATTAGACACAATGCCATTGTGAATGCAGGTAAGTGGATGAGCTTAGTTTAGAAAATTTCTACTATACCCTTTTTTTTTCTGTGCATTCATGTGAGAGAGTGACGGGTAGCGCTATATCGCGCGACTAAAGTCGCGTAGCATAGTTGTGCTACATGGGCTGTGATTTCTTTACGGGATAAATTACAGAATCACACAATAAAACTTACAATGAATATTTTAAAAGTTATTTCCTCAGTTCGGCTTACCTATAAAAATCGTCACTTCAACATTTTGTAGAAAGACAATAAAAAAGGCGACTTGCAACTTTTCCCCTAAGTTGTCTACAACATTGTCTAAGCTCTTTTCTAGCTAACATGCTCCTAACCGAAAATCTGAAGAAAGCGCGGAGGAAGGGGAATTGTGCATTTTGCATTTTATCCTCCTGACTTCCCGTGTCCTACACATAGTACAAAAACTTCAATTAATAGTTAACTGTCAACTATTTGTCATAAGGCTAAAATTAAATTGATAAATTATGAATGCTGGTCGTCAGGAGGTTAAACACTCACTAACCATCCTAGACAACATATCAAAAATTCAAAACTACTGGACCGTTTGTAAGGTAAACCCCCTTTATTAATTGGATTATTGTAACCCGGCGATATTATTGGCGAGGTATGAGCTTGCTAAAATTAGGTTCCTATTATAGGAAAAATACTAAGATTAAGATTAGATATTTTTTTTATCAGCTCTTCATGCAATTGATAAAATTGATAAACGTTACCTATGTTCGCCATAAATTCCCGAATTTGTTTTAAAGCAAGAGTGATTCCCATTTGTTCCATGGAACTGTGACGTCATAGAAGTAAGTGATATTTTAATTTTTAATTGTTCCATAGAACTTAAAAGATTGCCAAATATTATTTGTTCTATAGAACTAGAATACTGTGGAACAAACTCATATGGCAGTATTGTAAAGTTGTTCTATAGAACACATGGCAAACTTGATTTTTAAAATTGTTCCATGGAACTGACAGGTTAGAATGAAATAGCAAATAATATTCTTTACGATTATATATTCTAATAAATGCTTTACCTTATCACCATTAACTGGCCACTCAAAACACTGTCAGTTAGATTAGTCTTTGTGATTTTGATTAGTCTTGAACACATCATGACATTGTTGTAAAATGGACTCTCAACCAGAAGAACTAATTCTCAATTATGAGGCAATTATTATTTCTTATTTGTTGTGTCTTCAATGCAAAGGTGGGCAAGAACAGCGGTGATGAGTTGAGAGTGGGGCAATTTGGATACGGGCAACGGAACCCTAGGGGACAGAGGCTGGCCGACTTTCTAGAGAAAGAGGAACTCTTCATGATGAACTCTTTCTTCCAGAAGCCGCCTCACAGAAAATGGACCTGGATAAGTCCCGATGGTTCCACGAGAAACGAGATTGACTTCATCATGACCGACAAGAGACGGATTTTCAGTGATGTGTCTGTGATCAATAGGGTAAAGACCGGCAGTGATCATCGAATCGTAAGAGGCACACTGAATATCAATGTTAAACTGGAAAGGTCCAGTCTGATGAAGTCTACGCTCCGACCTACTCGGGCCCATATTCAAAACCCCAAGAGCTTTCAACTCGAGCTCTCCAACCGCTTCGCTTGTCTGGAGAACTTTGTCTCAGTGGACGAGATCAACGACGGGCTAGTGGAAACTGTCCACGCGGTAGGGTCTAAGTTTTTCAGACCCCGCCGTAAAGATAGACCTCAGAAATTGTCTGATCGAACCTTAAACCTCATGGCTGAACGACGCTCGCTACAGTTGCAGTCTCCCGATGACGCGAGGTCATATAGGCAGCTTAATAGACGTATATCGAAGTCCTTGCGACATGATCTGCGGCTCTTTAATACGAACCGTGTTAAAGAGACCATTGAGCAGAACAAAGGCTCCAAAGTGTTCGCAAAGGACAAGTCTATTGGACAAAGCCAGCTGACCAAGCTGAAACGGGAAGATGGCAGCATAGCGTCGACCAAAGCAGAGGTTCTAGGCGAGATCGAGAGGTTCTATGGTCAGTTATACACTTCAGTCGCAAAGCCCGTTGACAGCTTGGTAGGTGATCCAAGAGCCAAGCTGTCCCGACATTATACCGAAGACATCCCGGACATCAGTCTGTACGAGATTAGGATGGCCCTGAAGCAACTTAAGAACAACAAGGCGCCGGGCGAAGACGGAATCACCTCAGAGCTGCTGAGAGCGGGTGGAACACCGGTACTTAAGGTCCTCCAGAAGCTCTTTAATTCCGTCTTGTCCGAGGGCAAAACGCCTGAAGCATGGAATAGAGGCGAGGTGGTACTGTTCTTCAAGAAAGGTGATAACAGCCTATTGAAGAACTACAGGCCCATCACGCTTCTAAGCCATGTTTATAAGTTGTTTTCAAGGGTCATCACGAACCGTCTCGAACATAGACTTGATGACTTCCAGCCACCCGAACAAGCCGGTTTCCGAAGAAGCTATAGTACCATAGACCACACGCTGCGGCAAGTTATACAGAAGACTGAAGAGTATAACTTGCCATTATGCTTAGCGTTTGTGGACTATGAGAAAGCCTTCGATTCGGTGGAAACATGGGCGGTGCTCGAGTCACTTCAGCGATGCCATATTGACTATCGGTACATTGAAGTGTTGAAGTGTTTGTATAGTAACGCCACCATGTCGGTCCGAGTTCAGGAGCAGAGCACAAAGGCCATTCCATTGAGAAGAGGCGTAATACAGGGGGACGTTATATCCCCGAAACTGTTTACGGCCGTTATGGAAGACGCCTTCAAGCTCCTGGAATGGCAAGGACTTGGCATCAACATCAATGGCGAATACATCACACACCTTCGGTTTGCCGACGACATCGTAGTCATGGCAAAGTCGATGGAGGAACTCTGCTTGATGCTCGATGACCTCAATCGAGTTTCTCAACGGGTGGGCTTAAAAATGAACATGGACAAGACGAAACTCATGTCAAATGCCAAGGTTGTGCCCATCCCAGTCTCTGTTGAAAACTCTGTACTCGAAGTTGTTGACTCATACATCTACCTAGGACAAGTGGTCCAATTAGGTAGGTCCAACTTCGAGAAAGAGGTCAACCGCCGAATCCAACTCGGCTGGGCAGCGTTCGGGAAACTACGCAATGTCTTTTCGTCCGACATACCTCAGTGCCTCAAGACGAAAGTCTTCAACCAATGTGTGTTACCAGTGATGACTTACGGCACCGAAACGTGGTCTTTCACTATCGGCCTCATCTCAAAGCTCAAAGTCGCTCAACGAGCAATGGAGAGGGCTATGCGCGGGGTGTCTCTACGTGATCGAATCAGAAATGAGGAAATCCGTAGACGAACTAAAGTGACCGATATAGCTCACCGGATTAGTAAGTTGAAGTGGCAATGGGCAGGCCACATAGCACGCAGAGCAGATGGCCGATGGGGCCGAAAAGTGCTCGGAGTGGAGACCTCGGACCAGCAAGCGCAGCGTAGGACGTCCACCTACAAGATGGACAGATGACCTTATAAAGGTCGCCGGAAGGCGCTGGATGCAGGTCGCTTCCAACCGGTATATATGGAAGTCCAAAGGAGAGGCCTATGTTCAGCAGTGGACGTCCTATGGCTGAGATGATGATGATGATGATGATTTGTTGTGTGGGTTAGAGAAAAGCTGTAGTAATTATGAAAACGTATTTTTTTGCAGGACAGAACCTTGGGAAGCTTGTTCTTATTTAACAGAGCCACTACATTTACATAAATTGTTGATGAGCATCCCCCCGCAAACATTTTGGTGTGAAGTCATAAATACCATTCTGAGTCATGACAAGTCTGTGTAGACTCCAGACTGTAGTAGATACTCAAAGCAAGGACCCAACATTTATTTTCATATAATCAATGAAATGATGTCTTAGTTTCCTTTTTATTTTAAATATGATAGTAAAACACATAATAAAGTAGACTAATCTTTCATTAAAAATCTATTAAAAAATGTTGTCAAAAAATCATTACCATTAAAATAAATTAGTTCTAGTTAAATAGGAACTTGGCAGGCTTTACAAAAATATTTCTACGAACAAAACTTTTATTTTTTGAAGTTACAAAATTTATTGTAAAACAGATTAGATAAGTAAAATTATTACTTCGCCTGAGGTGTGATAAGGTCGCCTGCATAGTAGTGCAGTCGGGTAATATACTAGTATGAAGTTCTATAGAACAACTTGGGAAAACTAATTACTATTTTGTTTCATAATGGAACAGCATGGGAAAAGAGTAGTATTATTTTGTTCCAGTGCGTCACTGGCAAGTAAACCGGGGTGAAAAGCTAGTATGTAGTTCTATGGAACAATTTGGCAAAATAAATCCTATTTTATACCATGACGTCACAGTTCCATGGAACAAATGGGAATCACTCTAAAGCAACAGGGTTCAAAGTTCCAATTGCTATTGACAACGTGTTAATCGACATTGAATAGGATTTTAGTAGACTTTGTAGAGTCCGTTAGCTGATAGAATGTGATTCGGGTTTTATTCCTGTCTCGCTGGCTCCTACGCAATCGTTTTGAACCCCGATTTCTCCCAAGCCCGATTTTTTCTCCCTAACTACGAGCTCGCGGACTTAACTGAACAGTAACCTTACCTACTATGAGTTTACAGTGACTGTACCTCAGAACTGTAGTTCCACAAAGTAACCGTCAGGGGCGCTGTAGGTACTATTCTCCATACAAATAGTTTACGCTGTCGCTAGCAAATACGGTCACGTTAATGCCTTGATCACACGTACCGAGACAGTGGGCGAGACAGTGCTCTCGTCCCTGTCACACACAAGACAAACGGGCGAGACAGAGCACTGTCTCGCCCGTTTACAACCGTGTACAACTTTATTCACTATATCTGAAATGGCGAGTTTGTTTCAAAATGTCTGAATCTTGTAATTTTTAGGGTTCCGTACCCAAAGGGTAAAAAACGGGACTCTATTACTGAGTCTTCGCTGTCCGTCCTTCCGTCCGTCCGTTCGTCTGTCACCAGGCTGTATATCAAGAACGGTGATAGATATTCTATTGCCGCTATAACAACAAATACTAAAAATAAAATAAAATAAATATTAATGGGGGGCTCCCATACAACAAACTTGATATAGATTATGGTACGGAACCCTTTATGCGCGAGTCGGACTCGCACTTGCCCAATTTTTTATTTACGTTTTCAACCCCCATATATCTCCACTATTTTTTTTTTGTTAAACTGAATCGTAAAAAAAAACGAATAATAAAAAAAACAAGTTTAACCATTACCATACATATACAGATGTACCTATACCTACACACCGAAACACGCACACGACCTGTACTTACATAGCACATACCACTAGTTTATTACAAATTATCGTTTTTTACGTCGTATATACGTTTTAAACCTTGAGCAAGAATGATGGGTAAACACTACACAGGCTACACACTGTATATAATATAAATTTATTTTTATTCGTTCATTTATTAAGATTAAGACTGTGACAGTGCTGCACTGTTTGTCCGGTTCCGGCATTCGTTTTTTTAAGAAAGGTTACTGACGGAAGATCAGCGCGATTTTGTAGTTTACAGTGCCTTGGTTTAATTACTGTAATGCTGTGTAACTAATTTAAATAAGTAAATAAATGATTAATTTATTTATTTCAAAAAAGGAAAAACAAAGAAACAGTAAAGAAAAAGCTTAAATACTACTAACAACTATGTACAAAAAACCTAAAATTAAAATAAACTAAAACAAATAAGTAAATAAATAAATTATTGGTTGGTTGTTCCCAGGTGTGCGCGGTGACAGGCCACGGCTACACATATGCGCAGACGCATCGGATGTCCGTAGCGTTTGCGGCTTCGCTCCGGACCAAGCTCAAATTGAAGAATGATGACAAGGTACGTTTTCGTATTTGTGAATTAACACTGAAATATAAGAATAAATTGTCCAACGGACTGATTTCATCGTTTTAAAAAAACCGGTCAAGTGCGAATCTGACTCGCGCACCGAGGGTTCCATACAAACACTTCCCATCTTAGCTGGCCGGGTTAATTTTGTCGTTATGTATGGCGCCGCATACAAACCGATCACGTTTGTTGTATGGGAGCCCCCTTAAATATTTATGTTAATCTGTTTTTTTTTTTGCATTTGTTACTATAGCGGCAACAGAAATACAACATCTGTGAAAATTTCAACTGTCTAGCTATCACGGTTCATGAGATACAGCCTGTTGACAGGCGGACAGTGGAAGCTCAGTAATAGCCGTTTTTACCCTTAGGGTACGGAACCATTCATATGGTTCGATATCTTGGGATCTATTTGAATATCACTACATAGTATAAAACAAAGTCGCTCTGCTGTCTGTGTGTCTGACCATACATATGTAGATGCTTAGATCTTTAAAACTACGCAACGGATTTTGATGCGGTTTTTTTTAATAGATAGTGATTCAAGAGAAAGGTTTATATGTATAATACATTCATAATTTATCAGCATTGCACCCGTGCGAAGCCGGGGTGGGTCGCTAGTCACAGTATAATCGAATTGGCGTAGTAGTAATGTTTAAATTGATCGTTAAAATTTTATTTTAATGTTCCTACTTAACATTGATTTGGAGTATCTATACATCTCCTTTACGTGTACCCGTGTAATTAGTTATAGTAAACACAAATGTATAATGTAATTGTTTTAAGTATTATTTACGAAAAACTGACTTACTGTTGAGTTTCTTTCGGCTTTCTTCTCAACAGCGGTCTCCTCTTGCGAAATGCCGGTAGATTCTCAATCTGGCTTGTAAAAGTGCCCTTGTGGCCTACTTACTGAATAAATTATTTCATTTCATTAAAACTTTCGTGAGACATATTTAATTATTGTATTAAGCGGTTTACACTCACGTGAAATTGTTCATACGAGTTCGAAACATGTCGGGCCGTTCCTGACAATTTCACGTGACTGTAAACCGCTTAATACAATAATTATTTCATTTCATTTCGTTCTGTCTGTATAGGTGGCCATCATACTACCCAACATGCCGGAGTACCCATGCGCGCTGTTGGGTGTGTTGGAGGCAGGCTGCGTGGCCAGTCTGGTGAACCCGGCGTACACTGCTCGTGAGTAATTAAATAAATAATTAAATAAAATTTATTAATAATTAAATAATATTTAATATCAGACAACCTCTCACAAGTCGAGCTTGTGTTATAGGTACTAGACGACGATATACATACTTATATATGTCGATACATATAGCACAAATATTTATATATTTATTTATTTATTTAAACTTTATTGCACACAATACACAGGTAAAAGTACAAATGGCGGACTTAATGCCATAAGGCATTCTATATATTCGAGTCCATCACACAAATATTTGCCCTGGCCGGGATTCGAACCCGGGACCGCCGGCTCAGTAGGCAGATGCTTACAAACTGAGCCAATCGCGTCGTGAGTATTATCAAACATAATATAATTTATTCTTTTTCTCAAATGAATTGTCGTCATAACGTGCGTTACAATATAACAGGCTTCGAAGTATCACGTTTCGGGCGGAACAACTCGAGAGAGCTGTAAAGGAATTTCATACAAAATTGAAGGCCTAGGCCGAGGGGTAATTTTTTTTTAAACATGGCGTTTGAGTTTCAGAACAGGCTAAAGAGCTTAATTATATTTTTATAATGGTGTATTTTTGATATTTTATTGCATATGTCTGAGAAAAACACTATAATATATGCATTAGCCGTGAAAAGGGCTTGCCGGCTTCGTATCACTATCACTATCCGGAAAAAAATCGAAGACATCCCTTACCAGACTCTGTAATCGGCTTTCTTCTCAACAGCGGTCTCCTCTTGGGAAATGCCGGTAGATTCACAATCTGGCTTGTAAAAGTGCCCTTGTACTCACTGCATAGATTATTTCATTTCATTTCATGTATAGTACATTTTTTTTAAACTAAGCTCATCCACTTACCTGCATTCACAATGGCATTGTGTCTAATACAATCCTATCTGCTTTTGTTCTCGTAAGCGCCAACCAGTTACTTACATAAAAAGGTTAGAACTACATTGCGTGGATATTGAATTTTCAACCTTATTCCTTGTTGAATAGGTTTAAAATGGTTGATGATGAGAGTTCATAGTCCTTTTTCAAGACAATACGTTCTTGTGGAGAGTCAGACGGTTGTAAAATTCCAAAAAAGTTATGATTACCATTATTCTGTTAGTGTATTTTGTACTTTCATGTCCAAGGAAATAGAGTCGATAGTCTATATTAACCTTCCAAGGTGGTTACAGTCTGCTTTTACTACGAGCTCGCTATCTTAATTTGTGGTTTACCACTCAATGGTATTCACTTCTTAAGTGGATAAGCTTAGCTTAGAAAAAATTTACTATAGCTTAATTGGTCAAAGCGTAATTCGCCCCGGCATGGTGTAAGAAACCAGTTCAAATCTGGTCAGGGTCTAAAAAGTTGTCACCGTTTCTCTTAGTATTTGTAATACCGTGAAACATGCCAACTTTGCCCGCTTTTTTCGTAAAAACCCGAATTTCTCTCATTTTTTCTATGACGGGATAAAGTTTTTTGTTGCCTAACGCATCCATCGTATTCATATGCATGCGTTTATTACGAGAAACAATTTTTAAATCTACATTTAACCATTTTTTTTATCAATTTTCACCTCGGGTAAAGTTATCTAAACTTTTGCAAACATTGCCCAAATCGATTATTTTCGTAACTATAGCCCCTACAACGTTAAGATAAGGATCAGTATAAAATCTGGGGTAATAATGGCGTTCTACTTAATATCTTAATTGGTCTTAACTGTACAAACACGTGTGCAATATGGGTGGGCAATGTTACATAGGTATTTTGTTTTTCTCCATACAAGCCTAATCATGCAGTTTGAAATTGTTAGGGTTGTCACTTTTGGTTGAGTAAACCATCTTTACCAATACCATTATCAAAATGAAAAATGTATGCTTAATATTCGATACTAATAGTTTGGCGGTTATTTTTTTACTTCACGTTAGAATAATCTAAATAAAAATGGTTATAATTGAATATTCTATATTTTTTTGTTTTATGGACATGACATGACATGACATGCAGCTAATGCTAAAAGTACAACGGCTTAATAGAAATATAATTTACCTTACCTTAAATACATAACCCTCCTTTATTTACGCGGTCAGGTAAAATTACGACAAGGTGACAACCCTAACCCTTTTTTTAGTCTGGGCAATGTTGGCATTCATAGGTTAGCAAGTTACTGGATAACATTGCCCACCATCATAACTCCGGTTTTAATAAGTATTTTTAGTTCAAACTACAATGAAAATGATCTACAGTTCTTATTTTATAACAAGCAATAAGATACATTCACCTGAGGCTTCCCCATTCTGTAAAAAATACACCAAAACTTCACGGCCCGCCAAATCACGCACCTTATTCGACTAGTCCCAACACGTTACGGAATGTAGTTGCGCGCAAATGTGATTCCCAGTGATACCACAGATATAATCTATTTTCCACTAAAAATAGTAGTGTTGCCATAATCATCTTGAAATTGTCTACAGTAACGTTTCTTTTTTTAAGTAGCGTTTTGGGCAAAGTTCCCTGTGGAGGCAAAGTTGGCGTATTTCACGGTATACTTTTAGCCAATTTATGCCTTTTTTTAATTTTTCCATACCATAAATACTTGATAAAAATAATAATAAGGCGATACTCCTGACGATGCGCGCCGTGTTCATATAAATTGGCCTAGGTTCATATAATATTTATTACTCCTTAGGACCTCAGGAACGCGTGGTTAAAATCTTTCGCAATGCTCATGGGCATGGGTGTATGCAAGAAACAGTGATTAATTTCACTTTAACTGCAGATATCATAGTAATACAATTTTCGTAAAACAATAAATAAAATCTGATAACGTTTTGGAATTTGCCCTCTATACGTACCGATTTTATCACTTTATTTGTACGATTGCATACTGCATTTTTAAACATTTGAATTTAATACTAAGATACGTAATTATATTGATAGATATCTGCGTCATAACGTCTGGAGCCGGAGGTGAATAACGCAGATAAAAGGATAATCTTATTTCATCGTTCCTGATAAACTTGTCGTTACTACAAAAACATAAATATCTCTTGATCCCGTACTCATAGTCATAATTTTTGTTTGGCATATCATATTTTTAGTTTTTGTCAGAAATGATTAACTTTCAGGGAGCGTATGATGGTTGCGTTTATCACGTGATAAATAACAAAGCATCTGTCACTCACACTCGCATTTTGTCAACGCGTTACCGAATGCTTTGTCACATATAGTCGACGTGGTTGGCTCAGTTTGTAAGTCTTGCCTACTGAGCCAGCGGTCCCGGGTTCAAATCCTGGCCAGGGCAAATATTTGTGTGATGAACTCGAATATTTGTGCTTGGGTCATGCTTGTTCTATGTATTTAAGTATATATATATGTATATATTATTATAATGAGCGAATGAGGATTCCGCGGGTCTATGATGGTTGCTTTTACCACGCGATAAATATGTAATAAATAAATAAATATCGGACAAACACACAAATCGATCTAGTCTAAGTTCAAGAAGGCTTGTGTTATGGGTACTACACGACGATATAAATACTTATATAGATAAATATATACTTAAATACATAGAACAACATGACCCAAGCACGAATATTCGAGTTCATCACACGAATATTTGCCCTGGCCTGGATTCGAACCCGGGACCGCCGGCTCAGTAGGTGCTACAAACGGCGCCAAACGCTTTGTCGTCGTCTAATATTCGTATAATTTCGTTTCAGATGAGCTGAAGCATCAGCTAGAAAAAATCGACTGCCAAGCAGTTATCGCCTCAAAATTTTCATACGCCAACATCAAAGAAGCCCTCAAAGCCCTAAAGAAAGATATCCCCATCATCCTAGTCGACAACGATGGCTTACCAGAAGGCACCATCAAATTCGCCGAGTTCGCCGAAGACTTTAATCTATGTGTGGACTGTTTGAAGTCAGTGAAGAGGAGTCCTGATGATATCGCGATTTTACCCTTTTCTAGTGGAACCACTGGCTTTCCTAAGGGTGTCGTCTTGAATCATAGGAGTGTGGTGGCTATGAATCAGCAGATAGCTGATCCTGATATCGTTGTCATCGAAGAGACCACTGGTAAGCTGAATAAGATCTGTACTGTACATATAATAAGGGTTAAGACCAAAAAGTTTGATGAAATTAAGGCGTAGTTTTTTCTAAAGTTGTACACCCCACTTTTTTAAATTTTCGATATTTTGGGTATTTTCTACTCAGAATCACGAGCTGTTTCGATCTAATTATGAGAAAAAAACTGTCCGGGGTAGATTCACATCGCGACGTGTAAAAGTGCCCAAGGTCTACTAACTGGGATATTGAATTGACTTCAATTTCGAATACTTCAGAGTCCCACCAAGCCGTGCTGCCGGCGATCCTGCCTTTCTTCCACATCTTCGGCTTCAACGCGCTGATGGTGAACCAGATGTACATGGGCGTGAAGCTGGTCACCATGCCGTACTTCAAGCCGGAGCTGTTCCTGCAGACGCTCGTCAAGTTCCAGGCCAATGTGCTCTTCTTAGTCCCGCCTATGGGTAAGTGCCGTAACTGTAGCCTAACGTAGAGATGCACCGATTATTCGGTTACTATCCGGTATCCGGCCTATCCGGCCCTTATTTTAAAATGGCATGTATTTAAATCGATATCTGTATATTCCATTTTTTCGATCAAAATAATTGAAAATTTCACCAAAAATACTGACTTGCACACTAATTATGCACACTAAGTAATGCGAATTCAATATACTATTTAAAGGTATTTGCAAAACTGTTTTACTGGATATAAAAAAAAAACTAACCTAACCTAACCCGGCCGAGTCGGATCTTAGTGTGCAGTGCGGGGATAATTAGTGTGCAAGTCAGTATTTTTGGTGAAACTTTCAAATATATCCGATGTATGTACGAACCATATTTTTGGTGTGAATTCGGTTAAAAAGGTCATCTCGTTTTGTATGATGTTTAAGTTTTTTTTAGGACATGTTCAGTTAATCAATTGTTTTTTTTTGCACAGCATTAGTTTTTCTGGTATGCATTCAGTTAATTAGTGGAGTTACCTAGTGTACTGAAAAATTATACAGATGTGCATTTAAATATATCCCTTTTAAAATCTGGCTGGATACCAGATAGTAAACAACACACAATATATTAATTTATTATGTCTAAGTATTTATGTAAGTATATCTGTATATTTTTATTTATGTGTTTATTAGTCTTGTCTTTTATGGTAGTCGTCCATTTAGTCCTATTATTATTATGCACCACCTACTAATTTCAAACATTAATTTTCAACTACTCCGCTACCTAAAGGTTGTCTAGAAGATCGCTATTTGGCGATAAGACCGCCTGTTGTTACCTGTGCGTGTTATTTTAATGTATCTCATGTTGTGTTGTATATTTCTTGATGTTGGAGGTGTGCAATAAAGAGTATTTGTATTTGTAAACTTGCTAGATTTTGAGGTAAACATTGGAATCATTGGAGTCTTCAACCAGTGCGTATTTCCGGTGATGACCTACGGAGCCGAGACGTGGTCTCTATTGTCTCTAACTATGGGCCTTTTAAGGAAGCTCAGAGACACTTAGCGTGCGGGCGTGCGAGTGTGTGTGCGGGCGTGCGTGTGTGTGTGCGGGCGTGCGTGTGTGTGTGCGTGCGTGCGTGTGTGTGTGCGGGCGTGAGTGTGTGTGTGTGTGTGTGTGTGTGTGTGTGTGTGTGTGTGTGCGTGCGTGCGTGTGTGTGTGCGGGCGTGCGTGTGTGTGTGCGTGCGTGCGTTGGCGACGGTAAAGCTAAGCGTCCACAGGCCGGCATCGCACGCATCAGATGCATCGCACGTATCGGATTTTGGTATGCTTTGTATAGAAACTGTGCGTGTTATTTTAATGTATCTCATGTTGTGTTGTATATTTCTTGATGTTGGAGGTGTGCAATAAAGAGTATTTGTATTTGTAAACTTGCTAGATTTTGAGGTAAACATTGGAATCATTGGAGTCTTCAACCAGTGCGTATTTCCGGTGATGACCTACGGAGCCGAGACGTGGTCTCTATTGTCTCTAACTATGGGCCTTTTAAGGAAGCTCAGAGACACTTAGCGTGCGGGCGTGCGAGTGTGTGTGCGGGCGTGCGTGTGTGTGTGCGGGCGTGCGTGTGTGTGTGCGTGCGTGCGTGTGTGTGTGCGGGCGTGCGTGTGTGTGTGTGTGTGTGTGTGTGTGTGTGCGTGCGTGCGTGTGTGTGTGCGGGCGTGCGTGTGTGTGTGCGTGCGTGCGTTGGCGACGGTAAAGCTAAGCGTCCACAGGCCGGCATCGCACGCATCAGATGCATCGCACGTATCGGATTTTGGTATGCTTTGTATAGAAACTCATACAAGAGCGTCCACTGATCCGCGCCGTACGCATCGCTCATCGGCAATACCGACACTGATGCTCCGAGAGGCAACTTTTGCGATGCGTGCCGACGACGTCGTCCGATCTCTTCTTGCATATGTTGTGGATCCAGAAATGATGTTTCCTTTTTCTAGATTTTTTTTCATGTTCTTCCTCTTCTGCTAACAAACAAGCAGTAACGAGAAAAAAATCAAAATCAAAATCAAAATTCTTTTATTTGCCAGAATATGGTAACAGGATAAGATCTTAAAGCTAAATTTGTACATCATATTCAACCTGCATGCAGGTGTGCAAATTATTACAATGTCATTATTATTATCAAATACCTAATCCTAATAGTTACAAAAAAAAAAAACCAAGTGTCCAAATTTATAACATGTCCTTACATTGTCTTATAACTATCAAGCCTCTATATTCTTAAATAAGTCAAAAAATGAATGAACTAATTACCCATGCAAATATTCGTTAACACTGTAAAAACATTTATCGTGCAACCATTTTGTCAACTTATTTTTAAACGAGTTCTTATTTTCTAATTTAAGGTCATCAGGCAAAGTGTTATAAAGAACTATACACATATTGTAGCAATTTTTTTTGTAAATATGTGTTCGGCAAGGAGGTTGGTATAACAGGCCCCGGTATTGAGCTCTTGTATGTCTAGCACTGGTATCGCATCGATTGGCAAAGATACTAGGATTGTTCTTAACGAAGACACATGCGTCTCTTATATAAAGGCATGGAAGCGGGAGTATATTAAATTTGCTAAATAATGGTTTACAGCTTTGCAGATACCAAGCATTGTCCAAGGCCCTAATGCACCTTTTTTGGAGTCTAAATGCTCTGTGCGCTGTGCGCACAGAGGCAAATTGTTCTTCATCGCTTTCCTCCATTGTGGCATCAGCAATCCGAGCGCGGTGCTTGCGTCGGCAAATTCGTACGCTGCCGATACAGTGGACGCAATATGAAAAATTAATCCGCTTGATGCGATCTGTTTGCTGCGTGCGATGCGGGCCTGTGGACGCTTAGCTTAATCGCGCACCATCAGGCGATCCGTTTGCTGGTTTGCTCCATATGACAAATAATAATGGACCGTTATTGTTGTACTCATACTCATACTCATTTATTGATAAAATGTCAACATTTTACAAGTCAATAGGTACATTATAAAAACATCATTTCTATTACTATTAAATTTAAAATACAAATTATTATAAAAATATTAATTATCAAATACAAATTGGAAGAGGTAGTTACATTATTGGTATTATTATATTATTTTATTATTAAATTGGTAAAATTCGTCCATGCTGTAAAAAGCATTGGTTGTTAGCCATTTCTTTAAAACATTGAGGAACGTTATATCATTTTCTATATACTAATATTATAAATGCGAAAGTGTGTCTGTCTGTCTGTCTGTTACCTCTTCACGCTTAAACCGCTGAATCGATTTTGATGAAATTTGGCATGGAGATAGTTTAAGATTCGAGGAAGGACATAGGATAGTTTTCATCCTAGAAATTATCCCTAAAAAGATTGAAAAGTGAGTAAGTAATTCATGATGACATTGATGACACTGTCGGAAATGTAATGATTAGACCAAAAGCACAATTGCTCTTACATTTGCTTAGGCGCTTTAAATAATCCCTTTTATTAATTAAGGTGATTAGGTGGATATCTATCGTGTTGTACGAGGTTGCTTCCATCCTTCCAAGTTCCACGCGGACGTAGTCGCGGGCAAAAACTAGTTTTCTATATCTTTGATATTGACGGGTACTTTATTGTAGATTTTTGGCCCCACTATGTACATTGTTTTACCCGACTGCTAGCCGACAACGTGCTGTGGACACACAGACCACCCCCACTAGACGGAGCATGTAAGGCACATGTAAGGCGGCCACCGTTTAGTTGCGTCCATGTTTATGAGGTCTCTCTACACCACTTAACACTACAATTTACCATGTTATTTATTTAATTTCTTTTTTAGTTGACGTACGCATGGATCATAAACACGGACGCAACTAAACGGTGGCCGCCGTGTTGATACTTTAATGTTCTGCCGTACCATATCGTTGGTGCGCGCGGGTCGCCTTACATGCTCCGTCTAGTGGGGGTGGTCTGTGTGTGGACATCATGTTTACGTGTTTCTGTGTAGTGGTGCTGCTGGGTAAGCACCCGGCAGTACAGCCGGCGCACTTGCAGAGTGTGTACGGGGTCATCAGCGGCGCCGCGCCCGTCTCCGAGGCCGACGCTGCCGCCGTGCTTAAGAAGAACGTGAGTTATTATTATATTTTTTTAATTTAATTTATTTATTAATATTAGCACATACTTTACAATGTGTTTAAAGTGCGCCAAACTGTGAAACAGTTTGTTGGCGTCGCGTTCTGTCACTACAATTATTGTGCACAGTGATGCTTGCTTACTAACTACTTAACTTAACAAACATGCAATATGCAAACGAAGAATTAGTCGCCATACCAATGCAGATTCTATAGCGTTGCAATAGAGTACATATTTTACTAATGGATGGTAAATGAAATCTGCATTGGTTGGTTGGTGGTTTATGTTACTTTTATCAAACATTCTTAGAAATGTACGCGTGTTATTTATTTATTTATAACACTTTATACTCTCGCGGTTTGAACACATAATTATAACTTATTGAACCGGGTCTATCGCGATATTTTGATTTACCTTCATTGCCTGACGTTTCAACACGGTTTCACGTGCCATGGTCCCAGGCGTACCCAATGGCGTAGGCAATGAAGGTAAATCAAAATATCGCGATTGACCCAGTTCAATAAGTTTTTCTCAAACATGCTCGGAAATGCATGCGTTAATGTCCCGATATGAGGACATGAAGTTTCTCGTTTATGGCTCCCTACATTACTTCTTGGCCTTAGGCCACAAAAGTTAGTACCTATGAAAATCCATTTTTGTCCGCTGCTCTAATTTTTTAAATTTCTATACTAAAATTAAATTGGCAAAGGAAAAATTACATACAGCCAACCACCTCCACAATCTGTAAGCATAATTGCGACACAAAAAATTTATGGTACTATATTTATGTGCGGTTAAACATGGTGCTCAAATAGCTGGATCAAATAACATATTTAAAAAATAAAAAAGGTGGCACATTGAAAATATTTTTTTCTGCTTATTCGTATTTCGTAGTGATTATAAAATAATTTTAACAGACATAAAAAATACTTCTAGTGATGAGAGTGACGGGGAACTTATGAACAAAGGATGACGGGGAACTTTATGAGGAGGCAAATTTAGTCATGCAAAATATGCTACGGGAAAAAAGTAAAAACGAAAGATAGTTTTTACTTTTTTCCCGTAGCATATTTTGTTTTGTTTACTTGATTATCTAGTAGTTATTTTAATTTTAATATTTCCTCACATCGTTTGAGAAAAGCACTATACAAGCTTCGGCCGGAACAGGGATTGCAGGACTCGTTCTATCTGGCCTCGTCTTCGACTCGGCCATCTACCCCAAACTCGTCCAGCAATCCCTTACTTCACGGCCTCTGCAGTAATGTACTATTAATTATATGTACGCGTTTTGTTATGAAATTAAAACACCAAGTTTCTCTTTCATTACTTTCCTGGCCAGGAAAGTAACTATGAAAATCCATTATTGTCCGCTGCTCTAACTTTTTAAATCTGCTTAAAAATGACTTAAGTCACCTTAGGCCGTAGGTGGGATTCTCTACTCGGGAAGAGGATCTCACTTCCCGGCCAAGCCAAGACGTGATAGTATATTACATACCTGAGCAATTTTTTTTTATTTTTTTATTTTTTTTTTTTATTTTTTTTTCATTTATTTGGGTAAACAAACAGTCACAATTGCGTTATACCTAAGCGTTTTAAAACAGTTTTTAAATATATGTGTGACCAACACCGTTCACCACTTATTACTATTACAATTTAATCGTTTTTTTTTTCTCAGATTTCAATAAAATTGGGTGAGTTGGTAAAGTTGCTTATTCTGAACAAGGTAAGCCCAATTTCACGATATGTCCTACAAAATTTTCCATTGAGTTACAAAAAATGTATGGATTTATTTTTGTAACTCAATGGATTTTTTTTTGAAATCTGAGAAAAAAAAAACGACAACAAAATAAAAAATTGCCTACCTAGGGCGACGAATTAGTGAATCTGGAACGCCAGATCGCAGGCATAAATATGCGATTTACGAATACGGGTTTACGAATTCCCGCCCGCGGTTTGTCTAAAATGTCACTCTAGGGCCTAGAGTCTAGGCCGTAAGTGGGATTTTCTGGGGCGATAATCTCACATCCTGGCCAAGGGAAATCGTAAAACTTTGAACAAACCACGGGTCATATTTATGGCCCTCACCAATATAGAAATAAATGTAGTGTGGCTGCTTGAAAAAATCAGACTGTAACATGGAAGCTTGTGTTCGAAGCGTTCTGGGGGGTAATTCGACCAATTTTAGAGAAATGACGGAGATCTATCCATTTCATGGCCATCCGACACTTTTGACGTGTCCCTACTTGACAAGTGGCGATATCCCTAGAACAACGCAACTTCGTCAATCCGGTCGCGCTTAATTTGCGTTTCCATTGTATGTAACGGCATAAATAACAGACGCATACTTTAACTTGACCGTGTAGTGCGAAATTAGTCAGTTACGTTTCGTTCAAAACAGAAATTCATATGCATGAATAGCATTTTTGACAATCATTATCGCCTTCGTATTTCCAAAATTGAGATGAGAGAGATATGTCACTTGAAGCTCATCGCATTTTAATGACAGTTCAAAAGCGATATCACTGTTATCTAATACAGTTTTGACGTTTTGCGATCTCTCAAACAGCCAATTTCAGAATAAACAGAATTAGGTCCCAGGTTAACGCATCCTACATGCGATCAGCGCTCGCGCGTGCAGGCCCGGGGCATCTTCGTGGTGCCGAGGTTTATGCTGCGGCTAGCCTACCACCATAACACAGCGACTTACGATAACAGCCCAAGGGCTTTTCGAATCAACACCAAAAAAAAGCAAGCATCTTGCTGAGGAACGCATCGTGCCATAATATTATTATTTTATATTATTATTATTATATTTTTATAACTTCTGTCACACAATTCATGTAATTATTTATTATCACGAATAAATGTATTTCTTCTTTCTTCTTTCTTGATCTCCATTATCTTACATTTCCAGCCAAAGATAAACTTCAGGCAAGGCTACGGCCTCACGGAGACGAACGGCGGCATCGCCATCGGGTTCAACTCGGACGGCAACCACGCGTCCGTCGGCCACGCGTTCCCCAGCTCGCGCGTCAAGATCGCCGACATACAGACGAAGGAAGCGCTTCCTGCTGGCAAGGTAACTTCTAAATCACTTGTTAAGGTACACCTTAGTATAATAACATAACTTAAATTATAGTACATAAAAAATCCTGAAACTAGTCTGGTTTTAGAATGGAGAATCTGTAAACAAATTTTTGTATAAAAAAAATACTCAATTTCTATACATAATTTCAACTCTAAGCCGATATTTCAAAATTCATCTCCTAAAGGGGGCAACATAGGAGATGAATTTTGAAATATCGGCTATGGGCTCTACGTTGATGAGGTGAGTAAGTCAGTCAGTCAGTCAGTCAGGTCTTATCCGTTTATGTGTCTAGATTACTGCAGACGCCGGGAAAGAAGGGTTTGCTGGGTGAGTAGGTATAGACGGCCGACCTTAGGGAGGTCGGATAGTGATACGAAGCCGGCATGCCATTTTCACGGCTAAGGCAAGTATAGTGCTTTTCTCAAACATATGCAATGAAATAAAAAAACATACACCACAAAAAAATATATAATTCAGCTTTTTAGCCTGTTCAAGAACACAAGCGCCATGTTAAAAATAAATTACTTACCGGCCTAGGCCTTCAATTTTGTATGAAATTTCTTCATGGTTCTCTCGACTTATTCCGCCCGAAACGTACTTCGAAGCCTGTTATATTATAACGCACGTTATGACGACATTTCATTGCATGTTTGAAAAAAATCACTTGTTAAGGAACACCTTAGTATAATAATAATAATAACATAAATTAAAAATTTAATACACCCCCGACACAAGAAGCTGGTCATCATGAAACCCTCTTAAGAGGCCTTATTCCTGTTTTAGGGTTCCGTACCCAAATAATAAAAACGGGACCCTATTACTGGTAACCATTATAATGGCGGGACCAGGTCCTGAATTCTGTCAATTCATATTGCAGTGTTTAGTACTGAATTGGTACTATTTGCTACCTTTTGTAAAAAAAAATCTTCTATTTCAAAGTTATATTTAAAATATTCTGGTGGCAGCCATTGTTAGCTGCGATTAGTTTTATGAATATTTAGTGCCTAATTAGTACTCTTGAAAAATGCTTAAAAAGTGTGGCTGGGTACAGCAGGTACTGTGCTGTTGTATTAAAACACTGGTCCCGCCCTTAAGGTGGTTTTCCACCGGCGAGGCGTGGCGGGGCGTGGATGGGCGAGAATTGAAATCGCGCTGACCCTTTTCCACTAAAAATTGGCATTAATAGCTATCGCGAGCCCGCGCGGGCCTCGCGAGCCCGCGCGGGCTCGCGCAAGCCCTCGCGTGCCTGACCGAGCTCGCGGTTGACATTAAGGTCTTCGCACATTATAACAACTCAACGGCGACTCGATTCTATGCTAAATATTGAAATTTAAGCCCTATGTCATATTTACTAGGTTTAATTTCAAAAAATGTACGACGCGTCGTCCACTCGTCAAGACAAAGGTTGTATGAGGTACATGCCATGATTGAAACCTACATTAAAAAAAGAGATACCAACTACAGAAAAGCTGTCAGTACTATAGAAAAACTAGTTGTTTGTATAAGGTCAGCAAAAATACTATTTAAAATATTTATTTCAAGCAATCTTTTTTTTACCGAGAATGTACTCTTAATGATTTTTTTATTACCACAAAGCCACCTACTATCAAATAAATCTACTATTTTTTTCAGTGTAAAAAGAAAATCAAGACCTAAACAGCAGCGGTAACGAACAACAAAACGCCTATCGATCGCGTGAAGCGGTTTTTCTGTTAGTTAGTTAGTTAGTTAGTTGCGCTGGGCATTTTCCGCAAGTCGACATCCAACGTGCCTATTTTGCGTGAAAAGGGGGTAGCGCTACTCCAACCACCCCAACTCCTCCACGAACCTAAGCAAAGCCTTGATGTTGCTTATGGCTTCGTGTACGGTACTTGGAGATCCTAGGTATTTCATCCTGTATCCTTCTACCTGTTTGCAATCTAGTAGAATATGTTTGGTGGTTTCTTCTGCCTCCATGCATGCTCTGCATATTGGGCTGTCTGTTATACCTAAATTGAAAAGGTGTTTGTTCAGAGTATTATGTCCCGTTATTAATCCTACTATCTTGCGTAGTTGGATCCTGTTGATTCTCAGTAAGATGGTGGTGAGTTTGTGGTTCCTATTCGGAAGTATTTATTTTGTTTGTCTACACGTTCCTATGTCTTCCCAGTATTTTTGGTGTTGGTATAATATGTGTTGGTTCATTATGTTGTATATATAAGATTGTGGTAGGGGTATTATTGGCTCTGGCCCGCATGGTGGTGTTTCCGATCCCTTACGGGCCAATTCATCCGCTGCGTCATTGCCTCTCGAGCCGCTGTGTCCCTTTATCCATTGTAATGTTACCGTATTTTTGTCATCGCACACGTCTGTGATGCTGTGATGACATTCGTATATTAGAGCAGAGGTACACATTTCACTGTTTAGTGCTTGTAGTACGGATTTGCTGTCTGAAAGTATTCGTATGTTTGTGTTCTGAACCTGGCGTCTTTTTATGGCATTGCAGGCTTCTATTATTCCTACGCATTCAGCTTGGAATACCGTGTTGTGTACACCTAGGGGTTTAGAGATGTTAATACTCAAATCCTCCGAGAATACACCACATCCCGTTCCTTTCTCAGTTTTTGACCCGTCCGTAAAGATTCTCAGGTCCTCAAGGTTGAGCCCCTCATTCGGGTCTTCTGTTAGGAGTATGACGTATTCCTTCTTGCAGGTTAATGTCTTTGGTATCTTGTCAATTGGTGCTTCTACTGTAGGGAATTTTGTGATCATTTCACTGTAGATCTTTGTGTGTTGGGTATTGCTTTTCGTCCATAGGTTTAGGCTTTTTAGTCGTATCGCCGTAGCGGCTGCTTCTCTTTGTATATGTATGTGCAGTGGCGTGAGACCTAGGATCATCTCTAGTGCCGCGGTAGGAGTGGTCCTCATGCAACCCGTTGCGGCCGTGCATGCTAGTCTTTGTGTTTTCTGCAGGCCGGCAATCGCACACGCTAGTTGCGTTCTGGGCCACCATACCACTGCTCCGTAGCTGATCATAGGTACGATTACCGTTTTGTATAGCCACAGAATGATGTGCGGGGCGAGACCCCACCTTTTGCCTATCATCCTTCGACATTGCCAGAAGGCGACTGTGGCTTTGTTTAATCTGTTCTCAAGATGCTTGTTCCAGATCAGTTTGTCATCTATGATTATCCCTAGATATTTTACTTGTTTGGAGAGTGTAAGCTTTGTACCGAAGAGGCTTGGCATTTCGTATGACCCCAGTTTACGTTTGTGTGTGAAGAGAATTGTGTCAGTTTTCTTGGGGTTTACCGATAGGTCATTCTCCTTGCACCATTTCTCTACTATTTTTAGTGCTGTTTGTGTGAGTTCACACAGTGTGCTTGTTACCAGCCCACTGATAAGTATGACAAGGTCGTCTGCGTATCCTATGGTCGTGAAATGACTCTCGTTTAGTTTTGTTATCAGATCATTTACCACTAGGTTCCATAAGAGGGGTGAGAGGACTCCTCCTTGCGGACATCCTCTCACGACTAGTGCTTGCTGATCTTTGTTTTCTTTTAGTCTTATGATTCTTTGTTCTAGCATGTTCATTATCCATTCTATTAGTAATGGTTCTGTGTCATGTCTTTCTAGAGCTTGTTTGATGCTGCTAAAATTTGTTTTATCGAAAGCACCTTCTATGTCAATGAAGGTTCCCAGGCATGAGCCTTTCCGTGTTAGTGCAACTTCGATATTGCTTACCACTGCGTGGAGTGCTGAGTCTGTTGATTTGCCTTGACTGTAAGCATGTTGGTTTGGGTGAATTTTTATGTTTTTGAGTGCAGTATCCTTTAGTTCTCTGTCACATAGTCTCTCTAGAATCTTCAACATAAATGAAGTTAGGCTGATTGGTCTGAATGACTTCGGGTCAGTGTAGTCGCTTTTTCCGGGTTTTGGTATGAATATTACCTTGACTTCTCTCCATTGCTTAGGTATATATCGGAGGGCAATACAGCTGCAGAGAAGTTTGGATATTAGTTCGGTAAGAGTTGGTCCTCCCCACTTTAATAAGGCGGGGTAGATTCCATCTAGTCCTGGTGATTTGAAATTGTCAAAACTGTTTGTTGCCCAGGTGGTTTTATTTAGTTCTGTTATGTTTTCCGCTATCTTCCATTCACTCACGGTGGGTTGATAATTCGTCCTTTGTTGTTCCAGTTTGTTCTTATCAATTACCTTGCATCCCGGGAAGTGAGTTTCCACCAGTAGACTTTCTGTCTCAGCAGGCGAACTGGTGTAGCTACCGTCCTGCCTCCTTAGGGTGCCTAGTAACTGATTTGGTTCTTTGGCAAGTATTTTCCTTGTTCTGTTTGCTTGTGTGCTGGTGGTTATGTTGTCACAGAAATTCCGCCATGAGGTAGATTTTCTGTATCGTAACCTTTTCTTGTATTCTGCTTTGACTGCTTTGTATTCGTCCCAGTCTTCTGCAGATTTTGTATTCATCGCTCTATTCAGAAGTCTCCTCATCTTCTCTCTGAGACGTTTCATCTCCGGTCCCCACCAGCTACCGTGTGTTTCGTTGCCACGAGCTGGTGTTGACGGTGGACATGTTTCTTCGTAGCTTTGTATTATAAGTTTGGTGAGTGAGTTTACCTGTTCCTCTAGCTCATCCACGTCTTGTGGCCTGTGTGTTAGTGTATAGTTCTTTAGTTTACCTACCAGAAGTTCCTTGTACGCCTTTATATCTGTGCGCCTCGGATTTCTTATGGGTTCTGGTGTCTGCACGTCTGCAGTAAGATCGTAGCGGATCCACCTGTGGTCGGAGCAGGACAACTCGTCCGACACGTGCCAGTTGGATATGTGCTGAGCTGCTAGCCCTGTGCTTAGAGTTATGTCGATTATGGTCTTACATCTACTAGTAACAAAAGTAGGTTTGGATCCTTTGTTCAGGATATCCAGATCAGTGGTTAGTAAGTATTCAACAATATCGTTACCTCTTTTGTTGTTGTTTTCCATTCCCCATAGGTTGTGGTGGCCGTTGCAGTCCGTTGATATGACCAGCTCGAGCCTCTCACGTTCGCAGTAGCGTATGAGGTTGTTCATCTCCGCTGGAGGTGGTTCGTCCTCAGCCGCCATGTAGGCGGAGGCAAGAACTATCTCCGGTAGACTCGAGTTTTGTGTTCTGAGGAGTTTTATGGCACACACGTCTCTGGAACAGAATTCAGTTAGTGGTTGTGCTATAATGTTTTGAGATATGTAAATACATGTTCTAGGTTTGTCTTGGTTATTGTAAATTAAGTTACCTCCGATGTTATTGAGGCCGTTTATACGTGTGTTCCTGATCCACGGCTCCTGGATCAGGACTAAGGATGTTGGGTTAACCTCCAGCCATACACGAAGTTGAGCCGTTGCAGTCTCGCTGTGCTGGAGGTTCGCCTGAAGGACCTTACATAGGGAAGGAGCCATCGGGTGATATCCCCTCCGCTCCCTTCTCCACTATGTCTAGGCGGCTGATTCCTTTTGTGCATCCCTCTTCATCGTCGGAGTCCAGCAGGATGCGTTCTTCGACATCCGATGAGGGATCGTTGGGCTCACATTCGGTCTCCATAGCCGAGTTGGTGCTTGTTTGATCCGCGTTGGCGGGTGCCTCCTCAGGCTTTGTTTCCCCTTCTGTGTCCGTGTTTTTTGCAGGTGGGGAGTCTCTGAACCGTCCACCACTGTGCTGGAAACGAATATAAACTGTCCCACACATGTAGTTCAGCTTTCTAGACTTTTCCAGCACAGTGGGGACTACGTCCTCCGGTATGCCCACTAGCAACAGGGTGCACTCCCTCTTCTTCAGCGGGATTGATTGGTGAAGCGTCCATCTTCTCACTTCGGCCCACGGGTTCTGGAAGTTGAGGACCCGGCCGACCTTGGTGAGGTTGTCCTCCAGCGAGGGTATTAGGATGCCGCACTTAGTCTTTCTGACCATCTCGTCCTCCCTCTTACCTACGAGACGGTCTCCGTTTTCTAGGGTGGCTGACCCAATCCAGCCCATCAGCCACTCCTTGGTTTTCCCATCTTGGCACCACAGCTTCAGGTAACCGTCCACGAAACTCGGTTTGCCTGAAAAGGCTGGGGCCTCAGCGATTGCGTCGAGATCGGTTTCCAGCGCCGCCTGGAAAATGGCATCCCCGATCTTCTTCTCCACCTCCGCAGCGTCCTGCTTCGTGAGCCTGCCCGTGCGATCGTTGGTGATCGCCACCGTCAGGTCCATCGCCGCCGCCGCCGCATAGGTGGATGGTTTTTCTCTGCTCTCCGTGGCGTCCGTCCTCGGCTTCTTACGTTCGCCTCTGGGAGAGATGGTGTCATCCAGGCGTCCCCTCTTCGCCTTCGTCGGTTTTGCCTGGATTGTTTCTGAGGTAGACTGAGCCGCCTCTGATTTGCTCGGGGCCTCATCTGCCTTCCTGTAGTTAGAGGCGTGGCTCTCCTCCCTCTCTTTCCGCTTTTGGAGCCGCCGCCTCTGCCCCTGCGAAAGCTTCTTCTTCGGGGGCTCGTTTGTGTTGGTCTGGGGGTTAGGTATCCCTCTTGGTTTGCACCTTATCTCCCAGCCAGGATCTACGGCCTGCTTTGAGGGTTCAACCTTGGTCGTCCCGCTCTCCGCCGCCTTGTTCTCGTGTGAGGGGCCATCCTTAGAAGGTTCCGTCGCCCCTGGTTTGGTCACTACAGCTGGGGTTCCTTTCGGTACCTCAACTGCCAGTGACTTCCCCAGTTTCAACGGCTCCTTCACAGCTGGCCCACACGATTGGTGTGACACCTCCCTAGGCGGTTCAACTTTCGTCGTCCCAGTCGTAGGGGGCGTAGCATTTTTGTTTTTGATTTTTATATTGCTTTCTTGCAAGTTTGACTTCTCCATTTTGTTCCCACGAGTAGCTAGGGAATTGTGGTCCATCTACGCATTGCCCCGCTTGCGTAGATAAGGCTATAGTACGACGGGTTTCGCCCAGTTCCCGAAGTTCCACCGTTAGCGACTGAGCACCCTCTCAGCCACGCATCCCTCGGCACGGTAGGTCACACCTTGGATTAGGTCCTCTCATTGTCCGGGTCCATCGAGATGGAAGAAGGGCTATCCGCAACCTGCCCACCCGCTCGGTCGCTCTGAGAGGAGAGCGTGTCGTCAGGGTAGAAGTCTCAGGCTGGCATCAAAGGATTGTTCCATTGGAACCGTCCAACGTCACACAGCCTGGTCCTTCAGCCGAGACACCCGAGATCCAGCGGTTTTTCTGTTAATTAATTTATAATCTGACGAAAGCAAGACGGTTCATTTTTACACCAACAAATATTTCCACATCCCCGCCAATTCCTACTATTTCCACCGACCGAAGATGCGCTGGGAGGGGATTGAAAAAATGCAATACAAATTAAAATTCCCGCCCCGTCCCGTCACTCCTCGCCTCGCCTATCGTATTCCCGCTCCGCCGGTGGAAAAATCAGATTTAATTTCTACCCTATATCAAAAGTAATAAGGTTCATTTTTACACAAACGAATATTTCAATTCACGCCCGTCACATCCCCGCGTCGCCTTACTATTTCCACCGAAGATGCGCGTGGCGGGGATTGAAAATTTGCCGTACTAATTTCAATTCTCGCCCATCCACGCCCCGCCACGCCTCGCCGGTGGAAAACCACCTTTATAATGTTTGGACATTTCGCATATAAACGTGTAAAGGTCTTATTTATAAACTTTATTAATATACATATATAGTACCTATTTGGACTGTATAGATCAGCTACCCAATATTATTTTTCCCCAATATTTTTATTCCCATTCGCGTTTTTCCCCATTTTACTTTTTTCTACACATTATTACAACCAGTAGTTAATTTTCACACAAGATTTAATTTCCACCCGTTTAATTCTCTATACGCGTATTTGCCCATGCATACATTTTACCAATCCGGATCATTCCTATACATATTCTTTACGTGTAGAAAAAATCCCGATAGCTTAATTTAGTCAAATGTCTTTAGTCTTAATCTCTTTCAAAATTGCAAGCAAAACCATTGACGTTAAGGGCCATAATTACAACAAAACAATATTTAAAAACTGGCCAAGAGCATGTCGGGCCACGCTCAGTGTAGGGTTCCGTAGTTGCCCATGCTTCACAATAGACAATATCGAGATCAAATTACGAGAAATATTTCAAGCTCTATAAAAAGGTCGTAAACGCCAAAGTAACTGTAATTACTTATTAACTTTTTGAAATTATCGATTATACGCGCCAGATTGAACGAAATATGGCACTTAACTAATTTGTGTAACGTTTGAAGTATAAGGACACCGCACGGCACTTACGTTATTTTATAGAAAATTATGAATTTTGCGATAACTCAAAAACGGCTCGACCGATTTCATTCAATATAGTTTTCATTGAAAATACTTATAAGGCCTCATTTTCATGTTTTTTTTTTTCATAATTATTTGACCCGTGGTTGAAAAGTTAGAGGGGGAGGACCACGGAGTATATGGAGACGGCATTCAGCGCAGTTTGTTCTAGCACCGCTGTAGCCGACTTTTACACGCACACAATTATATTCGTATAAGAATAAGGTTTTACAACAAACAGAAGTGAGTTGACATTGGCTGAGCTAATGTGTGCGTATTACGTGGTCATACACTACTACGATCAATGTATCGAGAATTTTAGTCCTTATATGCATATCAGACAATGTCTTTATTTTTATTATAACTTAAAAAGAAATAAAATAAAAGGCAAATGAGACTTTGTGATTCAGTACGACAAAGCCTCGAATTGACAAGAAATTGATTTCTACTTCCGTCAATTCAGTAGTGTCACTTTTGATATTAACGTTGGCTAAATATCGCAAGGTTTTATGTTACAATTTTAAAACATTTAAAATTGAACCCTATCCTTGTAACACGGGGTCTAATTTTAACGACCCAGAAAATGTAATATAAGCTCTGCCAGCGGTATGCATCTAATGATTCTAAAGGTTAAGGGCGTGATCAAATCAAAATAGTGATCCATTCATCGGGTCCAAAAATAAATTTAAAAATGAAGTTTGCAGGATACTATCGAAGGGGTAAACGATGATACTAGGCAATAATTTAGTATAAAATCTAATTTGTCTCATGTTAATATTTCGCGTACACCAACGGATTTGCTAAGTTTCTTAACTTGCCTAAATTGTGATGTAAAAAGCCGTACATATCCAAATTACTACGTTGTTGTAGTTATTAGAGTGAAATTTAATTTAAATATGATAAATAGTGTATACACAGTCTAAAAAAGGCAAGTGACAATAAGATATTTATTTGCAAATGAAACATTTATATATTTTTTTTGTTTTTTTGGCATATATACATATTATTAAAAATAACATGTAACTATTTGTATAGTATAACTATTAAATAGCTGTATAATATATATTAAAAAAAAAAAAAAAAAGATCTGCGCTGTAGGTGTGGAAAACATTTTCACGTCAGTGGGTACTTTTACCTTTTCAACAACAAGGCAATTATATGTCTTCGATGTTTTTCAATCATGCCTTAAGTTTAAATTTTTTGTCATTGCACACTTGCATTACCTTATCTCAATTTGTTATAGTGTTATAACCTAGACTTCTCAGTACTTCTGTATTTTTTGTAATTAATGGATGACTGTTATTGGCCTTCTGATATGTAAACCATTTAATGTAAATATTATAATTACGGCTGTTGTTATCCTGAATACCAATAAATAAAAATAAATAAAAAAAATAGTTGATATCGATAAAATAATAATATGTATAGGCTTATAATATGTATAATGCATGTTGAAAATATTTCTTTTGTATGGTCGTAAACGTCGTAAATTAAATTATCAGACCTTTTAATTTCTGGCGACGAAATCAAATGGAAGCGTCCATCTCAATCTTTCTATCGTTCAGAATGTTTACTTTACATATAGTGATATATGAATAATAAAAACATCACCTTACAACATTTGGAACAGGTAGTAGGTAAATTATAAACGGAGTAGATTTATTTATTTCATCATATAAAATGTAAACAAAATATTTAAGGGACAATCGTACACAACTCGACCTGGCTTTATACTAACCAATAGTAGACGACGATATAAACAATATAATATATAGATAACATCCATGACCCAGGAACAAATATTCGAGTTCATCACACAAATATTTGCCCTTGCCGAGATTTGAACCCAGGACCGCCGGCTCAGTAGGCAGGTGCATTAAAACTGCGCCAACCTCGTCGTCAACTGACTAGCACGTATTACATTGTGGATTAGCAAAACAATAATACTGTTTTAATCTAATGATTTTGTCACCCACTGCTATTGATTACGCTGTAATAAAATTACTTGTCTGAATTTAAAAAAAACCGGCCAGGTGCGATTCTGAATCGCGCACCGAGGGTTCCGTACAAACTTTCACTTATCCCATCTTAATTGGCCTGGTTGAGTTAAGTTTGCATCTGAAATGTATGGCGCCGCATACAAACTTGGTGCAAATACTTATAAAAATAATGTAATAATTAATGTAATTTAATCAGCAAATTCTGAGTTTTAGTAATTATTTTTGACATAAGTAACAAATTGAAATATGTAACAATTAAGTATTTGAGTATTGTTTTATTTTGTTTGCATGCCTTTTTGGTAGAACATAAGCAACACTGTATATACCTTTATCACCTAATTTATTACTATGTTCTTGCAATAAACTAATTTGAATTTGAATCAAACTTAACGCAACCAAGTTCTCCAAATATGATTTACCTATTTATTTACTTAATTAATTTTTATTGCTCAAAAGAAAACGTTCGTACAAAAGGTGGACTTGATGTTTCAAAAGGACTATATTTTTTAAGATTTTTATTAGTATTTGTAGTAAGTATGTGGCGATTTCAGATTTTTATAAGTATTTGTAGTACTTGCCAAATTTCATAGTTCTAGGTCATCGCGAAGTACTCTATCACTTTGATTTCCTTGAGTGACGAAATTTGCGTTTTTGGCGACATAAACGGCCGTATCTTTTTTTCACGTTAACGTAGAAGCTTGATTTTTTTTCACAGCTTTAAGGGACCCTAGACCTGAGTATATATACATAAAGTGTTAATTTCAACTCCATACCTCCACGCGTTTTCGAGATAAAGGGTCTTGACAGACAGACAGACAGACGGACGGACGGACGGAAAACAAAGTGATGCCATAAGATTTCCGTTTTTTCCGATAGAGGTATGGAACCCTAAAAAACAAGGTGATAAAGTGTAAATTATATTATTAAAACGGACAAGTTAGTATGAAACACGAGCGGCTCACATTAAAACCTCCATACAGAATATCGACAATTTATGGTTTAGACTTGTTCCCCCGCACTAAATTGTCAGACGGACGTATACATTGCGTGCTCCTAAAGATGTTGCGTGAATAGTTGCCATGTCAAGCTAGTAATGTATAATTGTCATAATGCACTGCAATATTTTACGAAATATTACAAAATACCGAATTTTATTACTTTCCAGTGAAATTAAACGGTATCAGGTATCTTTTTGAGTATGCAGATCTCGCCTGTGACGATTATAATGGCACAATTCGGCATATTTCTAATTTTTTGGCACATAATTACTCAAGCACGTTCGTACGGTAACTAAGTGACTGTTGACATCACGTTGACATATCTTTGGGAATTTGGGCATAAGCTCGGTTACGCGTGCCCCGCCCAATACCCAGTCTATAGTATTCTTATGGTCTGTGGGGAGGACGTTATTTTTTTTATTTTAGCGAATACATACTAACAAAACTGCTGCCTTTAAAAAAATAATGTTTGGAGACCCCTATTATTTTTAAAAGACCTATTCAACGACACCCAACACACTAGTGTTGACACGAAAAATAAATCACCCCCACTTTAGGTGTTCGAGAGGTACCCGAAAAAAAAAATTTTTTTCTTTTAGTTTTTATTTTACCGTTTTGTCGGCGTGATACATACACATACTCGTACTCATACCAAATTTCAGCTTTCTAGTACTTATGATCACAGAGCTAAGCCGCGGACAGACGGACGTGGCTAAACTATAAGGGTTCCTAGTTGACTACGGAACCCTAAAAAGTCTTTGTATTGTACTTAAAAATAATATATAATAATGAGCAGAAATTTACACGGGTGATTAAATTAAGCTATTGGCTAGCTTGATTAGCTATTTTTTCTACAGGTAAAGAATATGTATGGGAATGATCCGGATTATTAAAATGTTTGCATGGGTAAATACGCGTATAGAGAATTAAACGGGCAGAAATTAAATCGTCTGTGAAAATTAACTACTGGTTGTAATAATGTGTAGAAAAAAGGTAAAATGGGGAAAAACGCGAATGGGAATAAAAATATTGGGGAAAAATAATATTGGGTAGCTGATCTATACAGTCTGCTACCTATTCGCCACAAGATTGACGCATTGGAAATGTGGTGCTGGAGACGCATGCTCAGAATCCCGTGGACTGCGCACCGAACCAACGTTTAAATCCTGAAAGAACTCAACATCAAAGAGAGATTATCGTCGGCTGTGCAAATACGAATCACATCCACATCACCCGCAACGAGGACTCCATGGAACGATTGGTGGTGCAAGGGAAAGTGGAGGGCAAAAGATCTCGTGGGCGCTCTCCAACGCGATGGACAGACCTCATCAAATGTGTGACACAATGCGGCATAAATGAGAAATTCTCACTCATCAAATGTGTGACACAATGCGGCATAAATGAGAATTCTCACTCATCAAATGTGTGACACAATGCGGCATAAATGAGAATTCTCACTCCGCCAAACATAGGACTACATGGCGGCGCATCACGAGAGAAGCGGTGGCGAAAAAATCGACCTAACCATGACCACGACCACTGCCAAGAGTGCACGACTACGAAGAAGATTTGCTACCCTACCTGTCGTTTACTTAATACACCTTGGGTATATTGTACTTACGACATAGAAATTTTTTAAGTATTAATTTTATTGAAAGACCGACTCTTCTGAACCTTGTCATAAAATGGTTAACACACACTTGTTGTCCACTATATTGGACATTGCCAAATTAAGGGTCTCTTTACACTTTTTACAGGAAGGTGAAATCTGGTACCGTGGCCCCAACGTGATGCAGGGTTACTACCAGGACGAGGAGGCCACCAACGAAGTGTTCGAAGACGGCTGGTTCAAAACCGGCGACATCGGCAAGTATGACGACAAGAAATACTTGTACGTCACCGACAGGATGAAGGAGTTGATCAAGGTACGTTCAATTGACAACATTTCATAGTGTTTCTCAAACACGCAATGAAATATCGTCATAACGTGCGTTAAAACAGACTTCGAAGTGTCAAGTTTCGGGCGGAACAATTCGAGAGAACTATAAAGGAATTTGATACAAAATTGGAGGCCTAGGCCGGGAAGTAATTTGTTTTTAATTTTAATGTAAACATGGCGTCTGTGTTTATGAACAGCTGATATAAAAAAAAAATCTAGTGGCTACCCATTCAGCCATCGGACCAACAATATCGTTAATGAGTACACAGGAACTGATATTAAGAATACAAATCTGTATGATTCCAATGTGTTGATGAATAAATTTAAAATACTGTCTATACGTAAGTCACCAGAGACCATAAACAATATTAAAAATCCTCTGCCGTTATTTTATTATTTATAGAAATTAAGATTCTTGTTATCAGGTTGTGTACCTATAATGGCCCTAATATTCGAGCACTACACACGTGGACGACTTATTTAAGAAAAAAATATAGAGGGATTGGAGAAAAAATTAAAAATACTTTTTTTAAACATGGCGTCTGTGTTCATGAACTGGCTGAACAGCTAAATGATGTTTTTTTGAGTGGTGTATATTTTTATTTCATTGCATATGTTTGAGAAAAGCACTATACATGCCTTAGCCGTGAAAAGGGCTTGCCGGCTTCGTATCACTAGACGGCCTCCCTTACGGTCGGCCGTCTATACCTACTCAGCCGGCAAGCCCTTATTTCTCGGCGTCTGCAGTAATGTACTATTAATCACTACATAGCATAAAACAAAGTCGCTTCCTGCTGTCTGTCTGTCCCTATGTATGCTTAGATCTTTAAAACTACGCAACGGATTTTGATGCGTTTGTTTTTAATAGATAGAGTGATTCAAGAGGAAGGTTTATATGTATAATACATGCAATTATAGTTTATAGTTTTATTATTTATTTATTATTTATTATTAGAGAGCGGATTTGAAGTAGCGATCTCAATATTAATATGGATATGACTGGTATAATTTATTATTTTTTCTACATACAAAAATAATGTAACTTATTAGAACAAAAAAGTAAAAATGTTTTTGGAAGCTTTTGTAAATTATTGGGCAAAAATGATGATGATATTAAATAAAAAACACCGTTCTTCTTCTTTAATATTTCTTTGTGCACAATGCACAGTAAAAAAAAATATCAGGTTTTTTTTAGGAAATGAAAAAATAAAATAATTCGCTTCTACAATGCTCACAAACAATCATTAATTTCGAGTTAGTTTATTAGGGCTTCCTCACAAACGAAGTCTAAGCAATAATGATACTCATTTACTGTGCATTTTAAGCATACACCGTCGAAAAATACATTTTCATCCGTTATGTTTACTATCCACGATGATAACGATTGCATAAAACAGTTTTATACTTAAATCTCTTGGCAATTCTAGTTCAAAAAAACATTGTTTGCAAATTGCCATCTAAAATAAGAAATCCATAATATTAATGACATTGTTGACATGAACTATCATGTAGGTACGTAATATATAGGAACTACTATCTTTGAGTTGTATAAAAACTCCTTTATTTATAATAAAATATTTTTCTTTAAATGTAGTTTGTTGCAAAAATAACATTCATTTAATCTAATTATTTATTTGCTTGCGGTGTGCGGTGTAATAATAATAAACTGTTAAGAATATATAAACAACATGACATGTATTTAACAAATTGCACTAAGTAGCCATATCCATATTAATATTGAGATTGCTACTTGAAATCCGCTCTCTATTTATTATAATATAGCATTACACCCGTGCGAAGTCGGGGCGGGTCGTTAGTTCTATAATAATAAGTCATAAATATCGGACAACCTCACACAAATCTATCTAGTTCCCAATTAAGCTCAAGAAGCCTTGTGTTATGGACACTTGACGATGATATACATGCTCATATAGATAAATATACACTTAAATACATAGAACAACCATGACCCATGCACAAATATTCGAGTTCATCACACAAATATTTGTCCTAGCTGGGATTCGAACCCGGGACTCAGTAGGCAGGTGTTTACCAACTACACCAACCGCGTATTTTTTATTGAGATCAAATGTCTATATGGGCCTAACTAAACTTGGAGTGCTCTAAAAGTGAGAAATTACCGTTAACGTGCAAAATTCCTACAGAGTGTTAAAAACGCTCGGCCACCACATTGTGATGTCATTCTGTGGGTACCAATATTTGTATGGAGACTAAGTAATTTGCCATTTCCACCGTGAAAATGTGCGTTTAAGTTTAGGGTTGTCATACAATGATACAATTTTTGTTTTGTTAAATAATGAGGATTCTAATAACAATTTCAAAATTTTGGGTTAAAATTTCATGACATATGGAGCAAATTTTATTCTTATAATTACAATATGCTGTAGAATTTAACATCGATTGTCATCCCTATTGTATAACAGTATAGAATAATAATGAATATTTGACGACACGTGTGGCGCAGTTTGTAAGCACTTGCCTACTAAGCTGGCGGTCCCGGGTTCGAATCCCGGCCAGGGCAAATATTTGTGTGATGAACTCGAATGTTTGAGCTCGGGTCATGGTTGTTCTATGTATTTAAGTATATATTTATCTATATAAGTATGTATATCGTCTTCTAGTACCCCATAACAAAAGCCTTCTTGAGCTTAATTTGGGACTAGATCGATTTGTGTGAGGTTGTCTGATATTTATTTATTTATTTATTACATTTATTACGATTATATTTATCTATATAAATACGTATATCGTCGTCTATCACCCATAACACAAGCCTTCTTGAGCTTGATTTGGGACTAGATCGATTTGTGTGAAGTTGTCCAATATTTAGTTAGTTAGTTGCGCTGGGCATTTTCCGCAAGTCGACATCCAACGTGCCTATTTTGCGTGAAAAGGGGGTAGCGCTACTCAGTCCGCGATACGCTCGGTGATCGATACGCGTGTGGTGGTTTATCTTTATTTGTAAACCTTGAAATATGGCGAAATCTACCGTAGACGCCTTAGAAAAAGTGATAAGAAAGTTTTTATTACCAATTGAAGCAAAAATTGGGTCTGTTCTTACGGAATTAAGAAGACTAGAAGGAAAAATCTGCAATTTAGAAAACGCCCAACAGTATTGCAAAAAGTGTAATCCGCGTATCTCAAGCGATACTAGCCCGAACGGATCGACGGCTTCCAAGACGTGCACTAAAAATCCCGTGGCAGCGGTCGAGTGCAAAACCAAACCGACGAGCAGCGCGCATCGGAAACTACCTACCCGAGCTACCGCGACCGGGGTGCGGCGCAGCTCACTACCCGCTAGCGTCGATACGGCTAAAACCTCTTCGGATGCCATAACAATATGCACGGACACCCCAGAAACACCAGCCCCACCACTAGCATCAGGTCCAGCCCCACCGACAAATGAAAACATAGACGACGGTAGCCATGTAGGCGGAAAAACTGATACCAAAGGCAGCCCGTGGATAGACGTGTCCTATGGCAATCGCCGTAAGCGACAATCGCAATCGCGCCCGACGCGCATCGCCGTCACCGGTACCGGGCCCGTCGACGCCGAGTTGAAAACGGCAGAGCGTGTGAAAAAAATTCATGCATGTTTTTTAAAATTCGATACAACACCAGAAGCTATCAAGTCGTATATCTCTAAGAAAATTGGAACCACCAACTGCACAGTCGAAAAGTTACAACTTAAACACGAACATTATGCATCCTTTGTTATAACGGCTTCCCAAAGCAACTTCGAATCCTTAATGTCCCCCAGAAATTGGCCACCAGGATCACAGGTGAGCGAGTGGTTTCGAGGAGGCGCCGGGCGCGCGAGGCGCGCTCCTACCCACCGCCGCTCTGTCACCACCGACGGAGCAGCCGCAGCCCTACCACCAATATCACCAAATTTCAACACAAGAAACCCTCACAGTATGCCATCAAAATATTAGAGGATTGAATGGCAAAACTAGGCAGCTAGAAGTACTACTCAACGACGACTTGCGATGCGATGTGTTAATTGTAACTGAACATTTCCTCCGTGAACACGAAATTCAATCTGTAACTCTAACTAATTTCGACCTTATGTCGCATTACTGTAGACCTACTATCGAACGCGGTGGGAGTTGCATTTATATTAGATCTAACATAAAAGCCGTAAACAGACCTGACTACTGTGAGCTATCCCGTGAACAGATATTTGACATCTGCGCCGTATACCTAGTAGACGACGACCTTCTCATAGTAGGCATTTATCATTCCAATCTAACCAACCATTCAGATTACCTAGAGTTATTCGAGGGCTTATTGGAGAAAATAAATGATGATAGATTGTCCGCCATCATAATGGGCGATATAAATATTGACCTAGACGCTAACACTCCAGCGAAAAAGCAATTACTGGATATTTTAACTGCGCACGGGTTTAGTCAGTATGTCAAGGACGTCACTAGACGGGACGGGGACAGCGCCACCCTGCTAGACCACGCGTACGCGAACATCCGAGACGATCGAGTGTCCGCGGTCTGCGTGAGCACCACAGAACAGAAAAAAACAGTAGAAGTGTTATGGGGGCGTGGCGCGCGTGCCAACGTTAAGAGCCGTTGCTCGCAACCTGGTTCAGTTAAGCGCAGTGACTTTAGAGAAACAGTTGTGTCGATCACATCGAAAAAAAAACTAAACAATTGTAAACATGCCGTATTGCTCCATTTTGGAATACAAAAACCAGAGCCGTACCAAAAGTATCACCCTTGGTGGCATTTCGTATCATCGGCAAGTTGTATTTAATTAGATTTTAATATATTTCTTGTTATTTTAAAAACGTGAAATAATTTGATACAAAAATGAACTTAATATGAATGCAATAAGGTCGTTTTCATCCAACGTCACTAAATCGTACCCTTCCAGAACATTCGCTACTCGTTCGTCCATTGACCCCGCAAGAATAGTGAGAGAAGTTATCGATAAAATTATCGATATTTTTTTCCTGTATTATTAGAGTTTATTTTTTGTTTCGTAAACATCGACTTTAAAAATCATAACGAAGGTTATTAATAACAAGGCTGTATTTAAATTACGATACATATTTTTGTATGTTTGTCAAATCTTGCAAACGATTTTGAAACCATACCGTGGCTGGGGTATTTCGGTCAATTGCAAAATTAAAACGTCTGTATCTTCCTGAACTTTTTTCCAAAAAAATAAGGATAGAAATGCCAATATCGGTTTTAGGTCCTCTATCGGTTGCATCAACAAAAAAATGTTATTAATATATCTCTTAGGAAAAAAATATTAAGTCGGTGACCAACTTAATACTGATATCGGGGTTACTTTAAAACTGTCCTTTTATAACGGATTTCTATAGACACCCTGATAAGGAATTTCAATCATTTATGTCGATCAGTTCCTCCCACTTACCGACTAAATTGACATTCATTAGTAAAGAAGTAAAATCTTATAAATATTATGATATGATGCGCTGGGAAATAAGTCAATTACAGGTATTATTAGGCCATACGATGAAATGCATAACGTCATACTTATTTTCAATCTCATTTTAGTACAATTATGAAATAATAAAACATAATATTATTTATAACGTTGACAGTGTACGAGGGGCTTTCAATAAATTCTCGGTATTACAATGAAACCAAAAGAATACGATAGGCGTTTTATTTTTATTTTTTAATGTATTTCCCCCCCTATGTTTGTGCACTTATAAGATCGGTCAATTGGATTTTTTAACCCATCATAAAAATATTTTTTATATTTGGTGTCAAAATGCCTCTCCACTGCTGCCTTCAAAGTTTCATCGTCAGAAAATCAATGACCTCGTAGATACTTTTTGAGATTGGTGAACAAAAAGAAGTCACTCGGGGACAAGTTTGGACTATACGGTGCGTGTGTAGTAGTTTCGAACCCAGATTCAAGAGCAGCAGCCTTGACAATATGAACAGTATGCACAGGGGCGTCGTCGTGCATAAGCAGAACTTCCTTGGCTAATTTTAAAAGATGTCCATACCGAGAATTTATTGAACACCCCTCGTAAGTTTTATCGATATTCTGAGCTACGCAATACGCACATCACTTGTTAGTGTAGAGAAAAGTGCTGCCACCTAGAGTCAAGTAGCCAAATTATTATCGTTTGTTGATGCTTCATGGGTCGACTACTCGCCGCTAGGTGGCAGAACTACCTTTGTAACTTTTGAATTTGTATATTTACGTCGAAAGTAACAAACATACGCCATGTAATTTATACAGTATTACTGAGACATGAGGTTCAAAATACATTTCTCGACAGTGGTTTATAATCTCATTCGTAATGGAATACTACAGCGAATCACGTTCAAGATTTCTTTGTAGTTAACTATTTCAATGTGTGTTTTTTGGCTACAACCGATCACTTAGAGACCGAGGCGTATGCCACTTCCACTGTTTTTTCTATTCCGTGGTGAGCACCAACCTCAGCGATCACGTCGCGCAGCGCCTGACCGCCCCGCGCGCCGAGCGCGTCCCGCCCCCTCAGGTGATAACAAAACGAGTGTTTAGTCATAAAAACCGAGCGTCATTTGTTAATGCGCTCGAATCAATAGATTGGCAAGGAATAGTCAACAAACACCGTGATGAATGCGTACAATTTGCAATTAAGGTAATTAATATTTTAACTTTTTTGCTTGATATTCATATTCCTCTAAAGAAAATTACAGTGCACCCTAATAAAAATCCGTGGATAGATTCCGAAATTGTTAATTTAAAATTACTTTAATTTGATATTATAAACCTTTCAAAAAAATACCCCGATAATATTGCTTTAAACGACGTCTCAATTAAAATACAAAATTCTTATCATCATAAATTAAAAACTAAACGTACTGATTTTTTTAACTCCCTGATATACAAAGCCACGTACCATAATAAAAGCAAAGCGATGTGGACAGCCATCAACACCGAACTAGCGAGAGCGCCCCGCGAGCGCGTCGACTTCACCGACCTGCTACGGGACAGCGGCGGCAACCCGTTCGCGACCAAGCAACTGCTGGTGGACGCGCTAAACCACGAGTTCGTGACGGCAGCCGCCGCGTGCGGCGCGCCCGCCGCCGACCGCCCGCGCTCGCTCACCGCCGTGGCTAACGGATGCGCAGTCTGCGACTGCTCGCTTAGACTCCGCTTGTTCACACCCGACGAAATTGTAAGGATATTCAAGTCCTTCATCGCTTCGAAAAACAGTACAGACGTCTACGGTATCTCCACAAACTTGCTTAAGCAGGCTAGCCCCGTAATCTGCTACGTATTATCACACCTATTTAACAGCTGCATGAAGACTGGAATATATCCGGAGAGCCTTAAAAAGGTAAAAATTTGCCCACTTTATAAGGGAAAGGGTAAGAAATCGGAAATAAAATCCTATCGTCCGATATCGTTGGTCCCCGGTCCTAGTAAGTGCTTCGAGGTAGGGTTGAACAACAGACTGCTCGCGTTTTGGTCCTCGAGGAACGTATTGTCGGACAGCCAATATGCCTACCGACAGGGCCGGTCCACCACCGACCTGGTGCGGGAAGTGGTGTACGGCGTGTTGCGCGCGAGGGAAACGGGGCAGCATGTGGCGGTATTGTGCTGCGACCTGTCGCGCGCCTTCGACACGGCCGACCACGCGCTCGTAGCCGACAAACTCGCGCACTACGGGATACGAGGCCCCGCGGCCAGGCTGATACTATCCTTCATGACCGATAGGGCCCAGGTGGTGGTCGGTGACGGGGGAAACAGCGTGTCCTCGGAAGCGCGCAGTTTGATGGGTGTTCCTCAGGGATCGTGCCTTTCCAACACCCTTTTTAGTGTACTGTTGAACGACTTGCCGCAAGCGATAAATGGCGCTGAAATATATATGTACGCAGATGACGTCACGGCAGTCGTCAGCACACCTACTGGGCGGGAGTTGGAAGGAGCACTAAACAATGTAGTGAGACAAATGTGCGAATGGTTCCGCTCAAACGGGTTGGCACTAAACAAAAACAAAACTTGTTTTTTGACGTTTAGGCTAAATGGTCATCAATGTCCACCCCGTAGAGTGTGCGCAGACGGTGCCCCTCTACAGCACGAAACCTGCACACGTCTCCTCGGATTCCACCTCGACAGCGCACTTACATGGGAGACCCATATCGATGTAGTGTGCGGGAAACTCGGCCGTGCGTGCTTTGCGCTGCGGCGTCTGGCGCGCACCGCCGGGAGTACCGCGGTGCGAGAATGTTATTTCGCAACAGTACACTCGCTGCTGACATACGGCGCAGAGCTATGGGCCCGTGCTGCTGACTGGAAACGCGCGTTCTCCATGCAGAAGCGAGCCGTCCGTGCGATGGCCGGCAAACCAGCAGATGCCCCTGCTCGGGACCTTTTCGCAAGTTTCAAAATTCTACCCTTACCGTGCATATACATTTACCAAATGGCAATATTCACGCATGAACACATTGAAATTTTTATCTACGCACATATCATTAGTGCTCTAAAATGCGTTCAGAAACCGTAGGAAATGGCCAGCATTACTACAACCAATTTTACTATGAGAACTTTCTTATCTGTGGCAGTAGGTAAAATCTGTACTGTAATGTTATAACAGTATCAATTTTTGTAAGGTTATGAGTTTAAATTTGGAACAGCTGTCAAAACTAAAGTAGGTCTCTATTCTAGTATCCATAGATATTAATATTGTTATCGATACGAAACGTCAATTCAGTATGTTTTTTTATAAAAACCGCACGACATTTTGATCTCGAGTGACATGAGAATATGGATACATTCGTTTGTATATGATTTAGAAAAAAAACATTCGTCTTGACGGAGGTTCGAATTGCCGCCATTATTGTTGTCATTTGTTTGTTGGTTCTTTGCTGTTACGAAAATATAATTGTGATAAGTTTATTGTAATTCACATTTTAGTTGAAAATATTGTTTCAATGTAAATTACAACAAATAATCTGTTTATGTATTTGTTCAGATTTATTTCTTAGTGCATTAGTATGTGTCGTTTTTAGATATTTTACAGATAGCACTAGTGGTGCCGGTCATTTCCTTATGGCTTCTGAACCCATCTTAGAGTACTTATGATATGTGTGTAGATAAAGTAGTGTATACAACTGTACATAATTAGGCCTTAAAACACTCGTGTGATCCTATTATGAAACTCGCTGACGCTCGTTTCATAAAACCACACTCGTGTTTTAAGGCCCCTCATTATGTATCAGTTGCATAAACTACTATTAAGCGTCGGGGAATTAACACCAGGTACCCGCTCCGCGACAATAAACATGCGGACAGGCTGGTCGCAGGGGCGCACAAGCTAGTCAGGTCGGAGCAGTCTGTTTATTTCCTGGGGCCTTCCATCTATAACCGCTTGCCCGACAGAGTTAGAAATGCAGCTTCCGCCGCTACCTTTAAAAACAACCTCACAAAGTGGCTGGCAGAGGAAATATTTTACAGCTTTGATGAGTTTTTTAATTTACCTCTTTCCATGTAAAATTTGTATTTATATTTTTCCATGTAAAAATAAGGGAAGATCAAATGTTATATTACATAATATATTGCTGACATGAAAATTGATAACGATTATTAATATTTTTGGTACAATAATTGTGATGTTTTATGACCTATAACAATTGTTATAAATAAATATTTCATTTCATTTCATTTCATTTCTCCAACCACCCCAACTCCTCCACGAACCTAAGCAAAGCCTTGATGTTGCTTATGGCTTCGTGTACGGTACTTGGAGATCCTAGGTGTTTCATCCTGTATCCTTCTACCTGTTTGCAATCTAGTAGAATATGATTGGTGGTTTCTTCTGCCTCCATGCATGCTCTGCATACTGGGCTGTCTGTTATACCTAAATTGAAGAGTTGTCCAATATTTATAATTAGCTGTGCCCCGCGGTGATACCCGCTCATCCCACGGGAACACTAAATTTATGCGGGATAAAAAGTATCCTATGTCCTTCCCCGGGACTGAAACTATCTATATACCAAATTTCATCTAAATCGGTTCAGCGGTTTAAGCGTGAAGAGGTAACAGACAGACAGACAGACACACTTTTGCATTTATAATATTACTAGCGGTTCCCCGTGGTGATACCCGCTCATCCCATGGGAACACTAAATTTATTCGGGATGAAAAGTATCCTATGTCCTTTCCCGGGTCTCAAACTATCTCCATACCAAATTTCATCTAAGTCGGTTCAGCGGTTTAAGCGTGAAGAGGTAACAGACAGACAGACAGACAGACAGACAGACAACACACTTTCGCATTTATAATATTAGTATGGATATAAGTTGAACATTTGTATTATTTCCTTGGATTTATTTGAGAAAAGCACTATACAAGCCTCGGCGCGAACAGGGATTGTCGGCCTCGTATCTCTAGGTATCTATTACTACTCGGCCAATAATTCCCTATTTCGCGGTCTCTGCAGTAATGTACTATTAATCTTTCCAGGTGAAAGGATTCCAAGTGGCTCCTGCGGAACTAGAAGCCATCATCCGCGCGCACCCCTCAGTCTTGGACTGCGCCGTCATCGGCGTGCCTGATCCTGTTCTCGGAGAGGCGCCCAAAGCCTTCATAGTGCCGCAGCCGAACCAGTCCATCACCCCTGAGGAACTGAAGCAGTTCGTCAACGGGAAGGTTGTGTCGTTCAAGCATCTGAAAGAGGTTCAGAGTGTCGACGCGATACCGAAGAACCCTGCCGGGAAGATCCTGAGGAAGGATTTGAAAGCTAAGTATTGCTAATTGACTGTGTTAGAAAAGCACTAAAATCCGCGTACGTGTCGCTCAAATATCCATTACAATGTTATAGTAGAGGATCCCGATATAGAACGACCTTCACCGAGATGTTTATTTGATGAAATGTATTTTATATTTAATTTAATATGTCAATAAATATATTGCATATTATGGGTTGCCTAACAAATTTTAAGAAGCGCCCAAAGCCTTCATAGTGCCGCAGCCGAACCAGTCCATCACCCCTGAGGAACTGAAGCAGTTCGTCAACGGGAAGGTTGTGTCGTTCAAGCATCTGAAAGAGGTTCAGAGTGTCGACGCGATACCGAAGAATCCTGCTGGGAAGATTCTGAGGAAGGATTTGAAAGCTAAGTATTGCTAATTGACTGTGTTAGAAAAGCACTAAGATCCGTGTACGTGTCGCTCAAATATCCATTAAGTACAATGTTGTCACTTAAGAGGATTATTTTTAAGTAATCATAAAACTGCGAATTTTAAAAACAACGGAAAGGCAACTACCAATTTAAACTTTGTGAATTAAACGTAATTTTCCTTAAATACCATAAAATTGCAAATCGATCGTCAAATGTCAATTGTAAGTGCGTGTAATTACTTATTATATGAGCATTTTGAGCAACATTGTACGATTTAATGATGTTATGACCTGTGGAATCTTACTCCATTAAGATACTTAAGTTAAAAATGTATAGTTTTTATAAATTCTATTACAGATTTTCGTATTGTTATTGATTATTGCATAAAATGTATTTTGTTAAAGTATTCACAAGTGTTGGGCGTTAATCGGTTTTAGGGGTCGGGACAAATAGATTTAAGTATATTAGATTTTAAGACTGACCAATATTTACACAAGTATTTTACATAAATAGCTTTTATGAGTGAACGTAATGATTATGGTAATTGAGACGTTTTTTGAGAAAGATATTGTTATAGATTATACCTAAGTAATAATTTGTTATATTGAAATGTATGTATATGTTTAAGTATACCCTTTCTAAAATACGATTTAGCTTATGTGTCGCACTTGTGGGGCACTTTTACATGTCACAATCTGTATCTACCGGCATTTCACAAGAGACCGCCGTTGAGAAGAAAACCGAAAGAAACTCAAAAATAAGTTATTTTCTCGTAAATTATACTTTAACTACTACAATTGTATTATAACTAGGTAACTTATATCTGTCACAACATAAATCGCCTGCAATAGACGCAAGGGCCTACATGTATATCGAAACTCATTTTCTTACGCGACAAGTATTACCCATCTCTTTTCAGTCTGTACAGTAAGACAGAGACCGGCTGCTATTCTTTATAACGTGTCACAACACTCCAGATATAGTATACCACTAAGTGCTGTAGAGAAGCATTCATGTATTGTATGTAAAGCACTTATGCGGCTAAGTATTACACTTTCCTAAATTAATCACTGACAGGGATGTAGCAATATGTGAGACACGTATGGAGATATCTCCATCTCCCTCCATCGTAATGCACTATCTCTCGTCAGTGAATTTAGAAAAGCTCCATTACAGTATTTTGTTTCCCATGTACGGATGTATATATTGATGGCATAAAAAAAGTGTTTCTTAGCACTGCTTAGAAAAACTAGTTGGATGAATATTTTATATTTGGTATTGTTTACAGTCCGACAAGAAAGTTTAGATATTTAAAAGTGGCATTACCGTAGTGTCATCCCGTTTTCTTATATTGATTAGAAAGGGACGACACTACAGTATCTCTACTTCTTTATGTCGTACTGTGCATACATAGGTACGTTAAGGTCAGGGGTCCAATGGTATCAACGAATTTTCAAATGAAGTATCGTTAAAATGAATAATGTATATTGTTATGTATATGTGTTGCTATTTCCAATAAGTTGATCAATGAATATATGTTTATTTATAGTTATAAGCAATGGTTTAAAAAGGGATCAATTTGATTGTATTTTGTTTTGTTATAGTTACAATTTTATTGTTGTATTCTAAATTATGTTTCTTCGCATTTTTTGTAAATCTTGCATTTCTCAAAGAGTATGTAATTTCAATGTACCTATATAATATTATTATATTTGTCATAATAAGAATAACAATCGCCTAGTCTTCTATTACTGTTTTACAAAATATATGAAATGGATACTATATCTACAATTATTTCAATTTGATATTATGAATTAATAAGTATTAAAGTATTTTTAAAATGTTTCACATGTTTTTACCTTACAAACCTTCTTGTTTTAAGGTCTTCGCACATTATAACAACTCAACGGCGAATCGAGTCGCCGTTGAGTTGTTATAATGTGCGAAGACCTTTAATCTGTTAATTTTCGTCTCACTTACGTCCGGGCCACGAATTCAGTCTGTCTGTTCGGTTGTGTGTCTATCTGTGGCATCATAGCACCCAAACGGATGGACCGATTTGAGTGCGATTTTTTTCAATCGAAAGACTTGCCCGTCCATATGATTCTCAGCTATTACTACTGTTTGGTGGAAATAGGACCTGTAGTTTCCAAAATATCTTTAATTGGAACGAGTGACAAGATCTCAGCCAATATTGAAATTAAAACGTTTATTCTGTAAATAGGCCACAAGGGCACTTTCACATTACTACCGGCATTTCACAAGAGGAGACCGCTGTTGAGAAGAAAGCCGAAAGAAACTCGACAGTAAGTAATTTTTTCGTAAATTATACTTAAAAACTATTACAATTATGTTATCACTAGGTAATTGATGGATGGATTATATAAAATAAAGTAGGTATATTTTTCAGAGATGTAGAAGAATTGAAGCTCAGAATTAATGTTTGATGGAAATAGGACCAGTAGTTTCCAAAATATCTTTAATTGGAACGAGTGACCAGATCTCAGCCAGTATTGAAATTAAAACGTTTATTTTGTAAATAGGCCACAAGGGCACTCTCACATTTCTACCGGCATTTCACAACACGAGTTTCTTTCGGCTTTATTTTCAACAGCGGTCGTTGAAAATAAAGCCGAAGGAAACTCTACAGTAAGTAATTTTTCCGTAAATTATACTTAAAAACGATTACAATTATATTATCACTAGGTAATTGATGGATGTTAGAGGAGATGTAAAAGTTTTTCCGTAAATTATACTTAAAAACGATTACCTACAATTATATTATCACTAGGTAATTGATGGATGTTAGAGATGTAAAAGATTATATAAAATAAAGTAAATTTTTCAGAGATGTAGAAGAATTGAAGCTCAGAATTCAAAATTTAGTATTTGGCATTTTTTATATCATTCATTGATCCCATGATGTCCAGCTACTTGTGGCGGCCTGTTTTAATGATTTTTATTTAGTTTCAAATCTGAATTTCTGTTTGAGAGTGATAAAATTAAACCAATAGTGCTTTCCTATTATCATTAAAAGAGTGAGAGAGAGAGAGAAAATCGTAAGTTGGGAAATGAAACAGTTTGCCAAATGAAAACTGCGAAAAAATTTTTGGCGAAAAGGCAGGATAGGTACCATTTGAAACCAATAGTTTAAATTTTTCATTGATAATTTTTGTTGCAAAAACCACTCGAAATTGACAAAATTCACGCAGAAAACTGTTTTTTTAGGGTTCCGTAGTCAACTAGGAACCCTTATAGTTTCGCCATGTCCGTCTGTCCGTCCGCGGCTTAGCTCTGTGATCATTAGTATTAGAAAGCTGAAATTAGGTATGAGTATGTGTATGTATCACGGCGACAAAACGGTAAAATAAAAACTAAAAAAAAAATTTTTTTTCGGGTAGGTACCTCTCGAACACCTAAAGTGGGGGTGATTTTTTTTATTCGTTCCAACACTAGTGTGTGGGGTGTCATTGAATAGGTCTTTTAAAAATAATAGGGGTCTCCAAACATTATTTTTTGATCAAGTCAGTAGTTTTGAAAATATTCGCTCCAAAAATAAAAAAAATAGCGTCCCCCCCCTCTAACCTTTTAACCAGGGGTCAAAAAATTATGGAAAAAATCATGAAAATGAGGCTTTATAAGTACTTTCAATGAAAACTATATTGAACAAAATCGGTCGAGCCGTTCTTGAGTTATCGCAAAAATTTCATAATTTTCTTAAAAGGACGTAAGTTGACTTCCAGAAGGTAATAAGTAATTACAGTAACTTTGGCGTTTACGACCTTTTTATAGAGCTTGAAATCTTTCCTGTAACTTAAGTCTATTGTGAAGGATAAGCAACTACGGAACGCTACACTGAGCGTGGCCCGACATGCTCTTGGCCGGTTTTTTTTTCAGCTTATTTTCGACTGCACGCAATGAAAGCATGAAATAGTTATGCTACTATCTAGAACTCAGGAAAAAGTTTTATTCACTTTAAAAAGTTGGTTGAAATTATCAATATATTTGTTATAACATGAAAAAAATACATTTTAAAACGTACTTATAAGGTACAATTAGCTTAATTATAGGCAATAAATAAATGGCTTCACTTTAGGAAATAAATAAATGGCTTCACGTTTGGTGCAATAATTATCATATCTATAAGTACCTATAAAAGAATACGCACTATTGTTTGTTACTGATAGCAGTATCAGAGTAGGAATGTTTAGACTTACGCATAAATCAAGGGGCACAGTAGTGCTCCCGCTAAGACAAGAAAAAAACTGGACACGAAGTTTTTTTAACATGACGACTGTATCAGGCCTGTTTAGCCCTCACTACCAGTAGTCGGACTTTGTGTGGGAGTATAACCCGCTAATGGGATTATCTCTGCACCACACTGCCGTGCTAATGTAAAAGGCGACCTTTTTGTATGGAGCTCCATAGCAAAACTGCCGTGCTAAGGTAAAAGGCGACCTTTTGCTATGGAGCTCCATACAAAAAGGTCGCCTTTTACATTAGCACGGCAGAAAAGGTCGCCTTTTACCTTAGCACGGCAGCACAGGAGTGATGCCTGACACGAAGTGTATTTTTTTTATTTATTTAATTTATTGCGCAAAAGAAAACTTATCGTACAAAAGGCGGACTTAATGCCATGAGGCATTATCTATCAGATAACCTTAGGGAAAAGCAGAAAAATTGTAGGCGGTGCAACGAACTTAGGTACACGTAAGCATAAAAAGTCTATCCAGAATTCAAGATCAAATTATGTCAAACTGACACAAGTGAAGCACGACCTTAAATTTACGGGAGTACGGTTGTTTGTACCTTGTGCCAAAGTGACTTCATTTCATCTTAGAGATCGGACAGACTTATAACAAAACATAATTATAATACTTACATCACAGAATAGATAATAGTTAGTACGTACAGTCGCCATCAGATATATCGTAGCATGTAAGGTAATTCATAAATATCTGAACACGACTCTTATTGACTGGGCGTTACAGTACATGTTCACATATTTATGAACGCCTTATATGCTGCGATATATCTGATGGCGACTGTATACACTTATATTGTATTAGTCGTATTCAAATCTTCATAGCGGTTGATAGCAAGTTGAGGCGTGTAATAGGAATTTTCAGCTTAGATTTTATTCATTATATTCTAGATAAGATCATGTTTATTACAGAAAAAGGGTTAGTAACATGTCTTAATATTATGTTAAGTTCAGCTGTCGTCATACAACATGCAATTTCATGCCAAGACGCGCTCAGTAGCCGCCAAAAACGGTACCTAAAGCCTACAGTATAGCCAACCCTAGCACCAAAACACCTGCGGGGATAGCATGTTGCCGCGACTTCCCGATAGCGGGTTGCCAAAAATTCGGGAGAGTCTCGCCAAATTGGTCGGGATTTGGCGGGATTCTCCCGTGTTTTTGTATGTCCTCCCGACTCCCGACAAAGCAAAAAATCTCCCAAAAAACCACTACATTTTATAAAACTATATAATTTTAAAAGAAAATACCACTGATATTTTTCGCATAAGTACTACTATCAATAAATAAATTATCTTATAATTTTTTTGTAAATTATAGATAAAATTATAATAATGAGAAAACCATTTTGTGTTTTTTCTTGTTGGTATTTATTTATGTATACATTTCTATCGGCAGCGAACGATGTTGTTTTTAATAATTATATTTACTTTACTTAATGTTGAATGTGATTCAATTTTTGTTTCTCCCGACCAAAGTCGTAGGAGAGAGGAGTCAAAGAGTCGCGTGTCACAGTTACGCTAGACGTAGGCCTTATTTTAGCAAGTTGACATTTTGTCAGTGACATATTTATGTCTGCTGCGAATTCGACTAATTAATGTTAGTATTTTGCAACAACATAGAGATGAATATGATAGAATAATATTTTGAAAAAGAAGATTATTTTGTTGCATTCAAAGCACGCAAGTCCGTAAAATCAGTGTAGACCCAAATGTATATGTTTGTTTTATTAACAGGGAAATGGGTGTCCTAAATCTTGGCCCCTACTTTACATTAAATGTTTTTGGTGGGATAACAATTGTGATAATTGCTTAGTGTTTTTAATGTGAACAACCCAAAAGTCGGTCAAAAAACATTTAATCCAGAAGTAGGTAGCTATAATATAGGATCGTCTCCCGGTGTGTAACAATTGAATACTTAACTTATTTCTTAGTGCATTGATTTAATGGAAAATGCTCTAATTACGTAGGCATGTACCTATGAAACATACCTAATTACCAAGACGATTACATGATTTCATAACAATCATCAATTTAATTGTACGTCGCTAACGCTAGGTACCTATAGCCTGAGAGCCGACCGTTGGTATTTCTATCTAATCATATATAGTCATCGTCATCATCAATCATTACCTAAATAGGTACATATTTAAAAAACCCCCGACCGAACCTAGCATGGCGTAGAACCATCTCGACACACGAGGCGACTTTTCAATAAAAAAAGCCATTCAAATTGGATCATCCATTTGGGAGCTATGATGCCACAGACAGACATAAACATACACATGTCATGTTAAACTTATAACACCCCTCTTTTTGTAGGGGGTTGAAAAGACGTGCACTACTAGACATAGGCATTCCCAAAAATGAAACCATGACTAATCCTGCGCCGCCTGCTTCCAGCAACCTTAACAAGGCAACAGTCAATTCACGCGCACTAGCTAGTCACACTACCTCTCCGCACCACACTCGAAGATAACTTGCCATTGTGTATATAGTGGTCTAAGGGCAACACTTTAAACTATCAAGAGGTGTGCTGCACTTTCTCCTTTGACCCTTTCTCTTTTGTAGTGGAGTATACAGCTCTAACGCTTCTCTTTGGATGGCAGCTGAAGGCAAACCAGAACTGAGAACCCTTCGAAAACTTGGATTTCCACTTCAATGAAGACATATCGGACACGACACACGGATCGAATCTCTGAAGATCTGAAGTCCGTGAGGTCTTCACTCTACAACAACTGAACACAAGTTGCTTCTGAGGCTGCGTTTCCACCAGAGATGTGCGAGGATGCGTAGCGAGGGATGTGTTTTTGTTAACCAATGGAATAACTTCATTTACCTACTTATCCTCGCTCGGACAACTGATTCTATTGATTAACAAAAACACATCCCTCGCTCTCGCTACGCATCCTCGCACTGGTGGAAACGCAGCCTAATACTAGGTATACGAGTACAAAGACGTTTACAAACCGCAAAGGTCTTCCATAACCCCTTGCGTCCTTTTCTAACAGTTTGGGTCTCATGTACACAAATGTAAACACAAAAGGTGAAGAGGCTACCACTGATAAATGTTTCGTTCATGGATTCTACGAGAAGGATATATCAACCACGTGAAAAGCCACGTGCAAGAAAACTTAATAATATACTATGCTTTGGAAAACACTACAACAATACGTTTTATACAAACCGGTAACTTTAGAATATTATTAGTAGGGGAAGATTGGCACCATTCGTACACTTTTTACATTCCGGTTTTTGTGATTTTTATTTTTAAAGATAGTTTCGTCCATCGGCCTCTATAATATAGCAGATACATTTAGCTTCCTAATTAAAAAGTAAGAAGTCGCCTACTTTTACAACAAACGAGTAGATCAACTTTTAGTAGAAGCTGTCAAATGTCCGAATCTACCCCACTCAAGGGGCACATTCGTACATGGGTCGGGGAACATTCAGACAGTGTGAGATAACTTCGTACATGTTAAATAAAACAGCAATTATAATATCACAAATAGTTAAAATGGTCTTTAAAAACAAGTCAATACCCGCCAATCCCATTGGCGGATATTTCCGATTCAATTCTTTGGCATAATCATATGACAGCTTTCTCACTTTTGAGCCCGCAATGCATTTTCGAAAATTTTCAATATATTCGATCAATTGTGACTCTATTTCGTTAGAAAACTCTTTTTCGTATAATTCCGAACTATTTTTGCTAATTTTCTGAAATAAAAAGAAACATGTTAATAGGAGGTACATGCATGACGTATATGAATGTGCCCCAGGTGTAGGCGTACGAACCTGCCCCGAAGGTCAAAAATAAAATATTGGTAACTACACAAAATTCATGAAGAGAAATACACAAAATATGTACTTTATCATGGAAATGATAGTATTTACTTACTGTTGATCAACAAAGTTTTCAGATTTACCGCTTCATTTAAGCACGATACATCCGAGAACATCGACGATAAATTTATTTAAAGGGTGCGAAAACAAATAACGTCCTCTCGTGTCGTTCTTGGTAACCGCACTGACAGCTAACTTCGTGGTCCACCGGGTGCCGTCAGCGCCTACCCACACACACAAACCCGTAATAAATATAATTATTGTCCTGATAAGCTGTAATAGTGACTGTATGAAGCTGCCCCGTGTACGAATGGTGCCAATCTTCCTTTTATTTAGATTTCGCCAACCAGATGATCTGACCAAGTTAAAGAAAATTCCACCAGGCAGTGAGGGCAACGGACCGGGACAGATGGAGACAGATCATCAAGGCAACACCAGCCTGTAATCACGATCCTCAGTAGGTACCTACTTAATGGGAGACCGATTGAAGAGGGTATATCAGATTTTTGATTATTTGATTACTTGTGAAATGCGTGTACTTATCGAATATAAGATAAGTTGAAAATTATTTCAAAAATGTAAATGATTGGTTGTACTTATAGGGATCAAAGTAAATCATCGTGCAAAATCATGAAAAACGAATGTACCTAATTTTTTTTCGAGTCAGTGCGCTTCGTCTGATTTTTCATCATTAATTTGTAGAATATGCTGGATATGATTTTTTTAGGGTTCCGTACCCAAAGGGTAAAAACGGGACCCTATTACTGAGACTTCGCTGTCCGTCCGTCTGTCACCAGGCTGTATCTCAAGAACGGTGATAGCTAGACAGTTGAAATTTTCACAGATGATGTATTTCTGTTGCCGCTATAGCAACAAATACCTACTATTCATGATAAAACAATAATAATTAAGGGGGGCTCCCATACAAAAATAGGGCTTTTTGCATGATATTTCGTTCAACGGGCATTTTCTCATGAACCGTTATAGGTAGACAGTTGAAATTTTCACAGAATGTATATTTTTGTTACTGCTATAACAAAAAATAATAAAAATAAAAATAAGTAAAAATTAAAGAGGACCCCATACAAAGAACGTGTGTTTTGTTCAATATTGGTACGGAACCCTTCGTGCGCGAGTCCGACTCGCACTTGGCCGGTTTTTCTAAATCTCCCTCGGGTTGACGCAGGTCTTACTTATAATAAATATACATCTATTACTAAATATGCAGCGGCAAAGAAACTCGTGTCACAGTTGTGCTAGAGCTGGTAGTGTCATCAACGTCACCTCTCGGTCTATAATCAACTAAAGTAATAAACAAAAACAATCGTTCTGCAACCAATCGCACTCACGCGCAGTCTAACCCGATCGTCCGCCACAACCGCGCGCAATATGAACGGCCTGGCGCGAAGATTATTGACGTGTGAATTAAAAAAAATAAAATGGCAAAGGAAACTCTCAGTCAGTGCGTCGCTGAAAAAAGACGACGAATTTATCATAAAATCTTTTCTACCAGAGAAAACTATCCCTGACATGAAACTTTTGGATCGAGTGTGGATAGAATCCAAGGGGTTTAATCATTTAGTTGCATTGGTAAGTTATTTTATAGACATTTTATAGGTTTTAGAGTGCCAACATAATAAACAATAAATCTCGAGTAAAGTATGGTTTGATAGCTATATTTTAAACATGCTTTATCTGTTTGTATTGTATGTAAACAAATATATAACCAACTCTTCAAATAATCGCATCGAGTTGAAACTGCAAAGCGAATCGAAGGATTTTTGTACTATATTATACTTTGTTATATATTATAAACAAATGAAATTTCATTTAAGCACCTCATATTTAAGGACTTGTGGATCGCACAAGAATCTTATTCGCTGTAGAAACCAGTTTCTTGCCAGAACAGTCTAGGCTAGATCTTTTCACTTCAATGCGAGAGCGGATAACCATAAGCGACTTGACATCGATTTGCATAGGTGCGATATGACATGCATCTCTACGGGACCAAGCATTTATTGTTCATATTCAAGGGTCCTAAAAACAATATAGGCAGGTTTTTCGTCCCGTTATTCTTGATGCAATCATTCCATCACTATAAATACGCAACAACACGAAAGATAATGTCACTTCCTTATGATCTTTAGCCGTCGGAGGTTACTTACTCATTAGAATTATGAGCAGGGTAACCAGCCAACCAGATGGAAAGCCATAAAGAACCGTCTACTAAAATGTCAGTCCCATTGTTACGTCAGAGGCCCTAGGGTAGGGTTGCCATACGTCCAGGTACGCTGACATGTTTGTGCGAATTATGGGGTGGCAAAATCTTCTTTCTTTGTCGTTACACTCTTGGCAGAGTAGTCGTGGCTGTCATTCCTTGGTCAAGACGTGACGTCGCCATTCTTCTCTCACAGCCGCGCGTCTGGTGCTCTCGTGCAGAGGGCAGTTTGTGGCCAATTTGATTTGGTCAGTCCACCTCATGGGAGACCTACCGAAATAAGTTAGCAAAATACTCGTATGTAAATAGCTAGAAATAAGCCTCTGGCTGGCAGCTGGGAACACAGATGATGCGGAGAGTCTAACCACAAACTTGTGGCCCTAGAACCTATTTACGTGTCTTCCTTTTTGTTTTCAATTAACGTGGAATCCAAAAATTTGGCCTTTGGGTTCCTCATCTATCATTTTAAAATACATAAGAGGCCTTGTACGTTTTAAAACGTATTTTTTTAATATAATGACAAATATAGCTGCCTATTGATAATTTCAACCAACTTTTTAAAGTGAATTTTCCCCGAGGTCTAGATAGTAACATGGTAACAATTTCATGCTTTCATTGCGTGCAGTCGAAAATAAGTTGAATAAACCAGTTTTTACCAGTTGATTTAGTCAATTTTAAGTAGATTTTGAAAAAAAAAAAATCAATGAAAAATTCAAACTGTAGGTTTCACATATCGCCCCTTGCCTGCTATACGGCCACATCTCAAAAAAAAAATTATTTTGGATTATTGCTGATTCGTATTCAGAATTGTCTAATTTACGACCTTATTTCGAGAGATATAAGAAAAAGTGTCCTTAAAAGCCTTTTTTCCACCAGTGGCCTTATGGATCTGACCAAAAATTGTCAGTTGACTCCCTGCAAGACAGCCACTTTGGAGTTATGGCTGTATAACATTAATTTATAATATTTTTTTTGAGTTGCGTCCTAAAGGCGTAAAGATTATTCGAGTGTTATTCCGATGAATCCCTTTAAATATAAGCGAATTAAAGGGCATTTGATTGTGTCACAACAGTAAGTACCTATAGTACTTATTAATTTATTCGTATAGCATAATATTTTCTAATAGTTTTAGCCGCCTTTTTGAATAAGGTTTTTTTTTATGTTTTCTTGTAATAATGTTTTTCCCATTATGTAGTCATTTACGAGTATATACAATTATAAGTTAAATTCAAGATCTTTTATCCAATTAATTGCGTCGTTACCGAGGACAAACAAGTCTGCAGGGTCGCCGTTATACTGTGAGTCTCTCCAACCACATCTGTAGAGGAAGTCTCGGGATCGCCCACTCCCAGTTCTGAGCCTGTTGATCTGGCACCATTGTTTTCGAGGCAGAATGAAGCCAGGAGGTTTTGCCGTGGGATTTATACTTGCATCTCTAAGTAAGTCGGGTGATTTGAGTTGCAAGTAGGTTAGAATTTGATTGCAGCAGGTCTCGAGCAGTATGGTACGGTGGGTGCCACCGACGAGGCGGGTTTGCGAGCTCTGCATGAATGGGCAAATCGGGACGATCCACGACTTTTTGTGCTTCGTGGACCAGTGCCTGATGTCTTCTTAGTTCGGCGCGAGCTATATGACTCAACACAGCCAAACCAGAGGATTACATTCTGATGGTTCCCGATATACATCGCATGGTTTGGTTTAGCTATACGTCCCATCCGATGCACATGTGCGCTGTTGAGCCAAACTGGCGCGCAATACTCTGCCGTGGAGTAAACTTGGCTAAAACCGGTAGTGCGTAGCACATCAGCTGTTGCTCCCCAAGTAGTTCCCGCTAGTCAGTGGAGTATGTTATTCCGCGTCTGTAGCTTTTTCCCTAACTAATATGTGGCGGTGAGACTGCGGTCTAGAGTTACACCCAAGTACTTTGGTGTAGGATTTAATTTCATCGCCGTCTCTCTGAAGCCGATTTTTGGCCCATAATTTGCTGCTTAGTTGCCGAGATGGAATGTTGCAACTTCTGTTTTACTAGCAACGGACTGCAGTCGCCATTTTTTAAAGTATTTCCCAAGATATTCAAGATCGCGAGTTGTAGGTTGAACAGGAGCAGGGCCAGGATCGATCCCTGCGGGAGTCTATCAGCTTCCTGACTTTGCTTGGAGTGCTTCAAGGTAGAGGATAAATTCCCTTATTGCTGAGCATAGTGTTAATTAGTCTCACAATCTTTCTACAGGGCACCACGGTCGTGAGCTTATAGAAAAGTCACTGTCTCCATACGTATCGAATGCAGCTGAGAGGTCGATATTTTTCTCTTTCCTCTTAAACCCAGCCTTTATGTGTGTTGTGACGTTGTGAGCTGCATTACCTGATCCACGCAGTTCCGGCCACTAAGGAATCCAGCCTTTTCCAAAGCAATTATTTTGTCGGCAATAGATTCGATTCGATGTAGATTAGCCTCTCCAAACGTTTGTAGACGTAACTAAGTAGAGCAATTGGTCGGTAACTCTTTGGGTCGTCGCCTGGCTTACCTGGTTTCAGTATGGCTATTTTTTTGGAGCGGTTGAACTTAAGTGGAATTCTATTATTCGAGACTATGCCAGAATAGAACTGTGAGTAAATACCGACTCACATAAATTGCTACTCTGAATCGAACCAGCCTTCGTCCAGTATTCCTGAACCTACAAGTAGAAAAGCTGGATGCACTGATTATCGCTTACAGTGATGTTCTTACTGTAACAAAAGTTGATTAATAAAGGTATTTTAACTATTTTGGTGGGTGTATTTATATTTTCATGTAAACATTTTCCCATAATTTTCTTCTGCGGTTTTGGACGCATCTCAAAATTTCAACAAAACGTGTCTGCAATACGGCCACAACTCTAAGTACCTGACTTAAAGGCCTTGTATCTTAAAAAATATACATGTTTTATACAAAAAAAATGTATTCATTTGAAGCATTATATCATCTTGAGTAAAAAGAGCTAAATCAAAAATTAATTGACCTAAAACTCAGGGAGTAATCCCCGTTTTACTACCACGCACTACGCTGCCAAAACTTTAACAAACGATTTCTCGAAAAAATGGTTTTTTGAGATGTGGCCGTATAGCAAGCAGGGGGCGATATACCTATATAAATAAATCGCAATAGTCTTGTTCTAAGTAGTAACATTTATAATATGTTAAGAAACATATTTGATCATAGAGAAAAATGTCTAAAACAATCAGTATTTTTCAACGGATAAACAGTGAACTGTGTGGGGTCAAATTCCACTAACACTAATAAATCGAACTAGTTTTGTCATATATTATGTATGTTGTTGTTGTTCACCGTGCCTTGGTTCACTTTATTGATGTATAACTTAAGTATTGAATAGTAATAGTTTAAATACGGCCATATTTATTTTATTTTATGTTAATGAAATAATGAAATAATGAACTTTATTCTGCAAGTAGGCCACAAGGGCACTTTTACATGTCTGAGTCTACCGGCATTTCACAAGAGGAGACCACTGTTGAGAAGAAACGCCAAACTCAACAGTAAGTCATTTTTTGTTATTATTAAAATACTTACTGAGTAGTATTGTCAAGTCGTCATTTAAAGGTAGGTATATGGAGCACATCGCCAAAGAAGACCTTATAGTAGGTATTGACATTTAGAAAAGAATTACTTAATAGGAAACGTTGTGTTTCTGAGACGTTAATTTCTTACCTCCTTAAAAAAGATAAGACTATTGAGAAAACGAACCAATAACCTCATAACTAGGTCAGAAAATTGGAATTAATTACTTAGACTGACGTTCTTAAAGCAGTTTCGAAGGCCTTTCTAGAATAAGCAGGCTAATCAAATAATCTATAATATATATTTAAGAGGCCTCATTCTTTTTAAAATATTTGTAATTTCAATCAACTTTTTGAAGATAATAATACCTACTATTCCCTGAGCTCTAGATAGCAACATAGCTATATCATGCTTTCATTGCGTGCAGTCGAACATAAATTAAAAAATCCTGTCTATTGCGTGAATTTGACAATTTCGAGTAGTTTTTTAAACAAAAAATATTAATGTTTAATTCAAAGCCCAGTACCCTTACCGTGAGTTATCGTGACCGTACTCGCTAGCTACAGCGTAAACGATTTGTATTTATTTATTTATTTATTCAAGTCAAGTCAAAAATAAGCTCACAGTATACACCAAATCGCTTACTTGTAATTAAAATTTAACATTATACAAATCAAAAATAATAATAATTAAAACAACAACACATAAAAATACAACAAAAGAACACAGGCAAAACATTGATCATAGCTTCATGTTCCTCTTAGAAATTAATAAATGGCTGCCAATTCATAAAAAAAAATCACATAGAAAAAAATTAGGTACATAAATTCATTAATAAATTAAAAAAACAATACAAACTCAAATAAATAATACATTGTTAAAAAATTAAAAAGCCCATTGAATTATCCAATAATAATAATATAAAAAGTCAAATGTCAAATTTCAAAATAAAACTATACATTTACATTTAGAACAACATTTAAAAGTTCAATGCAATTTCTACAAAATCCACCAATACAGTCCGCGAATACATCAATGTCATGCCTTTCAATTGCCATGTCATTGAGAAGAGCTAGGGCCCTGGCCGTGGGTGCGTTGCTAGCCTGGCGGGTGCGCGCCATTGTATGGAGAATAGAACAGCGCCCCTAGCGGTAACTTTGTAGAACTACTAATCTCCATACAAATCCTTTACGCTGTCGCTAGTACTGTCATTGCAAACTCATGGTAACGGTATTGTTCTAAGTAGTAAGTAGTAACATTGATTTGATCATAGAGAAAAATGTCTAAAGCCATCAGCACTTTCGAACGGAATGCCCTATGGCATTAAGTCCGCCTTTTGTACGATAAGTTCTTTCTTTTGTGCAATAAATATTAAATAAATAAATAAACGGGCAAGGAGCCTTAATGATTATGTGTTATTTATTTAGGTGCAAGGACGTATATATTATGGTTGTTTATAATTCATGTTTATACATATCCATATTCATTTCACTACCACAATTAATTATTTAATGCCAATATTGTTCAGCAACGAGCAAATTTTTTAAACATGTACCTAGAAACAATAAAATAACTATAATATATTTTAATACTAATCGAAACTAGTTACATTATTGCTTCATCATCATTAGCCAAAAGATAGACATTTTGATAAGTCATAAGGCCATTTTTAACCCCGACGAAAAAAGAGGGTTGTTATAAGTTTCAAATGTGTATCTGTGTGTTTGTCTGTGGCATCGTAGCTCCCAAACGGATGTACCAATTTTTTTATCGAAGGACTAGTCCATCGAGATGGTTCTTAGCTATGTTTGGTGCAAATAGGACCAGTAGTTTCGAAGATATTCAGCTTTAATTGGATCAAGTGACAAAATCTGAGCCAATATTAAAGCTAAACATTCCAAATTTTGTAGTTATGTTCAATTTTAGTAGCATTTTCTATATCACTCATTGAATGAGGGTCTCATGATACCAGCTACTTTTTACCTAACAGCTACCTGTGACATTGAAATATTTTGCAAAAACAGTTTAATATCGAATAAAGTTATGCTAAACAATATGAAGCAAAATATAGGTACATGCAAAGATTGTTTTGTCGGAATACTTCGAGGTCGCGATATGTTCTATTTGTATCGTAATTTAAGATGGCTATAAGGAGACATATTCATTGCCAGACCTTTAACATTTTCTGAAGGAAAATGGCGAATTATATGTTTTTACATAACCGGTAGTATTGCAAGTTTTGTGGATAAACAAATTGCAAGGCCGTCAACATATTAACATCCAACGCCGCGCTGCCGTCATACCTATACAAGATCAATGTCAATGGTCTATGGAAGGTTGGAAATATGCTGTCAAGGGTATATTTTCCATGTAAAAGATTTACTGGACACAGAAGTCTACCTATACCAGAACTAAGGGCCCGCACAGACGGACCCAGATGTACCTAATTTGTATAGAAACCGTGCAGTTGGCATGCAGTCAATGTGCAGTCAGGTTTCAGTTCCCGTACAATAAGGCGCTGTCCTCGTGCAATCACGCGATCTCGAAACGGAAACGTAGTATGACAACCCTTACAAGATTTTTATAATCTTGTTGAGAAATAATACCTACATTACTGCAGTCGCCGGGAAAGTAGAAGAAGGGCTTGCCGGGTGAGTAGGTATACCTAGACGGCCGCCGTAAGGAGACCGGATAGTGATACGAAGCCGGCATTGCCCTTTTCACGGCCAGGCATGTATGCTTTACTAATAAAAAAATACACCACTAAAAATATATAGGTATAATTCAGCTGTTCAGCCTTAAAAAAATACTTCCCGGCTTAGAGCCTTATCACACTTGCGATTTGCGAGCGTATTTTGTATGAAGGCGATCGCGCAGCGTGTTCGCCGCGTCGCTTATTTGTATAGAAAAAACGCTCGCAAATCGCAAGTGTGATAAGGCCCTAAGGTCTTCAATTTTGTATAAAATTTCTATACAGTTCTCTCGAAGAATTGTTCCGCTCGAAAAGTGATATTTCGAAGCCTGTTATAACGCACGTTATGACGACAATTCATGCATGTTTGAGAAAAGGTATGATATTAGGTACGTTGCCATAGGTAGGTATATGTTTTGTGTTTTGTCTATTAGAGAAAACAATATCTGTCGTGGATTTCCATTCTTACCGCATATTGATATCTTAGAAAGAATTCGTTTTGAAATATACTATGTTTCTGGATGAGATTATCGATATTGGCTGTGCGTTGTTTCCCCTTCATCAGGGACTGCTACCCGTACAGTCCACGATGAAGAGCTCAATACAAGTTCAAAACGAGTTCGCTTCCGCAAATATTGTTAAAATTTATTATTGGAAGTCGATTTTTATGTATCCCGAAGCCACTCCCAAGTGCGATCTAGTAAGATCATAATTAAAACGACTGGCTCTTCCGCTGTGATAATAATCGTGAAAAAGGAACGCTAGAACCGCGCGGTTAGAATGCTCGGAGAATCGCCCTGACAGTTTCACGTAAGGGTAAACCGCATAATACAATAATGTATGATGAGCTGCACAAATGCATGGCCCATTTGTGAATCAATTCATTCATAATGGGCCATGCAATTCTGCAGCTTATTGTTCATATCGCTGTCGCTATGGCGGATATCACACCGCTGCCGCCGCATCCCGCTGCGGAGTGCGAACTGCGTTTTATTTTTATTTTTATTGTGGTATCTAGATTTGTAAACAATAACCGTACGGTACAACACACTGATTCCGCACCGTGCGGATAATTTTCCATCCGTGAATGTTTTAAGAAGTCCTAGAATATTTTATTTAATTAACTTATTCATAAAGTCAACCTTTAGAAAATGAATTATCAGCCAACGTTGTTGCTTCTAGAATTCGCACTATTTGATATATATACATAGGTAAACAACTGGAATTTTAAATATCCAGTTTCTTAAATAACCATTTGGTTGCCAAGGGTAATATTACGTATTATTTATATTTTTCTATAGCTTATTTTCGCAACTTGTTTTGCTAACTAAGGTACCTATTATTTTATTATTTTTGTAAACAAAAATAACTAATTATAAACTACATGTAACTGACCTCGAAAGGTTAGAAACTTGCAAGTAATTTATTCTTATATTGGTGCTGAACTGAATGACCTTAGGAAGTGTACGTATTTACACATGTTTTGTACCTAATGCGATAACAAACTGTCGCCTATTGTTTGGTTTCAAATGTCATATTTGCCCGCAGATGGACTGGATCGCTCAATAAGTTAATTTATTTCTTGACGATCCCTTTTGGGATTTTTCTTTTATTTCTTTTAATGTTATTTTTTTATCCAAGTTATTCAATTAAATCAGAAACATAGGAGACATCAGATCCCTAACACTCAATAGGGGCCATTTTACCCACGTGCGTCGTGCAGTATGACTGATGTTTGAGATAACTTAGAATAAAAAGTAATCAGTGCCGTTATACCCACGGGTACCTTACTTAAGAAAAATGTGTTAAATTAACAATTATTTGTATTTTTGTAACGTACTTAAATCACATTCACTAATCCTATCACGGAAGAATTACGGTGAAAAGTTATCAAAGATAATTAAATTATGAGTAAGTGCTTAGTAAAATTACTTAGATAAGTATCTACATTTGTAAAACGCCTGGGGTGATGATAAGGCCAATAAAACCATCTGATATATTATCTGTAATATATGATATACGAGTAATAAAGTGCAGGAAGTGTCAAGGCTTTATTTGTACAAATAATAATAATAATATGGCGTGTTTTCGGATTAATTAATTGATTTTTACGGCGTCAAATATGCGTCGCCATTTGGACGGTGCCTCTTGTACTACGTCAAAGTGACTAGCGACATCTTAATCTTTAGGCGATATTGTCCGGCCGTGGTCGCGCGGAACAAATTGACGCAGGTCCGTCCTCTTCAAGCGCTGAGGCGCGACGATTTTTAGTACTTAGGTTTTTATTTTTAGTGATTAGATAAATAATTTTATCGAGACAATCCTAGCGAATTTACCTAGATAATGTTAGTATCCATACATTTACGCTAAAACGGGTAAAAAAAATCGTATTTTAGCCTTACCACTGAAAAAATATTACAAATAGAGGTAACTTTGGAATTATTTCCTATCGAGCGAAATTTATCCGATCATGTTGCTTACAACAATTTTATAATAGCAAGATCCTTAAGTACCTATGATATATATGTTTTTCATAATCTTCAAACACTGCTTAGTATGTTAACGACTCATTCCAAAATGAGTGAGTTCGGCGTCTACTGGGAGGAGAGCGCCTTAAGCACCTCGAGCCGGTGTTTATGCGAAAATTCGAATAACATATTTTTCTCAAAATGTATATAACCTTATAACCTTTTGAAGAAGCAGCAGACATGACTAAAGTAAATATCACAATCAGCAAACTCTCTTATTGGTAATAGGTTTCATGTCTAAGCGTCGCGTAAGGGAGACTTTACCGACATAACCTAGAAAAAGAACTATTATACGGGTGTTCAGATTAATTATATGAGGTATTTAGAAATGATATAAAACAGAAATAAATACCAAATACCAAGTAAATTGCCTTTTATTTTCAGAGGTGCGCAAAGTGGAACCACTTGCAAACATTTTGAAAATAGTGAAATTTTCCGGGTGTTCCTTAAGCACCTTCTGTAACTCGAGGCCATATGAATGCCTACACAGTCATATGAACTTAGGTAATAAATTGGGATCATTCATAATTCAATTGTAAACAGATAGCCATAGAGTACCTACTAAGGGGAAAAACATATTGAGTGAGGTCAGTCTATGACTTAAGTAAATGCGTGATTGTCTAGTCATCTACTGATTACTCACGCACGTACGAATATCCTAAATGGGGAATTGATGTTTTGTTTATTGGTAGGAATAAACACTCATTTCTAGAAAAAAATTTTTTTTTCTGTAGCTTACAAATAATGCTATACTTAGATGTAAATATGTTTTCCCGCCTTGTAACCTACGGGCATCGTAGGAAAACCTAACTGAGGTGATAATATTTTCGACTTGGGGTGCTCGGGTGACCTCGGCCTCCCCTACTAATAATTATGTGTAATACAACAAGTATTCAACTAATTACTAAGGTAATGTTGTCTGTAACTATAACTATGTACCTCGCTCGGACAACGACCCATACAAATCGCTCTAATGAGTGGGTAATTAGGGTGATAAAGTAAGTATGTCGCCAGGGATCATGTTTACAAGATAATCACTTAATTCGGACAGCTTAAAAAATCAACTACATATAAGTGAATGCATACTGACGATTACCGCACACATCAATGTTACGGCTCCTTATCTATTCAAAAAGGCTGATTGTTTGAGACATTTTTCTCTATGATCATTGATCAAACATGTTTCTTAACATACCTATCATCAATGTTACTACTTAGAACAGGGCCAGGCCATTGCGATATATGGAAAATTTGGAACCTAGTTTGAATTTTTCATTGATATTTTTTGTTTCAAAAACTACTCTTACGCACACACACGCACTGCATGAAAAAGCTATGTTACTTTCTAAAACTCAAGGAAAAGTATTATTCACTTGGAAAAAGTTGCTTGAAATTATCAATATATGTATTTGTCATAATATGAAAAAAATAAATTAAAAGGAATAATGCCTCTTAAGTAAAGTAAACATTCTTTTCAATCTTGTTTTATCTGTTTACAGTTTAAGTGGTATCGTAAAATTAACATACTGATATTATTGATGCTAATTCTCAAGGTAATCCTGGGGTATGTCAAAGTACATGAAACGACCTTCATAAAAAAACGTAATGTGATTTTCATGTCCAAGCTACTTATTTCTGTTAGTTTAAGTCAAATAGAGTAATATTTTATTTCCTCTTCTTACTACTTCTTCTTATTCCTTTAGAGGAGCATTTTTCTTGTCATAAAATGAACCTCACTTGATTTTCAAATGTTTTGCGTCCCATGACACGGATAGGGACAGCATCCGCTCGTCCTTACATTTTACCTTACATTTCATTAAATTGTCGAAAGGGCCTCTACGCGTTGGCTTCGGCTCCGCACACGCCTCTCAAAGGTCCGGGACACTATTGTCCCGTGAGCGGGTGCGATTATACAGGAATAATAATAATCTTTATTCATGAAACCATAATAATAACAATTAGCATAAATAGTCTTACATCTATAACAGATTACAGAGCATTCATAATACTGGTACTAGGAGAATCATATAGCTCAGATAATTAATACAATACTACTTATTGAATTCATAATAATACTATAAAACTACATAATTTATTTCATTGATATTGCTAAATTGATATGTTCAACTATGTAGGACATTGCATTGTCGTCGTTAGCAAAAATTGACACTACGACGATCGGAATGCATGAATCGTCACCTTCTTTAATTTGTTTAGATATATCACAACTCAGAACAATATTTTATAAATGACGCGGTTAGGAAATAAAGGATTTAATGTGTCGAGTATGTTTTGAGTAATACTAAATCTGAAAATGGACTTCTTATAATCTAAAAAGTCTAGGCGCCATTTTTGATTTTGCGCATCCCTCTCACGTGCAAGTTCATAATAATAATACAATACTTTATTGCACACCAATAAAAGTTTACAAAAGGAAACAAGACAAATACAATTCATTTCATCGGGCCTAATGATTTTTTGAACGAGGGATTTTGTTTCCTCGGTCGACTTTGATTTGTCGTCGGGTAAATTGCTACCGAGCTGATAATGATAATATAAATTATAAAATTCTTATGATTATTTCAGCTAATTTAATGAGGCCCTATAAATTAACGTTCTAAAATCGGTTCCAAAAAAGCCACTTACATGAAGAAAAATAAATTACTGAACTTAAAGAAACTATTAAGGAAAATCAACGCAGATACACAATTTAAGGTTTTCTGACTCGTTGACCTTCGACGTATCTCTTGTTTAGGTCATCTAGGTAGCTATATTAACACGTTCGCTGCGATATAAGGTTAAAAGAACCGATGCATGTGCTGCCACTCTGTGCGGAGGTGAGAAACGGTGAATTTCCTCTGGTGCGGCGGCTGTACTATGAGTATTTCTGCATGTACAAAAGAGACAAGTATAGGTTTGAGTTTAGGACCTTAAGGACAACTCAATAAAGCATTAAGATTGTGCTAAGGTTTTTCGGCCCGATAACGCACTGGCTGATATATTTTTCGATTCCTTGCGGGTGCCGGGTCGAAAGGCCCATCATAGATTACAAGGTCTTTCCGCCCCCTCCCGCACTGTTGTAGATGATTGCATTGTTTACTACCGATTAGTGTTGTAACTGTGACGTAATTATCGCGAATGGACGTATATTACGATAGTACATAATTCAATATCTCTTAGTGTCTGTGTACGTTTTGATGTGGCTTAAAGCCGTTAATAATGTCTCGACCAAATAAATGATGTAAGCGATGAATGATGATTAAAGCTGCGTGGGGCACTCACCAGCCGAAAACAAATAAAAATGTAAAAAATAACCTTTCTGTGTGGAAAGTAAGAAACGATTAATGCTTCTTATATTTCTATAAGGCCCATATCTATTTCTTATTAAACGATATTATAAATAATATGTCAATAAGTTGTTGCCCATCACTAATAACTCTCTATTTTTTCCTGTTATTCAGTGCGGTTTCGGGTTATAAGACCTTACACCTTTACATATTTATTCCTCTTAAGTAAATATCAGGAACCCGGGGCGAGGCAAACACTAAGATAACCAACTCGTCTACTAATGATATTGATAGGTAGTTATCAAACATTTTAAGTTTTCGCATAGTTACAGTCTTTAATATCCGTCGATACCTTACTAGGCCTATGAGCCCTACAACGCACTGCTGGATAGTTTAAGTAACAGGCCTATCGGCCTTTTAAGGCGACTCCGTACGTGGAATGGTGATTTTTAAAGTCCTAAGGCTCGTAATCTAGCCAACGGAAAAATCTGAAAAAAATATATGTTATTTTTGACTATTTCTTCTAAAAAATTATAGTTGGATTTTTTTTTAAAGCAATAATTACTATGGAAAAAATAATGTTGAAATAGGGTCGTTTTCAATTTTCAATTCCCTAAGGCTTCTAAACTACAAATCATATTTACAGGGCTCTTTCGCAAGAATATTGACAATTCATTGATCTTTAATCGTATTGTTTAAAAGTTTGTAAAATGTAAATTCGGTCTAATAAAGCATCAAAAAAACTGAATTTCCGCGAGCGCGGCCGTGCCCGGGCTGCGAGCTCAGTGTAAATCTAACCGTCGAAGGGGAAGGCTGTGTCACTTGCTCTCGCGATCCATCTAGTTACGGAAAATTGTTATAGTACCGGATACCGCGGAGGTTCGATCTGTCTTCGTGCGTTTGAAGTGTATTTTAAGAGAGTGTAGTTCGTTTTTTACGACTACGCTATGCGACATAACAAAAAGCACTCATTTTCATATAGAATTAAATGTAACTGTTTTTTTTCGTATTTAGGTATCTATTAATTTTAAGTACTTATAAAAAAAATTGTCATAGCTTAGCATTCCCGGACACATTTGGATACTTAGATATTCTCAGTCATGGGCCCACACCAGACAGGATTCCCAGAAAATAACACTTTTGGTGTGGGTTTTAGGGCCCTTCTCTGTGTAATATTAGAGTACCGTAGGTATTTCGGTTAGTAAAAAATTCTGATAATACAGATATTTAAGTATGATAACGTCTAATGATCTTTATTAATTCAACCCTAAGAGATATGAATATCGTAATGCAGAACAAGTATTGTTCGTTTGAATGCCATTGTAATATTCGGTAAAACGCTAATTTACGAATACGAATATTTATTGTAAGTATTCACATTCGTTGCGTCACTAGTACAGTACATGACATATGATATAAAAATACATTATCAAAAATTACAATAATTTTCTAGTTCAAGAAGGCAAGTGACAATCTGGGCATGAGGGCTTATTTATGTAAATATAGTCAGAATACATATTTGCATTAATAAATTTCCCACTTCATATTTAAATCTAAATGAGCGTTAGTAATTATTGACATATCCGCCGGGCCTAGCTAGACATACCTAGCCTGGCCTGGCTATAAGTTCTATTCCAATTGTTTACCGTTTATAAAATAAAAACCTGATTTTTATTACATATCGTTTAAAAGCCATATATTAATGATCGGATTACAGTTGAATTAATGAAAAAATATATAACTTTATTTAGACTCATCGTAATGCCCAGACTTGATTTTTGACTAATGCTCAGAATTTTTCTCTCTAAGTTTGCCAGAGGGCAATGAAACGATCTTGGATCAAATTAATCGATCGCGGAAGGAACGCCAAAACCCAAATAGCTTACGTAACTCAGACAACCGCTAAACTAAAGTAGGGCTGACACGTTTGCCGCATGTCAACCGATCTGCAGATCAAAAAATCTACACCCACCCAATAAAATTCGGAACTTCTAAGTTAACGTAAAAAAAAAGATACGGCTCTTTATGCCGCAAAAAAAACGTATCTACGCTGGAAAGGAAAATTATCCAAGAGACACGGAGCTAACTTTACAGGACATCTAAAAAACTACGAACTTTAAAAAAAAAAAAAAAAAGTTTTAAATATTCTGTGGACCTACTTTTTAAATGAAGCATTTATAATTATAAACAACATCATTTTTTCTACATGTCGCTTTTGTTATTTTGTCTATTAATGGAATAATTTAAAATTTAGCATCGCTTACGCAAAATGGCTGTCACAATAGAATTAGGTAAAATTATCTAAACGACACGTTTCCCGAGATATTAGGTAAAATAGTATAATCTACATTTTACACAACAATCAACACAGTAAACAATATCTATGTGCATACGATGCTCATTTTATATAAACAATATCATGTTTTTTACATGTTGCTTTTGTTTTTTTGTCTATTAATGGAATATTTTAGGATTTAGCGTCGCTTACGCAAAATGGCCGTCAAAATAGAATTAGGTAAAATTATCTAAACGACACGTTTCCCGAGAAATTAGTCAGGTAAAATAGTATAATCTATTACACAACAATCAACACAGTTAACAATATATATGTGCATGCTCATTTTATAGTCAGGTAAATATATAAATGTGCATAAATTAATCAAGAAAAATTATCTAATCGCCTTTGTAGGAAATATTTCAGACATGAAAAGCTATTTATCGTACAATAAAACCTCACGATTAATGTTTTAATTAGAGAAAAATATTTATTTTCAAACATTAAAATTAATGAAGTGACATTTTAAGTTCTCTAAGACAAAAACTTATGGTCCAACTACGCAAATACAAAAAAAACTGCTTTAGGAATTAAAGATTTATTCATCAGATATCACGTGAAATTTCAATTTTATAAATTTTTATGTGTGATCTGCTGAAAGATTTCCAGTAGTTCTAGACCAATGTATGGTAGCAAACGATAGCTATGACTAATGAGAACAGCACAAGAGTTCTCAAGACTGCAGTCACTCGGTACTCATTAAGGAATTTTAAATCACGAACTACGTGAAATTTCAAGTTTTACAATTGCAATGAGATAATATCCTATCCTAACAAGAATAACAAAACTACCTACAACTCTGTGTGGTATAAGTGACGTCTCGTAAGACACTGTTTGAGTGAGATGGCGTTTGGGTCCATCAAGCGAGTCCAAAGTAATGCCTTAGCGCCACAGACACAGATTTACGCCGCAGATGGGCCTAACGGCCTTTATAAATATATTGAATTACTACTAAATGTGTGATATTTTATAAAACAGAACCGGTAAATTTGTCTAACTACCAATTTAACGAAAATATTTGTTTTTTAGTACATTCTATGCGACAAATACGACTCAATTGTCATTCAAGCAATTCAAGATAAGCGACAGTAGTCGATCAAAGTCATATTAGGTAAAAAAGGATAAGCGACAATGGTTTCATAGTATCAAAGCAGGTAAATTTGGATAAACGCCAATAGTTAAGATAGACAATCAGGTAATTTATCTAACTATGTTATTTTTTTTATATAATCTTATATCGATTCTGTTTAATAATGTGGAAATACCACATTTTTACTTTTTGGCTAATGCGCATAAGCATTTTAAACACACATGACATGACACAGAGGGCGCTCCAGTAGCGAAGAATTATGGAATCAAAGATTTAGTGTCATTGACGTAACGATATGATAGCTCAGTTGGTAGAGCACTACGCCGGAAACTTAGGGTCGCAGGTTCGAGTCCTGCTTACATTGCAGTGGATCACATTCAATTTTTCTTTCATAATTTACCTTTATGTTAATTTTATCATAAAGACATAGGTAAAATGCCTCAAACGACATTAAAATATATTTTACGATCAGATAAAAACAGTTAACCAACAAGTGCAAGGTTAGTTGCAATAAAGAAAATTATCCAAGTTGTTTGATCTGTTTTGACAAATAAGTAAAAAAGCTCTAAGGTTCATTATTATGCAAAAAACTTTTTATGTTATCTCCATTTTGCTAAAAGAAACTCAAAAATCAAGTCGTTTAGTAGAAAAAAAGTAGAGATTCTCTAAATCACCGATGGGATAAGCGACACAAAAGTCGTCAGACAGATGTATACGAGACCCAACCCATTCGATGCAGAAAAATCTGCCGATCCCAACAGTGTGTATAACTCAATATCCCCAAAAATGTCGCTTAGATAAGTTCTCCTTTCCAGCATCGGCATATTTTGACACTCAAGTAAATTAACATTTATAGGGTATCCATTGACCTTGAACATTGAAATTAGCCAAAAAATTCGTCTAGTAAAATATCGTCGAAAATCTGAGAACATTACTAATGTAGTCATAAAAAACTATCACTGTTTATAAGTAGGTAAAGGACGTAAATCCGTTTTCCAACGGTAAAGTTGAGTTTGTCGCTCTATTATTTATAGTTTATCTTTTCATTAGAGCAGCATGACCCGGGGGATAAAGCTGTACCTCCACTACTACTTATGTTAAAATATCGGTTCATCCGCTGGGTCACGATATGATTTATTTATTAAAAAACGGTATTTTTTATTTCTGCATGATTTTACACGTATAATCAAGAATCTTTTCGGCATTTTAACTATTTTTGGTAGGTACCTACACATACAAAAGAAACTAAAAAGTATTTTTCGATGCGAGACTTCCAAATGGCCAATTTCACTTATTTTTTTGGAAAATAGCTTTAACGCATTTTATTTTTAATATTCTACTGTAGTGGGTAAATAGATATTTAGTAATCCGCAATAATTATATCATTGTTTAAATGATTTATTTTACTTCGAGATTTTTCAATGCCTTTAAATATTATACCTATAAGGTTTGTTGATCTTCAACTCTCGCTCGGACTATGCGAGTGTATGAAGCTGCTTGGACGCCACTCAACGAGATTATGAACGAAGTAATGTTCCGGGGGCGCACGGTCGGCGGGGGGAATAACGTTAGGCTCCGCCCAGATCCTCAAGGACGTTGGGATTAGGAGTCGCCTTAACGCACCATACGAAAAAACGTCAGTTTCGGTCCCGCAGCGAACGTGTTAAGATTTAGCTCATAAATCATATTCCTTGCTCTATTCCATTTTATCAAGCGATATCAAATCAACCCTATAGTGTAAGTCATCCATCATCGCTATTATTTACCCTTAAGTTTGTTTAAATGTCGACAACACAACTCAGCTTTGAAATATTTGAAGAAAGGTTAAGGTTACTTACCAAACAGGTTTGTGTGCTTAGTATTTTGTTCCTAGTGCCGTTTAACTGGAAAAAATAACAGGTGTAAAGTATAAAAGTTAGACAACTTACAGTTGGTGTCAATTGCTAATTATATTATCCCGTATTTGGGCTTACTGGTGTAACCAGGACTAAGCTAGCCCTGCAGCGCCGACATCCGAAAGTTGACCGTCGTATAGTGCCGTCCCGTCCCTCTCGATCTCCTGTCAAATTGTAATTAGGTGAACGGGACGACACTATACGACGGTCTAATTTCGAACATCGGAGTAGCCCTTCTGTAAGGATTTCGGAATGCTGCTGTTGCTAATGCTTTACATTGACAGGCGTAATTTGCCTTTAAAAACTAACAGGGATTCTGAGATTCAGCGTTAGTCATTCCTAGATAATGTTCCATTAACCTTGAGTTTTCTTTTACAAACAAATGCTTGCAAATTAGCGCACGTAAAATTATCATCGCACTTCACATGATAACATCGCTTCTTTTTGAACCAAATGGTTTACAATTAAGGTGTATAGTGTTGTTAATGACCAAACGTCATAAGTAGGCGATTTCATAACATTTTTATCTCGCAAATCATACGTGGTAATTTTTTTAATAACAAATCTTGTAATTGTATTTCAGCTATGTAGTTTTAAGCTAAATATTAAAATTTTAAAATCGACGTTTTTTGGTAAACTTGACAAACTGGAACCCTAATTCGAACATGTCTAATCATATATGCCTACTGAGCGGCGGTTCCGGGTTCGAATCCCGGCCAGGGCAAATATTTGTATGCCGAACTCGAATATTTGTGCTTGGGTCATGGTTGTTCCTATGTATTTAAGTATATATTTATCTATATAAGTAATGTATATCGTCGTCTAGTACCCATAACACAAGCCTTCTTGAGCTTTATTTATTTATTTATATGTGACCTGATATCTGACCACCACCACTGAGCTGCTCCCTGCATCACACCAGGGCTACTCTAAGTCTTCTTTTAATTTTTATGTTACTTTGACATTTGACAAGGATTCAGATTGGTAAACTTTTATTAGTTAACCATAAATTTACTAAGATTTTTACATTATGGTGTCTTTTATTACAGGAATGTGCCGAAACCAGGAAATCGTACACCTACGAGCAGCTATGGCACAAGACGGCCATTTTTGCCACATCTCTTCTCAAGAAGTTCGGTCTGAAGCAGGGAGACCTCGTGGCGATAATGTTACCGAACTGCCCGGAGTTTGTGGTGGCCGCCTTGGGTGTGGTAGAGGCTGGGTGCACGATGACCACTATCAACCCTATCTATAAAGAAAGTAAGTTTTATCCGACTACGGCAAAGCCAAAAGGAATGGTTATAATTTTAATAGTCTATGAATATTTGTATTTATGTTTGTTCTACGATAGTGCGTATACTCAATCAGTTTTGATGACTGAGGTATTTGTATTAATATTAGATAAAAATGTAGAGATGACCATAGAGATGGATTGATGATTGATTTTGAAGGAAAGGTTTTGGGATCAGGAAGGCGGTTCGGAATCTTGGGATCTGTGGCCCTCCGTAAATAAAATCTTGATCTTAAAGCTTCAAACTGCTGAATCGATTAAAATTAAATTATATAAATAAGAATTAAAGATACAAATTTAATTATCTCAGCTAAATATTACCTTTATTTTTACGGCAAAACGATGAAACCTTTTTTATGTATATGTATACAACAAATTTTGCATGTATGCGTATCAGCAGTCTAATTCTACTAAGTACTGTGAAGTGAATAATCCGGAAAGTCACACGTTAGATACGGTTAATCCCTATCTATCTTCATTGCATTATGCTCTATGATTATTCGTTTATCAATAGCCGATATCATACGTTCGTCGTGGTTGTTTTACCCGACTGCATTATTTAGGGTTGGTTAATGCTTTTTTACTGTACGTATGTAGGTATGTCTATTTCTTTTACATGCTTTACAGCCAAAAAGTTCACGCTGTACGTTAAAAACTCTTTCATAATTTGTTCTTATCGTTACTTAAAGTTATCTGAGACTTAAAGAAATTTGAGCATCTTTATACCAGCAGCTTTCTTACATACAGTTCACACCCGCAATTTAGTATGAGAATTATATTGTTTTTTAAGAGGAGTACCTAAGTATTATTGTTTTTTTCGTTACAGTGGAACTAACTCACCAATTGTCCCTGACTAGACCAAAACTAATCGTCACAATACCGAAATGCTACGACATGGTACACAAATCAATGCAAACCGCTAAACTAGACTTGAAAATCGTAGTCAAAGACACTACTGAGACTCCAGTACCGAACAACGCCATCAGATTCTCAGAAGTGGCTGAGAACGGGGAAGTTGATCGAGCTCTGTTGGACAGAGTTGAGAAACCTAAGCCTGATGATGTAGCAGTCATACCATTTTCTAGTGGAACAACCGGCTTGGCTAAAGGAGTAGAAATAACGTATAGGAACTTTTTAGCTGCTGTTGAACTTATGGGGGAAGAAAGGAATTGTTATCCTAAACTTGCGAATGGTAAGTTATTTGTTTGTGGAACAGCTCATAATCATAAAAAGGTAAACAAATTAGAGTGGTCGAACTGTAGCCGAAGCAGGAATATAACTGTTTATTTTAAAGTTTGCCTATTTGATTGGTAAAGTTTCTCGAATAGGTAGAGAGAGATCCTAATCTATTGCTCACTAACCTTCCATAAGATGAACAGATTTGTAAGGGTCATTGGAATGTAAATGATTTAGATATTTTATGTTACCTTTACAGGTAACTTGAAGGCCATGGATGCAAACAGGTTAAGATCGGTTACCTATCTGGAACAATAATTTTTGTTTCCCATCAGTAACGTTCCGCCAAATTATCATTTGTCCGAAAGCCATTTTTTTAAACTGTAATTTTTTTAGAACAATTATCAAACAAACAACCTAACCTAATGGGGTTTTAAACAGTATTTTATGCAATCGTTGCACAATGGAGGTTCTTAAAGTCGAGTACCGCGTTTAGGTCACGAGGCTTGCCGAGTGGCCTTGTAAGATAGGAGACTTTAAGACCTAATTGTGTAACTATAGCATACAATACTTTTTATACGAGCAAAACTCAGAAAAACAAAATTGACTTTAATCGTTATTCCCCAATATGATTTTTTATTTTTGATGTAACCTTTTTTGTTCAACTAAAACCGACCTATTAAAAAAAACATGATCGCGATGGCCATGGCGGGTGCCTCGTGATTGGTGAATTTTTTTGACAAGTAATTTCAACCAATCAGTGAGCATCAAATAAGCGTATGTTCTCTTTTTGAAGTTATTAGAGTTGTGTAGAGAGATGTCTTATGAATATTAAAGTTCTGTAGCGGGTACCATAGAGTATAGAATTTTGTTACAGGATTAAAAAGTGCGTTATTGTGATGTTGTCTGTGAAATTATAATTGACAGATTAAAGTCTGCGAGTATAAAAACGATGTTTATAGAATCTCTACGGGTTTCAGGAAAAAATACTATTGGACAAAAAGAAATTGGCGGAACGTTACAGATAGGAAACAATATGTCGGAGTTGTGATACGATATCGTTAAGGCCTTTTTTTGTAAAAGTATTAGTCATCAGAACGTTAATTTGAGCGATAATTACAAAATGAGGATCATGATGACAATAGATAAAAGATAGATACAAATTCACCGTGACTTATTTTATACTAGTAGTTTAGAGATTGGGATTTGGGTTGGAGACTGAGAGGTTATTTGTCATTTGTTATTTTTTATAATTTTAGTTAACTTTGATTAGATTCTAGTTAACAGCGGCTGTGTTAATTTTAAATAGATTTTTTGTACACCCTTAGATGTCTGCTTAAGCAGGCTTAGTTTTAAGATTTTGCAATTCCCTTACAGGGTCCATGTGATACATATGTATATTTTTTAAGATCTCTTGTAATTACCATGGTATGCAATAAAGAATATGAATATGAGGTTCTTATCTGGATTGCGTAAGAGCGAGCGAGATGAACTATGTAATAAATATCTATTTTTTTAATAACAATTTTTACAAAGTTTTTAATTATATTTTGCCATATTTGAATTGCCAATAATATTTACAAATAAATTGCGGGAATTCTGACGATTGGTTTCTCATTTCAGATGGATACCAAGAAGTGATACCCTGCATTTTACCTTTCTTCCATATCTACGGATTAGTGGTTAACTTGGTGGGGCATCTGGTCAAAGGATGCAAGCTGATAACGATGTCTACATTCTCTGCTAGTTTGTACATGGATGTGCTAAAGAACGATAAAGCCAGTATTCTTTACATAGTGCCACCTATTGGTGAGTAGACAAAACTTGAAATAAATGGAAAATTCTTAGAGGTATTTTAAATAAACAGAGGATTTCCAGACTGTGTCACAATTAGGAACATGTAGTTTTCCAGAGATGTTATTTTGATAGTTTATCTCGATAGGATAAGATACGTACCTACTGTATTACCAAGACCCAATTGTTAAACTTAATGGATGGTTTTTTTTAATAAGTCCACCACTAGACAGTCTGATGAATTATGATATCTCTCACATGTTGCATATACATTATTTGCTACGATACGACGAATTTGACCTAAACATTTTCTTAAAGAATATATTATTTCCAGCAATCTTACTGGGAAAGCATCCAGACGTTACCAAGGAGCATTTGAAACACGTCAGACATATCTGTTGCGGCGCCGCACCACTGTCAGCCAGTGATGCAGAACTGGTTATGGAAAAAGGCAACGTAAGTTATCTTATCACCTCCCACCCTGAAGAACTACTCCACTCTCATTATCAGGGGCATTCCAATAGACTGTTGGGCATGTACTTGTGGTAGGTACGTTCTTTAGAGTCAAGTACTGGTATGTCAATATTTTATAACCTGGCTATTGTATTGGAAGTGAACTCTTGGACTTCCTGTATTTTTTTAAAGATAGCTGTTGTGGCCGTCACGTGCCCGAGAAAGTAAACGGTCTGGTGGAAAGTCCTATCATCAGCCTATTTTAATCTGCCTCTGGGTGTAATTGACAATAATATTAAATATCCAGTTAAACGATTTAATGGAAACTCATTATTCATTATCAAGGAACCCTTAGTCCTTGGATTAAACCAAACATGTCAAGGTCGCCTTCAACGTCAATGCAACGTTAATATTTTATATTGTCTTTAATCTTATACTCATATAATTGTATATAAATCAGTGTTAATCGTGGTCTGAGGATGATATTAAGAACTAATTTATTATAACTTGATAGGGTATGTTACAATTCGGCCAAGGCTACGGCGCAACAGAGACCACATCGCTGACGACAACGTCTATCATCGGGATCACGGCTGACGTGTCCGCCAGCGGAGTTCCTATGTGCAACGTCGAGTTAAAGTTCGTGGACCCTTTGAGTGGCAATCCTGTTCGACCTGGTGAAGTAAGAGTCTTTCCAATCTATGGATTCTCATCGAATTATTATAGACCGGTCTTGATCTTCCTGCCTTTTATTTGGTCACGGACTACGATGATCTACCTATAGGTTTTAACTTGTCACTTTCTACGGTTGACCACCAAGATGCTGACAATTTGCTTCTTGTTCTCTGACTGGATTCCATATGGAGCTAATTCGTTAATAAAAACTGAATTCAGAAGCGCACAATTACACGTAAAATTTATCTGGACTTTTTATGATTTTTTATTCTATTTAACAGCTGGGAGAATTGTATGTACGCGGTCCGGTGATCATGAAAGGGTACCACAAAAATTCACATGCGACAGCAGAGAGCATCACAGAAGACGGCTTCTATAAGACCGGTGACATAGGCTACTACAATCGGGACTGCGGTCTGTATGTCACTGATAGAATCAAGGAGCTCATTAAGGTGGGTGCAATTATTATTAGTTACCCTATTACTATTATTATTCAGTTCTAGCGGAAAACAGCACACAGTTAGAAACAATTTTAAACGTAATGGACACAACTTTCCGAGACTTCGATTTAAAGATAAATTTAAATAAAACCAAGACACTAATAATATCTAAACACAGAGAAATACATGAAATTAAAATAAATAACACAGTACTACAGCAAGTCCAACAATTTCAATATTTAGGTAGTATAATAACAGAAGACTCGAGATGCACTACAGATATTAAAACCAGAATAGCAATAGCTAAAAACGCTTTTCACAGTAAAAAACATATTTTAAGTCAAAAATGGCCAAATCTATAAGAAAACGTTTTATTAAAACTTATATTTGGAGCATTCCACTTTATGGCACTTTATGGCGAGACATGGACCATGACACAACGGGACAGAGAAAAGCTTGAGGCGTTCGAGATGTGGTGCTGGCGAAGGATGGAGGGAATAAGCTGGACAGAAAGAGTCACCAATGAGGAAGTATTGGAAAGGGTAAAAGAGAAGAGACATAATATACTTCATACAATAGAAACTCGAAGAGGGAAAATGATGGGTCATTTGATACGACACGACGATCTAATACAAAAGATAATGGAAGGGAAAATTGAAGGAAGGAGAGGAAGAGGAAGGCCGAGGATTAGCTATTTGGACCAGATCAGGAAAAAGGCAGACGTCGGGTCGTATCGGGAAGTCAAAGAACTGGCGTTAAGTAGAACGGACTGGAGAGAACTGCACCGACAAGAGTGAAACTCTTAAATAATAATAATATACCCTATTACTATAAGCTAGGATGATGATGATGATGAGGCTGGAGACAGACGGGCTGTCGATCGCTCGACTGCTTTCATGCAGCCCAATTCCCAATTAGAGCCAACGGTTGCTGTCCCGGCGGCGCTCCCATACAGCCTTCTTCCTCAAATCTTCTTAGTCTCCTGCAGAAAGAAAGGACTTCTTTAAGGTTAATATCCTTCAGCTCTTCCTCTCCTAGTTCATCTTTTTAAGCTAGGACTCGTCCACCGAAAAATGCAACAAGGTTGAGTGTAAGCTTTAGGTTGGTTAGTTTAATTATCATCTAAACCAAATTCTAACTCATTAATTTGTGGTACTAAGTATATGAATTACTCCACTTAAGGCAGTTAGCGATAACACTTTATTAATGATTTAACTTTTGAACCCGGTTGTTAGATCTTGCATCAGGTTGGAATGCCTAGTCAAAACATACACATTATAACGTCGTAATTAAAATTGCCCTACGACTATGCATATTGTTATTCCGGAGCTACACAGTCAACAGGTAATTTACTAAGTGTCCGGATTTCGTTATTGCTTTCTGTTATTGATATGTTTATTTAAGGCCGCAGACAGCTAAACTTTATTAGTGTCCCTAAATCGTATAAATACCTGATGGATGAACAATTTAACCCTACAAAGGTAGAGAAAAAAGGTTACATAGTATGTGATACATTCATCGTTAGTACCTAGATTATGGTATCATTATGCAGTGTTCTCATATATATATATATATATATTTTTTTAATTAAATAAACCTGATAACTTCCTCGAATACGTTAATCAAGTATCCAGTTCCAAAAAAAAAAGAATTATAAGTTCCTAGATGTTACTGACCAAAAAACTTTGATGTTCAGATATAATATAATATAGTATGTTCGTTCAATTTAACAGGTCAAAGGTCTCCAAGTGATGCCAGCAGAGCTAGAGGGCATCCTCAGATCCCACCCTGCAGTAGCTGATGCAGCAGTCATCGGAATTCCTCATGAGTTCCACGGTGAAGCGCCCAGAGCATTCGTGATAACTAAGAACGGGGTCAAACTGTCAGAAGAAGAACTCCAAAGTTTTGTTGCTGAAAAGGTCGCGCCATATAAGAAGATTGAAGAAGTCGTGTTTGTTAATGATATTCCTAAGACGAATACGGGGAAGATTTTAAGAAGGGAGTTAAAGAAAATGTACGCGTAGGTAATAAAAATATGTTTATAATTGTAATGTAAATATAACTTGGTGCTAGTTAGTTAGCTGATGATTATGGTGACGTGTGTAAAGTAGTTTTAAAGGTACTCTTTATGTTTGTAAATAGTGATATGACGATTAGGTTATTTGATTAAAGCCTGTAAAGAAATATCCGATTTTGGTTTAAGTTATTGTTTATATATTTGCCTATATATAACCTCATTTGCTCAGTTTTTGATGTGATGTTTATATTTAAATACCTTTGTACAGTCCGTGAGCTAGTAAGATGGACTTCGGGTTTTATACACTTCTTGCTCGCTTTTATGCAATCCATATGCGAACTTCGCTGAATTCTCTCGAACAACCAGAACCCAAGGCTAATCTGGCTAGCTCACGGTTTGTAGGCACTATTTTTAACCTTATTATTGTTATCATTGTTATTAAACACTTTCAACAAGTATGAGACAAAACAAGATAGTAAATTTACGTTGTTGGTGTTAATAATGCTCTATAAAGATAACATAAGCCAACAGAATAATACTAAGAATACTGGTCTCTAGGACTAAGGTTCAACTTAACCCGAAAATTACTCTTTAATAATGACATTTATTACGGATAAAATCATACATAGGTAACTTAATTAAACAGTTTTATAAATATATTAAAAATTGTATTAAATTTCTCATAGTCTCCTAAGACCCAACGGCTTATTTTAAAGACCAGAGATAGTACTCATTGCGGCCCAATGACATGTATGAATTTATCAAATATCAACCCAAGGTCCTAGAATTATGACACAGACTAAAAATCTAAAATTAGGTCGCTGGGTCGCTATTACAAATATCCTAAAAATAGATTGGGTCTTAGGACGATAGAATATGGATTTTGGTATAGTCTATCCGGAATTTTAAGATCAAATTCTGTCAAACTGGCACAAGTGAAAAACGACCTTTTTACATGTATACAGTTGTTTGTACCTTGTGTCAAAGTGACTTCATTTGAACTTAGAGATCTGATAGGCTATGACAGGCTATAGTAATGAATGAGTTTTGTTTGAGACCATAGTTGGGTGATTGGAAAGAGTTGGGAAGTTAAACGAATAAAAAAAAAACGTAGATAAATAAACAAGATAGATAAACGTAGATAAACGTAGGTAATATTTTTCTTGTTGGTGTGCAATAAAGTGTTGTTGTATTGTATTGTATTGTAGATCAAATTCAGTATGAAACCACTATTTTACATATAGTATATATATTTTTTCATTTTAATCATTTAGGTGAAGGTTTAGACAATGTTATTTTATATGGTCAATGTAGATTTAACAAACCTTTAGCTTAATTTTTGTGGTTGTCTCCTAATGATTTGCAAGACATCTGAATGTTTAAACTGTCTGTGATTTTATGACTATTTATGTGTCATGATATTTATTATGTTAAATTATATTATATGGTTGTACACGATCTTTTGCGTCTTTTATTAACAGCATATCAAATTGTCAATCGTTAGTTAGGTATTAAGAGGTCTTATTCTTTTTTAAATGCTGATTGTTTTAAACATTTTTCTCTATGATCAAACGTGTTTCTTAACATATTAATTATGTTACTACCTAGAACAGGGCTATTGGGATTTATTAGTAGGTATATATTTGAAATCTACAGTTTGATTTTTTCTTTGATAATTTTTATTACAAAAACTACTCGAAATTAACAAAATTTACGCGGAAAATTAATTATTTCAACTTATTTTCGACTGCACGCAATGAAAGCATGAAATAGCTATGTTACTACCTAGAACTCGAGGAAAAGTGTAGTGTATTCACTTCAAAAAGTTGGTGGAAATTATCAATATATTTGCCATAATCGAAAAAAATTTTTTTTAAAAGGAATAAGGCTTCTTATATTACAACAACTAAAATGATTCCCAAAGTTAGGTAAGTTTGTTGTTCCATTCACGTTCAATTACCTACAGTCAGCATTACCTACTAAGCAGCTGACAATTTCGTCGGCTACGTCTCACGACTGTTCTCGTAAACGATTGATTAGAACGACCATAAGGTACTCACCCCATAAACCAGTAGCTTCTAGTATATTTATCTTTAGGTATCATAAACTTGACAAGTACCTACCAGTTAATAACAAGTACGGTACATTGAACTTTGATACCTGATATCACTGGGAGGTATTACGTTATCATTTTGCACTCCACATAATATATGATAATAGTAATCCTATTATAAACTGGGTGGCTTGGAAAGATAGTGATATCTTTCAAGTGTCTTTGGAAACAAAATGTACCATAATTATAATAGTTAGGTATGCGGGGGGCCTTGTGTGTGTATACGATTTTGAACTTTTCTAATAGCACTCTGAGCCGGTTATCTTATCTCTCTTTTTCTTCTCATATAATTTTTAGATTTGTACCTAATGTATGGCGAAGAATGGAGGGAATAAGCTGGACAGAAAAGTCACCAATGAGATAGTATTGGAAAGGGTAGAGAAGAGACAGATACTACATACTTACTTACTATAGAAACTAGAAAAGGGAAAATGATAGGCCATATTAATAACGGAAAAATAATCAGAATAAACAGAAGATAATAGAGGGAAAATTTGAGGGAAGGAAAGGAAGAGGAAGGCCGAGGATTTACTTATTTGGACCAGATAAAAAAAAACGTAGAGGTCGTGTCGTATCGAGAAGTGACAGAACTGGCGTTAAGCGGAACGGATTGGAGAGAACTGCACCGACAAGAGTGAAACTCTTAAATAATAATGATGATAAATGACCTAATGAACACTCCAGGCAGGTGCGGCCGGCTAGCCCCGCCCCCTGCTAAGTACTGACATTCGGATGCAGCCATATTAGGCTTCCGGCTTCACAAGTTAAGGAAAAAAAAATGACCTAATGTATATATAATTTACAGGGGCTAAATCGAACATCACCAATGATGTTGGAGATTATGCTATGATATCTACTACAGCGATGTACTTTATCAATTGCTCAACCTTTTAAATGTGCTACATTATCATGCCGCATCAATAATTTTTATATATCACTCAATTGGTTATACAAACCCGAACCCGAATTAAACGCGACAGCCCGAATTCGAGGAGGTCTAGCGATATTCCCAATTTAACGATATCTCAGTTTTATCACGATCGTATTTAGGCCCAGACTTGGCCGTCTGTTAGTTGCTTACATTCGTATTTACGATAAATGTAGCGCCTTTTGGTTTTCGCATAGCAATGATGGTGATCGTAACTATTATCTTTGCTATTATATTATGAAATTCTGAAATTGTACTGTTTTTTTATCCTAGCCTATAGCTGTGTCCCACTGCCGGGAAAAGGCCTCTCCTCTCTTGCGATACTGCTTCGCGTTAGAGTGAAAATCATTAATTTACGAAAAATCTTAACAGCAGTCTTCAAGGCGGGTGCGCGGCGTAAATTGGTATAAAAATATTTGATCGCCCATCACGCCGAAACGACTGGACAAATTTCAACCAATTTTAGATAAAAGTTCGACGCAGACGAAATGCGTGCACCTCACGTGCACCTTCTAATCTTCGTATACTTATGGTAATTACATATTCATCATCCTCCTAGCCTTTGTCCCATTTTTTGAGAATGAATTCTCAATCGGGGTCGGCTACCTAAATCCCAAGATGTGGCGTAGGCACTAGTTTGGTAATTACATATTATGAACTTTTTATAGGGGTTAGATAAAATAAAACATAAAACACGTAATCGCTAAATAGTAAGTGTTTTATAGGTAATATTTTTAATTCAAAATTTATACCTATAAAATATTATAGTAAGTTTCAGTTTCCTAATTAATAAAAATATATACATAAAAATGTAAGTACCTACCTGAATGATTATTGTGTAAGTACCTAATAATATTGGTATGTATTAGTTATAATATTTTGTTTCATGAACTACACGGAGTATTATACAAAATAACGTTCCATCGATGGAAATTTTAGACAAACACTAAGCGAACACTGAAGAAAATTTTATTTTTTTACATAAATAAAGTATATTTATTAAAAAAAACATGCGGATTAAGTGGTAAAACAATTTAAAAACCTAAAACCTACACTAACCTAACTAGCCAAGGTCGCTCAAATATTAACAACTCAATTCTATTCATCTTTTTTCTATACATAGGCTTTGATTATGTAAAATACTTAATAAAACTGTATAAAACTTCATATAATTGGTTTTACCTATTTGCAATATCGCCAATTTTACAATTATCCTTTTTTACATAAATAACCTTTTAAAATCTTAATCTCCAAAAATAAACATATGAATATTTTTAAGACTATCGTGACCCAGCGTATTTGCATTATTGGGCCAACAATCACCATGTATGGAGGATTTATTCGTCTATGACTTATTTGCACGAACAATACAGACAGGCAAACACCCGTATTCACCCGCTTGTCGGTTTTTGGTCACACCTCATTTGACCTCATCGCATAGGACGCAAATGTGGCAAATATTTGAGTTCACCGTCTATGGCTCACATGGCTCTCGGGCATGATTTTGAACTTCAAACATTTACCATCCCAACATTAGCATCCCAAGTATGGATGTAGTCTTTGTAATATTTGGACTCCATGCGAATATTTAGACACTGGACGAATACGCGTCCCGAACACGCAATGCCAAGTGAAGTGCCACCATTTGATATACAGGCGCATATTTCTCGCTCACATCTCCTGCATGCGCTTTTCCCTTGTATTCTATGTGTAAGAAATCTCCCTTTGATGAGTCCGTTTCCACCACATCGGTGGAGCGAGGTTCTAGTCTATATATGCGTTGAATTATAAATCATCTATAGCCTCTAAAATATGTTCGCTTAACCGATATCACGTATACATACTTCTCTTTTAACACCATTTTCAATGTCTTTCCAGTCGCATTCTTTGGTAGCTCGTTTAAAAACGTGACGTCACTTATCCATTTGTATTCGACCCTCTCTTTTACAAAATCACAAGTGTTCGATGGCGGTACATCGTGTCCTTTCTTCAGGACTATGAATGCTTTTGAAAATTCTCCATGGGTATTGTGCGGAACCCCAATAACGGCCGCGTCGTCCACGGCAGGATGCTCGCAGAGAACACCTTCCAGCTCAGCTGGTGGCACCTGGAAACCTTAGACCTGGAAAATTATAGATGCTTAATGTAAAAGTGCAGCCAATCTTCGAATCCATTTTTTGATCCCCCAATTACAAAGTCGCAAAAAGCAATGATTTTTTTGCAATATACCCTGATAGCTGAAAAAATATCGGCATTTGACCTAAATACAGCCTATGAAATGCTTAATTTGACAAATACGACCAAAAGAAACCTAGTAGTAGTTCTTTGTAGAAATATCTTTGGCCATACGGAAGCTAAAAACGGCCGGCTTTGATTTGTCAAACCCAACAAGATCTAAGAAAGAAAGAAGACTCTGCTTCTTATTCTATTCTATTCTATTGAAAACACAAAACAATACAGTACCTTAATCAGGTCATTCATTCTATCAGCGATAGTGATAATGCCCTTCTCGTCCCCAAATACTAAATCTCCACTTCTGAACCATCCGTCATCCGTAAATGATTCTTTGTTTGCTTTATCGTTGTTCCTATAACCTTTCATAACTTGAGGACCACGAATCAACAGTTCTCCTTTCTGGAAACATTAGAATTAAGTTTATTTATTTCCTTTTAGGCTTTACAGGCATTAATATACTCATCTGCTATTTCGGAAAAAGCGTTTGCCTGCAGTAAGTATTTCCTCTCTATAGAAGAACCACGCAATATTACAAAACATCACCTAGTAGTATAATTCTAGCCATATGTTTTACCTTTTTCTTACCTCTCTACGAGATATCAATAGCACATGCTGAATAGCGTTACTAACGTACAAAAATGAGAACAGTTTATTTTAAAATTTATTTTGAATAGTAAATTATGGTATAGGCACGTGATGCGAAGAGAGGAGAGCCACGTGACCAGAGACGGATATAGAAAAAGACAAAAGACCAAAAAAAGATGGCGACCGTGTGAAAGATGAAGATGATAACATGAATTAGAAATCAATAAATGACGAGTTGACAAGTGATAAGGAAGACATTAGGAAAAAAACAGGCTGCTCTGACCCCAAATAAATGGGATAATGGAATGGGAAAATCAAATTCAATTCATCTCCCTGATGAGATGTTTACAATGAAGCGAAAAATTTGAAAATTTAATGGTTCAAGCGGAATAAACGTAAAGATGTGATTTATCCTATCAGACGTTACGAGTACTTCTTTAATTAAAATTAATACCTGATGAGGTCCAAGAGTATTAACATTTTCATCAACAATCTTCAAGTCAGTATTGGGGACCGGGATACCAACGCACGCATAGTTCTTCATTCCTTTAGGAGTAACCGTAACCGTTGGTGACGTCTCTGTAAGACCATAGCCTTGCCGAAAGTCAAATGTTCTCTGAAAAGTTTTTTTTTGTAACTGTAACAGCTATTCTAATCACAGATGAATAATATTCTAATTCATAATTCTTTATTGCATTATCATGTTGTACAATTAGATTGTAAAATGAGGTTGACTATTTGATATCTTTTTATTTATTTTCCCATCGGTAGAATTTACTATTAACAGCACATTTAGTTTCGCGAGATAATTGAAATTTCAACTATTTTGAGAAATATCGTTTTTTTTTTATATCGGACACAAAAATCTACAGACAGTTGAAACGCTTGAGTTTTGATTGTTACTTAGCACTGATATCAAATTACTATTTCTTTGTAAACTAGAAGTTGCCTGTAAGTACACCACCGTTACCTTCCCTTTTTCTTTCTCACGATCGAGTAAAAAATATTCTACACCAGTCTCTAGTTGTTCATTTATCTCTTTACTAAAATTGGTTCCACGTTCCACTTTTGTTTGCTCGATGGCAATCCCCACAGAAAATTTGTTTGCAATAGTGTAGAGGTGTATAGAATATGAAGGTACTATTATTATTTTTTTGCGGTTACCTTAGCCTTATCTATGAACCGTTCTGCATCTGAGGCGGCCAGGGGCGCGCCTTCGGCGATGATCACCTCCAAATGTTGGAATGTTTTAGAGGTCGCAGCTGGATGTGAAGCCATCGTCAAAACTGAAAGACGTTAAAGAGTCATTTTCAAAAAACATGTACATAGTTAAAGACTTAATAAAAACAAAATTACGATCGCGTCTTTCGTGTCACGAAAGTTACTCATACAAAATATATGGGTAACTATCGTGACACACAGGTATCAATTAAGTTTTGTTTTAATTAAAGCCCTTAACCTTGTACATGTTTTTTGAAAATGACTCTAAAACAAAACAATTTAAATGGACTATATTGCGTATATTCATTATTAGAGCCTCCTTAACCTTTCGGGAACATTACAGTTCCCGTTGTCAATTGTTGACTGGGAAATTACAATTTATCTTTGTCAAAGTTACTTGTGTGCAAACTACCCAGTTTATAAATATGAATAAAAAAACCGGCCAAGTGCGAGTCTGACTCGCGCACAGAGGGTTCCGTAGAAACTTTCACTTATCCCATCTTAATTGGCCTGGTTGAGTTCAGTTTGCGCCTGAAATGTATGGCGCCGCATACAAACGAGGTGCGTTTGCCCGTTAACGCAACCGAGTTCTCCAAATATAATGTTTGTGTGTAGTCCTTTGACTATGTTTTTTATGATTTTATTAAAAATGTATAGTTTTCAGATTTTTATACGTATTTGTAGTATGTGACGATATTACTTGCAAAATTTTATAGTTTTAGGTCATCGGGAAGTCCCTATCATTTTGATTCCCAAGAGAGAGTCGCAAAGTACGTCTTTTTGCGATATAAACGGCCGTATCTTACTCCACGCGTTCTCGAGATAAAGGGTCTTGACACACAGACAGACGGACGGACAACAAAGTGATCCTATAAGGGTTCCGTTTTTTCCGATTGAGGTACGGAACCCTAATAAAGGTATACATACAATGCTACTTGCTTAAATGGGTGACAGTCGAGGAACCTCACATTTTATAAATATGAATAAAAAAAAGTAAAGGACACGCTACTGACTAAATAAATATGTGACAGTCGCGAAAACTGTGAAAAATATTATGAAAGACGTTTTCTTTTAGATAAGTAATTTTTTTTAGAATTTTGCAAGTAATAAATAATCATTGGCATAGCCAAAGGCGTTAACCACTTAATTATTTAACTGAGAAATTATATTGTGACTGAGAAAATTATTGGATTTTGTTTTCTGTAAATTAATAGGTTAAGGGTGACGGTACCGCCTTATGTCTGTTTCTTAAAATTAGAGGAGTTTTTTATTGGTTCTATGTCCATTATTGATACTGGAGCCGTCACCCTAATTATAAATTACTTTTTCACTTCTCTCGCTCTAAAAGTTCGACTTTATGCTGTGCGTAGGCGACATAAAGTAGCTTTTTATGCTCTAGAGCATAAAGTAAAATCGTCGTCGAAGACCAAGGCGATCGGTCCAACAGCCACACGAAAAAGCTTCTTAATAAACAGTTAAAAAAAAATATATAAAACTTCATACAATAAAACCCGTTCCAGACCTTCCGATCCGATCCGATTTATCCGAGAAATCGGATAATGTGTAGTGTATAAGATCCTGACAATTGCACTACACATTATCCGATTTCTTCGGATCGGATCGGAAGGTCTGGAACGGGTTTTAACTCTTTATTTTATTTCGTTTTATTAGTATTCTAAGACCAAGGCAAATATACCAACAGCCAAAGTACACAATAAAACTTCTTGAAATAAACTTGTAACTTTTATGTACTATCATTTATTACTTTTTAAACTATTACTTTAAATATCACATGATATGTGTAAATATGTTATTTACATGATACAGTTTCATTTCCTCGCAATCGAAGTGAAAAGTAGAGTGTGCAACTCGTCCATAAAACGCATTTTACACTCGACTTTATATTCATCCTCGCTCGCAAGCTCGCTCGGATGGATAAACGTCTCGTGTAAAATGATGCGTTTTATGCACTTGTCGTACAATCTACTAATATTGTTTACCTTTTTTTATGTGTTTAAGAAAAATGGTAATCACACTTTTACGAAAATGTTAACAAACATCATACATATTGTATAGTTGCCGGCAAACTTTTAGAACAAAAATGGGGGATCTGCGCATGTACATTTGTACGTAAATCCACTACTGCGCAGTCAAGGTTATGCTCTAAAAGTTTGCCGGCGGCTGTTATGTTAGTTAAAATTCTCCGCAGCTATCAATTTTATGGCAGTCAACAAACATCCGTATTTTCGCTTAAAAATGTACCATATGCTTATCTACACTACTTGTTTTTCTTACCAATAGGAGGAACAACGTACATGAGGTTAATCTTATGCTTTTCCAAGCCTTTCAGGAAGAGTTCTGGCTGGTACCTGGGCAGGGTCACCAGCTTGATGCCCTGGGCCAGTTTGTGGAACATGAGAACCGTCGCGCCGAATGCGTGGAAAAATGGTAACACCGCCATCACTGCGTCTTGGTGGGATGCTGCGAATGAGAAATTTAATATTATAATTATGGAGTGTAGAAGGGAGGAGTGGAATTTTGATATCCGTCTTTTTAGGGTTCCGTACCTCAAAAGGAAAAAATGGAACCCTTATAGGATCACTTGGCTGTCCGTCTGTCTGTCTGTCAAGACCCTTTTTCTAAGGAACGCGTAGAGGTATCAAGCTGAAATTCATATCAAATACTTAGGTCTACTGTCCCTTGGAGCTGCGAAAAAATTAAGCTTCTAAGCCAACGCAATCAAAAGATACAGCCGTTTATGCTGCAACTTTTCGACACTCGCAAGGGAATCAAAACGTACAGGTACTTCCCGTAAACTCAAAATCTTGAAATTTGGTCGAAACTACGTCAAATAGCACAGGTAAAGGAAAAATTGGGAAAAGCATATTTTTTTATTTTTACTTTTATACCCACAGGTTTGTACGGGACCCTCGGTGCGCGAGTCCGATTCGCACTTGGCCGGTTTTTTTTAGACATGACTTAAACTGTATTTGGACTGTTTAGCCTACCAGTGAGTCGGGGTTTGTGTGGGAGTATAACCCGCTAATGGGATTATCTCCGCGCACAGGAGTATTTTGGGGGAGGGTGACGCGGGCGCACTGTGCGCATAGATTGCGTCGTGAATAGACTGAAACGGGTCAGTGACTTAGCGCGGAAGGATTGATATATTTGATATATCCAAACGTGTCCGCTGAAAGGTGTTACATTGTTGGCGCTACTTTGGCTGAAACTAGTTCTGTTGCTTAGCCACGGTCTGTTTATACATTTTTAATAAAATTGAATTATGCGTTTTTTCTGTAGATACTTAAAGGAACTACGTAGAAATTACGCTGATTACCTAAAATATTAACATGTTCAATTCGACACAGTTCACTCCACCTAAAACTTTTCTGCGGAAATGATGATCATGCCAAAAAATCGGTCAAGTGCGAGTCTGACTTGTGCACCGACGGTTCCGTACAAACCTTCACTTATCCCATCTTAATTGGCCTGGTTGAGCTAAGTTTGCACCTGAAATGTATGGCGCCGGATACAAACGAGGCGCAAACTTAACGCAACCGAGTTCTACAAATATGATGTTTGAAAAGGACTACCTATATTTTTTATGATTTTATTACAAATGTTATGTTTTCAGGTTTTTATAAGTATTTGTACTGTGACGATATTACTTGGCAAATTTCATACTTCTAGGTCATCGGGAAGTACCCTATCATTTTGATCCCTTTAAGTGTCGAAATGTACGTTTTTTGCGATATAAACGGCCGTATCTTTTTTCACGTTAACGTAGAAGTTAGATTTTAAACAGCTTCAAGGGACCGTAGACTTGAGTATATGGTGTTAATTTCAACTCGATACCACCACGCGTTCGAGATAAAGGGTCTTAACAGACAGACGGACGGACGGACAACAAAGTGATCCTATAAGGGTTCCGTTGGACAAAAATCGTAAAATATATATAAGCCAGTGTATGATAGCCATTTCATTCGTTCCTCGATTAGATGCGTTTATTGTTGTACTTCCAAGAGTTCCAAGTCAGTAGTTGGCGGTGACATCAATACTTTATATGACTTGTACTATAAAAAATGGCAAGGACGAATAATTACTAACACTCGGTCGAATAATATTATTGACGAGTGTTTATTAACACTCTTATTTTTTTTTATTGTGGTGCAGGAATATTCGCAGATTTTCAAATAACATTAATTGGTAGTCAACTATTGATAGCTGTATGTATTTCTTTAAAATTACCTGTGGTCTCATTATGAGTTAAGATCGCAGGGTCATTTATTTGTTCACAATTGGCAATCACATTTGAATTCGTCAGTTGTACTCCTTTGGGCACTCCCGTAGTACCACTCGAATATGGCAACGAGCATATATCACTTACGCTTCTTCGGACTTGTTTCAAAGGTGACAGATCAACATTAGCATCAACACTTAGTTCATTAAATAGTATAGTGCCATCTGGTGTTGCTGTTTCATCAGTTTTTATAACAATTATTGGAATGTCCAATTTGGCGATTGTGAGCGCTTTTTTGACAACGTCCGTGATTTCTGGCAGCGTGACTATTAATTTTGCATCTGACAGAACGAGTTGCCGTTGAACTTCATCTGAAAAGTGAAAATCAATTATAATATAAATGGACAATTCAATTAAAGTGAAAATTTATGAGGTTTAAGCGAAAATTAGTGTGTTAAGGCTGATTTAGACGAATACTATTTTGATACGCCTAAATTACGGCGCCAGTGACCAGTAAGCCGTTTACACAGAGTTTTTTTTCCGTATCAGTCATTAGTGGCAGCGAAAGACGCGGGCGGGGGGCCACTGGCACCAAAAATAGGCGCGTGTTCTATTCAGTGCCAGCGCTGGCATGCTGTGAAAAAATGGCGCGGATAGTGTTTACACGGTGCCTTTTTTAGGCGCCGTAATTTAGACGTCTCAAAATAGTCTTCGTCTAAATCAGCCTTTATGTACCCGGTATCCCGGCTCTTGCCAGGGTCTGCTTTCATACTAGCTTTCTTTCACTTTGCACGATCCTGGGCATCCTCTTTCGTTAGTTTGTTTTCACTCATATCGGTCTTCACGACGTCCAGCCATCGCTTCTTTGGTCTGCCACAAGGTCGGGAAGCGTCTAGGACTAGGTCGAGGTATTTGTTCCCTACGTAGTCGAGTGGTCTACGAGAGACGTGCCAAACCATCGTAGGCGGCATTCTTGGAACTACTATGTGAATAGTAAGCACTAAATATAATCTTCAAGTAGATGCTAATGCTCCTTTTGCAAGCATAAATTTCAATTAATGAATTACAATGCTATCGACTATATTGCATATGGGGTTTGACCCATGACCTCTTCTTTCCCGGAGTTGGCAGTGTTCACCCAATTGAGTTTTCATATTAAATGGTGGTTCCCTAATAAAGGGGACATAACTCACGTGTGGTGTAAATAGGGTTGATGCTAGTCATGACACCTCCAGCAGCAAGTATTCCCATAGCGACTATGGGATAGTCTGGAATGTTTGGCAACATGACCGCCACCGTGTCGCCATCCCTGATCTTCAACTTCTTCCTGAGGTTTGCAGCGAAGGTATTTGACAGCTTGAAGCCTTGCTCGTACGTGTAGCCGCGACCGGTCAACCCACACACCTGGAAATTTCAAGTTATGTATGAAATTGGTATTTAAGGTAATTAGTAATAATGGTTCCGAAGATACGTGTACTTGTGGTTCCTAAGCTGTTTCATTTCCCAATCTCATACCATAATTCCTCGGGGTATGCTTACGTGTGAGTTGCATTTCCTAAAATTTGTTGAATTGTGGCGAAGATCGACTTGTAGTAGAATTTCTACTCTGCGTCAGTAGAAACATTGTAAGCGGAGCAGAAAAAGGGTAAGTGTACTTTCAAATATTGGAGCGACTAAAAACAGTCCGAAACATTTGTCATTTTCCACTTCTCGTTCCCACTCCTTTGCACCCAGCTGTCTAGGATCAATGAAAACCCACTCTTATAACAGGACCATTTTGAATATTGCATGCTGCGGCACAGAAAAACTACAAAAAACATTTCTAGTCAAAAACTGCACAAGATTTTAGATTTTATATAAAACTATGACAATATTCGACTGTAGTCAGTGGCAGTTATGTAAAGATCCATGTAGCCGTCCACAGGCGTGGTGCCGTATCATGAGGATCCTAATTTACATTTCTCGACGTCCTGTCTGTGAAAGTGTCACAAACCTTCTTAATAAAAGGTATGTGGGTGGAGCAACGAGTTAATACCAGTTAGAAATACTTACAGCCATTGTCCGATCCGGCCATCTTTCTAAATTCTGCCACACGTACTCATAAAGCGTGCTCGTCGGCAACTTAATATCTTTAAGAGGCGATTTTATAATTCCTTCCTTCGTCCAAGGACACTGACTGAGAAACCTTACACCAACACTGATGGGTTTGAATCTCCTTTTGGTTACGGATAGAGACCGACTGTTTGCAATAAAAAAATATTTAGATGCCATTATTACTCAATTAGTTTTACCTGAAATGAAAGAAATACTATGAAGTGAAGTTTTCATAATTATAGTTATGCAAGGGTTTATTATTACGAGACCTCTGCAAAATGTATAAGTATAGTTCGGGAGCATTTAATAATGTTATTAAAGTACGATACTATAGTCTCTATCTCTAGGTCATCTGTTGCCATTGTATAAAGTTTATGACTGTTATTACGTTATATCCCAGTCAGTAATACGTAATAATAAAAAAGATATGTGGCGACAAGAGCAAAGAGCAATCTGAACATGTGAAGCCAAGTTTTAGGGTTCCGTAGTCATCAAGGAACTCTTATAGTTTCGCCATTTCCGTCCGTCTGTCCATCCAGCTGTCCGTCTGTCCGTATGTCCGTCTGTAGCTTAGCTCAGAGACTGTTCGAACTATAAAGCTGCGGTTTGGCATGGATATTAGTCACGCTGGCAAAGTGGTAGAATAAAGTCTTGGAAGATGTAATAGTGTAGGGTATCGATGAATAGCTCTTTCAAAAGTCAAGTCAAGAGTCAAGTTAGTGAAAACAATTTTTCAATTGAGAGATGCGTTTGTCAAATATTACGCTTGAGCACTTGCTCATTGTGTTAGATGGTACGTTTGTGAAACAATATAGCTTCTGATTCTGTCAAGTCTAGTGAGGAGAAAATGTAACCCCCGCACAAAAAAAAGAACAACGACGGACGGAAATAGGATAGCTTTTCTTCTGATTCTGATATAGCTTCTGATTCTGTCTAGTCTAGTGAAGAGAAAGTGTAATCCCCGCATAAAAAAAGGTGGAAGGAAAGCTAGCTTTCCTTCTGATTCTATGAAGTCAACTGAGGAGACGATGAGTAAGTAACGGGACACACAATAAGGGCGCACATTAAAATACAGAAAAACGACGAACGGGAATGATTACCTACTTCGCTCAGAGACAATCTGAATCAATCAATAATCATGCTCCACAATACAAGAGAAACAGCTCTCTTCTCTCTCCTGTTGGCATCGAGGAATTTCAATGGCACATACCTAGTAGACAGCAATTACACGCTCAATCCGACGTCAGTTTAGTCTATCAGTCTGGTAGAATGACGAGAGAATGATTGTGTAACCCTCTCAGACTGACGGACTGATGGTCCGGACTGGTGAAAATGGATGAATGACAGTAAACTGGCAGTCCTGAATAGTGCCTTACCATGAGTTTACAATAACTGTACTACCTAGCGACTGTATTAACGTTTTGTATGGAGAATTAGTTCTACGAAGTAACCGGTAGGGGCGCTGTACTATTCTCCATACGAATCGGTAACGCAGTCGCTAGCGAGTAGGTACAGTCACTTTAACTCATGGTAAAGGGACTGAAATAACGTCAGACTAAGCGTGACATCGATGTCTTACGATTAACATTGGAACAAGATTAGTGATAACGATAACGAATGTGTTATTAGGTGACTTTTGGTGCATAATGCAAATATTCAAAGAAATGCGTTATCTTAATAGCAGTAAAAATAATGCAAGATATGAAAAACTCAAGAACAATGGAAACACTTTCATTCAACGCTTAAACATTATTAACACATTCACAGACACATACTCGACTGCTCGTATCCATTTTGAAAACTGCATGCCGCGGTAGACTAAACTCATACATAAAGTTCTAGTTACTATGTTTTGCGTTTGACCAAAATGAGTACCAAGTTTTATTCAAAGATTTCAAAGTATTGATGAAGTAATGAATGAATATATCTGAATAAATTTACCTTCTTAAAGTGTTGTTTAACTTTACAATCCACACGGAATGTTCAAATTCCGTTCAATGTCACAGTTGTTTACTATAAAACCGTTGTTTATTTCCATAGTTTAAGCGCGACGACTAATCAATTGACCGGTCGCGACTACAGACAGACTGCCACTATTGATGCAGTGTTTGTATTGTATGTTTATATTAATGTGTTCACTAAACCGGTAAAGCGTAACTGACATGCTACGACTTTCGGCGGCAAGCGGCGCGGTGAGCGGTTGAGCGACAGGCGCGGCGGCCATACGTGTGAACGAGACACACGTACCGTGTACCGCTGACGCTCGCCGCTATGACCGAAGTCGTTAGCTGGGCTGTAAGTCGGATTCACGCACAGAGAGGTTGGTATTATTACGTCTCTATCGTGAAATAGGCTAAATATTTGCAGTTCAGGCCTTGTGCACAAATCACGTGAGGGTCACAAAAAATCACGACAAATCACGTTGGGGAAGGGAGGGGTACAAGGAGAGCTCACGTGTATTTTTCTAAGAAAAAAATTACCACATGAGTAGACTTTTTCTCGGTTTTGTTAAAAATTAATCTTTACTTGTTAAACCACTTCAAAATAGCCTATTTTACGAAATTCTGGCGGAAAAAAATACACGTGAGGTTGTGAGGGGGAGGGGTAACGAAGAACCTCACCAAATATCACCAGGGAGCAGGGGGGTCAAAAAGTAGCCGAAAAAACAAAAACCTCGCGGGATTTGTGCACAATCCCTAGCCCAACTGACTAGATGCAATGGAATATTAGTATACATACATACAAAAATACACCTCTCATCACCTATATACATGTCGTTTAAAATTGAAAGAAAGAAATACATTTATTCGTGGCGTGACCATAAAAGATAATAACATAAAGGTTGTGACGGATATGATAAAAAAAAACAATAGGCAACTATAATTATTATTATGCTGGTGCCACGAAAAGATCCCAACCTCAGTATGATGCTAGCTCGAGAGCCAGCGCTGATCTTCCGGTGGGGACCATATGGGAATTAATTGCCAGTCAACTAAATGGCTAAGCCGTTGAATCGGTGCCTCATGGCATTAAATCCGCCATTTGTACTTTTACTTCTGTATTTTGTGCAATAAAGTTTAAATAAATAAGTAAATGAAATCGACCACTGGCGGGGTTAAGGTCTTCGCACATTATAATAACTCAACGGCGACTCGATTCTATGCCAAATATTGAAATTTAAGCCCTATGTCATATTTACTAGGTTTAATTTCGACGATGCACCGACGCATCGTCCACTACTAATATTATTTTTTGAAATTAAACCTAGTAAATTTGACATAGGGCTTAAATTTCAATATTTGGCATAGAATCGAGTCGCCGTTGAGTTGTTATAATGTGCGAAGACCTTTATTTCTTCTCTTAAGAAAGCAAAGTAACAATACCTACTTACAGTACTTACTACATTTGACCTATCAAATGAATACCGACAGTTTATCAAACGGTTTTAATTAGCTGGCTAATTCAACCGGTTGGCTGCAATATAAAGACGGAAAAGAAAGAAAGAAAATACATTTATTTCCAAAAATAAAATAACACCGTTTAATGTACATACAAATAATTACAAAAAATTGGGTAAGTGCGAGTCCGACTCGCGCATGAAGGGTTCCGTACCATAATCTATAACAAGTTTATTGTATGGGAGGCCCCCCTTTAAATACGGAACCCTAAAAAGAAAGACAAAATAAAATAAAAAAACAAATAAAACAATGGCAACAGGACAAGCTCAGCAATGTGCTGGGAGCCCAGACGCGATGCAGTTTCAGCGTTGATTTTCAGCTTTCCCAGTAAGTGATTTAATCGACTACCACACTACTATTTAAAAAAAATGTATACTTAGCTAAACACAAAGAGAAAGCTGTATAAAAATATAATAGATAATCGTGCATACGGAGTTCTGTATCGCAGTTTGAAACACGCTATGCCGGTTTTCTGACAACATTAGATAATGACGACCTACAACATAAACAATATGCCTCAGTATGCGTCGTATTAGTGCGGTATTCACTCATGTAGTACGCCGCGATTAAAACAATGGAAATAAACGGAATCTGTTTTATGTTTAGTGAACAATTGTGATTTTGTAAAGGAATTGAATATTCTCTTTGTTATAAAGTTCAACATTATTTAACGAAGGTAAAATTGATTCAAATGGATTGCACGTTCACGGACACAGGTCCATTTTCATGTTGCGGCATAGAGAAAACTCACATCTAGCCTTAAACAGCACAAGCCTAATTCATTTTAAAGTAATGTACTGCACATCCTTTCGATATGGTAGACTCAGACATGTAAAAGTGCCCTTGTAGCCTAATTACAGAATAATTTCCTTTATTTCATTATTGATTTCACTGTGGTTTATTTAAGTGGAATTTCATTATTATACCGGATGCGTGGTATATTTGTTATTCATGCCTAGCCGAAATGGATCCAATATGACAAGTGGCAACGCTACAAATATTTCGGCAAAAAGTGGAAATGTTGTAAGTGACTAAGGGCCAAACTCAATTACAAGATACGATCGTATCTTTCATTGTTTATTTTTGCTTATTCTTCTACCCAAAGGTTGTCTGGAAGAGATCGCTCTTTAGCGATTAGACCGCCTATTGTCTACCATTTATAAATTAAGGTTTCAATTGTAACATTTTTCTTGTTGGTGTGCAATAAAGAATTATTGTATTGTATTGTATTATCTTTGGCCCTCAGGAACTAACTGGCTCTTACAACATTTCAGCTTTTCAATATCTGTTTTTTCTCATTTTATCACTCATTTAATCAACATTTCAATCTAAAATCCGCTGTCATTTTCGAATTATGTATTTTTTTATGAAAAAACACAGCACACGTATATGTCTGTCTGTCTGTCTCTCTATCTGTCTGTCACAGTTAATTTACTTTGAATCTACTACACCGATTATTGAACTAGGAGAAACTTCACTTTACTGTATTATCAATGTACAATTCCGTACATTGCTATAAGTATGTACTAAAATATCTTTATATCTGTTGGTATATTTGCCATTTTTTCTTGTCTTAACTGCAATAAAGATAACGAGTGTTTTCTTTTGTTTTTTCATTATGTAAATAATATACTAGGTATGTGTGTTTATACTTGACTTTTAAGTATCTACAGGAATAGCTAGATGTAAAAGTAGTTCTAAGATACTTTGAATATAAACTTTAATTGGTGTTATTTTCATAGTTATTCTTATTGATTACCAATAATTTCAGGTAGCACGAATTATGCAATAATGGCATCCAAATACTTTTCTAATGCTAGTCGAACTCTAGCCGTAACCAAGAGGAGTCTCGAATCCTATAGCATTCGTGTTACAAGAAAGCTCAGTGGGACTTCGTGGACGCAGGAAGGAATTATAAAGTCACCTTACAAAGATATCGAGTTACCGAATTGTTCGCTACACGAATACATATGGCAGAATTTGGACAGATGGCCGGATCGGACTATGACGGTTAGTATTTTCTACTAGTATTTAGCTATACCTGGGCCTGGGTACTTATAGTCATACGTATTTTTATGAGTACCTCAGGGTAATCCATTTGGACTACCATTCACAATTCACAAATCTTTAAATCATAAAACAAAGATTGTGAACTTCTAGAAATTCGTGTCGCGGTGTCTGATGTAAATATTTGATAAAGATATTATTCGTGATATCTATTAATTTGTAATTGATTATATTGAATTCATAGGAACACTTATGATACATAATATATTATATGTAATACGTTATGAAATCGAACTAGTTGATAGACTGAGTAGTAAAAAGTTAAAAGATAGCCACTTAAAACCAGAAATGAAACTCTTCCGATCCAGTTAGTTTTAGGAGATGCAATGGTATTATGCTAGCTGCTTAATTTTTTTTAATACCTATGGAAAACGAATCTGCTATCATAATCGCAGTTCTGATTGAAAATGGACCAGCAAAAGCTAAAAACGAGTACACATATTCCCATACAATTAGAGTTATTTCTACTGACTTTAAAAAAGTATCATATTTAGCCTAATTTAGCAGCGGCTAATGCACGCTTTACTTACGGCGACAAGAGATTAAAGTCCAAACTAGTAGAGTTTACTGACAAATTAAATAGGTTTAGGTTTCACAATCTCCTTCACTTTCTAGCTCTTCCATGTCACCAACTTCGCTTTCCTCTGTAACCTTAAACCTTCCGAATGTTTATTACAAACAAAGGTAGACTATCATTAGAACCAACGTTACATTTGTTTGGATTACGATAATAATCATCATAACTTTGTAATTTCCAGGTGTGTGGGTTGACGGGTCGCGGCTACACGTACGAGCAAGGCTTCAAGCTATCAAATACCTTCGCTGCAAACCTCAGGAAGAAGTTCAAGATCAGAGATGGCGACACAGTAGCCGTCATGTTGCCGAACATTCCAGACTATCCCGTAGTCGCTATGGGAATACTTGGTGCTGGAGGTGTCATTACTAGCATCAACCCTATTTACACTGCACGTGAGTGTTGCTGTATTTTATACCCTTCAAGTTACGGACGAGAAAAAAAATAACGCTACACATTAAGAAACCAATCATACTTCACATTATATAACCCATTGTTAAGTCTCTTTGAAGTGTAAAATATTAATGATCTCAAAAGCAAGCTAATATTTACCTAATTTTAAGTTTACAGAAGAAACATGCCATCTTTATATTTAAACAATTGCTTAAATATTTAGTAAATGTAGTGCTTAATATTCAAGTAGAGGTAATTAATATTCTATCAAGCTGATTTTCGTTTAAACCTGGCTTTATTCACATTCCAGATGAAGTCACGCGAATCACGCTACCAAAAATCAATTACGTCGTCAAAAAAGCCTTAAAAATTGCCAAATTGGCATTCTAATAATTGTTATAAAATATGTCGAAACTGCAACAAAGCTTGGGCCATTGATACCGGTGCAACGCGTTAACCTCTAATCCAAAGATACCGGGTTCGATTCCCGGTCTCTTTCGCCCGGTTACGCATTTCAATTTTTCTTTGAGCTTTCATCTTTGTATTAGTGGTTCAAGATAAAAAAATGATTTGTGTACCCACATTAACGAGATATTACATGTTTCATAAATTTACAAAAACACTTATTTTCGCCACACCTGATTTATTTTCACTTTTCAGATGAAGTTCAACGGCAACTCGTTCTGTCAGATGCAAAATTAATAGTAACGCTACCAGAAATCACGGACGTTGTCAAAAAAGCGCTCACAATCGCCAAATTGGACATTCCAATAATTGTTATAAAAACTGATGAAACAGCAACACCAGATGGCACTATACTATTTAATGAACTAAGCGTTGATGCTAATGTTGATCTATCACCTTTGAAAGAAGTACGACGAAGTGCTACCGATATAATTATGCTTCTTGCCATATTCAAGTGGTACTACAGGAGTGCCCAAAGGAGTAGAGCTGACAAATTCAAATTTAATAGCTAACTGTGAACAAATAAACGAACCAGGAATCATATGTCATAATGAAACAACAGGTAATCGTAATTAAATACACGTGACTCTATTGATGACTAGTGTTGATAGCATTTTAGTTACGGGGTTATTAAAATTACCAAATTACTAGACAATACAATACCGTTTTATGAGTAAATTAAAAACCAGGACAAATATAACTTTTAAATAAATTCCATATAATCTCTATTCTACCACAGAATAGATAATAGTACAAGTACAGAAGGCACACTACTTTGATCTTTACAAAAGCCGCTTTTTTTAGCCAAAAAAATATGATTTATGGCCCTTCTAAAGTCGTCGTCCCCAGCGCAAGCCAAACGGAACGTTAAAGCTGCGTGCCAACGGTGAAAATGAATTGGCTCGCTTGCCGCGTCGCCGAGAGCGAGGGCTGTCAACGACTTAAAATAAAAATGTATTTCCTATTTATTTCTTGCATTCAATATAGAGAGCAATATATTTATATTCTTCATACATTATATTAATTATTTCATTATTCAACTATAAAGTAATCAATCTCAGAATTTGGACGAATTGAATCCACCACCAGGCTGCAAAACATTTTAGCTTTATTTTTAAACATTTTAATACGTATAATATAATAAAATAATGCAACGAATGCGTTACCTTAACATGCAATTAAATTCTTGAGCTTCATTTTGTTTTTGCTTAGTTGTCCGATATTTATTTATTTATTCATATATATATTCATCACTACACACCTAGTATAAAACAAAGTCGTTTCCTCGTCTGTCTGTCTGCCCCTATGTATGCTTCGATCTTTAAAAATACGCACGGACGCACCGTGCCGTGCCGTGCGAAGCCGGGCGGGTCGCTAGTAACAAATAAAACATGTACAAAGGCGAACTTATCCCTATTAGGGATCACTTCCAATACATTTCTTTTAACTCATTATTTATATATTTTATATACTTACTTATCAAACTATCACTCAATCGTTTATTCATTACTAGTAATTTTACAAACTTCATATCAAATATTATTATAAAAACCTCTATGATTGTTGATTTAGTAGTAGACATACTTATTTTACTAGAATTTAAATTGACAAATATCAGTAAATAATCAATTCAAAATTACGTAAGTACTTAACAATTAAAATTGATCTGAGTAACCAGTGTTAAATATGGAAGTAGATACACCTGCAATATGTTTTTTTATTATTATTCAGTAACTACTTAATATATATTTGTATAGAATCTTTTTATCGATTCATATTTTTTTATGTGGTAATACCACATTTTTTATTTTTATAAATAATGACACAAAGGTAAATTAAGAAAGAAAAATTGAATGCGATCTACTACAATCGAAGCGGGATCATTGTTCCTACAACCCGCTGCGATACAATATCTTTTCGCTGTCTTTTTACTCATTCAAACACTTTATATTATAATATAACACTGGTATCAACAGATGAATGAGGAACGTTCACTTGCGACGTACATAAATCGGAAGAGCGTGCGCGCGAATTTCGTGTACGTGCGTTCCGAGACACAGCGTGGCAGCCACTGAATAGTCCCCATGCATGAGGCCACCGGCATGTACTTGTAGCGGGAAAAGTTTATCGCGGAGTGCGCCCCGCCTGATTCTACCTACACCAAAGCATTATTGATTTTCTAAATTCCACTTATCATTTGCAGCATCCCACCAAGACGCAGTGATGGCAGTGTTGCCATTCTTTCACATATATGGCGCAGAGGTACTTATGTTTCACAAACTGTCCCAGGGCATCAAGCTGGTGACCCTGCCCAAGTTCCAGCCAGAAGCGTTCCTGAAATGCTTAGAAAATTATAAGACTAACCTATTGTTTGTTGCTCCTCCAATTGGTAAGAAAGAAAAAAAAAATCAAATAATCAGGTATTTTTCATAAATTAAATCCTATCCTGAAAATGAAGCCGGAAGACGTATCTGATAGGGTGTTCTATAAATCTCTGGACAACCTTCAAAAGTCGTTTCTTTTAAACGAACATAAACTTATACGTAGGACGACTTTTAAAATGATATTTCTTTGATTACACGTCTGAAATATTTGCCAACGGGAATCTTGAATTTGACCCTATGATTTAATTGTGTTTCAGTCTTACTAATGGCTTCACACCCAGCGGGAACTCCCAAGACATTCCAATACCTGGAGGTAATTATCAACGGAGCCGCTCCCCTGGCTGCCTCAGATGCTGATCGGTTTATAGACAAGGCCAAGGTAACCAGAGAAGAATTTAGAGCAACCATCTAAAAAAATATATCGAAACAATATGGAGCCTAAAGCTAAGTCACAATTTCGAAACTACACCGAAATGGCTCAGTGACCACAATTTAGAAATTAATTTAAAGAAAACTAAAATTATACAATTTAAACCAATTAAAAAAAAAACCATTAGAATTAAAATTAAAAACAGACGCGTGTACGAGTAGCAATATAGAAGAGGTCAAAGAATTTAAATTATTAGGCATTACAATAGACTCTGGTATAAATTGGAAAGCTCATATTCAAAATGTTAAAACCAAATTATCTAAATTTGTATATGCACTAAATGTATTGAAATCAAATACCAACTTTGAGTGTGCATTATCTGCGTATTATGCGTATGCACATTCATGGCTCCAATACGGTGTGATGCTTTGGGGAGGTAGTACTGAAGCCCAGCAATTGTTTGTCATGCAAAAAAAATGCGTCCGCATTTTGGCCAACGTCCACATACCCAACAGTTGCCGTCCATATTTTATAGCTAACATAAATTATTGACTTTACCGTGTATTTACATATTCCAAGCAGCTCTTTTTGTTCGCGAAAATTCATACCTGTTCGAAAAGTAAAAAGATGTCGCGACGACCAGATCGCAGTATAGGAATAAGTTATTGCTACCAAAGTCTAACTTGGCAATGTATAAAAATGGTCCACATTATAAATGTATTTTAATTGCAAATAAAGTCCCGGAATCAATTAAACAGGAAGGCAACAACAAAATATTTAAAAATAAATTAAAGGCACTTTTAATCGAGAAATGTTATTACACAGTAGACCAGTTTTTAAATGATAATACATTATAAATAACACTCAAATTGACATTTTATATTCTTGTATACTAATCTATTTTTATTAAATTGAATTATATTAAGTTAAATTATGCATGTTAGTATTAAGTTATTGTGTGCCCTTGCAGGGTGTCATGTTCTGACTTATACTGTATGTAACACTTTAACCAAAATGTACATGGCTTTACAAGTGAATAAATATGAAATATGAGATAGAAAAATACTTAAAAAAAATTGAGGGCCATCATCTCTTGATAAGAAAGATGGGCCCTCCATTGATTCATTTGGAGGGGTTGCTCCATTCATTCTATTTTTGTACAAATAAATTGTAATAAGAAACAGTATCCTGCATTTACTGCATTAATCAGTCATTTACCCATGTTTATACAGTTGCACAATTTTTTAATCTTTTCAGAGGAACATTGACTTTAGGCAAGGCTACGGTCTAACAGAAACGTCACCCACGGTTACGCTTACCCCTAAACGAATGAAGAACTATGGAAGCGTTGGTCTTCCAATCCCCAACACTGAGCTTAAGATTGTTGATAAAGATCTTAAAACTCTTGGACCTAATGAGGTACGTTTATAAACCATTGATGACATTACAAACATTAAGGGCGTGTGGTCAGTGGACCAATTTAAACTGATTTAGTTACTAACTCAGATATAGGAAATGATGGTTAGCAATTAATCTGTAATAATTGTATACGAAGAGAGTGGATGAATACAAATTAATCAATCAAAGATGAGGCTCAGACACTTTTCCGCGGACTAACAAAACAAACAATTTATTTAGTAAATTAGTATGAATATTGGTATGATCGCAAAGTAAAGCCTAATTTAGTGAATCACAAATGATTTCGCAATTTAATTATCATGATTTCAGAAAGGAGAACTGCTAATTCGTGGCCTGCAAGTTATGAAAGGTTATAGGAACAATGATAAAGCTAACAAAGAATCGTTTACGGATGACGGATGGTTTAGAAGCGGAGATTTAGCAGTTGGAGATGAGCAGGGTTTAATCACTATTGCTGATAGATTGAAAGAACTGATTAAGGTACTGTATTTCTTTCTTCTTCTTACTTTGATTATACTAAGGTGATCTTGTATCACTTGCTGTAGTACGTTGTCACACGTTGCCACTGCGATGGTGCTGGAAGGAGCACACTGAAAAAAAAAAATAGATCAACTACTTCAGTACTAGCTAAATCGTGCTCAGTAGTAGTAACCAATTTTACATAACTTATTTTGGTTACTAGTAGCCGCCGGTTGATCAGTCCTTCGATTTATGTAACTAGCAGCTAATATTCGAGCTACTGTTAACATTTTATTTTTCAGTGCAGACTGCAAAGTCTTATCGCAATACTTGAAATCTCTGCTCCTCGTTAGTGTGTGTGAAACAATGTGGTTAGTAAAATATGATAATTTTAACATAAATTTGAATAATTTTCACGTGTTGTTAGGAAATATTTGTTTAATTAGATTTGCCAATTCATTGCCAAAGCCCTAAAAAAGTTCAAACCTTACCACATCGGCATTACATAACCAGAAAAGTATTCGACCTCTTAATCCTGCGCTTGGCATAGTATTCGAGTTCCTTAAATTTCTGTAATTTTCCAGGTCAAAGGTTTCCAGGTGCCACCAGCAGAACTTGAAGGGGTGCTTCGTGAGCATCCATCCGTGGACGACGCAGCCGTTATAGGGGTTCCGCACAATACCCATGGAGAATCTCCAAAAGCATTTGTAGTCCTGAAGAAAGGGCACGATGTACCGCCGTCGAACATTTGTGATTTTGTAAAGGAGAGAGTAGCCGAATACAAAAGAATAAGTGACGTTACATTTTTGAACGAGCTACCAAAAAGTGCGACTGGGAAAATATTGAGAAGGAAGTTGAAGGATAAATATACATGACTTTTCCTTAGAGGGAAATTAACCAATTAAAAAATTAACACACCTCGTAGTGTGGGAATTGTGTCTGCGCAAATTTAAACATAGTTTAATGTTGCAGTTTGTTACCAATTATATAATTAAGTACAGCATAATATAAATCACCTACATAAGTACGAGTCAAACAAACCCTTTCGGTAACCTATCATAATCCCGAATTTTCATTTGCCCGAAAGCTATTTATTCCAAAACTATTAATATTTTCAGGACTTTATAAACGTCGTTGTAAAAAACCCGTTACGTTAGGTTTGTTTTATAATTATTTTGAAATATTAATAGTTTTGGAATAAATAGCTTTCGGGCAAATGAAAATTCGGGATTATGATAGGTAACCCTTCAATACCTCGAAAGCTAGCTGACCTTTAAAATTTACTTCGGTCCTTATCCTTATTATTAATATTTGCATAATGTTATACAACGCCATCTATATATACGGTATCAGCAATACTAACTCAAGGGAAAGGTATAGCTTGACCTGATTTTTTCTTGGTTCACTCTATTGGAGCTAGATGGCGTTGTTATTTTATTTGACTCGTAAAAATTAAATAATAGTGACATGAAACTCAAGATAAGTATTTTGAATCTTGTCACCTCTCATCCTGGTATATTACATTAACTAGAAAAAAGTTCCTTTACATTTCAAAATTTCACAGCTAAGACTTCTTCGTATTAATGAACTGAGGCAATCTTATTTTTTTTGGTGCAGTGCTCGTTTGCACTTAAATTGTACATACAGCAAGCACATTGCAAGCACAAGAGGTGGTTGTTTATTGGTCCTTCGAACCGGATTTAAACCAGGGACCTCCTTCTTCAGGTTACCATCTGGAAAATTTGTTTATATTACACTTAATGTCCAAAGTCCTGTCTACGAACCAACCATGGAGTGTGATAATGTCAGCCTTATCGGTTATTATGTACTAGCGGCAATATAAAATATTATCAACTTATCTTTTTGTAAGCATTCAAGGACGAGCAGATACTAAAGGCGAGCAGAATTTTAATATTATTAAAAACTGTGAATAATCATAAATAAATATATGTGAAAACAGTTCTGAGGGACGATGTACCTAGTATTATATACTTGACATTTGAATAAATATATAATAAAATATGTGTTTAAAATCACATTACATTTTTCTTTCCTAATTTACCTTTGTGTCAATATTTATAAATCATGATTATTTATAATTATTATATTGGTGAAATAAGTTTCTCTTTTGTTATAATTTTCATTGTTTACAATACCTTGTGGCATGGAATCCGCCATTTGTAAACTTTTTTTGTGCATTATACGTAGTTTAAATAAACAAAAACGCCGCAATCAATATCTGCATTGCAAGCGTATTTAAAAACGCTTGCAATGCAAATAAAAATATTTAACATTAAATTCCTCCTCTTTAATTTAATATTAATTCAGTCTCCCGTAGTAGGCCATAGATCAGAAAAATTTAGAATTGGCAACATTTCAAATACTATTCAGTTTAAACTAATTTCACTATAATATTATCACAAAACACGATAGGTACTATAACACTTATTTGTTATACTAGTTTTTAGGGTTATACCCAAAGGGTAAAAACGGGACCCTATTACTGAGACTTCGCTGTCCGTCCGTCCGTCCATCCGTCTGTCACTAGTTGAAATTTTCACAGATGATGTATTTCTACTACAACAAATACTAAAAATAAAATAAATATTTAAGGGGGACTCCCATACAACAAACTTGTTATAGATTATGGTACGGAACCCTTCATGCGCGAGTCCCACCCCAATTTTTACAATATTGAAGAAATTTGAAAGCAGCGTCATCTAAGAAACGGCCCACTTCATGACGTCACCTTGTGGAAAATTTGATAGTCACAACCACAACCAAACCGAACGGACCAAAAATAAACATTGCCGTGCAACGCTAAAAGGTCTTATCCTCATACGGATGTCATAGTAAGATACGTCCTTTTGCCGTAGCGTGGCAGAACACAAAGAATAGTTTTACAATTTCCATACTAAATCAGCTTTAGTGATAGTTCGTCTGTATGATTTTCTGCGCTGTGACGAACAACTGGTCGCCTACGCTTTTTTAGAATGTAGAACTTTTCAAATGAATTTTTCAACCACAAATTGGGATACTTTTGTAAAAATGTGGTACCTAATTTTTTTTCCTTTATTTGATAACTAGCGATCCGATCCGGCTTCATACGGGTGCCATGCTGAAAATGATGCATGTATTGTATTATACATATAATACTTATACATACGTTCCTCTTTAATCACTCGAGTATATTATTATACCATGACTCTATCTATAAAAAAAACTGGCATCAAAATCTGTTGCGTAGTTTTAAAGATACATAGGGACAGACAGACAGACAGACAGACAACAGGAAGCGACTTTATTTTATACTATGTAGTTATATCAATAAAAAACCTGGTTAGAAAATTTAATGTTGTCAATTACGATGATATTATATAGGTCTTCCTCATCGATTTCGACAACGACGACCCAATGCAAAAACCATGGATTTCTATTGTGGCCTCTGATATGGCTACCTAGGCCGAATTTAGTTTAGCATGACGATTAAATAACGCTTGTCGTTCCCGCTTTTAAAATTAATGAACTTGCTACAACAGCACGAGTCGAGTCATACTCATACAATGATACAAACCGAACGGGAAGCGAGTGAGTCGACAGTCCAAATCTACCTACAGACGCAGCGAGACGCGCGTCTAGTACTATGTACATAAACATTCCATTCTAATTGTGATTCTAAACAAGTAAAGGTTACAAAGGTTCATCTATAGGTTTGGTGTGGATATGGAGAAGTCCGTGAATTGTTAGAATACATTTAGCATGTTATAAGTGTGTAAATAATTAGGAGAGACATAACAAAGTGTACAGGTACGTAGTAATCCACAATCACTAGAATATAGATAAGTGGGTATAAGTAAAGATGATTTGTAGGCAAGTAAATAGTGGAAATACATAAGGTAAAACTATTTAACAACAATTTGGCTTTGTGTGATAAATAATTAGGTATAAATAACTTAATCCGCCTGGTGACAACTGACAACTAAAACTCAGTAAAATTTCTGTCACTGCTCTTCGAAACCTCGTATTTAGTTTGTAGATTGATACTAAGATACGAGCTTGTTATCAACAGACGTTATAGTTATTTGTAAACGCCGGCAGCAGTAAATATTGTGTTGTCTATTATTCTATTCAAGGTCACACAGCATGTCTGGTTGATATACGTTAGCATTATAAAAAATAATAGGTACCTATAGCAAGCAATCGTTTGAAATTTAGACTGTAACAGGCTTTTCTTAGAGTCTATTTTACATCGACCGATGTCTTTTGGCGTATTTTAATTTTGTACTAACGTCAGGATATATTTGTGATTAGTTATGTATATTCTTAATTTAAAATGTATTCGAATGTTGACTGCAACAGTATTGATATATCAAAGGTTAACTGGAAGAGATCGATTATAGTAGGAATAAGTTCGCCTTTGGACATGTACTATTTGTTATAGATGTATTTCTGTTTTTACGTCTACAATAAACATATAGGAACGGTTCCAGTAGCAAATTTCTCGAAGGAGCCTCTACGTGTTGAATCCGTATTCCTACGCAAGCCTTCCCCAATACCGAGACGTATGAGCCCGAGATTAGAAAACTAGAACTAGAAAGCGAGAAACAAATAATAATTATAAAATCAATTTAGCCCTAAAGTAAGCTCTACTCGTAGTAAGCTTGTGTTATAGATACCTACTAGACGGCGATATACATACATATAGATAAACACAAACTTAAATACATACACGCAACCATGACCCACGAACAAATATTCGAGTTGTTGGGATTCGAACCCAGGACCGCCGGCTCAGCAGGCGCACTACAAACTGCGCAAACCATCGTATAAATCTATACTATTAAATATAACAATACTATTAAAGTTTTCTATGGAGAGGGGTCATATTCATATTATCATAATTTCAGGAAAAGTAATTTTAAGAGACCTTATTCCAAATGTTTGCAATGAAGCGAAAAGTTGAAAAATTTAATGGTTCAGAAGACAGATTCGAACCTGCGTTTCCAACGGCTTTCCGAGCCAACACGGGCGTCCTACCAACTGGACCACCGAACCAGATGTCAGAGCCCTTGAATCTTTCAACCAGTTGCTTGAACATGCCTTAGGGTGACATCGTAGCGCCATCTACCGTAAAGATTTAGTCTTTATCGTCGGCACCATCGTTTCAAATTTGTTGAGAATCGATAGTAACGATGTGCTACACCCTTTTTTTTAACAGGAATAAGGCCTCTTAATAGCGTGATGCAGGACCGTCATTAAATTTGTTTTGTACGGGTGCGCGGTGCCATGCCAGTTTGGCGCCACCTGCTGGTCATAATTTCCATTGTTTTTCATTTTTTTTTCAGATCTAGATATACTGCATATTGCAGCCATGGCCTCTAGACGACTATTTAGGGCGAGCCGTACAATAAATTTAACGCAACAGAGTTTAAAATCCTTCAGCACGAGCGCAAGAAAACTTAATACTTCGCCTTGGACGCAGGAAGGAGTTCTAAAGTCACCTTTAACGCCTATAGAGGTGCCAAATAGTACTTTATATGATTACATATGGCAGAACTTGGACAAATGGCCCGAGAGGACTATGGCTGTGAGTATTGATTAGGGTATTTCGGTAGTTTTGATCGCATGGTGAGGATATATATGTATAGATGTTTTGTTATTACGATTTCCAGGTCTGTGGCGTAACGGGTCGGGGCTACACGTACGAGCAAGCCTTCAAGCTGTCAAATACCTTCGCTGCGAACCTCAGGAAAAAGTTCAAGATCAGGGATGGCGACGCGGTGGCCGTCATGTTGCCGAACATTCCAGACTATCCCATAGTCGCTATGGGAATACTTGGTGCTGGAGGTGTCATTAGTAGCATCAACCCTATTTATACTGCGCGTGAGTATTTTTTGTCCACAAAATGGAACGCAGGCAGCATAATTATGTGTTTTTGTGTATATCTGTTACCATTATACTGGAGAACGACTGTACCGTTTTCGATGCGTTTTTGGATTCAGGGGCTATAATATCAGAACTTTCAGGAGCAGAGCACAAAGGCCATTCCATTGAGAAGAGGCGTAAGACAGGGGGACGTTGTGTCCCCGAAACTGTTTACGGCCGTTATGGAAGACGCCTTCAAGCTCCTGGAATGGCAAGGACTTGGCATCAACATCAATGGCGAATACATCACTCACCTTCGGTTTGCCGACGACATCGTAGTCATGACAAAGTCGATGGAGGAACTCAGCATGATGCTCGATGACCTCAATTGAGTTTCTCAACGGGTGGGCTTAAAAATGAACATGGACAAGACGAAACTCATGTCAAATGCCAAGGTTGTGCCCATCCCAGTCTCTGTTGAAAACTCGGTACTCGAAGTTGTTGACTCATACATCTACCTAGGACAAGTGGTCCAATTAGGTAGGTCCAACTTCGAGAAAGAGGTCAACCGCCGAATCCAACTCGGCTGGGCAGCGTTCGGGAAACTACGCAATGTCTTTTCGTCCGACATACCTCAGTGCCTCAAGACGAAAGTCTTCAACCAATGTGTGTTACCAGTGATGACTTACGGCACCGAAACGTGGTCTTTCACTATCGGCCTCATCTCAAAGCTCAAAGTCGCTCAACGTGCAATGGAGAGGGCTATGCTCGGGGTGTCTCTACGTGATCGAATCAGAAATGAGGAAATCCGTAGACGAACTAAAGTGACCGATATAGCTCACCGGATTAGCAAGTTGAAGTGGCAATGGGCAGGCCACATAGCACGCAGAGCAGATGGCCGATGGGGCCGAAAAGTGCTCGAGTGGAGACCTCGGACCAGCAAGCGCAGCGTAGGACGTCCACCTACAAGGTGGACAGATGACCTTATAAAGGTCGCCGGAAGGCGCTGGATGCAGGTCGCTTCCAACCGGTATATATGGAAGTCCAAAGGGGAGGCCTATGTTCAGCAGTGGACGTCCTATGGCTGAGATGATGATGATGATGAATATCAGAACAGGTTCATAGGTATGCTTTACAGATGTGGACCACAAGAGAGCGCTGAGATAGCCAAGATGGCGTGTTTTTTTGTTACTTGTTGAGGGAATGCGTTATAAATATGAATAACAATGAACCAAAAACCGACATAGCTCAGTTTTCTAAACAGAACTGATAATGGACATTATTACTCTTAGCACCCGCTATATCAACGAGTCTTGATTGACGACACTTTGAAAGTTGCGCCGTGGGTCGACCCTACAAGGCGGCCTGATCAGGTGGACATCCATGCTAATAAAAAAAAAATATTGCTTTGCTAATCCGCGATATAATGACGCGCTAGTCCATTAATACTATTAACCCGTTATACTTACTTGCGTATTCGGTCTGGCGTCCCCTAATAGTAGAAACGGTTTCGTTGCTGGACGCCATACTGTCAACATCTCTAGCATCTGATGATGACGCCTCATAGAGAGCCGAAACATGTGTCGAGTTTTGTATTTTTGGTGATGATTTCTAATGTTTTATTTGCGTATATTTATTTTTTTATTTTTGTAAGGTGGGTGGGAGAGATTCAACGCTTGAAAAGAATACGCAAGTAAGTATAACTGGTTAGCACTAAGTGAATAGCACGTTGTTACATGGCGGATTAGTAAAGCAATATTATTGTATTAATGATAATACCTGCGATAAGTGAAGTGAGTTATTATCACAACATATAAACGACTTACCGCATATAAATATAATTTAATTACCGGCACAAGGTACCTAATTTAATTACATTTATATGATAAAATCCCGTCTTTGTTATCATAGCGTGTGAGAATTGTATACGTTTAAATAAATATGAAGGAGGTACGTTCAAGTGCGACCACGTAGTCCACGTAGGTACATGAACCGTATAACTGGTCGAATTATAAACGTAAAAAGTATCCTATAACAATGTTTGGATGTCCACCCTGTCCCTGTAACAGAATTGTGTAAAGTCCGTGCAGCCGTTTCGGCGTGATGGCCAGACAAAGAAATGTTTACCAACAGATGTACAAATATTATTTAAAGCTACCAAATTGCTTGCAAATAGGTAACTACGTATAAGAAATAGCGTTAAGGGCATTCCACCAGTACCTTGTGACAGTTACCTTAAAAACATGGCATATAATGAAGTAAGTTGTAATAAAGAAATATTATGTATGGGTTAAAAAAACATCTTTTCTCTTTTCAGATGAAGTCTCGCGACAACTTCTGCTGTCCGATGCAAAGGTTATAGTTACACTACCAGAAATAACGGAAATAGTCAAGAACGCTCTAAAAATGGCTAAGATAGACATACCAATTATTGTCGTAAAAACCAACGACTCTGCAACACCAGATGGCACCAATGTCTTTAATGAACTAAGCGAAGATGTTCATGCTGATCTTTCATGCTTGAAAGAAGTAAGAAGAACTGCACGCGATATTTGTTTCTTGCCTTATTCGAGTGGTACAACAGGGGTACCTAAAGGAGTGGAGTTGACTAATGCAAATATTATGGCCAATTTGGAACAAGTGGGTAACCCTGTGATAAGGGCGCATAATGATACAACAGGTAATCCAACTATTATGTTCAAAAATGTGGAAATTTGTGAAGTCGTTTGGACGTTTGTTAAATATAAGTACGGTAACTGCCAAATCGATTTAGATGAAACGTGACTTAAAGATTTCTTAGACCATAAATTAAAACATAGGATACGAGCAATATACCCAGGGGTCCAAAGGGTTACATGCAGGTGACAGTTTAGAGTTAAACTACAATGGTTTAGAAGATGTTGTTAGTTATCGAAAGTCCTTGAGTCGTGACACCTATGAGCTCCTTTTACCTTCTGGTTCCGTTCCTTTCATACCATACATGTTTAGCCTATTCTTTCTTATTGATGTGATGTAAAAAATGAACAGTGTCTTATTTTATTTTATTTCCTTATTATATATTCAGCAACTCACCAAGACGCGGTAATGTCGGTGTTGCCATTCTTCCACATATATGGCGCTACCCTGATGATGTTCCACAAGCTGTCTCAGGGCATCAAGCTGGTGACCCTGGCTAAGTTCCAGCCTGAAGTGTTCCTGAAGGCGCTAGAATCATATAAGACGAATATTCTGTTTGTTGCTCCTCCTATCGGTAAGCACAAACTTCTTACTTTAATTTTCAGCGTTACAGTCACCATGTGATAATTGCGCTCATAGCGCAAAGGAATGACTGGTTTACCTTTGTTTTATAGACAAGATTTTCATTGAATTTTCATTTAGTTAAAAAAATATTTCATCGAAAGCATTTTTTTTTAACAATAAAATATTTTGCAATGTTATAACACACATCTAACCTAACCTAACCATAAGATAGTATTTTTGAAAGCGTCAACCTATAGATTACTATAGCTTGACACTTTTGTCTTCCAAGGAAAAATTTGTGTGATTATGCTGGATCAGTTCGTCCTGTAGAATCACTTGCAGAGGAATATTACTTTTTGGGGTATCCTACTGGATATAATTCTGTATGCTAAAATCACCCAGGGGATCGTGCTGTATATAGCGATAGGATCAACTGGGTGATCTCATAAGACACATTCGTCCATCTGTTCTGACTATTGTGATGGGAATATATTATTAGGACCTAAAACCCCTTACTCTCTTGGGTTTCAATTAGCCTTACCTTACAGTTAATGTTAACATTCGTGCTGATTGTGTAGAAGAAAATAATTGTCTAAGTTAAACGTTTCCAGTATTAATGATGGCGTCTCATCCGGCTGGGAACGAAAAGACGTTCCAACACCTGGAAATTATCATCAATGGGGCTGCACCTCTGGCTGCTTCAGACGGAGAAAGGTTTATCAGCAAGGTTAAGGTGAGGTCTGGGGTAACACGTATAGGAATCCAAGCTGAGAGAAATTCGATTGATAATGCTATGACCGGTTTTGGATTATTGGTACAGGTACTTGTTTCGAGTCCCAGTGTGGACCACGAGTGAGCACAATTAAAATGTTTGTTTTGTATCTACATCATAATAGAAAAACGCGGCCTTCTGATCATTCTAATGTTGATAAGGTAACTGGAGAGTAAGAGGGATGGCAAAACACGAACACACTGAGAGTTCTCCTTGAAATAGCCCTTGAACCGTACATGGTATACTAACTATAGTAACTCTTCTAGGAATCATCAAAAAAAAAAAAAACATAGGTACTTATGTGTTATTATTTTCAGAGAAAACTAGACTTCAGGCAGGGTTACGGCCTCACAGAAACGTCACCCGTCGTCGCTTTGACCCCTAAAAGGATGGATGACTACTCCTGCGTCGGTCTTCCCCTGCCTAACACGGAGCTGAGGATTGTTGACGAGAATCTGAAGAATCTGGGCCCTAAGGAAGTAAGTTTCATAACTGATTTTACCCAACTACGATAAAACGATGGCATTGACTTTCAAGTGTATGTGCCCATTTATTAAATACAAAGATTAGAAAAAACAAATGCGCTTTTTAATAGAAGCGTTTTCTAAATATTCAATTTCACATAAAAATTATGATTCAATATACAGAAACTTTAAAATCAAAATTCATGACCTGGATGATTTTATGCAGAAAGGAGAGCTGCTGATCCGAGGCCCCCAAGTCATGAAAGGTTACAGGAACAACGAGAAGGCGAACAGAGAAGCATTGATTGAAGGCGGATGGTTCAGAAGCGGGGATCTGGCCGTAGCTGATGAAAAAGGCATCGTAACCATTGCTGACAGATTAAAGGAGTTGATTAAGGTAAATCGTATTATGTAAAAATTCACAATTAAGGGCTTTTGCTTATAATTTAGAGTAGGCGTCACTATCAATCACATGCACCGTAAATCATGAAGTAAAAAATAAATAAAAAAAAACTTTTTGTATAGAATTTAGCTGAAAAATAAATCCAAACAGCTGAAGGGGTTTTCTGATCCAAAAGCCATCTAAGAAGTGCTCATATGTCCCGGTCGGGGGTGTAATGACCGATATAACATCGTTTGATACATTTTCACTAGAAATAACAACATTTGATATAATTTCATAAAATATAATCACTCAAGGGGCATAATAAACTTTTGATATTACAACAAAGTACATATTTTCATGGTGTATAATGTTTAATGAGTATAATAGAGGTTTGATATAACGTTTACCTAATATAATGAACGTATGATATAAGTATTAGTGATATAATGTCTTGTAAGATATAATAATATGTACCTACTTTTTCCTACTGCGGGGGAACGCGAGCCAGTCGTTCGCGGGGTTTCTATCTCCGCTCTAAGGAACGCAAGATAACCAACGAACCTAACCAGGCCAAACTAGGGGTTGTCTGAAAGTATTCTTTCATGCGAGCCAGTCGTTAGCGGGGCTTCTATCTCCGCAAGATAACTAGCGAACCTAACCAGGCCAAACTAGCCCCCCCCGCCCCCCCTTTTCTCTCTCTGCCCAGCCTTTTCTTTTTGCGGCTGTTGGCAATAAATGAGGAACACTACGTATAGGTTATATCAGGTATATGAGGTTATATCACATATACGTTATACCATATTAATATTACATTTAATAATTGATATATTACAAGTTCATTATACCTGATATCGCTTCAAAATATGCCAAATATTGTTATACCAAAAGTACATCATATTATATCCCTTAACCGTTATATAGACTAATAATATACCAAAAGTTGTTATAGCGACCGTCACGCACCCGTCCCGGTCACTTAAGACTGGTAACTCTCTCTGGAGCGAGAACTACGTCGTCGTCCTGGGGAAAGGAATGGGGGAAAAATAACAAAAAGTACTTACTGCACAATTTCACAAAACAGAATTAAACAAAAACTAAAAAAAAAGTTACTTCACCCAAAACCTTATAGATTTTTTATATTTCCAGGTCAAAGGCTTCCAAGTACCTCCAGCGGAACTCGAAGCAGTTTTACGAGAGCACCCTTCCGTGGATGATGCCGCTGTCATCGGTGTTCCCCACAAGTCCCATGGAGAGACACCAAGAGCCTTCGTAGTGTTGGAATTCTCAAAAACAAATCCGTCCTACTCTAACTTGTGTGCTATATGACTTTCTCTGTTACTCACATGGAGACTAGTCTACACTGTCAAGTGTTCGTTGTTTTTATAAGTACCTCTATCCTGAAGAGGTATGCATTGGTTTAGTTTATTATTGATCACGCTGTTTAGTTAGAAGTACACGTCTCTCCTAACAGTATATTAAAATAAATATTATTTTAATTGAATCTATTGTTTATGTTAATATCCCATAACCAACAGGTTATGGGCCCAGTGCATTTAAAGTAAATTAATAGTGGAGTGAATTTAAAATAAAATAAAAGAACTTTTTAGTGCCTAATTTTAAAGACTTGTGACTAAGTGTGTTTTCTGAGTGATTTTGAATAATAATTCAAAATGGACACTGCAAAGTCAAAAAGGAACATTAAGCCATTTAATGGGGACTAATATAGTGTGTGGAAACTAAGAATAAGAAATTTATTAAATAAACTTGATGTTTTGGATGTGATTGACAGTGAAACTCCGGTGATACAGGACAATGAATGGGTTCAAAATGAACGTATTGCAAAGAATACTCTGATAGAATATTTGTCAGACTCTTTATTAGGACTTGTGGGTGAAGACGATAGTGCAAAACAAATATTCGAAAAGTTGAACAATATTTATGAAAGGAAAAGTATTGCAACCCAGCTTGCTTTGCGTAAGCGATTACTAAACTTAAAACTGGAAGGTGATACAACCTTACTAAGACATTTTCAGTCATTTGATGAATTAATCGTCGAATTAATGGCTGCTGGAGCAAAACTTGAAGAGGCAGGGGTCACTTTGTACCCATCTTTTTATGACACTACCCAACGATTATGACGGTGTCGTAACAGCAATTGAAACATTGACCGAGGACAATTTAACACTCGCGTTTGTGAAAACTAGGCTGTTGGATCACGAAATAAAAGTGATTAATGGACGGCGAGACACGAGTATGAAAGTACTTCAAGCTGATACTATTCGTCAAGAATACATTAAACCTAGACATACGTACATGAATCGGAATGCTAACGCTAATAGACCGTATAAAAACTCCTACATAAAGAAAGACCTTCAATATAAACACATTAAGTGTCATTGTTGTGGTGGAAAGGGCCATTTACAAAAGAACTGTTTTTACAACAAACAGAAGGGCAAAAACCATCAACAAAAAGGGAATAGAAACAATAGAACTATTCAGACTGTTAATATCACAGATCAGGAAGGTGCTAAGACTTCGGGATTTGCTTTTATGACTGGAGAATTCAGTAATAACCAAGAAAGCCAAAACTGCATCTCGTTTATTTTGGATTCTGGAGCCTCTGATCATTTAATTAATAGGCAAGATTTAGCGCAAGATTTTGAATCATTGGAAACACCAATAAACATTTCAGTTGCAAAAAACGGAACATATATTCAAGCGACAAAGAAAGGCAATCTGGCCGTAGTCAGCAATTTGGGCATAAAAGGTGATCTACAGGATGTACTCTACTGTCCCGAGATTCCGTATAACTTGCTTTCGGTCAAGAAAATGCAACAAGCCGGAATGACCGTTATTTTTGACAACAATTGTACGGTACAAGTCTTGAATAAGGGTAAGGTGGTAACAAAGGGTGAGTGTTTGAACAATTTAATTGGTATTAATTTTGTGCTTGACAAATGCGCTAACACATCAAATCGAGTCGTTAATAATAATTACGAATTATGGCATCAAAGACTTGGACATATCGGTAAATTCAAGTTTGCACAGATAAAAAGCAAGCGAATGTTTTCTGATATCGAGCAATTGAATAATATTACAGTAAGTGATAAATTATGTGAAGCTTGTATAAATGGGAAACAAGCATGTTTGCCATTTAATAAATCAAAATCTAAAGTCATAAAACGACCTCTATTCAATGTGCATACGGACGTATGTGGTCCCATCACTCCTTCAACCGTAGACGGCAAAAAACTATTTTGTTGTTTTTGTAGACGAATTTACGCACTACACTGTGACGTACTTAATAGCCCATAAATCAGACGTTTTTGCTGCGTTTCAAGATTTCGTTGCTAAGTCTGAAGTGCATTTTAATTTGAGAATAGTCAATTTGTATTCTGATAATGGCGGTGAGTATTTATCAAATGAAATGAAACAGTATTGTGTGCAAAAAGGTATTAGCTACCATTTAACAGTGCCGCATACGCCAGCATTAAACGGTGTTGCTGAGCGTATGATCCGTACAATAACAGAACGAAGTCGAGCTATGATCTCAGGTGCTAAGCTTGATAAAAAGTTCTGGGGCGAATCAGTATTAACATCCACTTATTTAATTAATATAAGCCCAACAAAAGCACTGAAAACCGATAAAACACCTTTTGAAATGTGGCATAGTAAAATGCCTGTACTGAAATATTTGAAGGTATTCGGTTCAACTGTTTATTTTCTGAATAAAACAAGGAAAACCAAGTTTAATGAAAAGTCACAAAAAGGTATATTAATTGGTTATGAACCGAATGGCTATAAGGTGTGGGATATGGTAGATCAAAAGTTTGTAAAAGTCAGAGATGTTATAGTTGATGAGATTGATTTCTTATCTAGTAGGCCGTTGTTGCCTGACCAAATTATTTCAGATAATTATGGTAAATCTGACAAGCACTCGTATAAGAGGTTGTGCATAAAATCTGATAAGACAAAATCAGATGAAATTAAACAAACTGGCAGTTCTTCTGCACCATTAGGTCAACAACCTAATAAATCTGTAAGTGAAACAGATGCGTACCCAACCTGTAGTTCATTTGATAATCGACCTACTAATAATAATAAATCTGTAAGTGAAACAGATGTATATCCAAGCCGTAGCACATTTGATAATGACTTGACAAAATCTCAAAATGAATCGGTAAATGAAAATAGTTTAAGAAGGAGTGAAAGGATTAAAAATCTACCTACTGTGTCGTATAATGAAAATGAAGACAGTACCTTTAATTATTTATTGTGTGCAAAGTCTTTGCTTTGTAAAATACCAACGTGTTATAAAGAAATTGCATCTAGAGATGATAGGTATTCATGGGAAAATGCAATTAAAGAGGAAATAAATTCTCTCACTGAAAATGAGACCTGGACACTTGTAGAAAAACCCGTAAATAGAAATATTGTCGATTGTAAATGGATATTTACGATTAAAAATGATGAGTTTGGAAAACCTTTGAAATATAAAGCACGTTTAGTGGCTCGCGGTTTTAGTCAAGAATATTTAGTTGACTATAGTGAAACATTTGCACCAGTCGCAAGAATTACAAGTTTCAGATTTATGTTAGCCTTTGCGAATCAATTTAATTTGCTTCTTCATCATATGGATGTTAAAACGGCATTTTTAAATGGGAAGTTACAGGAAGAAATATACATGAAAGTTCCTGAAGGAATCCCATGTGTAGATAATCAGGTCTGCAAATTAAATAAGTCGTTATATGGATTAAAACAATCCGCACGTTGTTGGTTTCAAATGTTCGAACAAGCTTTGATAAATAAGGGTTTTCGGTACTCATCAGCTGATAGATGCATTTATATTTTAGATGCGGGTGATATAATGAAAAACTTATCTTAACTGCAGATTTAAATACCATGAATAGTTTCAAAAGTTATTTATTGAACCAGTTTAAAATGGTAGACTTAAACGAAATTAAGTGTTTCTTGGGAATTCGAATCGAAAGAACCGATAATAAAATCACTTTAGATCAGGAACTGTACATAAAAACTATTTTAGAAAAGTTTAACATGAGTGACTGTAAACCTGTCAGCACACCCTTAGAAAGTAAAATTGATTACAACGAGTTAAATTCGTGTGAAATAACTGAAGCCCCATGTAAAAACCTTATCGGTTGTTTAATGTATCTTATGGTCTGCACTCGACCTGACTTAACTTTTTCTGTCAATTTATTGAGCAGATTTACGAACAAAAACAACCATAAACTATGGTCATACTTAAAAAGGTTATTACGGTACTTGAAAGGATCTATGGTCCTGAAGTTAACATATGTCCGAAATAACAGTCAAAACTTTTTATGTGGGTTTGTTGACTCTGACTGGGGTGGTAATGAATTGGACAGAAAAAGTACAACCGGTTATTTATTTCAATTATTTGAACAATGCACATTATGCTGGCAAACAAAAAGATAATAAACTTGTTGTAGGCTTTGTTCGAAGCTGTTAGGGAAGCTCTTTGGCTAAAGTCTTTTATGACCAGTATAAACATTAAAACAACTAGTCCCATACCGATCTATGAGGATAATAATGGTTGTATAAGCATTGCAAACAATCCAACGAGTCACAAAAGATCGAAACATATTGATATAAAATATCATTTTTCTAGAGAACAGGTGGAGAACAATGTTATTAAAGTGAATTATATTTCCACAGGTAATCAGCTGGCTGACATCCTTACAAAACCATTGCCCACAGTGCGTTTCTCTCTCATGAGAGAGAAACTTGGAATAATATAGATAGCTTATATTAAAGTTGGATGATGTAAATATATATAGTTAAATATATAAATGGTCTGGTTAGGTTTTACTGGGTTTTCCCTAATCCTATGCAACAAATGTTGGACCATGATAAAATTGTACCCCAGATAAAGGAGAGCGTGTGATCTATTATTGTAAATAGATTATAAGTATTAATTATTTTAGAGAAAGTAGATTTATTTTTGAAGGGGCGTGTTGGAATTCTCAAAAACAAATCCGTCCTACTCTAACTTGTGTGCTATATGACTTTCTCTGTTACTCACATGGAGACTAGTCTACACTGTCAAGTGTTCGTTGTTTTTATAAGTACCTCTATCCTGAAGAGGTATGCATTGGTTTAGTTTATTATTGATCACGCTGTTTAGTTAGAAGTACACGTCTCTCCTAACAGTATATTAAAATAAATATTATTTTAATTGAATCTATTGTTTATGTTAATATCCCATAACCAACACGTAGTCCTTAAGAAAGGACATAACGTACTTTCGGCAGACATCTGCGACTTTGTGAAGGAGAGGGTAGCAGAATATAAGAGGATAAACGATGTGATGTTCGTGGACAGTGTGCCAAAGAGCGCGGCGGGGAAGATATTGAGGAGAGAGTTGAAGGAGAAATATACGTGATCAGAACAGAATTCTGGCATCTAGTATTGTCACGGGAAGTAGGAGAGATAATGTTATTCAAATGTAACTTTAAGAATAATGACTCTTGTAACTTTAAGAATATAGACTTTTGTATTAAGTCAGTCCACAAATTAATGATACTTTTTTACAACTTGAGAAACTGAAACATCACTTTTGAGATTGATCAGTTATCGGTTAAGTCTTACATCACAGGTGAATTTCCAGGAACAATTGTGTTACTAGATCATTTTACACGAATCATCTTCACTGGTCTACAATTGAACATTCCAATTTTGGTAGACGCCTTAGTAATCAGTGTTTTCTATAAGGGTTGACGTAGTAGACTATACGCTTCACGGTCAACTCCTTCCGTCTTCTACTGTTTTTTTTTCGAAAATGTTCATTTAGTATATAAATAAACAGTAGACAATTAAATTAAAATGAAACCTCCTTTCCTGTAGGTAAGTTTAGAAATGTTTCTATAACAAATTCGAATTTGATACATAAGTAGTTATTTCAGCGATAACACATTTGTATATGCGATATGCCTGTCATAAGTACTGCCCTGCTACAGAAAATCTTATTTTACACGTTAAATTATCCCTCTGCTGTCTGTTTGTATTTGTGCCATAGCTAAAAAAAAACTTCGGGCGGGAATCCAGACCATGCCTCTAATAGGTAGAGGTAACAATGGTAACATAGGCACCTTGCCTAGGGCATCGAAATTAAATTCGAGCCAACGAAATTTTCATTCCGCTGATTTATTTTTATACACCGTAGGAAGGGTTGTAGGTTTAGCTAATTATTTCTCTTACATTGTTAGTTTATTGTTATAACAATCAATTTAAGCAACAGTTTCGTAATGATAACTTTATGGAAATGTGCAATGCGGTACAAAGTGTTTGAAAAAATGTTGAAATAAGTATTACAAGAACTTGTAGTTATGTGAGTTACGTAAATAATAACCAAACATTAACACATATAAAGTTTATTTTAGTTTAGACACAGGTTACAGGACAGTACGTTACAGAAGAAAAGAAAATATAAGAAACAGAAAAATTACGATTATCGCGTAAGCAAAACAATAGAACGGTCGGAGCGAGTCAGTGCGCGCAGCCTCTCGGCGTCGGAACGTGATATCGACTGTTGAGCATAGAGTATAATATTGAATGCTGTTGAGCTCAGTAAAACCGAATACGCGCGGAGGCGCCCGAGTCTGTTACCGCTAGGCGAACATTCCACAGCGCGCGGCCGCAGGAGCGATGCGCACTCGTACGATTTATAACAAACATAACAAAAACATTCACCATTAATATTTTGCCACAATTTTATGTCTGCAACATTGTTATATTTGCGATATTGTATCGTTTTAATATGTTATCGTGGGTCACAGATTTGTAGATAAGATAGCTTAAATTATAATATAAACCGCCAAAGATCAATAATGTTAAACGACTATACTATCGACAGAAGTGTATATTTTGTAACCAAGTTGTGCCTTTGTATTTAATAAGCTTTGGAAACGTAGGTACTTGTGAAAAGATAGGTCTTTATTATGCTAGCATAACTGTACAGTATATAAATTAAAAAATATATTTCTTATTCGTGTGTTTTAATTTTACATTTAGCTTTTTCTATACTAAATATTTATCGAGTCACAAAAAAATAACTAATAGGACAGCTCATAGCTCGAAGCATTTTTATTTTCTTATACTTAAAATCTTATTACACAAAAGTCTTTTTCTCAAACATCCAAGGAAATGTCGTTCTTATGATCGTGGTAACAGAACGCGAAATACGTCTTTGTATAGCAATTGTTGAAGATTCGTTCTAATTTCTATTCTATTAATAAGGTATTATCATTTTTTTTATAAATAGAATCATCTTAACATTTGGTGGCAAAAACATTAACCCGAACAGCTTAAAAAAATAAATTTTGAAAAATTAAAAAGTTGGCGGGAATAGTAAAAATATAAATGAATATATAAGTTGAACATTTGTATTATTTTGGATTTATTTGAGAAAAGCACTATAAAAGCCTCGGCGCGAACAGGGATTGTCGGCCTCGTATCTCTAGATGGCCTCGTTATCACTCTGCCATCTATTACTACTCGGCCAACAATTCCCTATTTCGCGGCCTCTGCAGTGTAGTACTATTAATTCATTCGACAAAAATAACTAATTAGAAGGATTCCGACCCGTTAGCGTGGAAATGAATGTTCCCGCACTAAGTTATGCAAGGTAATTGATTGATTACTTGTCTTGTATACCCAAGTTGATTGAGTAAAAACGAAAGTCAATTTTAATAACTTGGAAATGATTATAAGGTTAAGAAAATAAAGAAATGTGACAGCAACCAAGATTTCTTTGCGCGACTGTTACACATTTTAATAAATAGTACCTACATTACTGCAGACGCAAAAGAAGAGAAAGCGGCAGGCGGAAAAGAAGGGCTTGTCGGATGAGTACGTAATACGTATCGCTATTATACGTATCGCCCGTACGTCTATACGTACTACGTATAGACGTACGGGCCGGATAGTGATACGAAGCCGGCAAGCCTTTTTCACGGCTAGGCATGTATAGAGCAATAAAATAAACAAATACACCACTAAAAAAAAACAGCTGTTTAGCATGTTCATGAACAAAGACGCCATGTTAAAAAAAATTATACTTCCCGGCCTAGGCCTTCAATCTTGTATATAATTTATTTACAGTTCTCTCGAGTTGTTCCGCCCGAAACGTGATACTCTGAAGCATGTTATCGCACGTTATGACGACATTTAATTGCATGTTTGAGAAAACATTATTTGATTTCCCTACGTTTCGGCAACTACATATTACGGGAGTTAGTTACCGTTGTCAAAGGTTGTTTCGTAACCAAGACTATGTTTCGTAGTTGTATATGCCCATGATAGTTACATTACTTAGCAACTTTATTAACAATTCCGTTGCTATTCAGTCAAATGATAAATAAATTATGAGGTACGAGTATTACGGCGCTGTTTTAACAATGGACGAGAATAATAAATAAATAGCAAGTAGTCAATGAATGTTTTGTAAATATGATATTTTTATCAAATTACTTAATGATAATTTTATCAACTAGCTAAGTATATACCTATTTTTATTAACTATTTAGAATCAAAATGACTGTAGTCACGTTTTGCTAAATACATACAACCAGACGTGTATGAAATGAACATATACATACATATTAAATGTAACTACTTATAATAAACTGACACTGTTAAAAAAAAACTTTATGGAATAATATTTTCTTCGGTTTCCGCGACTGTCACACATTTAAATAAAACAATTTAAACGGATTATATCGCGTATATTAATTATTTGAGCCTCCCTGACGTTTCAGTACCTTTACAGATACCGTTGTCAAAGGTTGACTGAGAAAAACATAATTTTTCTCTGTCAAAGTTACATTTGTGCAAACTACCCATTTTGCAAATATTAATTTAAAATAAAGGTGTTCATACATGCCAGATGGGCCTAATGTGTAAAGACAGTTACACATGTGCCAGAAGGGCATTTATTATTTATTTAAAATATCTACCAGCGGTTCACTAAAGGCTTACTGAGGAGAAAGAACCGCCAAAGAAAACTCCCAGATTGCCTTATTTATTACTATAAAATACTTTTAAACAAAAACTCTACATATACTACTTTTAACACTAATTTGTTTTACACCGTTCGAGGCCCAAGGTTTCCAGTCTTGTGTCTTGCTTGATCCTTGATAAGATGTACAACAGGATCCCAATGGCTATGGAACGGTGAATTCTACGTGCGAGTGGATGGTGTGGCTATAGGGTCTCCAGTATCTCCTGTTGTCGCCGATATCTTCATGGAGGACTTCGAGGAGAAAGCACTCTCATCGTCACCTGTCAAGCCGAGGATCTTTAAAAGATACGTGGATGATACCTTTACTATTTTACCTAAATCTAGTGTTTCAGTTTTCCTAGGCCATTTAAACTCCATTCATGAGAAAATAAAGTTTACAATGGAGTTAGAAAATGAAAATTCACTAGCCTTCTTAGATGTCAGTGTGTTGAGAAGGTCTGATAATACAATAGGTCATACTGTTTATAGGAAGCCTACTCACACTGATAGGTATTTAAATGGCAAATCACATCACCATCCTAGTCAACTTGCTACAGTGGGTAAATCTTTGTTTCAGAGAGCCAAGGGAATCTGTGACGACCAACATTTGACTGATGAACTACAGCATGTCAAGCGTGCGCTTTGGGCCAATGGGCTCAAGATACCACGCCTCAATCAGAAACCCCGTGTGAAGACTCCTACAGTCGAGCGTAAACCTGCGGTCCTGCCATATGTGAAAGGGGTCACGGATAGGATTGGAAACATCTTGAAACGGGCTTCCATTAAAACATATTTCAAGCCGATGAAGAAGATGTCTCAATACCTGAGGCCCGTGAAGTGTAGCATCCCTCTGCAGAGTGCTGGTGTTTACAAGCTGGACTGCGAGTGTGGTCTGTCATACATTGGCCAAACGAAACGTAGTATAGCTACACGGGTTAAGGAGCATGTAACCGATGTCAAGCACCGTCGTTGCAACAGGTCTGCAGTCTGCGAGCATGTCATGGACAATCCAAACCATTCAATTAAGTTTGATAACACTTCAATCCTTGCCAGAGAGAAACGATATTTTCCCAGAATGTTGCGCGAGGCTATTGAAATCAAAAAATATCCCAATTTCAATAGAGAAGATGGTTTGTCATTACCACCGGCTTGGGATCCTGTTGTACATCTTATCAAGGATCAAGCAAGACACAAGACTGGAAACCTTGGGCCTCGAACGGTGTAAAACAAATTAGTGTTAAAAGTAGTATATGTAGAGTTTTTGTTTAAAAGTATTTTATAGTAATAAATAAGGCAATCTGGGAGTTTTCTTTGGCGGTTCTTTCTCCTCAGTAAGCCTTTAGTGAACCGCTGGTAGATATTTTAAATAAATAATAAATGCCCTTCTGGCACATGTGTAACTGTCTTTACACATTAGGCCCATCTGGCATGTATGAACACCTTTATTTTAAATTAATATTTGCAAAATGGGTAGTTTGCACAAATGTAACTTTGACAGAGAAAAATTATGTTTTTCTCAGTCAACCTTTGACAACGGTATCTGTAAAGGTACTGAAACGTCAGGGAGGCTCAAATAATTAATATACGCGATATAATCCGTTTAAATTGTTTTATTTAAATTTATGGAATAAGCTACGTCAATAGATGGCGTTGAATACACCAGCAATCCAATCCAGCAATGGAGAGCACAGACGATGGCAAAAATAATTAAAATACTTGATGAACAAGGACGGCGTGTATTCGTGTTGACGCAACGAAAGAAGGAAGAATGTTGTTTTGAAACGTATATTTAAACTTAATTGTTTTTGTTACACATTGATTTATGTAGGTATTATGTAAGTTTATGTATATATATTTATGTATGTGTATATTTACCCATATGCGTACTTGTTTTCTGTTAGTATCTAATTATGTGCTCCCTTCACCTTCTGCTGCACCTACTCTGTATTAAGTTAGAATTTTCATCAATTTTACTACCCAAAGGTTGTCTGGAAGAGATAGCTTTTTAGCGATAAGACCGCCTGTTGTCTACCGTTATTTATAAATTGTATTTGTCTTGTTTCCTTTTGTAAACTTTTATTGGTGTGCAATAAAGTATTGTATTATTATTATTATTGACTTCTGTAGTTTCTCCAATAAATAATATTGCTAGTTCTTATTGCATGCAACAGGCGTTACAATCGAAAATCACAATACATTAAACGTATCAATAGTAACGCCATCTATACTTGTTCCAATGGCCCGTATCTTTCATCAACTAATCACTCTATTAGCTTAATACTCTTTGATAGAAATAAAATTACGTACACACGGCGCGTGGCTATTAGTTGAGACCCGGTGTTGTAAAGTAACGGGCAGAGATTAGGTGATCGCAGTCATGGCCACGCGTCTCTTCTCTCGTACAACTCTTCCCGCTATAATTATAAGGAGAAGACATGTGTGGTCGAAAGACAATGTAGTGAGTTCCCCGTGTCCCGACATTGTGATACCAAAAGTGAATGTGAACGAGTTTATTTGGCAGAATTTGGATAAATGGCCGACGAAGATTGCTATGGTAATGTGAATTCGTTTTGTGTTTGTCGTTTATCATTAACTACTCGTATCTGGTTTTTAATTCTTAGGCATTTCTTTATCAGAAATATTACGGAGATTATAACATACGTACTTTATCTTTTTATTTATATTAAGAAAGCACTAATGGTAGACTGAATGCGTCTTATTAACCGAGTGAGCGAAGCGCCTCGTTTTCAGCTTGGCCGAATTATTTTGTACTAGCGACCCGCCCCGGCTTCGCACTTGCAATGCTGACAAATTATGCATGTATTATACATATAAACCTTCCTCTTGAATCACTCTATCTATTAAAAAAACCGCATCAAAATCCGTTGCGTAGTTTTAAAGATCTAAGCATACATAGGGACACAGATAGAAGCGACTTTGTTTTATACTATGTAGTGATAGTGATGTCCTGACGTTCAAATGCACAGTTGTACGATAGTTTTCACTTAAAGGTGAATCGATTCTCATGAACTCTTGTAATTAGGTTTGATGATTATTATAAAAAAAATAGTCGATACATTTTTTTATTGTATCATGTCAGCCATTACGAAACAACGCGAGGTGCACTAGCCTAGCAGGTTAGGACAGCTAACTTCATCATCATCATCATCATCATCATCATCATCATCATCAGCCAAAAGACGTCCACTGCTGGACATAGGCCTCCCCCAGAGAACGCCACCATGACCGGTCCTGCGCCTCCCGCATCCAGCGGACTCTTGCGACCTTCACCAGGTCATCAGTCCACCTTGTGCCTACCCACGCTGCGTCGTCCGGTGCGTGGTCGCCACTCAAGAACTCGATGGCCTCAGCGGCCGTCGGTTTTACGAGCGATGTGCCCTGCCCATTGCCACTTAAGTTTTGCTATTCTTCGGGCTATGTCGGTTTCTCACTAACTCAGCTAACTTACCTAGTTAGTTATAGAGCCACTGCCCTCTAGTCACCGACAACCCCCACTAGACGGAGCATGTAAGGCGACCCGCGCGCACCAACGATATGGTACGGCAGAACATTAAAGTATCAACACGGCGGCCACCGTTTAGTTGCGTCCATCTTTATGAGGTCTCTCTACACCACTTAACACTACAATTTACCATGTGATTTATTTAATTTCTTTTTTCGTTGACGTACGCCCATGGACTATAAACAAGGACGCAACTAAACGGTGGCCGCCGTGTTGATACTTTAATGTTCTGCCGTACCATATCGTTGGTGCGCGCGGGTCGCCTTACATGCTCCGTCTAGTGGGGGTTATCTGTGCCTCTAGTACAGTTGAGAAAGTTTCATGACAAACGTAGATACATTTTTTTTTTTTGAGGATGTCAATCGATTCTTTTTTTTATCGGGATCAAATGTCTACATGGGACATACACTTAGACTACTCTAAAAGCCAGAAATTACCGTCAAAGTTCAACATTCCTACAGAGCGCTAAAAATGCTCCATACAAATGGCCACCTACATTGTGACATCATTCTGTGGGTTCGGTACCAATACTTGTATGGAGACAATAAGGAATTTGCCATTTTCACCGTGAAAAGTGCGTTTAAGTTCATGTCTCTCCTAAAATTATTTATTAGTTTAATTATGAGGATTCGGAAAACAATGTTTTTTTTTTTGGATTAACAAAAAAATACAAACTTTGCGTATTCATTTTGAGGTCACATAATTTAAATATTTTTTTTTTTTTCATTACATGGAGCAAATTTTATTCATATAAGTAACTACAGTATATTGTATATTTCAACATCAATCAACATACTTTTTTTACGACCTATGTTAACTCCGAAAGCAATTTCCGTCATCTTCGTTTAGTGCCATGTCATGCTAAATCATGGTCATACATTGTTGTTTGATAAGTGATTGTTATGAGCTATCCAAAGTTCAACTTGGGCCATGTTACTTCACCTCGCCAAACCTAGCAAAAGGCACAGCCTTATCTTTTTAAATAAATAAATATTAACGGACAATCTTACACAAATCGACCTAGTCCCAAACTAAGCAAAGCTTGTACTAGACGATGCTAGTACTTATACAATATGACATAATGCTATACGACGATATACATAACAATATTCAATTCAATTCAATTCAATTCAATTTTTTATTGATAAAATAAAATTCGGGTTAAAGAATATTTTTATTTATCTCAAAAGAAATTTACATTTCACTTCATGAGACTTAGTACATAATAACATGCATTATATTTACGCCAGTGAGCGTATATGAAAAAAAAAGCAAAGTTCTAAACATTGTACAGTAAACTATTAGTACTTAATACACGGAAAAAATAAAATAATGGCAAAGATCGTGATAGTAATATATCATATCACTTTCGTAAATAATCGCGTTAATACGAGTATATGCATTACCTAATTACTTTGTACTAAATATAATTCGTATTAACTAAATATACAGTAACAACATACACGTTCCTACTTAATTTAATATCTACAGTTCCTACAACAAACACATGTCAATAGGATTTACAATAAGAGTTATACTTAATTCAACGTACTTGGGTAGTTTACAGATTTGTGACTCGAGGCTGAGCCAGCGAACCAGTTACGTATTCGATTATACCTACTATTAGCAACCTACCTACAGTGTTAGCTCTCGTAGAAGGCATCGACAGAGTAGTAAGCATCAGACGCTAGTTTTGTCTTAAGTTTGTTGTTGAAAGCTCCATCACTCGCTGCTTGTTTTATGTCTAGTGGGATTTTATTATATATCCTAGGTCCTACCGTGTGCATACACCATTTGGATTTGGCAAGTCGGGTCTTAGGTGGATAGAGTTCACCATGCCTTCTGGAATTTGGTCCTCGTGCATTGCCACGAGTAGGAAACTGTGTTAAATTACGCCTTACATATTTTGCCACTTCGAAGATGTATAAACACGGTAAGGTTAGGATCTTTGTTTGTTTGAACAGTTCCTGGGCTGGATGGTCCCATTAGACTTCAGTTATACAGCGAATTGCTCGTTTCTGGAGTTTGAATGGCCTCAGTCGATCGGCAGCGTCACCCCATAGGTCGATTCCGTATGTTAGTATTGAATGAAAGTAGCCGTAATAAGCTTTCCTGACGTTAATGGTACTTAGACTGGGGCGCAGTCTGCCGAGGGTAAAGCATGCGGATGACAGGCGGTCACACAGTTGATCTATATGCGGACCCCACGTTAGCCCGGAGTCAATTATCAGGCCCAAGTATTCACCTGGTCGACCTGAGGGACAGGTTGGCCGTTGCACGTTATATGTAAATCGTGCTCTCTTTTACCTCGTAAGCAGAAGCGGATTATATTAGTTTTATCAACGTCCAATATCATGCCGTTGGCCGAGAACCACTTTGCTACTTCATCCATTACTTTGGTCAATTTAGTTTTGAGTAGCACGTAATTCTCGGCTGCTACGATAACACAACCGTCATCGGCGAACATCACAATTTCCGCATCGTCGGTGGCGGTTGTGAAATCGTTCATTAATATTGAAAAGAGGTTATTACCGATCACAGAGCCCTGCGGAACAGCGGTGTCCCCCAATTCCAGGAGATCGGATCTTACTCCGCGTACAGAAGTTAACTGTTTCCGGCCTTTTAGGAAGGAGGTTATCGTTTCTAAGAAACAGCCTGTGACACCATAGTGATCTAACTATCGAATTAAGTTATCTTTTGCTACATTGTCGCATTGGGTTTATCCTGTAATGACTATTGTAGATGTGGAAATATAAATTAAAAAAAAAAAAAAAAAAAAAAAAAACTGCTAGAATGAGAGGATGACTGACCACCTCGAAGGCGCGCGACAAGTCGCAGAATATGGCTGCCACCTGTCGCCCGGCATCGAGGTGGCCGGTCACCCTGGTCACTACGTCGCGCGCCGCGTCGATCGTCGATCTCCCGGGTTGATAGGCATATTGCTGCATATTCAATAAATTATTAGAGTAGAAATGAGACATAAGTTTGTCACTTAGTAGGCGCTCGAAAACCTTTGAAAGAAGTGGTATCAACGATATGGGTCGATAGTTTTTCAAATTATTCAGGTCGCCTTTACCTTTATAGCTTGGTTGTACTTTTATGTCTTTTAACGTACTGGGGTAGGTACCCGCATCTATGCATCTATTTATTAGGTCGCAAAATATTTTTATAAGAAAAGTAGGTAAATATGTCGAGTAGACGGGACGACATATCGTTGATATCTTTCGAGTCTTTACGTTTGATCTTTTTTATTGATTTAATATGTTGAAAGGGAAACGATTCATTTTCAATATGCGTATAGTGTTTGTTTATGTACTTACTAATATAACAAGTTCAAGTTCTCAAACAAACACCTAGAGACTGCAGTGCTGATGAAACTCAAATAACATTGGGTGGTTCAGTACTGCAGGAAGTTACAAGCTTTAAATATCTAGGTAGCCAAATCCGATCCGACAATAGCCTTGCCTCAGAGATACCTACACGTATAGCCAAAGCTGCAGCTACCTTCGGCAAGTTAAACCAACGTGTTTGGAACTCACACGACTTGAAACTGCAAACCAAGCTTTCCGTGTACAAGGCCCTGGTTCTCCCAATACTTACGTACGCCGCTGAGGCGTGGTGCCTGTACAAAGGAGACATCAGAAGGCTTGATACTTTCCATATGCGGTGTTTACGTCGCATACTTCGCATTCGGTGGCAGGATCGTGTGACCAACACGGAGGTACTACGACGAGCTGGCATGTCCGGCATGGAGGCTATATTGATCAGACACCAGCTACGATGGTGTGGCCACGTTAGCCGCATGGAAGACTGCAGACTCCCAAAAACCGTTTTTTACTCGGAGCTCGCTAGTGGAAAACGCAATCACGGGGGGCAGTTCCTGCGCTACAAGGATGTTCTGAAACGCCATCTTAAAGCTTGCGACATCCCATCTGAGCGTTGGGAGGACCTTGCGTCGATGAGACCGGAGTGGCGCAATAGCGTCAATAAAGGTGTAGCTTCATTTGAAGAAGCTCGACTCGAGCATCTGGACCAAAAGCGCCGCTTACGGAAGACTCGACCCAAACCTGCCTACGCTTACACTTTTGACACACAAGGGCAACTTTATTGCGCACAGTGTGACCGGACATTCAAGACCAAGTTTGGCTTTGCAAGTCACATCCGCGCACATGAACGGAGAGTGTAAGAGTCGCCGTTGTCGGATACGACAAGGAGGACTATACTATATATAATATAACAGAGCGCAGCGGGAATGTCGGGGCTGGCGCAGGTATTCTTGTTCGCATCGACGTAGAACCGGTTCAGCGCCGCGGCGGCGGACGCTGCTCGCTGCGCGGCGCTCGTACCAGCTGATTCGTTTATTAACACATCCAGCGAGTCGTGTTTTTTATTGTTGCTAGTTGATTCAGATGCAATTATATGCCAAGATGTCCTACATATGTTATCGCTATTTGAGATCATATCATTAAAATATTGTTTACGAGCAAGTCGAGCAACGTAAAGTTCTTTTGAGTACCTTGCTTCGAGATCTAACACTGTATCTGTTTGAGTTAATTATTATTATTTTATCAACTAACTTCAATTCTTAATGTAAAAAGTTTAAATCTGCATGTTTCTAAACATATTTCAATATCAAATCACATTCCCTCCACTAGATGTCGCTACGCGTCTTAAAATGCATGAGAAACGAATATTTAGTTCAATAAATTGTCTTGCATTAGCTATCACGAAGAACGCTGCATTTTATTTCTCCCACACCTCAGATCGCCCGGTACAAAAAGTGGTCCTTATTCGAACGGATTTAAGAACTATATTAGTGCAACAGTGAACTTAACCTTAAATGTTGTTTACGAGTTGTGAATAATTACGAATTATAATTTACGAAACAAAAAGTTATAGTGAAAAGACTAAATAATACGTGAAATTGACTTTATATGTGTACAAAAAACATTGATGTGTATATGTTTTCATGATGGATAACTATATAAAAGAACAAGAAAATTTATATCATTTGTTGGCAAAAACAATCACGAATTTTAAGAAATCTCCGAAGCAAAGACTAACGAAAGGTTATGTGCAAGTCCGAATGGAAACTCTTATGGAACACTGGACAAATTTCCACAATAATCATCTCGAAATGTTGAAATTAGTACCTACTAAAGATCGTGGACAGTTCGAGTACTTCACAAAAGATGTTTATCAAGAAGTGGAGGAACAATACATCGACTTAAGATCGGATATGTTGGACATGTTATCTGATATGAGTTTACGAAGCAGTGAAACAAATAGGCCTAGTTCATATAACCCTTCAACTGCACCCAGCATATGTGATGAAGTGAAATTGCCTCAAATTAACATTCCCAAGTACTCAGGCATTTATCACGAATGGACATCGTTTCAAGATATGTATATTTCGTTAATACACAACAAAACTACAATAAGCAAAGTACAGAAAATGCATTATTTAAAAAGTTGTTTATCTGGCGAAGCGGAACAATTGTTAAAACACGTATCGGTGACAGAGAGTAATTACGACTTGGCATGGAAGATTTTAACCGATAGATACAATAACAAAAGGATAATTGTCAATACTATTTTGAGCCGCTTAGTAAATCAGCGAAAATTAACTACGGGAACGTCAAAGGGTTTACGAGAATTATTGGACACGACGACTGAATGTTTGAATAAATTGAAAAATCAAAATATACAAGTGGATACTTGGGATGTTCTGGTAATTCATTTAATCGTTAATAAACTCGACTCAGAATCGCACAAAGAATGGGAACACGAATTGGGATCCCTAGATATTAGTGAATTACCCAAATTAAGTTTGTTAACCAAGTTCCTAGAAAAAAGATTTCGTGTTTTGGAAATGATTCAAACTCCGCCGTCGAGCGCACCAGTGAAACAAAGAAGTTTTCATATTAACAAAATTGAACAAAAATGCATTTTTTGTAATGAAAATCATTTATTATATACATGCAAAGAATTTGCAAAACTCGCAGTGGAGAAGAGAGTAGAATACGTGCAAGGCTGGCGGCTTTGTTTTAACTGTCTGGTACCGGGACATTCAGTCAAGTTCTGCAAACATCGATCATCCTGCCGCCGATGTGGGAGAAAGCATCACTCTCTGCTTCATAGCACGCCGAGCCCGTCGCCACAACCCACGGCAATGGCTTCAGGGCCATCTTTACCGCGTCTAGAAGATAAAGAAGATATCCAGGAAGAAAAAGAAGATAAAAATAAAAAGCATATTATATCTCACCTCACTATGGGAAACCACGCGGTAATGATGCCAACTGCGTTAGTGCAAGTAAACACTGGGTATGGAGAAAAACACTTGATGAGAGCGTTATTGGACCCCTGCTCGCAAGAATCGTTTATCACTGAAGCCGCGGCACAAAGGCTACGTTTACCACGTACATCGATAAGCGGTCACGTGACAGGCGTGGGTCAAATGAGGACTTCGCTTAAGCACGCGGCAGAAATACAATTCTCATCAAGAATCGAGCCTGAAATGAAGATGAAAGTAACTGCGTACGTTGTACGCCACATCACCGACCTAATGCCGGCGAATAAAGTCGAAAGTGCAGATTGGACGCACCTTGAGAAGCTATGCCTCGCAGATCCGACATGTCACACACCAGGTCACATCGACTTGCTTTTGGGAGTCGAAGTTTGTAGTGAAGTTCTCAAACCTGGTGTGATAAAAGGCCCCTCCGGAACACCTATAGCTCAAGATACTCACCTGGGGTGGTTAGTTTCTGGAAACGCGAGGACTGAGCACACTGCCAATAAAAACATCGTCAGCATGCATCTCAATGTCGATCTAAACAACATGCTGAGGAAATTCTGGGAGTTAGAGAGTATAGAAGAAGAGGATAACACACTAACTTCAGATGAGAAGAAGGCAGAAGACATCTATCAAAACACACATACGAGAAGAGAAGATGGTCGCTACGTGGTGAAGCTGCCATTTAGAGATGAAACACCAGTTTTGCCTAGTGACTCACGAGATATAGCAATTAAAAGATGGCAATCCTTGGAAAGAAGATTGAATAGAACACCACAGTTAAAAAATGATTATAACCAGGTCTTACAAGAATACATAGATCTAAAACATATGGAGAAAGTAGACACGAAAGAAGCCCCTGAGAATTGTGTGTACCTGCCGCATCACGCAGTTGTAAGAGAAGGAAAGGAGACCACACGAGTTCGAGTAGTTTTTAATGCGTCATGCGCTGGGGTGAACGGAGTAACACTAAATGATGCTTTGCTAATAGGTCCTACCTTACAAGAAGACCTTAGAGATATTCTACTTAGATGGAGAACGCACAAGATTGCTTACGTCGCTGACATCGTAAAAATGTACCGGCAGATTGAAGTACACGAAGCAGACACAGACTATCAACGAATCGTCTGGAGAACCGACCCTAAACTGCCAATAGAAGACTACAGGCTGCGCACTGTAACGTTTGGAACTGCCTGTGCCCCCTACTTGGCTATCAAAACCTTACGTCAAGTGGCTTTAGATGAGGGTCGAGAGTATCCTGAAGCGCAACGTATAATTCTAGATGATTTCTACATGGATGACGTCCTGTCGGGACATGAAACAGAAGATGGAGCTATAAATAATCAAAAGGAAGTCACAGATATTCTAAAGCGGGGTGGTTTTAAACTTCAAAAGTGGAGTTCAAATAGTGAAAACTTCATGAACGAGATTAATCCAGTCAAGAGGTCACACAATACCCAACGAGATGTAGATGGCAGAGACAGTATCAAGACATTGGGTATCAGATGGAATACGCGAGAAGATACAGTACAAGTAACAAACAATTTGAAGAATTTACCTGAACAACCTATAACGAAGAGAAATGTTTTAGCTGATATCGCTTCTTTGTTTGATCCAATGGGATGGCTAGCTCCTTCCATAGTCATTGCTAAAACATTTATGCAGAAACTATGGACACTTGGGATAGGTTGGGATGAAGAGCTAACAGACGAGATGAAGAAAGAGTGGTTGAAATTTAGAAATGAAATTCCTGCCCTAACAGATGTACAAATAAGTCGCTGGATACATACCACTGCTGATAGAAGCTCGATTCAAATTCATGGGTTTGCCGATGCTTCGATGAGCTCTTATGCGGCTGTAATATACGTGCGTGCTATTAATCCAGAAGGCACTATAAAAGTATCGTTACTTACAGCAAAGACAAAGGCAGCCCCACTGAAGCAGATTTCAATCCCGAGATTGGAGTTGTGCGGGGCCGTTCTGCTATCTAGACTTCTGCAACATGTCGTAAATATATTGAAGTTACAAAAACATCAAGTGTTTGCATGGTCGGACTCTAAAGCTGTACTTGCATGGATAAAGGGTGATCCAGGTCGATGGACTCCTTTTGTTAAAAATCGAGTGACTGAAATCAAGAAGAACAATGATATCAATGGATGGTACTATGTAAATACTAAACACAATCCAGCTGATCCAGCCTCGCGTGGAGTTATGCCCAAAAAACTGTTATCGAATACACTGTGGTGGAGTGGGCCAGCATTTCTGGTTGAATCGGTCATAGAGCTACCAGAAAGTGATGAGGTACCTGAAACAGAATTAGAATGTCGTAAAGTTATAACATCATTGGTAACTGAAGCTAAACCGAATGAAGAGGATTTTATACTTACCTTGATGCGTAGATACTCGTCGCTCGGGAAGCTGGTGAGAATCATCGCTTACTGTCGAAGATGGATAGTGAACCTGAAAAGAAAAAAGATAAATAAAGAACATTTACCAACTTACCTGACGTCTGAAGAGAGGAATGACGCACTTACCATTTGCTTGAGACGATCCCAGGAAATCGAATTTCCAGAGGAAATTGACGATTTAAAGAGTAAGAGACAGCTGAAAAGAAAAAGTCGTTTGTTGTCACTCACCCCCTTTCTAGATGCAAAGGGCGTGTTAAGAGTAGGCGGACGACTACGCCATGCTGATTTAGGAGCCGAACAGAAGCATCCTATCATTTTAACGAAGGACAATGCTCTGTTACCTCTTCTTTTAGCAGAAGCACACAGCAGCACTCTCCATGGCGGTCAACAACTAATGACGATATATTTACGCTCAAAATACTGGCTAATCAACGCAGGGAATAAAATTAAGAAGTACGTTCGCAACTGCATTGTTTGTATACGGCAGAGAGGAGAAACAAGCAATCAGCTCATGGGAGATTTGCCTGCAATCAGAGTGAAGCCTAAGAAACCCTTTTTGATAAGCGGAGTTGATTTTGCGGGACCTATAAACGTACGCATGAGTAAAGGCCGTGGAGCGAAATCAACAAAGGCTTACATATCTCTCTTTGTCTGCATGGTGACACGGGCTTTTCACATCGAACTTGTCAGCAGTTTAACTACACAGGCTTTCCTAGCCGCCTTAAAAAGATTTGTTGCCAGAAGAGGACGATGCGCAGAGATGTGGAGTGACCACGGCACAAATTTTGTAGGTGCACAAAAGGATTTAATTGCTATGTGGCGGCAAGGGCAAGCCAGAGTTCCGGATGAATTTGCAGCTCAGATGGATCACATGTGTATTAAATGGAAATACATTCCTCCGGCAGCACCTAATTTTGGAGGACTTTGGGAGGCAGGCGTGAAATCTATAAAATACCACATGAAGAGAGTCGTAGGTAACGCCACGCTCACATTCGAAGAGATGACAACACTACTTACCCAGATCGAAGCTTGCCTCAATTCACGCCCCTTATATCCACTAAATGACGATCCTGATTCCTTACAGTCTTTAACACCTGGACATTTTTTGACTGGCGAACAGATGATTAGTATCCCCGATGATGACTATACGGACTTTAAGATTCATCAGCTATCTAGATGGCAGTTAACTCAAAAAATGTTGCAAGATTTTTGGAAGAAGTGGCAGTCGGAGTATTTAACACGTCTACAACAACGCCCTAAGTGGAATAGCATAACCAAAGATTTGGAAATTGGAGATTTGGTGTTGGTCAAAGATCAACGACTCCCTCCAGGCCACTGGCCGATGGGCCGTATTATTGGAAGACGCCCAGGTCCTGACGGTTTGACGAGAGCCTACGAAATACGAACGGCGTCTGGCGTTATGCAAAGACCTATAACTAAACTCTGTATATTACCTTTGTCAAAGGACTCCGTCCTTTCGGGGGGAGTGTGTTTGAGTTAATTATTATTATTTTATCAACTAACTTCAATTCTTAATGTAAAAAGTTTAAATCTGCATGTTTCTAAACATATTTCAATATCAAATCACATTCCCTCCACTAGATGTCGCTACGCGTCTTAAAATGCATGAGAAACGAATATTTAGTTCAATAAATTGTCTTGCATTAGCTATCACGAAGAACGCTGCATTTTATTTCTCCCACACCTCAGATCGCCCGGTACAGTATCGGTAGATAATTGACTATGTGATGCATTATTGTGCAGTGCCGTTTTTGCTTGTCGCAGCTGGTTACGTAACTGAATAACTGGTTCGCTAACCCATGCCTTGCTAACATTCTTTATCGGATACTTTTTTAATGGAAAGTTGATTTCATAAAAATGTATGATTGTGTTGATAACAGTATTAAATAATAGGTCAGGGCTAGATTGGTTATTTAGGACAAAAGCCCAGTCATGATTATATATACAGTAATTAAAATTATATTTGTTCATATCCGAAAATAATCTTTTCCAAATAACAAAATTTAGTTGTAGTACTGTTAGTATAGTTATAGTTATTAATACACATTTGTGATCAGATATAAACATGTCAAACGGTTTTACACATAACACTTCATTATTCGGAATATTGGTATAGGCGTGATCGATGCAAGTACTCGTTGTTCTACAAACTCTGGTGGGAAAGGACACCAGTGACCTCATGCCAGCTCATGGCAGTGACCATGGCATGTATTTAACGCGGCGACAAATTAATCTGATTTAGGGATTTATAAAAAATTAAAGGGGGTAGCAAAAATAATAAGTTGGCGACTAATTGCGGAGACTAGTATAAAGTAAAAAGTAGCAGCTAAGTAATCAATTTTCGGCTTTGTTTCAATATAAACTAGCATCGAGTTATTGTTTTGGCGACTGAATTAACTAATTAAGCGGAAACATGACAGCGGATAAAAAGTTGAAAATGGCGTACTCTAATTGTTCAATGGAGATTGCATATAAAATAAATCAAGGTCATAAAAAAAATACTTTGTGCGACACTTTAAGAGCTTTAATCAAAGTTGAAAATTGCATGTATAAATAATAATTTTGGTCTAAGATAGTTTTATTTAGTGGCTCTGATTTTGGTCAATGTGTACGAAAGGGGACCCAATGTAATTTTGGTTGGGGGGGGGGGGGGGGCTGGATGAAAAAAGTGAAAATTTTTTTTTGGACAAAAAATTTTCGTCAGGTGTGATGTCATATTGACACCATTTTTTTATGATTCTATCGTATAGAATACGTTAAAATAAACGTGTTTTGTATGGACAACTTTTTTCTAAACTTAATAATAACCGAGATATGGACTCCTAAACCGACAATATTTTTTGGATATTGTGTCAGACTCTGCCTTAGCTCCGGCGCTGCGGAAAGTGCAGCCCTTCCGCCCTTGCGTGGCAAAGCACGGTCGCCCGTACTCCGCTCCGCAGCTTCGGCTTGTTGGTCGCCGCCTTCGGCGACCAGCCTCAGCCGCTCCGCATATATACTGTGGCTCCGCTCCGCACGGCTCCCGAGCTTTGTCACGGCGGGCGAGGGCTGCTCTCCCTCCGCGCCTCCGGCTTTTTATATACACTCTAGGGGTAGGGCAGACAAGACCACGTTGAATCGGGGTTGACAGCTTCGGTTCGGAGGCAAGTCCTATGATAATGCAATGCTTATTTTAGCGTAGCGTGTTTTAGCTAGATTCGGACTAAAATAAGCGTGTTTTGTATGGCCGCGCGACGACCCGCACTCCACTTCAAACGAACGCGCTTATCGCCGTTTTCATTAAATTATGGTTTCGAAAACTAAAAAAATAACTCCCCATTACTTTTATTTAGTACCCATTTTAATATTTAAGCTGCCAGCAAATCAAAGCCCAAAATGCTTTTTTAGATGGAGACCTGTAGTTGCCACTAATATAAAGTTTGTTATCCTTCTGCTAATATTAGTCGCCAAGTCATTATTTATAGTACCTCGCCTATGATTTCAGTAATCTTGTTTATTATTTCTGCTACCTTAAAGTAGCTGCCATTATTTGAATTTTAAAATATCCTTAGTTTAAAGCTCATTTAATATAAATGATTGCCAAAATATTTAATCGCTGACAAGTTATTATTTTATATGCAAATAGTTTGCTGCTCTTTAATTTTTCTGTCGCCGCGAAAATAATAAGCCTTAATACATATATAGATAACATCCATGACCCAGGAACAAATATTCAAAACCCCGGCCGGTGTTCGAACCCAGGACCGCCGGCTCAGTAGGCAGGTTCACTACAAACTGCGCCAACCGCGTCAAAACCAATCAGGACATTGCCAACCCTCTGTAACTTCGTTACGGATACTTAAAGCTAGAAGCCTGAATTTGCAGTTTAAGTAATAATAGGACAAGGTGTATATCCAAAATACATTCAATAAGAACCTGATGTTAAGTTATATTTAAAAAAACCGGTCAAGTGCGAGTCGGACTCGCGCACCGAGGGTTCCGTACAAACACTTTCCATCCTTAAGTGGTTAAGTTAAGTTTGCACCTGGTATGTATAGCGCCCCATACAAATGAGGTGCAAAGTTAACGCAACCATAACGTTTGTTGTATGGGAGCCCCCCCTAAATATTTATTTTATTTTATTTTTAGTATTTGTTGTTATAGCGGCAATAGAAATACATCATCTGTGAAAATTTCAACTGTCTAGCTATCACCGTTCTTGAGATACAGCCTGGTGACAGACGGACGGACGGACGGACGGACGGACGGACAGCGAAGTCTCAGTAATAGGGTCCCGTTTTTACCCTTTGGGTACGGAACCCTAAAAACTAGCTGTGCTGCGCGGTGTTACCCGCTCATCCCATGGGAACACTACATTTTTCGGGATAAAAAGTGGCCTATGTATTAAACCAGTGTCAGCTACTTTCATACCAAAATTGGTTCAGCTGTTTGAGCGTGAAGAAGTAACAAACATACAAATACACTCATAAACTTCGCTTTAATAATATTAGTGTGATAAGAAAAATTACTCCAGAATTTAAGTAGAGTAAACTGATATACGGGTACGTTAATTAATGTGGATGCAAATACATTGCGTGCTCCATTATTTCGTATGAAAATAAAAACTAATTTTCTAAAGAAATCAATTTAAATATGATCCCTGGGGTCTGATACTAATCGTCATTTCAATATATGCCCGTAATAAATACCCACGCTGCATAAAAATAGCAGTGAAGATCTTTGCGTTAAAAAAATACGTTTATTTATATATATTTTTGATATTTTAACAGGTGTGTGCCATCACTAACAGAAGTTACACGTATGGTCAGCTCCACAAGTTCACGCAGACTCTAGCCACAAATCTAAGGAAGAAGTTCAAGATTAATGATGGAGATACCATAGGCATTATGTCCCATAATGTGCCTGAGTACCCCATAATTGCATTGGGTGCTGTAGGGGCGGGAGCTACTTGTACAACTTTCAACCATCTTTACACGTCTTGTAAGTTTTGGACCAACAAAGAGGCCTTTAAAAAGATAATTGTTCATATTATGACAAATATATTGATAATTTTCAACCAAATGTTTAATTGAAGAAAATAATACTTTTCCCTGAGTTCTAGATAGTAACATAGCTATTTCATGCTTTCATTGCGTACAGTCGAAAATAAGTTGAAAACAACTTTTCTGTGTGAATTTTGTTAATTTCGAGTAGTTTTTAGCATTGATAATATGTTAAGAAACATGTTTGATCATGGAAAAAAATGTCTAAAACAATCAGCATTTTTGAACGGATAAGGAGCTGTTGTGCAGTGCGACGCATCCCCTTGCGAGGTGTGGACGGCAATGGAAAACCTACCGCACGGAGATGCGGAGTCAGTGTGTTGTACCATGCGGTTTTTGCATACAAATCAGGATTCAATAGTTCAAATTAAAAAGCCGCTGTTTGCACTTCGCAGCGGGATTCGGCCGCAGCGTGATAACATCAGACGTGCCCACTGCCAAATTGGAGCAAACCTGGCTTAGAGTTTTCTGAAGGCAATTGTATAAGACGAAGATGATGACGATAACAAATAGATAATGATAAAGGACAAAAAGTCAGTGATGAGATTCAAGAATAAATTGTTTAATAACTGCTTGCTTTCCAACGTCCAACCATTCTTACAAAGAAGAAAAAACCATATTAGAAGTTACTATTTAAATTAATTCATTTTTCTTTTCAGATGAAATACAATCCCAGATTCAGCTATCAGGTGTAAAACTGATCTTTGCTCATCCCAACGTAGTACCAGTCGTGAAAGAGGCATTACTACTCAGCAAAAAGCAAATACCCATCATCTGTATAGATTCAGAGACTCCAAGAGCGGAGGGCACAGTATCTTTTAAGGAACTAATAGATGACGAACATGTAGACCTAGACATTTTAAAAACAGTCAAAGTAGAAGCAAATGATGTAGCATTCTTGCCTTATTCAAGTGGTACTACGGGATTACCCAAAGGAGTAGAGTTAACTCACCAGAATATTGTATCGAATATGGCGCAACAGAATTCTGAATTGATGCAATATAATCCTAATGGTATGTTCTGATGATATTAAAGACGTACTTTCTCATTTAATAGAAATCATTGATGTCTTGCTGTCACCTAAGCAATTTCATATTTCCAAAAGTGGAGTACTTAATCCACTGCTGTCGAAGGGTGGGCGCAGATTTGAATTCATTACTTTCTTTCATTTCCAGCTCCATACCAAGAATGTCAACTAATAACCCTGCCGATGTACCACAGTTATGGCTTGACCATCGCTATGTTGCACAAACTAAGCGTTGGGATCAAATCAGTGATACTGCCAAGATTCCAGCCTGATACCTTCCTGAACGCAATACGGGAGCACAAGGTTAACCTCATGTATTTAGCGCCCCCTATGGGTAAGTATCAACTTGCATGATGTTCGTTTTAAACCGACTTCAACAAGAAGGAAGTTCTCAATCTCAATCTTTTGTTTTTATTTTTTGTTACCTCAGAACTTCTCCAAACTCGGAACATCAAAACTCCGTCATTTATAAACTGATTTCAAAAAATATTTTTAGTTTTTAGTTCTTCAAGATTGTTCCATAATAATAACTATGTTGGTGAGGATTTGATGACAAAATCCTTAGGTTATCGAGTGAAATCCTAGGTAAATCTATATCGATTAAAAAAAATCTTGATTTCTTGTTTCTAGGTAGGAATAACTTCTCTCATTCCTTGAAATAAGTTAGATTTTTTTGTAGCTACACTACTAAGTCCATTCATTAGTAAGCCCGAGATGCATGTTTACAGTTTTGTTCTTCGGTTCACACCCACAGGCCGCAAGTCACTGATAACATACATATATCCCCTCGCGAAGCTGCATTTCGTCGACTAGCACTCAGGAGTACAAGCCAAATATCAACTACTTTACGATATACCCAGGCATTGAATTGAACGCCAGCATTTAATTAACGGCCTCGTTAATCAATCCACAAGCTGATTTAACCAGTTGGCTACCACAGATATCATGATTTGTGTGACGTTTCAGTTCTGTTTCTTGGATCACATCCTCAAGTGACTTCTGACATATTCGATTCCATCACTTGTATTATGTCCGGCGCCGCACCATTGCCCCAAGCTGATATTCACAAAATGTTTGACAAGGCTAAGGTAACATTTTTCATTGTCTATTTCTTTTATTTCAAAATGTTTTCTTGCAGTTTCTTTATAACCTTTCTCCTAATTCAATTGCCCTTATTTGTTGCATTTCATAATTCTTAGTTAGTCTGATATTTTCAATCGTCATGGAAGTAAATACCCTAATATTTAATGGCATAAACATAAAGTTAATACTCCGAACTGATTTGCTCCAGCGCTGCACGAAATACAGCCCTTGCTTCGCGTAAGAAAGCGCATGGAGTATGGGTCATTTATTTGCCATAATTTCAGCGTGAGGTGGAGTTCTCTCAAGGCTACGGCTTAACAGAGACGTCACCATTGGCTACAGTGAATCCCCTTGGAGCCAAAGACTATGAGACCGTGGGATACGCTTTGCCTAATTCAGAGTTGCGGATTGTAGATGGGGATATGAACAATTTGGGCCCTAATGAGGTAAGTAACATGCACTTACCTTCTTTATGTACGCTATTGCGTACCAGTTCTGCAAAAATATAATGAAGGACATTTTACAAATTCATAGGCCACAGGGGCACTTACGTACATGTCTGAGTCTATCGGCATTTTATAAGAGAAAGCGTGAGGTTGAAATTATGATTTGGGAAATTTTATTCCTAAGACGGAAAAGTACATAAATCTGATTTTAATATAAATGTACTTTTCTGTTCTTGTGAAACCCCGATAGACTCAGACATGTATATAAGTGCCCTTGTAGCCTACTTATAGAATAAACTTCATCATTTCATTATTTCGGTCAAATCTGCCTATTAAAGTGTTTGATAATTGATGGTCAAGCCACGTCTCTTAATAAAACTATCCTATTTTCCTAGTTCTATTTTCAATCCAAATTAGGACTATTTACCAGTGGCGTTACCAGTGCCTTCCATCCTCATATTTTAAGGAATATTCTGATTGGTAACATGAGCAAAAACAAGAATGAAGTTTATACCAAAATCCAAATTAGTTAGTTTGGTACCGTGACTCACCGTATCTCAAATAACGTTTTCCAGGTCGGAGAGCTACTGATCAAGGCACCGAACGTTATGAAGGGGTATAAGGATAACCCCGAGGCCAATAAGACGGTATTTACGGAAGACGGTTGGTTGAGGACTGGCGATCTCGGTTTCATTGACGAGAAAGGACGACTTACCATCGCTGATAGACTTAAAGAATTAATTAAGGTAGGTAAACTGTGAATTTTAATACTAAACAACTGTCCGTTTAGTAAGAGTAAAAAAGGTGGTCAAAGTAAGAATTGTGATACAATAAAGAATAATTTGAATGTTTGAAAAACTTGAATTTTGGTTGGTAAATTGAATCAAATTATTAGCCTTATAAAGAAGCCATTGAAGAAAATGCAAAACAGTTGCTGTAAAATTAATTGCTCATTGTTGATACATGGTTCTGTAAAATTAATTGCTCATTGTTATCGAATTTTATCATGTGCAAATTATATCAGTGATTTATGATATGACTGCACCAAAAATTCTTTATTTAATACAAAGATAAAACGTTTATTAGACAAGAGTACGATTTTATCTATCATGCATATTCAAGCATTAGGGTAGGTACAATTTCTGGAACATCATTTTTTTTCGATAGCCGATAGTCCTTGCTGCATTGGTAGTTTGCAATATAAAACTAAAGGAAACTTTTGCCTTCGATACCCAAATAAAAAAAAATGTCGATGGTCGGCAGTTGTCAATATCAAACCATTGAAATTTTGACACATGTCAGTGTCAAATCGATGAAATTTTTTCATCGTTGTTCTTTGAAATATTGAATGGAACAGCAGTGAACTGATAAATTTAATTTATAATTCTATTCAAATAAATTGTATATTTTTCATATCTAAATTACAGGTCAAAGGTTACCAAGTACCACCAGCTGAATTAGAAAATGTAGTCAAACAACACCCAGCAGTATTCGACGCGGCAGTCATAGGCATTCCTGATCCCTACTCAGGAGAGCTACCTAAAGCTTACGTGATGCTGAAAGATGGCATTAAAATCACCAACAGCAAAATCATTGACTTTGTTAATGAAAGAGTGGCTCCGTATAAGAAGATCAAGGAGTTATCGTTCATTGACAACATACCGAAGAATCCGTCTGGCAAGATATTACGAAGAGTTCTTAGGGAGATGCACAATAAAGAATAAACAATAAGGTATTATAAGAAGAGGAAGAAGTTGTCGGTGACGGGACGTATCTCGTTGAAGTGGTAATGGCAGGCTGATATATTTCCGAAATCACTGTTTCTTGAAGATTGAAGATAATCACTCGGCGGCTCCACACTACTACTCGCGAAATTGACCGAAGATGGGCGAATATGCTGAAACGTGGTCGCTCACGATGAGCCTTATAAGAAGACTCAAAGTCACTCAGAGAGCAATGGAGAGGGCTATGCTCGGAGTTTCTTTGCGAGATCGAATCAGAAATGAAGAGATCCGCAGAAGAAACAGAGTAACCGACATAGCCCGAAGGATAGCTGCAAAACTTAAGTGGCAATGGGCAGGGCACATCGCTCGTAAAACCGACGGCCGCTGGGGCCATCGAGTTCTTGAGTGGCGACCACGCACCGGACGACGCAGCGTGGGTAGGCCTCCCACAAGGTGGACTGATGACCTGATGAAGGTCGCTGGAGTCCGCTGGATGCGGCAGGCGCAGGACCGGTCATGGTGGCGTTCTCTGGGGGAGGCCTATGTCCAGCAGTGGACGTCTTTTGGCTGATGATGATGATGATGATGATGGGCGAATATGATAGTGTGGAGGGGCACTACGCTGCGGAAACCAATACTTCGGCCAACTTCGCCTCGGCCTACGTCGTGAGTAGTGTAGAGCTGGGTCAGGTTCGCGCTTTGCGCCTTTTGAACACGAAAACATGATCCTCGCATCAGACCGGGAGAGTGATGGATTAGTGAGCCGATGGGTCTGATGGGGCCGATGGCCTGAGTGATGAATATTTGGTTCTGCTAGAGATCGAATGTATGTCTTCTGTTTTTTGTAAATAATTATAAATTTTGATACCATTTATGGTATCATATTTTTTGTAATTTCACAGTGCTTTGGGTGTTTGTTATGCTGTGTATAGGTACTTGTATAATGGTGACTGCCTAATTGTAAATATTTGTATTTATTAAAAGAGTTTATTCCTGTCTATGGGCTAATAAAAATATATTATACAAATATAGATGGGAGTACATTAAGACTAACTGAGTATTGTCATATAATATATATCAGAAGGACGCTGTTATAGGACATTTTATTACTCAAAATTATAAAACAGTGTATTAACAATACTTTTTAAGAATTTTATTTGAGAAATAACGTTGATACGTCCAAAGTCTGTAATACATTTTTTTATCTATATTTTAGTACATACGGATTGTTAATGGATACCAAGAAACCATGTCGATTATTATTGATTGTCGATCTGAAAAATATCTTGATTAAAGATTATTTTATGTTATCATTATTACGTTTTTATTAGTATTTACCTATTGATATTTATGAAATTTATATAATATCAGATATTTGAAAAAAAAAAAGATATCCTGGATCGTTTTTTACCTTCTAGAAACAAGTGTATTATTGTAAAGTTATCCTCCTTTGTATTGTACCTACATGTTGCTTGGTTTGTCTACCATTAACATGTGTTTAGCACTCATTTACTCAAAGGTTCGCCTTTGTACATACTTATTCTTTTGTAATGTGTATTTCTTGTTTTTATGTACAATAAAGTGTTTACATACATACATACAAGTATACGGTAAACATATACTTAAAAGATGTGGTAAGTGATGATAAGGAGTCAAAGACGCAGTGCGTGCACTTTGCTATTGATATTCTATAGGGGCCTTATGATCAGAAATGATGAGCTTCGTAGACGAACTAACGTCACCGACATAGCAAACAGGGTTAGCAAACTGAAGTGGTAATGGGCAGGGCACATAGCTCGAAGAACCGATGGCCGTTGGGGTAGAAAGGTTCTCGAGTGGAGACCACGTACCGGCAAGCGCAGCGTAGAACGGCCACCCGCAAGGTGGTTGGACGACCTGGTCAGGGTTGCGGGGACTCGCTGGATGCGGGTCGCTTCTATCCGGCCCATGTGAAAGTCAATTGAGGAGGCCTGTGTCCAGCAGTGGACGTCCTATGGCTGAAATGATGATGAGGGGCCCTATATGATGGTTGCTTTTGTTTACTAATGTAGGTACAATACAACAAAACCAAGACAAATGTTATTAGAATAATACATAACAATATACCTAAGTAAGTACTCTTTATTGAAGCGGAGCGAGCGAAGCGAGCGAAGCTCCCATGGATCGACTCGAATGGACTTTGTGACAATGCGCAGATCTCAGCGAGTTCTCAACCGATTTTAGAATTTTTTGTTTTAAAATGCACAAATTAAATTTCGCTAGGCCGTGACGAAGAGAAAATTTCGAAAAAAAAAAAGCTCCGCTCCAATCTATGGTGCAAGCTTAGCCGGTGGCTGACTCTGCATCGACCTAGTTGTATGTACACCTCACAAAACAAACAGAAAATATACAATACTAGCTGTGCCCCGCGGTGTTACCCGCTCATCCCACGGGAACACTACATTTATTCGGGATGAAAAGTATCCTATGTCCTTCCCCGGGACTGAAACTATCTATATACCAAATTTCATCTAAATCGGTTCAGCGGTTTAAGCGTGAAGAGGTAACAGACAGACAGACAGACAGACAGACACACTTTCGCATTTATAATATTAGTATAGATGTATTATTATTATTTGTGTACGTTTTGTTTATTTATTTTACCTATATGAACTCAAATCAAATTAATATTGCGGGTGTTTCCTTTTATTTTACGACTGTAACGATTGCTAATAACCAATATAATATATGAAAATATACAACGTAAAAGTCTAAGTCTGGCAGCTTCCTCGCACAACGCATCCGCATTGCGATTCAGCGAGGAAATGCTGCCAGGGTCTTCTGGACCATGCTGCAGGGGCACTGCAGTTTTCTAGATTTATTTTAGCTTAATTGTTTTTTTTTAGATTTTAGATCTTTAGTTTTAGATTTTTAGGCTTAATTTTAATTTAATTGTCCAATGTTGTAAATTGTTTCTATGAAAATAAACATATTATTTAAAGTCTAAATCTAGAGTGAAACGCCCCTTGTTGCAAGAAAAAGTAATTTACCAAAACTGCTACTGTTATGAAACAATGAAAACACAGGCACAAAGTTACATATTACTATTAATATTATTCAGGAGTTCCCTCATGTATTCGACATTCTGAATTCAAACTCCACAGGTCGTTGCTTATATTAACTATAATCCAGTCTAGTTCAGTTGGCAACTTTGCAGTTTGTTTGTACACAACGGCATATATTAAGCGCAATCTTAACTCGGCTGGCTTATACATGAATTATGTTAGTTACATTCTGTTACATTTCGTGAACACTGAGAATGAGATTCGGGCTTAAGAAAGAAACTTCGTGTATAGACGATGACTTGCGAATGTTATACAGTCGTCCCATTTACGAAATAACTGAAAAAAAAATTAAACAGGTACCGAAAAAAAAGTAAAGATTAACCACCAATAAACATAATGCTAACTTAACGTTACTATATGTTTCACGTTTCGTTAAAATTTTTACCTATGTTTGATTTAACTTTATGTAATTTTTTTTTATTCATCTGGCGGTAATTTGATTAGAAAATGTCACAACAACTTTTATTACTTCCGTCAGAAGCTGGCAATACCTGTTATGTACTTCTGACAAACAGTCAACAGCTACAGGGCTATTATTTGTGTGATGGACTGGACTATTTTGTTCCTTGGTTATGGATGTATATTTATACTTATATATATCATCGTCCAGTTCCCAGAGTACAAGCATTGCTAAGCTTGGAACTAGGACGATTTGTGTAACATTGTCTCGTAATATGTTTTTTTGTCAGTCATTAAAGCAGAACAGCAATATCACACTCGCGTGTCATCATCGATACACGAAGTGTCTTTTTAAAACCAGCAACCCTTACCATGAGTTTACAGTGACAGTTCGCTGGCGACGGCGTAAAAGATTTGTATGGAGAATTGTAGTTCTACAAAGTAACCGCTAGGGGGCGCTGTACTATTCTCCATACAAATATTTTACGCTGTCGCTAGTGAGTACGGTCACGTTAACTCAGTGATCACAGACTGTACTGGAGAATGGACCACTGCAGACGATTGTTACGCCATTAATTTAATGATAATGGTGACGTAGTGCGCATGTAATAAATTACTCCAGCACGCGATCGTGTTGAGTTAATTTATGGCGACTTCACTTCGAGATTCATAGCAACTAGGAGTTGATCTGTTTGAGTGTCATGGAAATGTCGACAGATGGCGTTACTATCGTGAAAGACTAAACTCACCATTCATTCGTCGAGCCCATTTGTCACTCTTTTACAGAATGGTCGTGGCTATGCAATGCTCCCTTCGCAATGCTTCTCTCTTCTCTTCTTCGTCTCCTTTCTCCTTCTCCACTTATCTCTGTTGTTGGCATTTCGGGAACATTCCGTGCCAGGATTGTGGGACAGATTTAATAAGGTCTAGCCATCTTTTTGGGGGACCTTGTATCACCAAACGTTCCAGCAAATTAACTTTCCGAAAAAATGTGCAGGTCTACGAGCCGTCGGACTCACTAGAGCTTCCTATGTAAAATTGTAATTTCTTAATGTAAAAAGGTAACATCAAATAATTATGTTTATGTTCTTTCTTTAGGTTATCAAGTTATCGATTTAATCGATTTCTATCAATTTACAGAAATAGTACCTAGATGAATCGAAACGCAAGATTTGGTCACAACACAGCTTTAAAAAAAAAACACGTATTACGCAACTGTTTATGATTTATTATCGTTAAATACTTTAACAACGTGATAAGAAAAAAATATAACATGAACTCAATTTTATCAAATAAAAAGTTAACAATGTTTATAGATACTGGAAAACCACTATGTCATTGCTTGTTTTTTTTTTTATGAAATTCGATAGATCGTGTAGATTTGCGTTATGTGGGTCCTGTCATGAAGTAACACAACATATCGCAAAGTTTATCGAACTAGGGGTGACATCTATTTGGCATATTTTTTTTGTCCGAATCTAGTTACGCATAACAAGTTTCGCATAACTTATCTACGCCGAATCTTAAACTTGCCGAAACTTTGTTCCGCATAATTATTTTTTGGTTGAATGGTTGTTTCGCCGAATATTTTCTGCCTTTATAGTATTCGGACATCGCAAATGATGCGTTAGAAGCATTCGGCTTAGATAGAATATGCTTAGTAAAAATCTGCGAAATAGAATTATGCGAGAACAGTTTCGGCATACATATACAATTATGCCTATACTGATTATGCTATATAGAATTATGACAAGAAAAATTATGCGTAAACAAGGGGAACCATCGAACTAGCACTAGGCTCAGAATTTGCAAGGGGATTTTAACCTTTTACAATATTCACAAGAACTTGTGACGTCAGTAACAGTTACTGAACCCATTCCAGCCATCGAACCACAAAGTCGAATGCTTGATGAGCCAATTTGAATATTGTTGGTAAACAACCTTGTTTAAGTACCTTTGTACGGAAATCCTATTATAATTACTGCATCGATAATCTTGTTTTTGGCAAAACACGTTTGGTCCGTAACGCGCTTTCTACATGACGTAAATGTAACCGGTATGAGACCATAAAATAAAGTGAGATATAAAATATAATGGAACTTATCTTTTGAGACTTCAAAAGGGGCAGATTTGGTATTCAATTAACCGGAACATGTAGTATGGGTGGCGGAGCGGAGTCCGGTTCGTTACAACTTAATTGCATGTTGCCTTATTTATTCATCATCATCAGCCCGGAGTCGTCCACTGCTGGACATAGGCCTTCCCCAGTTCGCGCCACCATACTCGGTCCTCAGCTTTCCGCATCCAATCGCTTCCCGCCACTCTTTTTAGGTCGTCGGTCCACCTGGCGGGAGGCCGTCCTACGGGGCGTGTCGTTCGTGGTCTCCACTCTAGAACTCGTCTGCCCCATCGACCATCGGCTCTACGACGACTTATTTATTATTTTGACTAAATCCTATATGAAATAGGAACTAATCTTAAATTTTAAATCTCCAAATCTCTTAACAAACGACCAAAATAAATATGTAATGACTCTCAAAATTCTCAAGTGCCGATACGTTAAAAATTTAAGAATTGGAGTGCGGATGGGTTAAAAATACACAATTCTATTTAGTCCGTCAGAATATTGAAAGATATTAGACATGTATTTTTTAAACTGATTAAACTAATAAAATATGTCAAAGATAGAGGCCATCAAAGTTCTGGAGTACCGTGAAATACGCCAACTTTGCCTCCACAGGGAACTTTGCCCAAAACGCTACTTAAAAAAAGAAACGTTACTGTAGACAATTTCAAGATGATTATGGCAACACTACTATTTTTAGTGGAAAATAGATTATATCTGTGGTATCACTGGGAATCACATTTGCGCGCAACTTCATTCCGTAACGTGTTGGGACTAGTCGAATAAGGTGCGTGATTTGGCGGGCCAATTCTAGGTGAAGTTCTGGTGTATTTTTTACAGAATGGGGAAGCCTCAGGTGAATGTATCTTATTGCTTGTTATATAATAAGAACTGTAGATCATTTTTATTGTAGTTTGAACTAAAAATACTTATTAAAACCGGAGTTATGATGGTGGGCAATGTTATCCAGTAACTTGCTAACCTATGAATGCCAACATTGCCCAGACTAAAAAAAGGGTTAGGGTTGTCACCTTGTCGTAATTTTACCTGACTGCGTAAATAAAGGAGGGTTATGTATTTAAGGTAAGGTAAATTATATTTCTATTAAGACGTTGTACTTTTAGCATTAGCTGCATGTCATGTCATGTCATGTCCATAAAACAAAAAAATATAGAATATTCAATTATGACCATTTTTATTTAGATTATTCTAACGTGAAGTAAAAAAATAACCGCCAAACTATTAGTATCGAATATTAAGCATACATTTTTCATTTTGATAATGGTATTGGTAAAGATGGTTTACTCAACCAAAAGTGACAACCCTAACAATTTCAAACTGCTTGATTCGGCTTGTATGGAGAAAAACAAAATACCTATGTAACATTGCCCACCCATATTGCACACGTGTTTGTACAGTTAAGACCAAGATATTAAGTAGAACGCCATTATCACCCCAGATTTTATACTGATCCTTATCTTAACGTTGTAGGGGCTATAGTTACGAAAATAATCGATTTGGGCAATGTTTGCAAAAGTTTAGATAACTTTACCCGAGGTGAAAATTGATAAAAAAAATGGTTAAATGTAGATTTAAAAATTGTTTCTCGTAATAAACGCATGCATATGAATACGATGGATGCGTTAGACAACAAAAAACGTTATCCCGTCATAGAAAAAATGAGAGAAATTCGGGTTTTTACGAAAAAAGCGGGCAAAGTTGGCATGTTTCACGGTAGGGGTTTGTGACGTCACTTGTAAGTAAAAATGGTACCCACAAGGTAACGTCATGCGTAACTTCAAAGCTCTCTATCATAGTATTTTTTTGTTTGATAATCAAAAGAAAAAATACGAGTATAAAATATATACGGGTATTTATATTTTCACAATCTAACTACACAGTTTTTTTATTCCGGTTGCCTATTACTTAAAGATGTACCTTTTTCACACGGCCTCTCTTTGTTGAAAAATGGGGAGAGTGCCTGACGAGAAACTAACATTAAGTTGGACTTAAGGCAATTGAGGATGGGAGTAAATACAAGTTTAAGTATTTGTGGGATAAAATCAATCAGTATACATTAAACTTGATTGATTGGTACGAAGGTACTTTAATGATTAAAGTACCTTTTGAATGTCACAGTCATTGAAAAAAGCTCTTGACGACGCGTTTGGCTCGGTTTGTAGACACCTGCCTACTGAGCCGGCGGTCCCGGGTTCAAATCCCGGCCGGGGCAAATATTTGTGTGATGAACTCGAATATTTGTGCTTGGGTCATGGTTGTTCTAAGTATTTAAGTATATATTCATCTAATATAAGTACATATATCGTCGTCTAGTACCCATAACACAAGCCTTCTTGAGCTTAATTTGGGAGTAGATCGATTTGTGAGGTTGTCCGATATTTATTTATTCTCTCGCTCGCATGTCGGAAGATCGAAAGATAGAAACTAAATTGTGGTTCGCATGCGTACTTATTTTTCACATGCATGTGGCACGATTGAGAAGTATAAATTTATTATGGTTCCTGTAGAGATATAATTATACGTTTCCGAAAATTTCCCATAAAAAGTGAGGAAAGTTTCTGGAAATTTTCGGAAACGGCACATTTCTGAGTGTGTCAAGTCAAAGGCCTTTGACTATGTGTCCTGCCTTGATAGTGGTCGCTTTAATTAGACGAAAAAAGCAAATTATAAGGACTATTTCAATTCTCACTGAGCAGGATATGATTTGATACATCGCATCCTGCGATAAATACTATGTTGTAAAAACATGAATAATTAGTTTTTTTGAACATTTAATGGACCAGTTATTTTCGCCTCGCTTGGCACTCTCAGGGTAATTCCACAGTTTTTGTGTAAGCAAATGCTCTGAGTTAATGTTTAGAATTAGAGTTCTGAGGTCCCATGGTAGGTTTGATATATATTAGGGGGTCCCAAACTTTTTTAGTTCGCGACGCCCTAGTTATACTAAAAAAATAGCTCAACTAGTTTAACTACTTGAGAAATAGCCAAACTGTGCTTAGTACTAACCAATATTATGCTAATTTTACATAATTTATTTGGTTAAATTACATAAATCATTGGATTGACAAACTGAGGGCTACTACCTAAGTTTGTCAGTCCTCTGATTTATGCGACGCAGCGCCCTAGTTACACTGAAAAAAAAATAGCTTAACTAGTTTAACTACTTGAGAAATAGCCAAATCGTGCTTAGTACTAACGAAAGTTATGCTAATTTTACATAATTTATTTTAGTTACATTACATAAATCAGAGGATTGACAAACTGAGGGCTACTACCTCAGTTTGTCAGTCCTCTGATTTATGTGACGCAGCGCCCTAGTAACACTGAAAAAAAAATTGCTTAACTAGTTTAACTACTTGAGAAATAGCCAAATTGTGCTTAGTACTAACCGAAGTTATGCTAATTTTACATAATTTATTTTGGTTACATAAATCAGAGGACTGACAAACTGAGGTAGTAGCCCTCAGTTTGTCAATCCTCTGTTTTATGTAACCAACAGCTTACATTTTGGGATACTGTTAACAGATATTTTTTACATTGTAGTCGAAATAGGGTACAATTATACCTAAGTTTCGATACATCGCGTCGCGTTGTTCGCTTTGCGATCTCTTGTAAGTGTACCTATAGCATTGAGGTGATTCAGGGAATTTTAGTTCATTAGAAATGAGACATTTTAAAGATGAAATCAAATTCATTACGACGCAAAAAGGGACTTTATAAGTTTAACGCTCTTTTCTCGAATATGTGTCTGTGGAATTGCAGCTCAAACACATGTGAAACAAGTTTGAACATCTACGTTTTGTAAAAAAAGGGAATTTTAGAATATTAGGGTTCTTAATTTAAATTATGTTTAAAATTACCCAGTAACCGATTACATCGCCACCTTTAGGTATTATTAATTATTTTGAACAACCCAATATTATTTTAGTACCGACTGACGTCTCATATAAATTAAACTGTTTAACATGCAATTAAAAGCAATAAAATGGTAAACGAAATTAATTATTTAGAACAAACTGTTCGATAGAACTTCTTTACATTTATTTTAAAGATAAATTTGTTTTGTACCTACTTATTTTTTATATGTTTATATAATAGTTAATAATAATAATTTCTTTATTTCGGACAAGCAAGGTATCCATAGAGTGTCAGTAAAACAAGCAATATCTTAATCTAGTGTTAGTATTTATTTTGTAAGGGGTTTACGTAACAAGATCCTAAACAGCCAAAATGGAAGGTGCCTCAAATTGCTTATTTATAAAAAAGACGGCAATGCAGGATTCAGTTTTGACATAATAATATATAGTGGCTTATAAAACTTATCTGTACTTACGTACGTACTGACCGGAAGGGCAAATGCTGGCTTCGTATTAAAATAAATGGACTCCCAAGATCGTTCGTTTAAAATTCATACTCAGCCAGCAATTGCCTACTTCCCTTGCTTCGGCAATAATGTATCATTATAGAGTGTTATTATTATTAATCAGACACAGTCCCTATTACCTCATCAAATGTTGTAGCATCACCATCATCACTAAAATCCCCGACCGCTTCTGATTCCATGAATGTTTTTATCGGACTTGGAAAATACTAACTACGTGGGTAAATGTAGTAGTAGTTATAGCAGTAGTCCAGTAAAAATAGCGTTTTAACTTTTGCAAATTGTAAAGTCTTTGATTTTTGTTTGAGTACATTATTAATGTTAAGTGGAAGCAAAATTTAAAAATGTAGAACTTTTACTATTATGCTTTTTACTTTTTTTCCTACCGCCTGGGGAGATGGTAGTCAGCCGTTTTCAGTTTAAATCTGTTTAATAACTCCGTAGGTTCGCCTGTGTAATGTTACTTATGTAAAAATATATAAGCAACATGCATTGCATCAACTGCGGTAGGGTTATATTTTTTTTTACATATTTTCACATTTCGGATTATTATGAAAATATGTAGATAGTTAGCAAATCATTACCACATAAAATTACGTATTGTATTTTTATCATAAAATAAAAATTGCTAGACTTTAGGATTTTTTTCAATTGAAACGAACGCATAAGCACAGGTTTTCTAACATTTTGAAATAGTTATTTACGATACAAGTGTGGAAGGTAGGTGATTTCAGAAGAGTGTGATTTTTAGTCACGAGTGAGGTACGAGCGAGTGATTAAACAAACACGAGTCGGAAATCATCTTACACACGAGTTCCGTATAAAACTTTACTATGCATGTACGAGAAAATAGAAAATACTTTAATACTCACAAAGACTGTTTACATTGGAAAAAAAGTGTTTTGATTTGATTTATCCAACAAGAAGCTGTCGTTCACATTTTTTACTTCTTCAATAACATTTTACGAGTTTAAATTCATGATTCGCCCCTTTATCTCGCCATTATTTCAGCAGATTTGCACAAAACAACTACAAAATAAACTAGACATCAATACAAAATGGCGGAGTTATTTGAAAACCGCGCTCGACATATCTACTACTGCGCATGTGCAAAAGTATTTTTTTAATATTCGTCTTATGTCAAAATGGCACAAGCGCGTGTACATTCAGCCAAATTTATTTAATGAATAACGACTTAAAGTTCGTTTATTAATCAAATTTTATATCTAATGTAATTAATGACGTGTTAAATGAATTAATTAATGAAATATTGGTTTTATCGTACTTTTATACGTGATAATAATCGGTATTTGACTTATTTATCAAACTTTTTGTAAATAATAAAACCTCTTTGCGTCAGGCTGTCAATAAGGCTAGAAATTAAAAAAAAATTGAAAAGTAAAAAGCACTAGTGCGGAAAAGTAGTACTTTCCGCACAGTTTGAATGCCTAGAATACGCTCTTTTCGAGCACATGCATTGTAAATAACTTTCTAATGTCATAATTTATCAATACGCCAAAATTGAAAGATATTAGAATTGCCAAAGGTTGACTTTCTATTTTACTCTATTTTTACTGGACTACAGTGGGTACGTACACATCTGGTATAACCTGCTGCAATGAAAAAAGCATTTTAGCGGGCTCTACAAGCATATATTTTGCTTTTGGGTGGCTCTAACCTTTTACTATGTGTTAACTTCTATGAAACCTGAATAATCATTTTTCATATTTTCATTTTTAATTCTGTTTTTTTTTTTCAAATTAGAAGACTAGGCACGTAATGTTTTCTCCAAACAGTTTAGTCATTACTAAAATCCCCGACTTTTGATTTCATTAATATAGGTAGTTTTACCGGACTTGGAAAATACTAACTCACTGCGTTTATTATTACCCACATACATACCTACTGGTACAACCGGCTGCACTGAAAGATGCATTTAAATAAGAAAAATAAAATTAAAAAAGCAAGGGCAAAAAATATTTGTGTGATAAACTCGAATTGTTTTGGGTCTTAAGTATTTAAGTATATTATTATATTTATCTTTATAATTATGTATACCGTCGTCGTCGTCTAGTGCCCATGACACAGCCTACTAGCTTATTGTGGACTAGATCGATGCGTGTAAAGCTATTCAATATTTACTTATTTATACATATGGATCGCTTCTGTGCTTTGGTATCACTATCATCACTACATAGTATAAAACAAAGTCGCTTCCTGCTGTCTGTCCCTATGTATGCTTAGATCTTTAAAACTACGCAAAGGATTTTGATAAGGCTTTTTAAAAAGATAGAGTGATTCAAGAGGAAGGTTTATATGTATAATACATGCATAATTTATCAGCATTGCACCCGTCCGAAGCCGGGGCGGGTCGCTAGTTAGTAACTATAAATGACTCGCGATTGAAATTGTGCGCCTATGAAAAAGAGTAAAATCATCATTTATTTATTTATAAGCGCTTACAATGCAAAACTTAAAACTATACTTAACGTCATTACGCTAACGGTCGAATAGCGCATATCACTAAAGTACAAATGACATCATTGATTGTAGCTACGTCACTTGTTGCTACATCATATGCCGCGTGTTTCCCCACGGATCTCGCGAATTTCGCACATTGTTTACATCCGAGCTGACTCAGGCATAGGCATCCTCGCATTCCGATCCGGCGTCCTTCGTAAGGCCGGCCGCAGACGCACAACAACAGATAACAAAACTGTCATCACAACAAACAAGGCTTGTTTGCCCATTGATCAGACTGGTTTACTTTTTGACACCTTCATGGTGTATTAAAAAAACTTAACCCAACGTATTCAATTAACCCCACGAGATGGCCTGTCATTATCTAAAATAAGCGGGCACTATAAAGGTGCCCAATTTATTAAAAAAAAAAGAAAAAAAATACTACCTAATAAGAATCTTTTTTTACTGCGAGGCAAAGCACGATGTCACCTTGTGAGTTATACGTGGATTTATAATTATTATGATGTAACATAAATCAAGTTTTTGGCAGTTTTCAATAACTCAAACGCCGACATGGTACTAATTTGTATAAAACCATATTTATTTTAAATCGTATCAGTAGCCATATCATTCCTTAATGTAAACAAAAATCTAGCGTGGCAATAATCTCCAGATAGGTAACTATATAACGTACAAGCATTACATCGATACCTTAGAGCACAACCGTACTAACTTTTCGGAAAAAGTTGTTGCGATTAGGACGTTAGTGCACAACTCTATGTGGTTTAAATTTCACTGGCAATTTTTTTTTATTAGTACGAGTGTTAACTAAGGTATCGATATATAAGATAATAATAACGAAACTTTTGACATCGTCACGCTGTGATTGGTTGGTTGGTTGTCAATCTGTTTCTGTGTTGCTAGTGTTGTATCATAATACTCCCCGATTTCATTGTTACCTGTATAAGTCTCAAAAAATCGCGAGTGTTTAACATCAATAATTACGTCAAAATAAAACTAAACATAAACATACACAACTCAACTGCTACGTAACAACCAATATCAAAAAGAAGGAGGTTCTCTATTCGATTGTGATTTTGTTATGTTTATTTTTAATGTTTCTTATCTCTGAACTCTGTCAATTATGAACCGATTTGGATTTTTTATTGTTCGAGAGGAGGTAAATAAATAAATAAATATAGGACAACCTCACACAAATCGATCTAGTCCCAAATTAAGCTCAAGAAGGCTTGTGTTATGGGTACTAGACGACGATATACGTACTTATATAGATAAATATATACTTAAATACATAGAACAACCATGACCCAAGCACAAATATTCGAGTTCATCACACAAATATTTGCCCCGGCAGGCATTCAAACCCGGGACCGCCGGCTCAGTAGGTAGGTGTCTACCGCGTTTAGGTCACGAGGCTTGCTGAGTGGCCTATGTAAGGTACGAGATTTTAAGACCTAATTGTGTAACTATTGCATACAATACTTTTTATACGAGCAAAACACAGAAAAACATTTTTTACTTTAATCGTCATTCCCCACTATCAATTTATATTTTTGATGTAAACATTTTCGTTCAACTAAAACTAAACATGATCGCGATGGTCATGGCGGGTGCCTCGTGATTGGTTAAATTTTTTGACAAGTAATTTCAACCAATCAGTGAGCAGTAGCGTGCATTTTTAAACAAAAATGCTGACGTTCTATTTTTGAAATTATTAGAGTTGAGTAGAGAGATGTCTTATGAATATTAAAGTTCTGTAGCGGGTACCATAGAGTATAGAATTGTGTTACAGGATTAAAAAGTGCGTTAATGTGATTTTGTCTATGAAATTATAATTGTCAGATTAAATTACGCGAGTATAAAAATATTTTTCCTTATAATTATTTTGTTACCATAAACCGGCAACTAATGAGTGATCAGTATACCATGCGTACAAGATGATTTCATGGCAGTTACTTCGCGAATCGTACCGAAAACTCTTGTCTTGACACAAGTAATAATAGTTAATAATATTTTTTATTCTTTGTTCTTTAATATTTTTGAGAATGTCGAGGATATTTTTGTTTTTCTTTATGCTCGGAGTGGTGAGTGCTGGTATGATGGGAGGAAAAGCGCCCAAGAAACCCCCGCACTTAGGTTAGTAATGTACATATTATTTAACATAGAAAGCTCCCGTGAAATAATGAAATAATGATAATGAAATAATGAACTTTATTCTGCAAATAGGCCACGAGGGCACTCTTATATGTGAGTCTACCGGCATTTCACAAGAGGAGACCACTGTTGAGAAGAAACGCCGAAAGAAACTCAGCAGTTAGTGTTTTTTTTTCAGAAAATTACTTATTTATTAATATGAAGTTAATTTGTACCTATCTTAAGAATTTAGGCATACCTATACTTAGTCCTCGTAGAAAACATATTAATAGTGTATTTTAGGATATACATAACAGACATTAGTATAATAGTTATTTGTTATGCAAGGCTGCAAAGTTGTTGTTTGGCGCGAGTGTGGAAATTGAAAGCTGAGCGTAGCGAGGCTTTCAAGACACGAGAAGCTAAATAATTTTGCAGCCATGCGGAACACACAACTTTTCACCTCACTACAGCGAGGAAAATGCAAGATTCAAGAAAAACAATTAAAACATAAAATTAATCATATTTAATTTTGCCTTCTATTTAACACATCAAATTTAAAACATAACACACTCAAATCCAAAATAAATATGTAATTACGAGAGAAGCACACATATTAAAAATTCAAAGTAATATGGCCGTAATTTGTATTATCGTCGTGTATATTTTATTACCCAGTTTTTTACCCAGTCTCTGTTGAAAACTCGGTACTCGAAGTTGTTGACTCATACATCTACCTAGGACAAGTGGTCCAATTAGGTAGGTCCAACTTCGAGAAAGAGGTCAACCGCCGAATCCAACTCGGCTGGGCAGCGTTCGGGAAACTACGCAATGTCTTTTCGTCCGACATACCTCAGTGCCTCAAGACGAAAGTCTTCAACCAATGTGTGTTACCAGTGATGACTTACGGCACCGAAACGTGGTCTTTCACTATCGGCCTCATCTCAAAGCTCAAAGTCGCTCAACGAGCAATGGAGAGGGCTATGCTCGGGGTGTCTCTACGTGATCGAATCAGAAATGAGGAAATCCGTAGACGAACTAAAGTGACCGATATAGCTCACCGGATTAGCAAGTTGAAGTGGCAATGGGCAGGCCACATAGCACGCAGAGCAGATGGCCGATGGGGCCGTAAAGTGCTCGAGTGGAGACCTCGGACCAGCAAGCGCAGCGTAGGACGTCCACCTACGAGATGGACAGATGACCTTGTAAGGGTCGCCGGAAGGCGCTGGATGCAGGTCGCTTCCAACCGGTATATATGGAAGTCCAAAGGGGAGGCCTATGTTCAGCAGTGGACGTCCTATGGCTGAGATGATGATGATGATGATGATATTTTATCGTTGAGTTTTTCTTAAGCACTGTTATATTATATTTTTATTTGAAACTACTTGACACATTCGTTGTGAATGTGGGAGAATGGCATTCTGGGAAGGATTAGTTGGCCACTCGGAAGTATTTTCCATAACACTTGCTTTGGAAGTTATTGGACGATGGTCGATGGGATCCGAACAAGATTATTTCGGCTTTATCTTCTTTAAAAACGCCAATACTTTCGGTAAATAACTTATTGTCTCCAAATATTTATAACAAATCCTTTTTCGTTTTAATGCAGGCTTTTAGCATTGAATAAATACTCCAAATTGGGCTTAACTTTCTTGTTTTCGATATTTCTGTAAAGTAAGACAACAGTATGTATTCTCCACAGAACAAATTTACGTGAATTGTGAAAACTTTCAACTTTTTGATTATTTTTTTTTTCTCGGGTGAGTTCAGAAATTACACTCTTATGTTCTAACTTTTATAACAAATAAATATTAAAATTTGTGTTGTATTTAATATATTTACTAGTCAAAATATGTAAATGAAACTGAAATATTTACTATTAATATAAAACATATTCAACATACTTAAAATAAAGTGTAGAAAAAATAAAAACTTAAAAATCTCTAACCCCAAACCAGGTTTCTGAACGTGATATTGTAGGTGTATATTTTTTTTTAAAAGAAGTATTCAAACGTACATGTGATTTTAGCCGGCCTGACCACATCGCCCTTTATTAGCGTGCGTTGATTGGTTATTCGAAGATTTATCGACTGATGAAATCAGTCACGCGTTGAAGGAGTCTTAAATATAAAAAGTTACATGCACCACAGACAATCAAAATCGTCGTGTTCGAAATTCAAATGACTTTTGCACGCTAGCGGATAAAATAGACTTTTGCACGCTAGCGGATAAAATAGACTTTTGCACGCAGATTTCGCCCTATAAAAGGAGGTTTTCCGAGCGAGTGAGGTGAAAAATAACTTTTTATCAAAAAATTACCGATGTCAAAGAAACAAACTTATATTATATAACAACGGGAGCAACAAGAACGCTTAGAAGTAAAAAAAATATTTTTCCATATCAGCCGTTTTCAAGAAATCGGGGAACATTTTTTTGACTTCGCTTAAAAATAACCGATGCGCGACTGATGAATCGCGAACCGATTCGAAACGTGTCGAGCGATATTCGACTTTTACGAAGTGAGTAAACCTGTTTTTTATATATTATGTGAGCTAATTGAAAAAAAACTGAAATAGCGAAACTGCGAATTCTTAGGCGCTTTTATTTGGTTTTATCTGTCCCTGTGTCTGTGTGTAATAAAATCTTGCAAATTTAATTTGACCCCACGTGCACCGATTGAGCTGAAATTTAGTACACTTACGTAACTTTGATGACAATACACAGTAGTAAAAAAATAGAGTAGGTACCTACACGTAAAGTGGGAATGCATTTTTTTAAAAATAAAATCAAGTTGAGAACCGTTACCTTTTTGAAGTCACAAGAAATATCACGTAAGCCGTCCGTTTTAAACCTACACCACAAAACGTAGGTATCGCGAATGCATATTAGTCTAAGATCCCGATATAAAATGACCTTCATCGAGATGTTTATTTGATGAAATGTATTTTATATTTAATTCATAAATTTTTTGTATTTCCATTCTGTTACCGCTGTTGTAGGTTGTTACAATTTATTTTCACTATAGTCATTGCTTTTTACATTACATTAACACATGAATAAACCTACAGAAATTTAAATACTAACTATAAACTAAGAACTTAACTAACTAAAATAAAAGGCTAAAACAGAATAAATTTAATATTAAAAAAGACTTAAAAAATCGGACCCCTTTGGTATAGTCCCGAAGACGCTGGCAGCATTTCCTCGCTGTATAGCAACGCTAATGCGTTGAGCGAGGAAGCTGCCAGCTCTTCGGTCCCCCGTGATGTCAACCAGTTTTTTTGCGATCTGCCTAAAAAGTTGATGAGCACTGGGCCCCCACGGACCAAGGGTCTCAACCCCGAATGCAACAAAATCGTATTCAGAGCTGAGACCCCTGTACTTGTGAACTTTTAATTTTTCGGCCGCTTCAGCCGCCGCGCCTGGTTTATGAGATGTTCCATGGAGATGGGAAGGAGCCAGAGTGTCTACACAGGTAGCGTCCCACACCAGTGTCCTTCCCAATCTCCATGGAATCAAAGACATCCCATCCGGTCTCTTGCCATCGTCTCTGGCGATGCCGGTTGGTTCCAGCAAAGCCGGGACATTAACGCTGGCAAGAGAACGGCGGATGATGTCGTTAAGCGCGGCGTGTCTAGAGAAACGGCCGGCGCTTTTTTGACAAGACAGCCCGTGGTGGCCCAGAGGGTCGACATCGTTGCCGCAAGGGCATCTATGGGGTGTACATATCTTTATCCCCAGCCGCAGGCACGTTGCCACACGTAGTGTGTCGGGCTCTAGGAAGGTGCCGGTATTTGGCGAGGGGTAGGCGTGAAGCCAACCGCCGGCTTCCTTGGTGCCCGACGCTAGCAGCCGAGCTCTATCAGGACCTGTGCTGCGGCTAAGGAGAAAATCAACGGAAATTTTACATAAGGTGTCATCCCAACTCCTCTGGGACATGGGGTGGTCAGGGAAATCCTTTCCCGGACAAGCAATTGACCAAGCATTTTTAGCTTCTGCCAAGTCAGTAATCTCATAGTTTGAGGGCAGAACCCTTAGGATTTTACCTACAAGATTAACTGAGCTATGGACAGAAGACAAAAATGCCGGTAAGGAAACACTACTAATTTTGCGTATTCCCATCCCACCGTAACGAATGGGAAGGGATGCCTGAGTCCAGGATTGTTCGCTGAGTTGTATGTTTAAAATTGTTTCTAAATTTGTTTTAATAAGATCATCCAGAGGTAACAAGAGATTTGGAAATTTCCACAAGGGGCAGCAGCGAAGTACATATGTTAATTTTGGAACAAAAAGGCAAAATTTAAGGATTGATATTGCGTAGTGAGGGCTTATTAGGACAAGGCGGTCTGCACAGTTTTGGAATTTTGAAACATAACTTAGTATATAGTCGGAAAAAGAATCTTCAAAGATCGGCGAGCCAAGGAGGCAAAGCGAACTCTTGGTGACTATTTTAATGTCAGGTGTCACTTTATCGAATTTCTTTTTTACATCGGTATCACTTAACAAACTTTGGTTATAGAGTTCACATTTATTAAAATTTAACTCTAAGCCAATGTTTTTAAACTTTGTTTGGATGGTAATTAAATCGGAAAGAACAGTGTCCATGTCGCCTCCAAGAGTCCCGTCGTCCAAATACCAGACGTTAAATTTTGATTAGACGTTAAATTCTATACCAATCGAAAGTATGAAGCCCATAGAATATGCAAACGTTAGGTTGCCTATTCTTTTCCCGTCACAACTATCGGGTAGTCGGGTAAACAGGTAAATCTATACCTACTAGCATTTTGCAACGGTCTGATTATTGAATTAAAATTATATAAAATTAAATATTATTTTATTATGAATTTATCTAATAATCAAACCGGAGAAATGTATTAAAAACATTTTTTTTTTAATTTTTAACTAAACATAGCCTGGACTAAAATTTGTTAGGCAACCCATATGCAATATATTTATTGACATATTAAACTAAATATAAAATACATTTCATCAAATAAACAACTCGGTGAAGGTCGTTTTATAACGGGATCCTATACTATATGAATGTCATATGTCGTCGACACATTGACCGTAACATTCCTACATCAGTACCTTTACCTACCATGAGTTAACGTGACAGTACTCACTAGCGACAGCGTAAGCAATTTGTATGGAGAAAACACAGCGCCCCTACCGGTTACTTTTTTTTTTTTTTTTTTTAATAAATAAATATAAATAAATAAATATTAAGGGACAATTAACTTCTTAAAACAACTTTGTAAAACTACAATTCGCTATGCAAATCGTTTGCGCTATCGCTAGCGAGTACTGTCACTGTACACTCTTGGTAAGGGTACGGGTCGGCCCTCAAACTTACTCATTCATCTAAGCAAAACGCACGCGTGCGGTAATCCTATAGCCAATATATACGCTGTACCGGTTACTGGCATCTCAGTCGCCTCGTGAAGCGCGCGGAGATACCTTTGCCTTGACACGGCCAACATATACATATTTTTTTAAGTATACATAATATACTAACCGTATATTTGTTATTATAAGTTGTAAGTGCAAAGACAATGTCGAGATTAGTTTTCTTGTGCTTGATGATTGGAGTGGCGACCGCTGCTGTGGCTAGAGGGAAGGCGCCGAGAAAACCTGATCATTTAGGTGAGAAATGTTTTTATATCCTTATTGGTCTTTAGGCGCGTGGGTTCCGAATGCCAAACAAATAAACGCTGAAAAAACGCTGAAGATTCGCCCAGCCCGTCTAGCACAACCATAGTTCGCGACTTTCGACACGCGGCATAGCGTCACCTGTCACTCTCTCACAGTATTGCACAGAGATAGATAGATAAGTATTTCGAGCGAGAAAAAGTCGCGTATCACAGTAGTACAGAACTCGCTAGATTTTTAAATTACAGACGATAAGAACAAAACTACCGACTCGCATAATCCGATTTGCATATAAACTTCTCATTAGGAACAGCTGAAGAGTGCAACTCTCTTCCGGCAAACGTTTCCCCTGAACTATACTAGATTTTTTTCTAGACTATAGTGAAAATACACTACTTTTGGTAAGCGTGCTCGAAGACTTTCTTTTCCAACAGCTGAAATTGAAGTCAAAATCTTGCGTATCGTACAGAACATCCTTCTATCCATACTAATCCATACTAATACTAATATACTAATATCCATACTATACTTACTATACTTACTTACTAATATAATATTATAAATGCGAAAGTGTGTCTATCTGTCTGTCTGTCTGTCTGTCTGTTACCTCTTCACGCTTAAACCGCTGAACCGATTTAGATGAAATTTGGTATATAGATAGTTTCAGTCCTAAGAAAGGACATAGGATACTTTTCATCCCGAATAAATTTAGTGTTCCCGTGGGATGAGTGGGTAACACCGCGGGGCACAGCTAGTAATATTATAAATGCGAAAGTGTGTCTGTCTGTCTGTCTGTCTGTCTGTCTGTCTGTTACCTCTTCACGCTTAAACCGCTGAACCGACTTAGATGAAATTTGGTATGGAGATAGTTTGAGACCCGGGAAAGGACATAGGATACTTTTCATCCCGAATAAATTTAGTGTTCCCGTGGGATGAGTGGGTAACACCGCGGGGCACAGATAGTATTTTTATATACACGAAATATTATTATGGTTTAATATAAATTTATGACACGTGTAATGTCTTATTGATATATAATGATACACTACAATTTTCATATTGAGCCATTGATATAAAGATCAAAGCACAAACAAGAGACAGGAAATCGAACCAAGGTTACACATTTAATTTTTTTTTTGAGATACTTTTCTTTTTATGAAGATTGTAGTCTCTTTGTTAATGTGAATACACATCAAAATTTGTATATTGAACCATTGATACAAAGATGAAAGCACAGAATCGAATCCGGTACCTCTGGATTACCGGTCCAGGTTACTCAATTCAATTTTTATTTGTTGTTTGATCTTATATCAATGGTTTACTAATGTTTGTTATTTATGTCTATTGTAATACCAAATTAAAATATATGCGGCATACTACAAAGATTGTTCTTTTCGTATGATGAGCAGGGTTTTACGCTTTAAACTAAAATAATAACAATTACAACAATAACAATTAATATTAATAACAATTTCTTTTTTAATAACAGGCAGACAAATGTAAGATTTTTATATGTGGAAAGAAACAGTCTTATCTCTAGACTAAAATGTAGAATAGTTTTTTTATTAATATAATTCACATGTTTCAAGACAATTCTTTGGCGGCGACGTTAGAGGTCAATAAATTATAAATATTCATTTTTTGTTTAGAGCGTTTCGATAGGTAATATAATAGTTAATTGACTTAAAAAAAAACAAGGTGCTCTAACTTAATCAGCTGCATATTATTATATATTTCTATATGCATGTTATCTTTTAATAAAAAAAAAAAAATTTTTTTTTAGAATCGTAATACAATTTAATAACAAAATATCGAAATCCCTTGTGAATTGTACACTTATTGGTATATTCATACAAACACTTTATATTTAAATGATAACCCATAGTTTATCATTATTTACGTCAGACTGATTTGAGATAAATGGCGTCTTCATTTCGAAATGACATATATCACCGTAAAGTAAGTCAATAAATATATTCGTTTTTATTTTATCGGTCCATTCAAGTTACAAATACATAAAAATATTGTGTGTCTATGGAAAATAATTACAATTTTGGTTGATGAAAATTGGCGTCTATAAAAAAAACAGTTGAATTGAGAACCCTCCTTTTTTTGAAGTCGGTTTAAGAAAATTGGCGAAGTTGCGGGCTCCTTCTAGTGTCATAATAAAATCGAACTTATCCGTCAATGTGACAGCTAAACATTGTTAGTACACTTGTATTCAAGCAACAGTTAAGTCCATTTACGACCGACAAAGGCATTCTTTCCTCACAAGTGAAAACAAGTGACGTCGTCATCCGGGTCCAAAGTTTCGGGAAACCCCGTGAAACTAAATTGGACATTATACTCTTACATCGGCCGATAACCCACGAGATGGCACTAATGACTAGCGTCAATATACGGACTCGGGCTTTCCCGGCCTGCATAGAAACTCGTTTGATTTCACTGAGAACTTTGGGTTTTTGGTTGACCGTAATAATATATTTTCTCAAACATGCAATAAAATGTCGTCATAACGTGCGTTATAACAGGCTTCGAAGTATCACGTTTCGGGCGGAACAACTCGAGAGAACTGTAAAAGAATTTCTTACAAAAAAGAAGGCCTAAGGGGGAAGTAATTTTTTTAAACATGGCCTTTGCGTAGAGCAAGCTAAACAGAAATTGTATTTTTGTAGTGATGTATTTTTTCATTGCATTTGTTTGAGAAAAGCACTATACATGCATAGCCGTGAAAAGGGCTTGTCGGCTTTGTATCACTATCCGGCCTTCCTACGGTCGGCCGTCTATACCTACTCACCCGGCAAGCCCTTCTTTCCCGGCGTCTTCAGTAATGTAATACTATTATTACGGTAAATGTTGATTTGAGTTGCGAACTTTTAACCTGGAAGACTTCAATAAAATCTCTCGAAGATAAATAAAATTGGTCGACAATAATTTAATTTAAGTATAGATATTTAATTTTTGATTTAAAAATAATGGAAAATAAATAATGACACAAAGGTAAATTAAGAAAGAAAAATTGAATGCGATCTACTACAATCGAAGCGGGGTATTTATAAAAATAAAAATGTGGTATTACCACATAAAAATATGAATCGATAAAAAGATTCTATACAAATATTTAATAATGGAAAATACTAACAAACGAATTACGGCAGTTTTTAGAAATTTTATGTAAAATTCATAGAAACCATGGTGTATAATATTGGGTTTTATTAGGGTTACTTGTCAACTCATCATCATCATCATCATCTCAGCCATAGGACGTCCACTGCTGAACATAGGCCTCCCCTTTGGACTTCCATATATACCGGTTGGAAGCGACCTGCATCCAGCGCCTTCCGGCGACCTTTATAGGGTCATCTGTCCATCTTGTAGGTGGACGTCCTGTTGTCAACTACATAAATATAAATATTAAAATTCGGATTGTGAGTAATTGATTTGTAACGACGTATTTAAATTACGAACGAAAACGTGACTTTGTGTACACTTTTTGTGGATTTCCAACACTCGTGAACATGTAGATAAACTGTTCAAATATTTTAACAACATATTTATACAAATAGGCTTCACCGATACATTTAGTATGATGCTAAAACATATGTAAACAACTTGTAATTATTTAAATAAATTGTGTATTTATCTATATGTCCATAACATAAGGTATCAAAACATTTATTTGATATATACAAAACGGATTTTATTAATTATCGCTTTTTAGTGATAGAGCAAATATGCGTCATTTACTATATAAATAAATGTTCGTTCTTAACTTGTCCATCACCCAGAATAGTGTTCTACAGTTTTTAGAACATATTATAGTCTGTGTGCTACTACCATATTATATCTAAACAGTACATACTACTTACATAATATCTCTTTTTTATGGAAAATTCACTTGACCGAATGTTTAATTTCATAGACAATTTTTGTCCCGGACGTCACACAATACACATTTTTCAGAAATCTTGAAAATGTCAATCCATAGATTAGGTTAAGTTAGGTTTGTGCTATAACATTCCAAAATATGGTACTTATGGTTTTAGAAAATTGCTTGCAATGAAATGAAATTTCTATGAAATGAAAATTTGACGAAACTTTGGTCTATGAAACAAGGGCGAAACATATTTTTTCATTTTGCATCCCATGTTCTGAAACTTCAAAAACAATTCGGTTTGGTTCACGTATCTCCAAATATGAATGACCTGAGCCAAGTGTCCCTACAGAAATTGAGCTAGTCACAAATAAAGCATTGCTTGTACTATTGGTACCATGACCCAGGAATAAATGAAGATTTAAGTGGATGAAGGTGCCGCAGAAAGAAGGTGGGAATAATTACAAAAACAAAATTTAGAGTAAATCGCAACTAAAGGTATTTTACTTGTAGAAATTGTAATTGTTACTGGATCGATAGGATATTTAAATATGCATGACAATGTAAGTGAGAAAATATTGAAAATGATATAATTTATTTAAACAAAAAACAGTTTAATATATTTTTTGTATAAGTTTTGAATAAGTAAAAGTTCATAAAAACTTCTTTCACAGAAGATTGAATTCTTACATTGAGGCTTTATTTTCAAATTTAGAGGGGTTAAATTAGAACGTAAAATGATTATTTATTTAAAAACAATATATATTTAAAAATGCGACATAACATATTCATCCACTGACGCCTTCAAAATATTTGTATTCATCACAAAAATGTTTGCAAGTACCAAACCGCGCTACCACAATAAACTAAAAAAATACGTATATTATACCAAAGATGGTGACATAGTTTAGTAGGTCATATTATATAATCTAGTACCAAGAATAAAAGGCCAAGGTTGGGGTTGGGACGTCCAGTTTCCAATTGGTTACGTGACCTAGTTGTATTTATCTGAACTGTTTTATCGATGCACCCATTTTGTGACTCGGAATAGTTAGTTGTCGTTACAGATTAAATAGTATTTTAAGCAATCGTTGCACAATGAAGGTCCTTAAATTCGAGTACCACGTTTAGGCCACGAGGGTTGCCGAGTAGCCTAAGTTAGGTACAAGATTTTAAGACCTAATTGTTTAACTATTGCATAAAATACTTCTTAGACCAGCAAAACGCAGTTTTTTTTTTACATTAATCGTCATTCCGCACTATGAATATTTATTTGTGATGTAACCTTTTTCGTTCAACTTAAACTAACCTATAAAAAAATACATGATCGCGATGGTCATGGCATTTTGGCAAGTAATTTCTACCAATCAGAGAAGAGTAGCGTGTTTTTTTAAATCAAATATCCTGATGTTCTCTTTTTGAAATTAATATGAGTTGAGTAGAGATGAATATTATCTTATGAATACGGTGCTGAATATTGGCACAGGATTAAAAAAGGCTCTGTTGTGATTTTGTCTGTGAAATTATAATTCACAGATTACAGTACGCGAGTATAAAAACTGGTTTATCTCCGATTTGAAATGCTTTAGTATTAGTTTACGCTTCTCGTCACGCTCGGTACTGTACGAGTAGTAACGAATGTAGGAGAAACCTAGTAATTCACAAGGTGACGATGTTTACCTAATGATAGACTTGTATTGAATTATTGAATATAAGTGATATACCCATGGTATAAGAGAATAAGGTATGGCAATCCGGCTAGTGAGTCTTTTCACGTCACTGATTAATACGGTAATTATTATGGTAAGAAGTACGGTTACAGTATATCATTGTTTGAAAGTTTGCAGCTTGGTGTAGCTCATACTTTCATTTTTTTTTGACAGCGGACTGTCGGATGTTGAAACGCCTGTAGCACAAAACAGATAGGTACAGAAATCAATCTACATACAAGCGCACTCGAGCAAACGCACATAGACATTGCTCACGGACACGTTCAACGCTCGCACTGGTCTGAACTGGTCCGAGATATCGTGTCCGTGAGCAATGTATATGTGTGCGTTTGCTCGAGCGCGCTTGTATGTAGATTGTTTTCTGTACCTCTGTTTTGTGCCTGTAGAATCACCCCGCTGCTTAGGACAGATTGTGTGGATCTCGGGCATTGGTCCAAGGCTCTAAGCGCTATAATAAATAAATAAATAATAAATAAATAAATATTAAGGGACAATCATACACAAATCGACCTAGTCCCAAACTAAGCAAAGCTTGTACTATGGGTACTAGACGACGATATACATAATATATAAATACATATATAGATAACATCCATGACCCAAGAACAAATATTTGCACAAATATTTGCCCCGGCCGGGATTCGAACCCGGGACCGCCGACTCAGTAGGCAGGTGTCTACAAACCGAGCCAAACGCGTCGTCAAAATACATTATTACGGCCCAGGATTATAATAAATCTTACAACCTGCGTCATAGTTATTAGAGAATAGTAAATTACACCACTCTACAAGATCAACTAGTTCCTTATATTCCTATGCTATCCGTATTAAGAAGGCCTTATAATCATGAGACAAGAATATCTTTAGCATCATTTTCTTTTGACCGGCAACATTATTATTTATGAGGCTATTTATAATATGTATCTTAATAGAATAGTCATAATGGTAATGATTACTAAAAAACTTGCATAATTTGGCTAGCCATTGCAAAGATGGGCTTTCGTAGATGCGACATAGATACATATTCAATACTATTTTGACAAGTCGGTTATAAAATAGGAATGGCGTTATTTTGTGTTCACTATTACTGGAACTAAAGAACGCTGCACTGTTGCGTTTTGTGATTACTGCTCGTACAAAATTACCAGAATTCATTTTCATTTCTGGGCTATTAAAAAGGTGAACATAGTAGTCAATATGCTAGAAAATATTGCCCAGAAATAAAAATGAATTCTGGTAATTTTGTACGAGCAGTAATCACAAAATGCTACAGAACTTTGTTTTTATTTTAGGAAAATCCGATTGAATCGCGTAGAAGAAAGTGGATTATGATTTATTGCGTCTTCGTAGTCGGGTAAAAAGTATTCTATCTGAAGATGTGTACCAAAAATCGTTGAAATCGGTACAGCTATTTAGGCATGATGGTAGTACCATTTTTGTTTGTAGGTATAAGGTGGCGCTGGATGGAGCGCCATCAAAAATTCTATACTAGAACTTTATAATAGTATACAATTGTTTGTTGGTTGCGCATTTGATTGATCATTTATTGGTTACATGTCGGATGATCGGTCCTTCGCCCCCTCGACCATCACAATAAATTTTTCATAAACAAACAATAAAATAAAATTTCACGCAGTTCATACAAAGATCAAAAGAACCTTCTTTACTGTTTTACTCTTTGAACTGAACCTTCCTACTGACGCAGTCGGCTAAATTCCTCGTCGGTCTGGCGCCGCTCTGGGGTTGTATTTAAGTTTATTACAGCCGTTATGTTAATGCCTGGTACATTTTATTTTGACTACAAATTCGCATTATTGCTGAGGTCAATACGCGTTATCGTTCCAATGTCGTGTCTCGAAATAATCAGCTGTTCATGGTCACATCGGACAGCACACAGATATTAAACAGTCAACGTGAAAAACTGATTATTCAAGTACTTTGTCGCGGCAAAGAATAATAAATATAAATATAAATAAATATCGGACAACCCCACCCAAATCGATCTAGTCCCAAATTAAGCTCAAGAAGGCTTGTGTTATGAAATGAAATGAAATGAAATAATTTATTCAGTAAGTAGGCCACAGGGGCACTTTTACAAGTCAGATTGTGAATCTACCGGCATTTCGCAAGAGGAGACCGCTGTTGAGAAGAAAGCCGAAAGAAACTCAACAGTAAGTCATTTTTTCGTACATATACTTAAAACAATTACATAATACATTTGTGTTATAACTAATTACACTGGTACACGTAAAGGAGATGTATAGATACTCCAAATCAATGTTAATTAGGAACATTAAAATGAAAATTTAACGATAAATTAAAAATATTAAATATACCCAGAGATGTATAAAGTCTCTGGGTGTCACAACATGCAATAGAATATAATTACTTAATTAATTAAATTCCTTAGTATGTATAAGGATGTATAAGGTCTCTAGGCGTCAACGTGAATAATTTACAATAGAAAATAATTATTAAACCTAAATTTCTTTGAGATGTATATATGGTCTCTAGGCGTCATAACATGCAATAAAATATTTTAAAATTATTGAATTTCCTCAGAAATGTATAAAGTCTCTGAGTGTCATACTATACTAAGCTGTTTCTTAGAGATGTATACAGTCTCTAAGAGTTCAAAAAGTTAAAATCAACATTGAATAACTTCAATCGAGTACAGGATGAAGTTTCTCACATTTGCTTAATTTAACACTAGTATGCGGTTCCTACATATTTAATTTGGCCCTTGCTAGCATGAACAGACCGGACCCCACAAACGGCACCCGTTCACGAGTATGACGCATATCTCAGCCATCGCCTCCCTCAACCATATTATAGGGAAGGCTGCGACCCGATCAACGACGCCACCGTAAGCAAAGACCTTTAAGCGAGCATGACATGCTCAAGCTGCCGGGCATACTTGACTAATACTATTTGCCCGGTGAGAAACAACAAATTGGGCTCTCATGTTACATTAAAATTACCCACCAAAATAATGCTTATTTAAAAATTTACAATTGACACACAACACTAAACTACTGGCTTAAAGGCATCACTGTCGTTTAGAAAGTCATTGACAGTATAAGAAGCTTTATTCAATAAGTGACGTTTTATTTGCGCTTTAAATTTGCTACAGGGCAATTTTACTACATCAATAGGTATTTTATTGTAGAAGCGTACACAGTTCCCCACGTTATGGGTACTAGATGACGATATGCGTACTTATATAGATAAATAAATACTTAAATACATAGAACAACCATGACCCAAGCACAAATATTCGAGTTCATCACACAAATATTTGCCCTGGCCAGGATTCGAACCCGGGACCGCCGGCTCAGTAGGCAGGTGTCTACAAACCGAGCCAAACGCGTCGTCGAATGAAGAACAAGAATGGTGCGACAGTTTGTATGTGTCAATACTGTCAATGCAGTTGAAGTAAAAAACGGTGGTTATCATTATTGACTGTACTAGGAAACACCATTTTGCTAAAACGTCATAAAATTATCTGGTTCTGTCCTTTAGCATCCTATAGCTATCCTATAGTAGCCAAGCGATCCAGTTGTCATTACCATCAAAAATCAGTCCAGCCAAAGTTGAGTATGTAATTGTAGATCTCATGACAAGTAATAACGATATACCTACTAACAAGTTAATAAATACAACGTTGTTATGAATATTTAATAAGAATAACAAGGCTCCGAAATCTTATAGATTTCAAATGGGAGCCCTAGGGATTTCAAAAGGGACTCCTAGAAACTTATTTCTTCGAATGTTTAATTTCGCTGAAAATCATTTTGAAGATTTTTTCCCCCTGTAGTCATACATATTTCATAATTCTTGCAAATATCATCGTATATATTAAGTTAGGTAAGATTAGGTATATTTTTAACAATCTCATATAATTAACGGTTGCAAAGAAAAATTACTTTCTACGAAATTATTTTTCGGCGAAATAAATAAATATCGAACAACCTCACACAAATCGATCTAGTCCCTAATTAAGCTCAAGAAGGCTTGTGATACGAAATGAAACGTTCGACGAAAAATTATTGTAGGAGTCGAAATAGACCCATTTCAAATAATAGTTTTAAGCACATTTGTGACGTTTTCTATGAAAAGGGCCCACTTTGTCGCTTACCATAAGGACGAAATTTGTTTGCATCTTTATACCAATAACCCGTCAAACGTCCTTATGGTAGGCGACAAAGTGGGCCCTTTTCATTGAAGACGTCACATTTTGTTATACGCATCGGTAAAACAATACAGAGTCATATAATTAGTTAAGTTACTGTTGATTATGTTTACTGTGCAAGTTTTTCTGACCCTTCCATTAACTTCGCAATAAGTTATAGATGATAAAAGATTTCACCTGAGGTCGTGTGAAGGTCACGGCCGTCATTTGTAAACAACATGATGAGGTCGCTTATGTCTGTTTATGTCTTGCGTTTTTATTTCGAGGAATCCCAGTGGCGTTAATATTCGATGCAGATTTTATTGCAGTCTTGTAACCGGTTTCAGGCGGTTTGTAAAGGTTCGGCTGGTGACAAACGTAAAAAACGTTGTCCGATATAATAAATACAAAAAAATTGTATCTAACTCAACGCTATTGTTGTTTATTGTGCCTAGTCAGGGCCCTAATTATATAAGTTTATACATCTCCGTGATATGTCGAAGAGATCTCAAAAGTGGCCATATATCGCCGCGTCGCCAACCCGGTCGCGTTAAGTTTGCGCCTCATTTATATGCAACAACATAGAAGACTTTGTTCTGGTTGAAATAGAAGTATATAAATCTCCGTGATATCCCGAAGAGATCTCGGAAGTGGCCATATATCAACGCGTCGCTAACCCGGTCGCGTTAAGTTTGCGCCTCGTTTATATGCAACGACATAGAAGACTTTGTGCTGGTCGATTTGCAAGCATTGCGTTTTAATGACAGTTAAATTCCACACCTGATAGCTTTTTTCGCGATATCTCAAAGCGGGTCATACACAGAGTTAGGTTCACGTTTTTCTGTGATTAGTCTCCTATTTATATACATTTGTGACGTTTTCAATGAATAGGGCCCACTTTGTCGCTTACCATAAGGACGAAATTTGTTTGCATCTTTATACCAATAACCCGTCATACGTCCTTATGGTAAGCGACAACGTGGGCCATTTTCATTGAAAACGTCACATTTATGTCTTCTATAATCCTATTACGATATGAAAACCTATGCAGTACATAATTTATATCCAATGTTGGACAGAGATATTAGAACATCCAAAGTTAAATTATTTTTACTCGATTGCTGCAGCAAAGGGGATTCTAGTAAATAAATATTTAAGACAGCATATTGATCCTTGACCAGCGAAATGAATCAGCAACCCTTAATATAAGTTCCTGACCGAGTAATAGTTAAACTTTGAACAAATGACGGTTCAAAATAAACTAAAAATTCTGGACTCGAGCCAGGTGGATGTATAGGATTGTTACTGTCAAAATCTGCGACTATTGCGCTTCTAGTTTGGGTTATTTTCCACTGATGCAAAGTTGTAAGAAGCGGAGAGGAAAAAAGGAGCCAGAGAGGAGGAGGACACGGATGTGGGAGATATTGTTTTAGTTTAAATACCGCTCAGCCCCGTTTCCCTCCGCTTGCGTTCCATTGACTCGGAGCAGTTTCTGTCCTTTTCTTGGTCATACTTACTCCCATGAGTCAGTGGTTCAGTGACTTGGTCAAGAGATCTAGCGCTATTTCCAACTAGTTTTCGACGTTCAAGACCGCCAGATCATCCTCTATTGTCTGTCTAGCGATATCTGCACCTCTACTCATCATTCTCATGCGAGATAATTAGCCGTCTCTTTCTGAGCAGTAACGTGAGAGAGTGACTGGTAGCACTATGTCGCGCGACAAGAGTCGATCAAAATTCAAAGTTTGTACCGTGCCAAACCTCTCGATCCCGTGTCAGACAATATTTGAACGAGCGGGACGGCACGATACAATGTTCTACTTCGAGATTAACTTGGTATGACGTTTTTTGGCTCGCGTCCTCTGCGTCTTAAAAAACGTCATTTGCAATTTATCTTTAGCAAGGGCACCATTTTGGTCCGGTGTCTAAACCTGGTATTTCCCATCAATTTGGACTTATAAATGTTACTGGTCATTGTTTTGAGAAATTAGTTTTAAGTATCAATATTTATCGTCTATTGTGTTCGAATCACACTCTTATGGTCATGACAACCGTTTGCTATATAATAAACTGAATAAAACAAAACATGTTCATCACCATTTATGTAATAGGTTAAGTATCTGATTAACATTCGGTTGTTTTAATCATGCGGATTAATTGTAAATCACCTTTTCTGTAAATAGAGGCAATTAAATATGGACAATATTGGTTTTTTGTTTTATAGATTGTTTAAATCATTTAGTAATAATTATGAGTATTGGCCTATTTTGGAAATTTTAGTCTTGTTTCAATATTCAAATTTTAATAATAATTGCTTTTGGACGTGTCATGTGTTTCAAAAAAGGGTAAATGATTAATTTATTATTTACCATATACACTGCTTTAAGGCAAGCCGTTGTAGATATTTATAACAATAACGAACATGGTCATTTTTCAGATCAAACATAGGCTTCCTAGTAGTCTTTACTAGATCTTGCCACCAAGTTACAGTTTTACGTAAAAATGTTCTCTGTTAAATATGATTTTCACCGAGTAAATTACATATGTGAAAGAGTATAAGTAAATATAATATAGGTATTCTTATCTGCCACTAGACATACCGTCACTGCTCTTAAGATGCCTCTAGTCTTAAACGTATATTTTTATCTTCCAGCTCACAAGGAGGGTTGCTACGTATCAGAAATACAAGATGTCATCCCGTACGGGTCATCCGCCACTCCTCTCGGGAACTGCGTGAGGATAGATTGTGGCTCAGACATGCTGACTTGGGCAACGTAAGTCTACAAAAGTTCTTTTTTAAAAATTAGCATAGCATAGTGGCTTCACTTTGCCTGATGGAATGCAAACATTTTTGAAGTGCTAGTGGGCTGGACATATTAGCCGAAGAACCGATAACCGGTGGGGTAAACGTATTCTTGAGTGGAGACCGCGAATCGGCAAGCGTAGTGTGGGACGCCCTCAGATTAGGTGGAGCAATGATCTCTGCAGGGTGGCTGATAATAACTGTATGAGAGTAGCCAAAAACAACAGTGGACAAGAATAGACCGATGATGGTGATGAAGATGCAAAAAATGGAATCCAACTCGCAATGGCAACTGACAAGAAACCAACGATGCCTTGTCAGTTGACACTGCCATGCTGGCCCAAGGGATGCTTCTTCACGTTTAGTTTGAAGTTCATTAGCTGCGGCCATCTGTGTTATCCGCTCATCTCACGGGAACACTAAACATTTTCGGGATATAAAGTAGCATTTGTGTCAATCGGTATCCTGCCTTTTCGCCGAAATATTTTTCCCAACTGATTCAATGCCAACTGTTTCATTTCCCAACTCACAATTTTCTCTGAAAGCAGAAAAAATCACTTTGTATTTTTTTATGCTCCTTTAGAATAAAGCAGGTTAGGTTAGGTTTGTTTTATGAAAGTTCCGAAAAAAATATGGTTACAGAGAAAATGGTGAGTTGGAAAATGAAACAGTTTTCCAAATGAGAATCAGCTGGGAAAAATATTTCGGTGAAAAGGCAGAGAACCGTGTCAATCCGCAATGTCAGCTACCTCTATACCAAATTTTATCAAAATTGGTCCAGCCGTTTGAGCGTGAAGAAGTTACAAACACACAAACACACTCACAAACTTTCACCTTTATAATATTAGTGGGATCATGGAAATTTTAGTAAGGGATTTCTGGAAACTCTTGTTACCACCATACTGAAATTTATCGGGACTGCATACCCTATACTGTAGAGTCGGACCACAATAACTCTTCCAAACAAATGAACTGTCAAACACATAAAAACCAAGTATGGCAATATTAGTCAAAGAGTAACCAAGAATCTTAGTGCTGTCATATTTTTACTTAAAAACCCATACTAATTTTTATCTTGTTTTAATCCCCCTAGAGCCCTTAGAATAACAATGTCAATAAAGTTCTGCTGTTACTGAAGTTACTGCTTTGAATTACAATATGTAAAATGGTAAACTCAAACTCACTCATTACAACGCAAAAGTGCTCCGTAATATCTTTTATAAATCTTTTGGAAATATTTTTATAAGTACAATATTGATCGAAGCATAAATTACCGATATGATTTTTTATTTATATTTTTTTTATTATTTATTTATTTATTTAAAATAATTACATAGCATGACAGTTAGTACTAATGCACTGTGAATTACAAAAATAATTTAACATATAATGTTACATATTAGGTATTATATTTGCTAGAATCTAATACTACATAGTTCAAGGGTTAAGAATAATACACAAGTATCAAGACTAATTCGTGTCCTATGTTCAGTGTTGTCATATACCGATTTACAGGTAAAAAAAACTAAAATTTCTGGGCAAAGATAGTTAGCCAGACTATATAGTTATATTACCCTACAGTTCTTAATTAGGGACATGCTGCCAATTTTAGTAGACTTGTCGCTAATGTAACAAGAATGACGCCTCACGAGTGGCTACTACAGCAATAAGGGGGGGTATTCGACCAATTTTAGAGATATAATGGAGATCTCTCCTTTTCATCGCCATCCGTCATTTTTGACGTGTGCCTACTTGACAAGTGGCGATATCCCTAGATCATCGCAACTTCGTCAATTCGGACGCGCAAAATTTTCGATTCCCTTGTATGTGACGGTATAAATAACAGGCGCATAGTTTAAATTGACCGCGTAGTGCGTGAAATTAGTCCGTTACGTTTCATTCAAAACAGAAATTCATATGCATGAATAACATTTTTGACAATCATTATCGCCTTCGTATTTCCAAAATTGAGATGAGATATGTCAATTTAAAGCTCATCGCATTTTAATGACAGTTCAACGGCGATATAACAGTTATCTAATAGAGATGTGACGTTTGGCGTTCACGCAAACGGCATTCTCGAATTGGGCCCCTGGTCTTCGCACATTATGACAACTCAACGGCGACTCGATTCTATGCCAAATATTGAAATTTAAGCCCTATGTCATATTTACTAGGTTTAATTTTAAAAAATGATATTCGTAGTGGACGACGAGTGGACGACGACGCATCGGTGCATCGTCGAAATTAAACCTAGTAAACATGACATAGGGCTTAAATTTCAGTCTTCCATAGGGAAAATCGTGATGATTTATGACCCTCTGGAGCTACAAAATAGTGAAATAGGCCATATGCAGGAGGAATTGTACAATATTTTATTTCTTATTTATTGTATGCTTGTGCGTATGCATTATTTTGTCTTCTCATTTCATCAAACGAAAAGACCGATTACAATTATTTGTGTACACTTGTAGATATTCACATAAGGTGAAAACGATGGTTATGACTTTGTCACTGCGCGAACAAATTTTACATTCAGTCATTTTACATTTTATCTCTTCTTATCTAGTCTAGTCTATGACTAGTATTAATTTTTATCTAGTCATATGACATGTACTCTCTACATGTTAACAAAATAATAATATTTCTGTAGCCCTAGTGGAAAGCGGTATAAGTCAGATTTAACCTAGGAGCAAAGGAGCTTAAGTCTAGCGAAATTTTACATTCAGTAATTTTACATTTTATCTTTTCTTATCTAGTCTAGTCTATGACTAGTATTAATTTTTATCTAGTCATATGACATGTACTCTCTACATGTTGACAAAATAATAATATTTCTGTAGCCCTAGTGGAAAGCGGTATAAGTCAGATTTAACCTAGGAGCAAAGGAGCTTAAGTCTAGCGATGTGCCGTTCTCGAGTACGTTTCCCTATTTGTATGGGGGAAAGAACGTTCCGTAAAACTACCCAACTATGATTGGACTACCAATCATCCGACTATGGTCCAAAACAAAACTTGTTTATTTTTATAAAAATCTATATTGTATCAGTGATTGTATAAGTTTTTATTTAAGTTTGTTTAATTATGTTGTTCACTTTAGAGTTTATTCGTTACCATTGTCATTATATTAACGAGTAATTTTCGGATTAAATTGGACCATAGTTGTGTGGACTGGACTATATTTGGGTAGTTTTACGGTTCTCGAGAACATTTCCCATACAAAATGAGGAGAGTTTCAGTTTCACAATGGAGTTATTCTTTTGTTTCTGGTCAATATTTGAATTGTACCCCTTTTCACTAGGGCCACAGATTTAAGCTCTTCCAACCACTTTGCTGCTTTTCAGTTGAAGTCCAGAGGATTTCTAGTACACCTCATTTGATGACTTGTGCACTGTATGGTGAATGATATGATATAAATTATTATATTATTTTTTTATTACTTTTCAGATGCGGTGTCGCATTCACCGATGACCCGATGTGCCACAAAACTGAGATGGATCCAACAAGACCCTACCCTGACTGCTGTCCTACGATCAAATGCGAGACTGAAAATCAAATCTAAATTATACGTTAGGTCCGCCACATATGTTCTGAAGAACGAGTTTAAAATTAATTCACACACGTAAAAGACAAAGCGATTGGTTGGAAAATTCGATAAAGTCACAGGACAAGCGCGCTACACGGGGTAACTACACCTACCATACTGATAAAATAATCGAGTATTTACAAATGAAGCGAAAAATTTAAAACTAAAGGTTGAGGCTTGGGCTTCAAACGTCGGGATTTTTTGTAATCGCGTACCCATACAAAAATTCCGGGATTGGAAGCTCTAGTTCAGGCAGTATTTTTAATTTTTCGCTTCATTGTAAACATTTCGTTTACGCTAGCAGGCGTTACTGCTTAAATAAAATAAATATCGAGTAGTACAGATGTTACACGACTAGCGCCATACAAATGTTACTAACTTTAGCTGTGTGTTTGTAAGATCGCAGTGCGCTTGTCCCAATAAAGCTTTCAATCCAGAGATTTTTAAATGAGCAATACCGGGGTATTGGGATTTTCCATACAATAATCACGGGATTAGAAACCCTAGCTCAACTGACCTGCTTAGTACAAGTCTTTGAGTGCAATTTCGAAGAAAATTTGTTTTAAATTTTCCCGTTATTAAAACATGTATTGGAAGGGAATTTCCTGATATTTAGAATTCGGCACGAAAAAATATTTTGCGTCTCACAAATCCATGTGAGACGCAAAATATTTTTTCGCATACAGTGAACCGAAACATTCCGAACGAAGAAATGGTGAAGTATAAACGGAGTTTCAAATTGATAGTATTTCAAATTGGATTTCTGTTTCGTTCCGAACGTGTGTGGCCGGTTTTAAGAGCATATCCAACTGGCTGAAAAATAAGAAGCAATAACGGCTGTGACTAAAAGAAAAATCATTAGGGGAGACCGAGAGGTTTCGAGACAGAGGTGACTTTAAACAACGTCAATTACTCGGTAGCAAGCCGGCAACGACGTTGTTTAGATACGCCCCATCGCCCGCGACCCCCTCAGTGGATGTAGATACGAGATATTTACGTTGTTTCAAAGCCCCTCGGTCTCCGCTATAACTGCTTAAACATTGCCAGTATTGACTGTATCTTCAACATGCTGATTCTAATTGTTGTACTTAGATCTAAACTTACATTGTACACTCTCTATTCTTGTAATTCTACGTAACCAAGGTAAAAGATGTTTCGATCACATTTCATTCGGATTTGTCATAATATGAAAAAAAAAAAAACAATTTTAAAAGGAATATAGGAATAGGCCTCTTAAGTTGTAGGATACCTAATCTCACATAAGAAGAGCGGTGTCAAGCTCATTGTGAAGTAGAAATGACTAACTGCGTAATGAGTGTGACACCTGTTTTATTACTTGGGATTTAATAACCCACAACCCCGCATCGCCACGCCGGCTTGAATATCAAAAGAGCTAATTTAAGTTGTATAAGGGCTGTATAATCGCTTACGTATGTTTCTTGGAGTGTTCTTGATTGCCTAATTACTTGGTGCAATCATATCATAATGGATACCTACTTGGATGGAGTTAGGTTATCCCAATTCTTTGTTCGATCCAAATGCATTTCCGTTATTCTTTATTGATAACAGTTGATCTGATATCACACACGCACATACATTAGGGCTTGTGCACAAATCACGTGAGGTTTTTTCGGCTAGTTTTTGACCCCCCGGTGATATTTAGTGAGGTTCTTTGCTACCCCCCCCCCCCCTCACGTGTATTTTTTTCCGCCAACATTTCGTAAAATAGACTCGCTATGTTGAAGTACCAATTTAACAAGTGAAGATTTATTTTTAAGAAAATATAATTATCGATTTTTTCTTAGTTCGTTCACTGTAGAAAAATACACGTGAGGTGTCCTTATACCCCTCCCTCCCCCAACGTGATATATCGTGATTTTTTCGTGACCCCCCTCCCCCCTTTTGAACCTCACGTGATTTGTGCACAAGCCCTTAGCAGTTTGTGTGAGAACCATACCCCGAGGTTTTCGGTGCAAGAATGAATTGACGCCTATTATCGGTCTAGTTTCAAATCATCCGTGCACCAAAAACGCCGTATGGTGAGAATTTAATGTCACTTCCTTTTTTTCTTTGGAATAAAATCTTGAGCGAAAAAATTACAACACAGAAGAAATATGTAAAGTCAACCAAAAATGTGGTCTACCACTTTTCGACTCTATTTTACATGTAATAGAGTCCAAAAGTGGTAGACCGTTTTCTTTGTTGACTGTACTTACGTATTTTGAATCTTTCCTTATGTGAAATGAAAAATAGTATCAACATGTGGCACAAAATATTCACATCTGTATCCTAGAGGAAAGGTTGATGCTCACAAATCAATTCGTAAACATAGATCTTGATTAATTCTATAATAAATTTATGATTTTATGAGTAATATTTTATAATTGGTATTAAAAAATGGATTCATTCATAATTATTGTTAACATCATTTCCGAATGCTGATTGTTAAATTATCAAAATCAGAGTTTGTAAAATCAACTAGTTCATAAGATTTTAATCTCTATTTCTTTTTGTTGTTCAAAATGCCGTATCAATAAGATTAAGCCTACATTCAGAATACTTATCAAAATTCACTAAGTATTCTTAATCCGATATTCTTGGAAAAAAACATTTTGATAGATATAAGCGATATTTGTACCAGTTGGAATGCTCGTTAAAATTAATTGGAATAAATATTAGTTCCTTATATGAGAGTCGAGTTATTATTGCGACTTTTGAAGCTATCTTGCCGCCAAATTGTTGAGTTAATTTATTTTTAATAAATAGGTTTGTATGAAAATATATGTATTTTGTATCATTTCCCGTAGTCAATAACTGCACCTTTTATTAAGACTACAATAAAACTTTCCTGAGAAATTTCTAATTGTATCTGCTGGAATATGGCTCATCGACGGAAATAAATACCATAGGTGCGTGTTTTTATTTTTTATAATGCATTCATAATATTTAATAAGAAAAATGTGTAAAACAGTATAAAGAAGGATCCATATTTCCGCGTCAATAATAATAATAATAATAATGGGCCCATCTAGCGGGAGGCGAGTCATCGTCTACCAGTCCCATTTTTGCTATGAGACACTTTTGCTGGTAGACGCCCGATAGTCTCAACCCATAGCCCAATTAGCCAGTCCTCCATTCAGATTCAGATTCATTTATTTCATGTGAAAATAACTGTATACATTTGGATTAAATATTCAAAAATATAAGTATTCACATCATGATCGTCAAAATAAAAATATAATAATAAAACTAACTATAACAATGTCAAGCACAAGAAATGATAACCATAATAATAATAATCAATATGATCTCCCAATAAGGATCGTCAGTGATGTCATTAAACTAAAACAAAGCAAACAATCTAAATACACAGAAAATAATAATCAGATGACATCTCCTAATAATACAAAATAAAATCATCGTCGCAATACAAAATAAAATAAAATAGGTACCAACTCAAATGTCAATAACAAATATACAAATAATAATTAGAAGTTTAGTTCCATGTACTCACTCACAGAGTACAGAGGGTTTTCCAACAAAATGTCTCTGAGTCGACGCCGAAATATTTCGTAAGATGGCTCATTTCGTAGGTTTTCAGGTAAATGCTCATAGTAAGTTGGGCCAATGACCCGTGGGTTTTTGCCTGAAAGCGCCATGCGACGAGGCACGGTTCTGAGTCGCCCGGTAGTGCGGAGGTGTTTACCTTCAACATGGACGCGCGCAAACTGGGAGATATTAGTTCTTACAAATAGAAGTAAGTCGAAAAGATATTGTGAGTAGTGCGTCATTATGCGTTGCGATATAAAAAGTTTTTTACAGGGGTGCCTAGGTGTAGCTCCGACAAGAGTGCGAATAGCTCGTTTTTGCATTATTAGAACCCTTTTTGCATCAGTGGAGTTACCCAAATAAGTGTTCCATATGACATGAGGGAGTGGAAATGAGCAAAGTATACTTGTTTTAACGCGTCTCCCGAGATTAGTGGTGCTAATTTTCGAAGCGCAAAGACAGCACTACTCAACCTACCACAAAGATTGTCGACATGGCACTTCCAGTTCAGGTTTGAGTCAAGCGTGAAACCAAGGAACTTACTCTCATCGGACAATGGCATTGGACAGGTGGCCATGCACGGAGGCACTTGAACCTTTCGACCAGAAAAGAGCATCGTATTTGATTTGCTAACATTCAGCAAAAGCCCATTTGCTGAGAACCAGAACTGCAACTGCTCACAAGCCTCAGCAACTCTTACACTGAGCTGCTCGTATGTCTTCGCAGAAACCAACACGGTCGTGTCATCCGCAAATAATACCGACAAACCAGCAGTAATGCTTGATGGTAGGTCATTAATGAATAAAAGAAACAGAGTATTTCCCAATGCAGATCCCTGGGGAATACCGACACTGACAAATCCCGTATCAGACTGTATCATTTTGCCGTCTGCCGGTACTTTCACGACTTGTTTGCGGTCTGACAAAAACGAACTGAACAGTCGGTGGGCGTTAGTCTCCACCCCGTAAAATTTCAGCTTGTTCAGCAGCAGAGTATGGCTAATGACGTCAAATGCCTTTGACAAATCGCACAATATCCCGGCCATCTTATTCCTATCATCCAACCCAGTCAATATGCAATCAAATGTCCTGTACGCCGCGGTAGTAGTTGACATATTTTGTCTATATGCGTATTGGTTATCTGTTAACAGGTTATTCAATTCCAGATGACTCATTAAATGAGATGATAAGACAGATTCAACTAGTTTTGATATCGCGGGAACTATTGTGATCGGTCTATAATTATTGACGTCACACCTATCGCCCTTTCCCTTGTAAACGGGACACACCCTGGTACTTTTCAGTACATCAGGGTATGTACCACTCTCAAACATCAGATTTATCAGGACGACAAGTACGTCGGCAACAACTGGCCATAGACAAAGAACAACATTCATCGAAATGTCATAAGTATCGATAGTTCCGCGCTTTTTCAGCATTGGGCGCAAAACACTATCTAACAACCCACGAGTGACGACTGGCAGAGTGAACGGGGGCACATCAGAAATGTCCAAATGCCTATGAAGGTATTCCGTCGACTTGGACATATCGCTTTGTATTGCGTATTTTGACGCCACTCCAAGGAAGTGGGAGTTAAAGGTGTTAGGGACTTTGCTAGGCTCAATTTCAGTATCATTTACATAATCACGAAGGCTAATATTATTTGACGATTTTGTTTTCGTACCTACTTCCTCGTTAACTATACGCCACATTTCCTTAGGTTTGTTTCTACTGTCCGCAAGCCTATTTTCAATATGCGTTTTACGAGCTCGCATTGTTGTGGATTTAATGAGCTTAGAGTAGTGGTCTATACATTCCGTCAGTATGGGGTTGTTAGGATACTGACGCCTTATTTCATGGAGGTCACTGTGCTTACGTATTAATTCCGCCAATTCATCACTCATCCATGGCACATTATTATTTTTACTGCATTTAATCTTTTTCATTGGAAAGTGAATGTCCATATAATAGGTTATAATATTAAATAATTTATTAAATTTATGGTTTATGTCAATTTGTTTACTATATATAAAACTAAAATCATAATTTGCAATGTCATTATAACATAATCGGATAGAATTCTCAGCAAACAGTCGACGCTCGACAACCGGTTTTGGTTCAGTCTGAATGCCATACTTCACAGTTAAATCGAACCGTTGGGCGTTATGGTCGCTTATGGCAGTATTCACCGGCGTCCCTGTAAGGTCCTCGCTTGCGCAGTTTGATAATCCGCAGTCAATGCACGATGCACAGTCTGCAGTTTCGCGAGTGGTAAACGTGACGGTGTTGCGACTTCCGTAAGATGTTAATACATCATCAACACGTTGCTTTAAGCTGTTTTTAGACGAATAATCGACATTATGGTCGCCAACAATGAGAAACATTTTGTTTTCGTCAGTTAGTTTACATAACAATAATTCTAAATTCTGTAAATAAATATCAAAGTCACCGTTTCCAGTGCGATACAAAACAACAATTATCAATTTACAATGAATAATTTCTATTGCAGCAATTTCAAAATGATATTGAACGGCGAAAATGTGTAGGTCATTACGCTGCCGATATTGTATACCGTCGCGCACGTACAAAGCTACCCCACCGTGAGCAATAGTCGAACGGCAATAATAATTCGCGAGCGCATACCCGCTTAACCTAATCCGTTCAATTTCATTTTTATTGCACCAAATTTCGCTGCATCCTAGTATATCCGGGTTTTGCATACTTGTTAACACGTCTAATAATGCAGTTTTACCGAAAATTGATCTAACGTTTTGATGTATTACGACGAACTTATTACTATTTATTTTGCGTTGGTTAGTACGCGTTTGCCTTTCGAGTTTTTTGGCTGAACTACGTTGAATAAGCGGACCGATACTCCAGCTGGCCAATTTGTGGAGTCTGACGATTTTCTGCTTATCAGCTGGTATGTCGAGGCGAAACGACGCGTATTTTCCACGAGTGACCGTCAGCTTCTCGCATGCCGGCGACGATATACCCATTTGAGTCTTCACGTGGTGAATTATGTCTTCCGGAGTGGTGTCCTCACTGAGGTTGAAGATGTGGAGACTAGATATTCGAGGGCCAGCAGCTTGAAGGCCTTTAAAGCCTGTCACCTGAGGTAGCCTGACGTCCGATGGTGCTGTCGTTGACGGTGCGAGAGCTGGACAAGGCGGCGTGAGTGCACGAGGCGCAGCTGGAGGATGCTGAGGTGCAGCTGACAGGCTATGCACTTGGCCGGGGTTCGACGACGCTTGCTGCTGCTGTGGTATCTTTGGCAACTGCAGTTTGTTGCAATGGGAAGCTACCTCATTATCATCACTATCAGCTACTCGCGGGCTGCTCTGTTGACCTATGTTAGTGGCACCACGGCGCGGACGGGTTCTTCGCGACTTGGGCTCAGGCAAAGGGGCCACTGGTACGTAGCAAGAGGGCCTTTGGCGGTGACGGCGGTGTAACAGTGGCCTGATCTTCACCCAGGAACACAAAACCTTTAGGACCAGACTCGTTTAGTGATGTGATGTGATGTGATGTGTTTAGTGCATTATTTGAGCCTCGAGCTGTGATCATCTTAAGCATTGTCTGTATGCTGGCATTTTGACATGTAAGTGTTTTTTGTTGTTCACGAATCATATCATGACAACTTTCTAATTGTCCTTTCATTTGGGAAATGTCAGCTTTTAAATATGAGATAATGTCCACCAACCTGTTAACCGCCGCCGTATCTGCCGTCACTTTAGTCTTCCCAGGAGCCATTTTTGGATGTTTTAATATTAAATATGTAAAAATAATATGTTAATTTATTAATATAAGGGTACAATTCCCCCTGAAACTGTATTTAAATAATTAAAATATGAAAAAATACGTAGAGTTTAAATTTTGGCTGTTTATGTTAACAGCGCCCCCTGGCGGAATATTTTCATCCCCATAGCCCAATTTGTATTTAGATTCCATGTCTCCATCAATAGTTCTTGCACCTAGCGGGCGCTGTCTCTGTGTGCGTCCCATGACACGGATAGGGACAGCATCCGCTCGATGTACACCTTGCATTTCATTAAATTGTCGAAAGGGTCTCTACGCGTTGGCTTCGGCTCCGTGCACGCCTCCCAAAGGTCCGGGACACTATTGTCCCGTGAGCGGGTGCGACATACAGGATAATAATAAAAACCGTTTTCACTTACGGTTATGTGCCAAAAACATCCCGACGTAGTTCTTACTCGCATAGAGCTTCTAATCCCAGGATTTTTTGTATGGGTAATCCAAAAAATCCCGGTTTCATACAAAAAATCCCGAGATATGTTTATCCTCAGCGACGAACTCTGCGGCACATAGTTCACATATATCGGGCCGTTCGTTTCCTGACTTATAATAGTAAGGGAAAACCACAATTTTCAAAAATAATAACTAGGTTATCAAAGCGCTGCAGGCATACAATACAATACAAGTACTCTTTATTGCACACCTCATAAAACATACAGAAGAAATACAATGCAGGAAATTACAATTAGTGGTAAACAATTGGTCTTATCGCTAAAGAGCGATCTCTTCCAGACACCTTTGTTACAATAAGTGGTAAACAATAGGTGGTCTTATCGCTAAAGAGCGATCTCTTCCAGACACCTTTGAATAATGGAAAACTTGAAAAATATATTTAGTTTTCGTTGGTTTTATCACATTTCATGATGCCACAACAGTTCTCCGCCGTCATCTCGTTGTCAGGAGGCGTCACTAGATCGCAGCCGTCAGGCACGTGGGCATTCCCGCAACTGAAAGACATAAAAAAAGTACCACTGAAAGTTTACCACAAAAAACTATTATGAGATCCAGACATAGGTAACCTTTTACCATGAGTTTATTCGCTAGCGATTGCGAAAAGGATTTGTATGGAGAATTGTAGTTCTACAAAGTAACCGCTAGGGGGCGCTGTACTATTCTCCATACAAATCGTTTACGCTGTCGCTAGCGAGCACGGTCACGTCAACTCATGGTAAGGGTAAGGAAAGTTGTGAGCTAGAGAGGTTTAAATCTCAGCTGCCTTGCATCCAGCGGATAAAATAAATGGGTTTATACCGGTTGATCAATCCAAATGGGTCAGTAGGGAGAAGTCACAAACTGTAAGAGATAGGGAAATCTGTTCTTAGGAACCATGGCGTCGTCCAAAGTGACCGACATAGTCCTAAAGATATACAAGTTGAAGTGGCAGTGGGCGGGGCATATTTGTCGAAGAGCCGATGGTCGATGGGGTAGACGAGTTCTAGAGTGGAGACCACGAACGACACGCCCTGTAGGACGGCCTCCCGCCAGGTGGACCGACGACCTAAAAAAAGTGGCGGGAAGCGGTTGGATGCGGAAAGCTGAGGACCGGGTATGGTGGCGCGAACTGGGGAAGGCCTATGTCCACCAGTGGACGACTCCGGGCTGATGATGATGATGATGGTGATGGCGTCGATTTCAAATTTAATAAAAACTGTTTTTTTTTTTATAAGTCTCATATATAACCCGGTCAAAACTGCTCACAATAATGTTAAAATACGACATGCGATTACTCACAGAATTTTAACCAGGTTCAATTCAGATTATGTAATAAGATTAGTACTGGAAACCTCGGTAAGGGTCTTTATTGAAGCGAGGCGGAGCAAAGAAGTGCGGAATAGACCAACCCCCTGAGTTGAAATCTGTATCTCAGCTCCGCTACACTTTTGTGATTGGTCGATTCCGCACGACTCCGCTCCGCTCCGCTACAGTGGAGACGCACCCTAAGACAAGAAGTAAAAAACATAAGAAGAGTTATGTCTTATTTTTGATATTGATTATGCACTTTGCAGTAATCAAAGACAAAGATAATGTCATTGGTCATTACTTTACTAGACTAAATTAATACGTACGAGTACTACAGTCATGATTGGTGCGAAGCAAGCATCTATCACTAGGTTTTTATAGGCGCCACCTTCGCAATTACAGAAAATTGAAGTATAAAACTTGCAGAGCAAATAATTCGGGTCTTATCGCTAAAGAGCGAACTCTTCTAGACAACCTTTGGGTAGCAAAATTAAATAAAAACGTCAGAAATGAGTAGGCGATGCAAAAGTAATCATGTGTAAGTAATCTTTTAATGATATCATAGGCCCTTATTTTGTTATTGGACCTTTCAATGATATAGAAGTGACTGAAAAACCTACGTATGTATTTGGGCTTCCCGTCTGTCGGACTATAAGATTCATCGTAGGGACCACTGTCTTCAGCTCTGGGTAGCAGCCATCTTGGTCAGCTGAAGATAAATGATAAACTTACGTGTAGATTTGTGTTACAGCCATCCCCAAAATGATGGCCACCAGACTAAGCACGTCGTTGCATGCCTTCGACTTCGATCCCACACTAGAAAGCCTAGCAGCCTGGTAGTGCCTCCCAAGCTCGGGTGAAGATGGCTAACCCGTACGTTGAAAATTAGAGTGATGGGGGATTTGTATTTCATTGTTCTTACTGCTCATGTAGATGGTCCACTGTTTTGCCAGCGAGCTTGGAAGCTCTAGTCCAGTGCTTGCCGTCTGCCGGTCTGTAGGGTTCATCGTATAGGACCACTCTCTTCGCTCTGGGTAGCAGCCATCTTGGTCGGCTGAATGTTAAACTTACGTGTGGATTTGTGTTTCATTGTCCTTACTGCACATGAAGATGGCGCAGGGTTTGCCGTTTGCTGGTTTGTACGGTTCGTCGTACGGCACCACCATCTTTAGCTCGGGAATGTAGCAGCCCTCTTCGGCGGCTGAAAAAAAAGGTTTATAAAAGACTAGAAGTTAAACCATTAATACAAAGATCAAAGCTTAAATAAAAATTGAAAAAGGAGCTACCTGGTGGAAGTTACCGGGAATCGAACCCAGTACCTCTGTTTTACCGGTCCAGTGCGTCAACCTCTTCGCTACCCTAGCTCCAGGTAGACCTGACGATTTTTTCCTTATGCTTTGTGTGTCGATCTTTGCATTGTTTATTTGAAAGGTTTTTACACCTTAGCGACCTCTATGTGAATACGTTAATATTCACATCTTACCGCACCACTTTACAGCGGTGAACGAGCAAGCGAGAGAGGGCGCTGTTAGTTTTATAAATTTATGAAACATGTAATGTCTAATTTTTTTTTGTATGTGTGGGTACACCGCATTTTTTTATTTAAACCATTAATACAAAGACTATAGAAGTTGCCCGCAACTTTGCCTGCGTAAAACTATTTTCTTTACCCTAGTCAAAGTATCCTATAAACATTTTCGGATGTCCAGCTTAGAGACGTGCCATTATCGAGAACGTTTTTCGATTTTTATCGGAAATGTTCTCGAGAATTGCACATTTCTAGTCCAGCTATCATTGTATCAAGATTAGTTAAAATCCGTCTGTTTCATCGTGATGAGCGGACAATAAAACACCGACAGATGGCGCTATACGGCAAACGTCGCGCGTCCATTCAAATTCTTCATCGCGCTGTTAAGATTTTTCATCAAATAATGACCCCTCTCCATAGAAAATGTACTTTTAATTCAATTTTTGAATTTTATAATAGTACAGTACAGATAATCAAATGCCACAGAATATAATATAATAATATAAGTGACAGTGTTACTGAACAAATATCCGTGAAATTACTGGCTATGTGCAAAATGAAAAGGGTTAGACCTCGTATCTAGTTATCTGATTGATATTGAGACTTCGTGAATTCTGGTTTTCAACAAACGATAATTATTATTTGTAGCAATTATGCCATCATTTTGTGAGTATTTACAGTAAACAAATCAAGCACGTTTTTTAATTAGTTGGACTTTAATATCCTGAGTATTTCTTTACAGCCTGCCAAAGTTTATTTTTTGGCAGAATCACACATAAATTAATAGCATTGTTAATTAGTAACTAAAATAAAATGTAAAAAATAAAATTAAAAATTTAAAAAACCCCCGACATGACAACCAATAAAAAGAAAGAAATAAAATCTACGAAATGTGCCTATACAATGAACAGTAGAAAAAGAATCCAAGCTTCGTTGCGTTCGGGGGACCGCTAAGTACCTACCTAAATGAAATGAAATATATTTTTCAACGCAAAATTGCATGTATGCATTTGGGCTTCCCTCTTTACGATTTTCAGTACTTACATTGCATTTCATTTACTTAGCGGTCCCCCGACGCAACGAAGCTTGGATTCTTTTTCTACTGTTCATTGTATAGGCACATTTCGTAGATTTTATTTCTTTCTTTTTATTGGTTGTCATGTCGGGGGTTATTTAAATTTTAAATTTTATTTTTATTTCATATTTTTTAAACCAACAGAAGTTTCGTCCCGGAATTTTCTTCTTTTGACACTATTTTTGTTTTACACCGTTTAAGTCCAGGGTTTCCAATCTTTTGTCGAGCTTGATCCTGGACTATAATTATGTAGGTACAGCAGGATCCCAAGCCAGTGGTAATGAATGCCGTCTTCTCTAAGATTGAAGTTAGGATATATTTTGATTTCAATAGCCTTGCAACATTCTGGGAAAAAATCGTTAAATTAAGACTAGTTAATGCTTATAATGGCAAAATGGCGAAGTTATTAGCCAAGACAATCAAAATATATACTTTAAATGCACTGCTCATGAAGTCAGTCGCAAGAATCTGCTACTTACGGCCTAAAACAGAACCAGGTTTCTATTTTACAGGATCCAAATAGTAGGTACGGGTGGCTTACTTAGCTCCATAAAAATTGCAGTTGGTGCTAGGTAACTTGACTTAGTTTTAAGAGACCTAATCATCGATACCCCACACCATGGGATAAACATACAAATGTTATTCAAAATGTATTCAACCACTTTGTCTCTGAGCTAAGCTGTGTACAGACTGACACAAACTACAAAATCCTAAAAAGCTGTTATTCACTTAGGCAAGAGTACTTTTGCTAAAGCTTCATTTAGTCGCGTTAAAATCTTGCAGGGTGTTGCTATTTGTGACCTCAATCAAAGGAACCTGTTCAATAGTCCTAATAACAATTCAGCTTTAGCAGAATTCCGAAACTTAAATATAGTGACCCAGTACTGTGACAGAAACTAATGAGATTTTTTTTGTCAAAAAAGTTTTTTTTGTGACTCGGTTTTATTATTGACTGTACTTTCTTACACAAATATTAATTGCTCATCAAGAACAATCAGACGAGCCCAAACACCGTGGGTTTATCTTGTGCTGTTTAGGAGTTCCTACGGCCATCTTCAGCTCCAAGGTACCAAATTATTGTACTGTCAAAAATTTATTAATCTGTTGATTACGCTAATAAAACTTAACATTTAACCAACATTAGAAATTCTTGGCTTAGATCCTTTCACAACTAGCTGGTCATCATGAGACCTTCATTTATTGAGTGATATAGAAAATGCTAATGATACTTAACATTTAACCAACATTTGGAATCCTTAGTTTCAATATGGGCTGAGATCCGTTCACAACTACCTGGTCATCACGAGACCTTCATTTAGTAAGTCATATAGAAAATGCTAATAATACTTAACATTTAACCAAAATTTGGAATCCTTGGCTTCAATATTAGCTGAAATCCATTAACAACTAGCTGATCATCATGAGACCTTAATTTAGTAAGTGATATAGAAAACGCTAATAATACTTAACATTTAACCAAAATTTGAAATCCTTGGCTTCAACATTGGCTGAGATCCATTAACAACTACCTGGTCATCATGAGACCTTCATTTAGTAAGTGATATAGAAAATGCTAATAATACTTAACATTTAACCAAAATTTGGAATCCTTGGCTTCAATATTGGCTGAGATCCATTAACAACTATGGTCATCATGAGATCCTCATTTAGTGAGTGATATAGAAAATGCTACTAATACTTAACATTTAACCAAAATTTGGAATCCTTGGCTTCAATATTGGCTGAGATCTTGTCACTTGTTCCAATTAAAGCTGAATATCTTGGAAACTACTGGTCCTACTTCCACCAAACATAGCTAAGAACCATCTCGACGGAAAAGTCTTTCGATTAAAAAAAACCGCACTTAAATTGGTCCATCCGCTTGGGCGCTACGATGCCACAGACAGATACACAGATACACAGATACACAGATACACATGTTAAACTTATAACACCCCTCTTTTTTTCGTCGGGGGTTAAAAATACATTTACCTACCTATATGTGCCAAATATTGGTTGCAAAAGCATTGTTAAAACACTTTTGGCAAGTCTAAAAGATGGATAAGTTACCATCAACAGTTGTTTAAACAATGACAATTCAAGCAATTTATCACTACGAAACAAAAGATGAACGAAACAATGGAAAAACAATGTTACCATGGAAAAACTTAATTTACATACCAAATTCGGCAGGCTTCTCAACATACGGTTGGAAATGTACGGCACCAGAACACATGGCAAGGAAAGATACGAAAACTATTAGTTTAAACATCGTGTTTACTGTTTGTACAATCGTTTGAACACAGCACAAAAAGGGAACTGGTAAAATAATCTTTGAAATCGTTTATAACCCAGCCAAGTTGAGTGGTAACATCAGTTTGAGAAACTGATATAATGATTGTGTCTTTTGTATTTAAATAGCTTCAAGTGGCCTTGATCTTAAGATCGTCACATTGTTTATAGTGTAGGTACTTATTAGTATCGTCCTGTTTCTTGTTTGAAAGTAATTGTGAACAAATTGATGATCAATAAATTTATTTTAATTAATATTTATAAAATGTGTAGTTTGCACAAACCGCCTGGTGACTCAAAACTCACTAAATTTCCTGTCACTGCTCTTCAAAACCCTCGTATCTAGTAAGTAATTTGACACTGAGATAAGAGCTTTGTTTTAAGTACAGTAACCGGCGATAAAGAATGCACATCGGTCTTTGGAAAGAGGCAATCGGCTAATTTCGACTTCGTATAGCGATATCTGTGTCGCACACACCATGACGTTTGTTTTGTCAGTCGTGGTTCAAATGCGAGAGAGTGCAGTTGCATATCCAAGTCAATATATATATAGAGTTGCTAAAACTTTTACAAAATTAAATTTGTACTATGGCATCTATAGGAAAAAAAGGTAAGCCGTTACTTTGCCAGTCACGCGAAATTATCTACAATGTTTATAAATATTTTGTAACTGAAGCCGACCAATTTAAAAAAACATGAGGATGTTAATGTAAGTAATTATTTTAAGAAAGTTCAACAGAGAGTTGCAGATGCCACTGGAATTTCAAGAAGAACTTTGAACATATATATGTATGTATATTATTTTTCCCCAACAAGACCATAGCAATAATTAAATATAATTACATCGAGTTTTACAGCTCTATATATTCCGCGTGAAATCAAAACAAAACAACAATAAAGTACTTAGTTCTAAATTCAAATTCAGATGAACGATTAATCTAATAATTGATGTACATGGAAATTAGCATTCGTTTGTATTCGGAAATGCGATGATTGCCGATGTGCATACTTTATCGCCGTTTACTGTACGTATTTGTTACATAAAGAGTTTGGTTGTTAACGGATGAAGTGAAACTTTGACAGGGAAAAAAATATTTTTAATTTCATATTATAAATATGCCTTTTTAGGGTTCCGTACCCAAAGGGTAAAAACGGGACCCTATTACTGAGACTTCGCTGTCCGTCCGTCCGTCCGTCCGTCCGTCCGTCCGTCCGTCCGTCCGTCCGTCCGTCCGTCTGTCACCAGGCTGTATCTCAACAACGGTGATAGCTAGACAGTTGAAATTTTCACAGATGATGTATTTCTATTGCCGCTATAACAACAAATACTAAAAATAAAATAAAATAAATATTTAAGGGGGGCTCCCATACAACAAACTTGTTATAGATTATATATATGTATAGGTACGGAACCCTTCATGCGCGAGTCGGGCTCGCACTTGCCCAATTTTTTTGTTTATTTATAAGTAGGTAAACTGTTCGACACGAAAAAAAAATGTTTTTCTCAGTAAACCTTTGACAACGCTAACGTGTAAAGTTGTCGAAACGACAGGAAGGATCAAATAATGATTAATGATTATGTAAGGTTTTGTTATATTTGGACATACATTCTTAATTAAAAGTAGCTGTACTGACCATTCTGGTGACGTCATGACCGACAGCGGGTATAGCGAGTGGGGTGAGTTGGCGCGCACGGGCATTCTCGGTCGGACGGTGAAACGGGATAGATCTATCTAACTGTGTTTATCTAGTTGTAATTAGAAAGTTAACCACCTGTGATTATACAAGTTAAAAGTAATTGTGAAATAAACATTGTTACAGTTCCAAAGTGTTCGTTATTTCCGAGGGTGCTTACATTTCAGCCAGTGGGATAACGAAATTCCGTAAGTACTCGCCCACTTGTTTATATTTCTTGCATGTTTTAGTGAACCTAAATAATTTATGGCGAGTCCTAACAGGTGCCTTATAGTTCTATTATAATGCTAAGGTGCCAGGACATATTGGGTTGAACTGTTGTATACTTAGCTCGATGCTTGATGTCGTGGTGTAGGTAATCAATTTAATATTTTGAATGGCAAGTTTGTAATGCATATTCCTCACATACATTTTACACGTCGTAAGTCGTAACTACACCACGCTATTAACCTAAAAGACGTTAGATTTCAAACTAGAATATTGTTTAATGTGAGTAGATAAAAAAAAAAACGATACGGGCTGTTTCAAGTTTTGGAGGGTTAACTATGTGCATAAACCTTTTAAATTACCACGTGAGTTACAATACAATATCAAGGATAGTCCAATACCATTTCGAAAAATTCAGGTTTTTCAGGATTTCCGATTTACCATTTATTAAGCCTAGGGGGTAACTGGGGTTTCAAAGGGGAGCAAAAATTTGTTATTTTTACGCTACGACGCACCGTTTACGAGATATAAGCAAAAACAGCTGTATAGATTACCTTGTTTTTGCTCCCATCTATTGTTTGTTACTCTTTTCCTATGTGAATATTTCCTAAATATATGTCGGCGCGGGGCGTTTTAAGTACGTTGCTATCGAGACCCGCGAAGGGCGACGCGCATTTAGTTCAATGTTTATGTTATTAGCAGCATTGAGCTTTAGGTGATATTTGACGCATAGCAAAGGAACTCTTTGTTCATAGAAGCGGGGCAGTTATATGATGTTAATGTAAACACTGCCGAACGTAGCCGTGGGTCTGAGAAAAGTAATTTGACTATGTTGTTTTGTTCTAAGTTCTGGCTTGGGTGCCGGACGATGATACGGATTCGTTTCCGTTTCATTTAGTTGGTTCTCTGAGTTCATTCACTATTATGTAGTGTAGCGATTTAGTGATTACAGGCTTATCCTGTTACGTTAGTAATTTAGTGACTTTGTTCGAACTACTGACACTATTTGTGACTTTACTGTGCTTGTGACATTATTTGTCACTGTTATGTTTGTGGTGTGTAATTGGCCTTGTGTGCGTGATTGTACCCACTGTACCGCCCACTAAAGATGAACCCATCTGATGTTCAGAAGGCCTCTGCCGCTTATTCCCCGACACATATAACTAATACCTTGATGCGACGAGTTTTCAGATAATGGACGGAGGAGACGGAGTACGCCGGAGCTTAGAAACTCCCAGGCGTGAGGGCGACCGCTCCAGGTCACAGCGAAGCGAGACAAGTACTCGGCGTGGAAGCCGCAGTCGCAGCCACGGCCGCCGCTTGCGGGAGCGGGAGCTGGCTCTGAGACTGGAGCAGGAACGTGTTCGACAGATGGAGGAAGACCTGCAAAAGGACCGGGATGCCGAGCGTCGCTTACGGAGGAGAGAACGCCTCGGCTCGCCAAGGCCGAGTCGCGAGCGTCGCAGCCTGAGCCGGACGTCGAGAGCCGTGACCAGCCGCCAGCCCCGCAGCCGCAGCCGCGAGGTGGGCGACAGAACGAGACGCGACCGAGCAGGAAGAGACTCCACGAGCATCGACCGACGTTCAAAAAGGTCATGTAGTCCTTCTTTCTCTTCTAGCGATGTTGTTAAAATTATTAATTCAATCAAAGATGTTTTACCGTCTCAGCCGACAACTCAGAGCCAAATTTCGGTTAACAGAAGCATTGACCATAAAAACATTATTCCAGAATTTAACCCTTCTGTTAAAAACCAGAGGATTGATGCCTGGCTAAAGAAAGTCAACGAATGCGCCAAAGTTTACGGCTGGGACGACAAGACTGTGGTACATTTTGCTATGCAAAAACTGACCGGGTTAGCTAAGACGTGGTTTGAAAGTCTTAATACTATCCTATTCTCATGGGACGAGTGGCAAGCTAAATTGGTTAACGCATTTCCATCAGAACAAAATTATGGGCAATTATTAGAAGATATGTTGAAACGGAAAACTACGCATCAGGACCCTATTGAAATTTACTTTTACGAAAAATTAGCTTTGCTCAACCAATGTGAAATCACAGGTAGGCGGGCGGTTGATTGCCTAATTCACCGGATAGAAGACAGGACTATGCGTTCTAGTGCTTTAGCGTTACGGTGTGAGGAACCCGATCAGCTGCTAAAATTCTTGATGAGTAATAACAAAGACCCTTCAGTACAATTTCCGTTGAGCAGAGAAAGAAATACGACCGCTGACGTTAAGGGGTCTAATAGAGCCGGTATGAACATGAATGCTAACATATTTTGTTATAATTGCAAGGAGAAGGGACATATCTTTTCTCGGTGTCCCCTACCTCTAATTAAATGTAGTACTTGTCAAAAGGTGGGACATAAACATGAGATGTGTAAGCAAAAACCGGACTAGGGGTCGGCAATGGCTGACACTGTACCCAAGCTATGTTCATAACTAGCAGGGTCAAGCTTATGTAACAAATTTATAAAGCCAGTAACAGTAAATGGGGTAACAGTGGGAGCATTTGTCAAACTGGGTAGTGATGTCATTCAGATACACGAACCTGGTTTCTCTCATCTCGGGTTTTCTCATGGTCGCGTTCCATAAATTCTATCTGAATCGAGGGATTAAGCATATACTGAATGCAGTGGCGAGACAAAGTTCTATGGGCGAGATGAGCAATACAATATAACGATCCTCGACTCGCTCATAGCACAGGGCCTTAGATCGGATGAAAATGAATGGTATAGGAATTAGGGAGGTTTCAGTGGGGACTAAATAATATGATACAAAAAAAACGATCAGTTGGCACCAGCTGAAATTATGTTCGGAGTCAAGGTGATAAGGGAGTATAATCTCGTATTAAATCGAATAATAACAAGTCGCCAACTCATTCATCCCTAACGTCTGTATTGACAAGGCTCAAGGGGCTCAAAAACTACGTGATTATCAGGGTATAGCCCCCGCGAGTTTTTATAAGAACGGCGTTTTAATTAGGATTACATAACGATATTAACATAATGACAAACGATGTTTTATATGTACGATGAAAACGAATTACTGCAAATGTATTTTTTTTATCTCGTTTCAGGTCAAGTGCTAGAAGACGCGGAAAAGGTTGGCGTGCTTAGCTTGGCTTGGAACGAGACAATTGGATTTCTACATATGCTTAGCTGCATATATGGTTACTTGGTTACAAGGCTATTTGGTTACAAGGTTACAAGGTTACAAGGTTACAAGGTTACAAGGTTACAAGGTTACAAGGTTACAAGGTTACTTGGTTACAAGGCTATATGGTTACAAGGCTATTTGGTTACAAGGCTATCTGATGGTTACAAGGCTATTTGGTTACATGGATACTTGGTTATAAGAAAGCTGGTTACAAGGTTACTTGGATATCTAGTCACTTTGGATTAATTGTTACATGAGAAAAATATTGTCGATAGGATATTTATGATTTTATAGTTTGTTATGTATACTTTGCATTTATGGAAAATAACTAATCGGATTAATTTAGAGAAAAATTAGATTAGAGTTTTGTAGTGATATTATGATTATTACGTATTTTAAGTATATAGTAAATATTTAATAACTGTTTACAAAGGTGTCTATACAAAGTCATATTGATCCATAAAATATGAGAATTCGTTGAATTGTATAATAATTGATTGTTATCTATATGTATACTCCTTGCTGAGAGTGTCCTTGGTCGCCGAGTGTAAGGTTTTGGTTTCACCCGATACGTGCCTGGGGACATGCACGTCATCAGGATGGTCGAGTGTAAGGTTTTGTTATATTTGGACATACATTCTTAATTAAAAGTAGCTGTACTGACCATTCTGGTGACGTCATGACCGACAGCGGGTATAGCGAGTGGGGTGAGTTGGCGCGCACGGGCATTCTCGGTCGGACGGTGAAACGGGATAGATCTATCTAACTGTGTTTATCTAGTTGTAATTAGAAAGTTAACCACCTGTGATTATACAAGTTAAAAGTAATTGTGAAATAAACATTGTTACAGTTCCAAAGTGTTCGTTATTTCCGAGGGTGCTTACAATTATACTTAGGCCATATAATCCGGTTAAATTGTTTTATTTAAATGTGTGACAGTCGCAGAAGCGGAAAATTTCAAATTGATGATCGCCTGGACTTTTCGAAAATTCTTGGGAACGTCTCACATAATCGTTAATCTGAGTTGATTATCTCAAATATAATCTTGTTACATCATAGGTAATACTTAAGTACTTAATGCAAAAAATTACTGACTGTTGAGTTTCTTTCGGCGTTTCTTGTCAACAGCGGTCTCGTCTTGTGAAATTCCGGTAGACTCAGATATGTAGAAGCGCCCTAATCACTACATAGTATAAAACAAAGTCGCTTCCTGTCTGTCTGTCTGTCTGTCTGTCCCTATGTATGCTTAGATCTTTAAAACTACGCAACGGATTTTGATGCGAGTTTTTTTAATAGATAGCTAGTTATTCAAGAGAAAGATTTATATGTAATACATGCATAATTTATCAGCATTGCACCCGTGCGAAGCTGGGGCGTGTCGCTAGTGCAGAATAAAGTTCATTATTTCATTATTACTAGAGGATGCACGCAACCTCGCCCGCATATAACTGTTTTCCTTATCGTGGGAAAATATCCATTAACCATCTATGGATAGTTATCCAGCTAGCCACCATCCCTGTATCAAAATTGGTAAAAACTTTCCAGCGGTTTTGGTGTAATGCGCGGACAAATAAATGTTTACCATCAAATGAACTGATGTACCGCGGCGCCGCGCGCACAAACAAACCCTGCAACGCGCTATTCATTTTTCTTCTGAAAATGACCCGTCTCTATAGTAACAGATTTTCAGTACAATTTTATAATAGGATAATTTTCTATTTCTAGTTTATTTTCGAGTAGGTAGTTTTAATTTTATAGTCTTAACTTAAATATTTACTTTAAGGTTCTATTTTCCTGACTTGAAGTAGTATTAAAATCATTCGTGGATTTTCTTTACGATATACAAAAATCATCCATAGTATAGATCATTTGAAATCCCAAACGATGATCATAGCGACGGTGTAGGTAAATATGATTTTCCTTAATCATTTCCCAGTACACAGATTTATATTCATGTTTCTGAGATTTGACCATGGGATTCTTGTTTATTGTTATAAAGTCATAATCATAAGCAGCCTGAGTCAGAATTTGATCATAAAGTTACAAGGCACACGCTAGTGTTCTGCCAAGTTCGAAAAATTCACGATATTAATAAAAAAAAATGTGGTAAAGTATGGTATTATGACTGATGGTAAGCAATCTTCGCAGCTTATATAATAGGGATTACGACTGATATTAAATTCTAAAATTTGCTGAATATGTCCTGAAGTAAAAAATAATTACATTGAAATAGTAGCTTCAAAGGTACCTACGCAAATTTTATGTATTTTATTAATTATCCAAAAGACATTTTGAAATCCTTTTCAAAAACAATAATTGTAGGACAACCATGAACTTAAACGCAAAGTGCGTTTAAGTTCATGGTTGTCCTACAATGATACCATGATTGAATTTCATGATGAAAATGACAAATTACTTATTTTCTCCATAAAAATATTGGTACCCATAAGATATTATAATGACATCACGATTTGGTGCCCATTTTTATGGAGCGTTTTGACTTTTTAGCGCTCTCTAGGTTTGATCCCAATAAAAAATAGAATCGATTGACATCCTAAAGGAAAATTTTCATCATGCCTATTTTACTTTTGTGAATTGTATTATACTATTATAGTTTTGTGAATTGTTTTTGTGTACAATAAAGTGATTAAATACATACATACTTTTGTATCAGAAGCAACACGCACGTGTATTTTGCCAACTGTTTCAGGATCTGTGTATGTTTGCCAGCGGCGTGTCGTGAAACCTAATTTCAGGGCAAGCCAGGACCAATTTATTTGACTTTACTTTTTGCCAAAAACAATAGGCAATATTATTAAACCCGTTTAAGTATTTTAATAATTATGTCTGAGACTCACGGTAGTTTTCTATGTAAAATAATAGGCAATATTTTCTAAAATGGGCAAGCCAGTGGGACTTGCCACTGATGTTTACTTCTCTCTTAGGAACTTCTGACTTAAAAAAACCTTGGCTCTTATTTAAAAATACCCTTTAAAGTAAATAACGCGGCACTACTACCATATTGGTTGTTTCAATGAAATTAATTGAAATAATGTTTTTTTTTTTTATGATATAGGCCACAAGGGCACTTTTACATGACTACTTTTGCAGGGACCTCTGTTGAGATGAGAAGACACCAATGTATGAAAATGGTTGACGTCACATTCATTTGAAATAGTCAGTGATATACACAATGTCTTAGAAAATATTAATAGGGTTTCTTTTATCGATACGTGTCTAAAACATACAATAACATTTTATACAATCTATGTATGCAATGTAAAATTACGTGGACCTTTTTTTCCAGGACTTAGCATATTATCTACACACCACGATGTATGAGATAGATACTATCGGTAACATTTAAGTCACGATTAACCTATTCGACGGTAAGGTACTTAAATACATATCTGTACTTAGTAAGTACTTAGTAAGTAATAAATATATCTACATAAATAAATATATCTAGTAAATAACTAAATAAATTATTTAGGAGTATTCTCCCAAAAATCTAAAGCGTAAACGAACACGCCGTTTATGTCCAAAAATATTTCCTTTTTATGTTATAGGGGGCAAACCCGCAAACGGATCGCCTGATGGAAAGCGATTACCGTTCCCATAGACACCTGCAACATCAGAGGAGTCACAAGTGCGTTGACAGCCTTTCAGGTAGGAGTACTTACGTTATTTTCGGCATGATCAGGATAGACCTCGTGACTATGCAATTCGACAATTTCATTCAACATTTTATCGCTTTTCTTTTGTCACAGTTGCGGTTCTCTAAATTTTGAATTTTAATTGTAACATTTATTTTTTCTAGAAAAAATATTCATAGTCGCATGCAATTTGTACGGAGCAGAAACCTGGACGATGTATGCAAAATAGGAATGTCGGCTTAATACTTTTCAGTGCTTTTCACATGCGCTGTTTGCGCAAAATCCCAGGCATTGGAGGAGAGGCGCCTGCGGTGCCTAAGGTATGTGCATAGAATGGAACCCTCTCGAATACCGCGCCGTACGATACTTGGTGAAATTGCGCATGCTATAAGGAACATCGGAAGACCAATGTTGCGCTTTATGTCTTCATTTTAAAATTCACCACAAGGCTTACATTTGGCGAAGACAGAGACGGATGGCGCAAACGCGTTTTCGATGCTCGTAAGTCTTGTGATGAAGCCTGGTTCGAAGCTTTAGCTGGTAAAAGGATGCGTAGACAACAGACAAGCACCAAAACGTCTACTGACGTAAACTATTCATGTCAGAAGTGCGGGCGACCGCGCCGTTCTCGCATCGGACTAAACAGTCACCGAAAAAGTTGTCTCCACAGCACTTTACAAAAAAGTCTGTAGCAGACGAAATGGTCATTATTTGTGTAGCTCACAGAGCCACAAGCTCTAAATTCGACAACACTTAAATTTATCAAAACACTATTTTTACTTGGATAAAAAAGATTTTTTTTTTATTTTTATAATGGTTTTCTTTTCTGCAAGCTAACCGACTAACATGGTATGGGCACGTGATGCGAAGAGAGGAAAGCCACGTAACCAGAAAAGCGTTAAGCAGTGGACGGATATAGAAGAAGAGGAAGGCCAAAGAAAAGATGGATGGATTGTGTGAAAGATGATATGAATAAGAAGGATGTAAACGACGAGATGACGAGTAATAGGGAAGAATGGAGGAAGAAAACATGCTGCGCCGACCCCAAATAAATGGGATAAGGGCAAGCGAATGATGAATTATGGTTTTCTTTTAACATAAGTAATGAGAATGAGAAAAACACTATTTATATATATATTTTATTATTATTATACAGGGTATAAAAACTTAGACATAAGATAGTTCCTACAAAACTGTATGCACAGTTTGAGTGTAGGTGTCGTCTCTGCTTATTATAGATACCTTTTGAAACACTTAATCAAATATGAAAGCTAATATACAATTAGCAACTTATAATTACCTTTCCATTCTTTCAGATGTCGGACTGACGCAATACCATTTGTACAAATATTTATATACTCGTATAAGAATATTATTACTGAACTCTCTAAAGATGGAATGCTCAAATAATGCTTTTGGCTACAGAAATAAAGAACTCTTCAATATTGTTGAGGAGGTGATTAAGCTCTTTCGTAACAGGAGCATATTTCTTGGCTTTTTGACAAGCACACTATAAAAGGGGCCGCATAATTTGTAAATTGTCTTACTTTTTGGCCGCGGTTGGCTGTAGGTAATTCAAGATGCTGAAATTGGTTGGAATCCTTGCACTTGTGTCCGTGGCTTTTGCTGCTGTTGCTAGATTCCCACCCGAAGAAAAGCCGGAGAAATACGGTAAGAAACAAATGCAACATAATTTTAATGTAGATACAGTAACTAGATTCAAGGCTGTTTGAAATCACGCCAGTATTGTTTTCCCGATATGTTTTAGCTGTTTTGACATTTATATTAAAATGTTTTGTTTCGATACATGATATTTGACGAGTATATGGCACTTAAAAGTGGAAATAGCCAAAACCTGTGTCTATTTTTGCAATGTCTCATTTAAAAAGTCAGCATGTCGATGTCGAGTTCGGATAGGTAAATAATGTTTTGTTGAAAGTCGTTGAATTTAGTCTATCCTAATTTACACCGTTGACTTCAATTTGATATCATGTTTCTCTATAAAATAGTCAATAACTTTGTTGATTCCCCCTCACTTCTTGGTAAGCTATCATTCAAGATTCCACAACGGACTGCACGCCACAGGAAATTGTTTGCTGTTCCACACTCCCGTACCAGATATAAATCTAATTATTTCTTCAACCGTTGTCTCAATTACTGCAACATACATTTGTGTAATGCTGATTTTTTCTCATATAAAAATTGTCAACGATTTAAAAACCAAATTGTCTGTCAATTAAAATCAAAGCTGTAAGAAACACAACATTTTGAAATAATTAGTTAGCTGCTTTTTAATGTTATTTGCATCGTTGCTATTTCGTTGTCTACCGTTCCCATACTATAATTTAGTTTTGTATAACCTTAAGTTATGGCACTCCAGGTCTTTTACCATACTATTGTTAACCGTAATATGCTTTGTATTGTGACTGTTTGTTGCGTTAATAAATAATAAATAAATAAGACTTGAAGGCTTGTACTCTATTGGACCGAATAGTTTAGGTTAAAATTCAATGTGTATAATTTTATTTCAGCGGATCAAGAAGGCTGTTTCCTCAGTGAATTGGACAAGGTATTACCATATGACGTGCCATACAATTCTGGAGAAGCTCCTTGTGGCCAGTACATTTGCCAAAAGAGTAGCAACGAAACCCTGTTTGAAACGTAAGTATATTTGTTATTTTTTTACATATTATTTTTTATACAATTAATATAAAATTTGACTTTGGACTGAAATTACTGGATTGAAAAATAAGACTATTTGACTAGTGAAAACCGAATTTACTTAAACGCATAGCTATATGTGTACTTGGTTATCTAGATAATGCATTCACTTAAAAATAAAAAATAAAACTTGTGCGCACTTTGGCTTACTGAAGAGATAAGAACGTTGCAAAGAATCTCAGAGACTTTCATAATAAGTTTACCCACTATATTTCATACTTGTTATTTTTTAACAGATGCGGAGCTATTGCAATCCATGATGGTTGCCATAAATCCGAAGAAGACTTGACCAAGAACTACCCAGCCTGCTGTGGCAAAGAAGTATGCGATGGCACCACCACACCGGCCCCAACTACTCAATCTCCAACCAGCGAAGCTCCAAGCACCCAGGGACCTTCCGTTGCTTATGCTCATGCTGAGTCAGGAGGTGGAAAGCCACCAGTGATTGAGACTTACACTTCTGGACCTAATACCGCTGCCTCCGCTACCGCTGCGTAATTCATTACATGACAATGATAGTAAAGTCATCAGTTTATATTTTGTGCGTTTTATTTATTTTTGAACCTTCTTGAGAGAAAGATTTTCAGAATGGTTCTAAATGGCGACAGCGTACCGGAAGACGCAGCGCAGAAAGCCCTTCAACAAGATGAACCGATGATCTGGTTAGGATCGTGGGAGGCAATTGGATGAGAGCGGCGCGCGACCAATCGCTGTGGAGAGCTTTGGGGAGGTCTTTGTTCAGCACTGGACGTCTGTAGTCTGTAAGCTGATAATGATAGTGTTGATGATGATGTATTTTTGTTCCAACGTATAAATTTAGGGATTCCGTACGTCCATGGATAAAATGTAACCGTGACGGGATCCTTAAGTTGTACTTCGTACCTTAGTTTTTCGATAGTCCTTTTTTAATTGACAAACATCAAACACTTAAGGCTTCAAGCTGCCAGTCCTCGCCTTCCAACTAAGAATCCTCTAATTCAGGTTATGCAGCCACAACCTTGATTTCAATAACCTAAGTTCCAACCACAAAAGCTCCAACCATGAAGCCTGAGTCATATGAAAAAAGAAAGATGATGTATTAAAGAAATACCATGGGTGAAGTATGAAAGCACGAGATAAATGAAAGCGGGAACTGGAACGAAACGGTAGACATAGGCTCCGATAATGTTGGAGGTAGATAAGATAAAAAAAATAAACAACTCGGGCTTTACTACCCGAGTAAGTCGGGAAACTTTCAACCAAGGCCGGGACAGGCACTAGTGACTGACATGAGACATACACTTCTGGGGGCCTATGTTGGTTGCTTTTCATCATCATCTCAGCCATAGGACGTCAACTGCTGAACATAACCCTCCCCTTTGGACTTCCATATATACCGGTTGGAAGCGACCTGCATCCAGCGCCTTCCGGTTGCTTTTATCACGCGATAAATAAGTGAAAAAGCATCCGTCACGTTTTTTTTATATGGCTTTCACTTCTAGCTGCTTTGGCTGCTTAGGTATTTCGCCAATGTCAACGTTAAGACGTATCCCACATGAGGAGAATGGTCGGTAAAATTTTGGTTTTTGTGGGAGAATTGACGTCTCCCTACGTCACGTAGGGAGACGAAAAACATGTGTTGTAGACGGCACAGACAACACAAGACATTTGTACAATTAATAATAAAAACAGCGGGAAAGGGATGACAGTAAGTAAGGCATGCCAACATAATATAGGAAAAATGAAAATCCTTAATAGAAGATAAAATAGTTTTCAGCGACAAAAAAAGTATGTGTTTTATAGCCTGATGTTGTGGTCTTGTAAGTATTTAATAAGGATAGCAGTGAGGGCAGAGTCCATTGAAGTTAAAAGTGAATTAAAAGTAGCAGGCCGCGGGATACTCCTTGGTAGCATATCGTATAAAGAGTAATGACAAGATGCGAGAGTGACTGACAGATGCTTTGCCACTTATTTAACACGTGATAAACGCAATCATCGTAGGCCCCTTGGATATGATAACCTAAGTCAGGACGTGTCTGGATCACTTCGAATACCTATTTATGCTATTGTGCCATATGACGATTGTCAAACTTTGGACCGCATGCGCTGTAGTCTACCTAACCATTAAACCTTCCAATATTGAATTAAATTTGATTTTGAGTTTTCATCGGAAAAATTGATAAAATCTTCACGTCTTTAGTGACAAGATGCATAATAATCCCAATCAACATTTCTTAGGAAAGTGTGTAATGGATATTGACAAGACCAAAATGTCCTAAATTGACCGCAATTCAAGCTTGCACAATTTGATAAAAAAGCTGTATGAGGATAATATTCGTAGTCTTTACTCCATTCAAAGGAAAAAGGTATTAACTATGCATTAGAACTAAATGACGCCTTTTTGGATGTGTAAGTCCGATTCAGTCGATTGTTGTAAGTAAGCACTATACTTATTAGCACATGACGAATACTTACTCATTATGTTAATAAATGGTTTAAGATCAATCATCAGTTGTAGGTAAATACAGTTTTACTAAAAAAACCTTACTCATACTTTTAAGTTTAACCGTAAGTATTTCAAATATAAAAGTGTGTTTGTTGGTACAGATGGAATTAGGGAGTTGACTTTTGAAGAGGCGTTCTACTCTCGCAAGAGTCCCTAGCTACGTCCTGCCGTAAAGGATTTCTATCGCCATCCAATGTAGCCGCACGAAGGTGGCACATTAGCTTATGTTTTTTACTAGTCAGTAAGCTTAGCATACACACATTCATACATCTTAAGTTGAATAATTACTAGATCCCTCAATTTTTGCCGACAGATGCCGATCTCTTAATTTGGATAATTAATTCCCCATTTTCCGACAGATGTTTCGGAAAATATCATTTTTATTTCGTCAACTACTTCTGTTTGAAATCTGTCGTCGTGTAGAAGCCATTAGCTTAGGTTAGAATTATTATAAAGCATATACGCCAATAAAATAACGGTTCCAGAGCAGAATGGTTTCGGTGTTTTTTTTTTATTGTATGCACCTAAGTGTGAGTAAATAGTTGAAAAGGGCTGAGTCGGACACGTATCACGCATGCCGGACGACTTGTGGGCTAAAGTTACCACTAAGTGGATCTCACAAAATAGCATCCGGTGCCGTGGTAGATCTCGAAGGAGATAGCGAAACGAACTTGATGCCTTTCACCAAGACTGGTACAAAATTGCTCAGGACCAGTGTACGTGGGAGAATGATAGGCCTTTGCCCAGCAGTGGGACACTCCAGGCTCTTGTAAATAGCTAAGTTGAAACATTCTATGAAACGCCTTGACTGAAAAACGGAATCCTTGGAAGTGTATCGTGCCTGATGATAAGAAAAAGAAGATTCGCACGTCGGCAATCCCGCGGCATAAAGTAGTATATGATTTTCAAATTAGTTTAGTACGTATTAGCCCATCCATGACGCATACTTTACGAGTTAACATATTCATATATAGTTAAAGACCATTTGCCTTGTTCTATAAAAGATGTCGCGACCCTGACTTCGCAGTGTCATTTGTTTAGTGAGCGTTTGGTCGGAAGGTTGTGATAAACATGTTCAGATTGTGCACTATTCTTGTTTTGCTATCGGTAGCCGTTTATTCTGATGCTGCGGTAGCCGTGTTCCCGCGAGAAGAGAAACCGGCAGAATTTGGTGAGCAAAATGTATATGGCAATCTGTGAACTATTTTTTATAACTTTTATTAGTTACTTATGTAAAATCTGCAACGCGACACATTCAAGTCACGAGACTAGAGTAGCTCTCTTTTGTTTGCCGCAAATGCCGCCTAAGAACAATATTTTATTAGTTGTATGTGTAAAATGTGATGCTACGTTACGAATGCGCACCGTTTTTTCCCGAACAAAGAAAAAGTGTTTGCAGTGGTTTGGCATCAAACATGTGCGATGAGTCGGTATAACAATCTATCCCCGCTTGAGATGGTCACGGGTTTAAACTGAGATGCACCGGAAGCTTGGCAGAGATCTCAGGTGGTCGTGGGTATGTTTTAGGTATTGCAAATTTCAGATTCCCAGGAAAAGATTACAGATGTTTCTTAGTAGTAGTTTGGACGCCAGCACATTTTAACCTGATACAAATGGCAAGGTAAGCAAGGAAAACAATCTGCAGTATTTTACTGAAAACTTGAAATATTAAGTTGAAAGAAACAAAAGTTTATGTACAGTACGCTTATATTGCAGGTCCAATTGGGAAATCACAAAGCAGTTTTACATACACTGCTAGAACAGTGCTGCGGGAAGGCGTTCTATCTTACTTAATATTATGTACTTAACTAATATCATAAGGATTTAACACTAACACTGTAGATGGTTTTAAGATTGTGTAGAAAGGCTTTATAGTCTAATATCAGTAGTAATTTAAAGCATGAAGAGTAGCGTGTAGAATGTGAGTATGGTGACTCAACACAACAAACAAGAAAACCCGAATTATAAAAGAAGTGAGACAAGGAATAGTATCACCTGGTTAAGAAAGTAGCATAGTTTCTCAGCCTCGGACTCATCACTTGATAACCGTTGGCTTAGAAACGAAGTGAAGCCCTAGATGTGACAGCCGACACCAGCAGAAGAACATGCACGCAGGTACGTGCAAGAATCCCGTAGGAACGTGTCTGCATGCACACTCCTGGCTGCAGAACTGCGGCTCACACACAGGCACGTGCAAGACTCCGTGAGGACCGTCCCTGCATGTGGACACGCAGCCACTACAGCAGCCTGGCGACTCCGTCTATGACACCCGGTGGCACTGTAATAAACAGTTTTATAAGCAAAGGAAAGCAACATTCACTTTTACACGTGTCATTACTTTCACACGTGTCATTCCCTGCACACGTGTCATTCTGAATTTAATTGAAGGAAAACGATAACACACGAACAAAATGCAGCAGTCGCGTGCATCCTAGCAACAGAATATCGTCGCTAGTCGAAGAAAAGAATCAAATTTGTCACACACTCACCCGGGACAGTTTCATGTTTTAATGAATTTGGAAATAATTCGAGCTGCCGTCATCCGTGTGGCAGTCTACGGAGCCATGCTTTTAAGCTGTAACAGAATAATAAAATGAGTAACTGAGTCTAGAGGATTACGTAACGCCACGCGTCCAAATTGGTTACGTAACTGCTTCTACTTACATGTGTGATAGTTTTAGAACCAAGCCTCCCTTGGAAATATCCTTGTTTAAGGTTTAACACATTTTATAGAGATGAGAAAGTTATAACGCTGAAACAATAAGAAATAAACCGATTAGTTATGAACAACTCCAATCATCAATGGACCGCAACGCGAACGTCACATTCCATCAATTTCTTCACAAAATATACATACCTGCCATCACAAATGGTAGGGGCGTTCGTGGTTGGGATTATTAAAGGCTTCCCTAAGCCGAAGTCCAGATTCCTTGACGAAAATACACTTGTAATTTTTAAGCCATGTTGAGCGCAACGACTCGTACAAGGAATGACCGCCACGCCGTCAACTGTCAGTGTTGCCCGCTTCCCTCATGTCAGACGCGGTCTATGCGTTGGACATTGTGATTTAATTAATCATGTTCGAGAAATATTTTGAAAAGGCCAAAAGGAAGAAAATTGTATTTGTGACATTTAATTTACACAAATAATAAACTACAAATTGAAATAATTTAATATTGTTGAGAAGAAAACAAATATGGCACTAGCGCCATCTAACGGAGGACGATAGAATTACTTGACCAACGGAACTCACTTCGATAGTGTTATCTGCCGTGATAGATTTTGCTATGTATTTCCGAAAAATACCAACAGATGTCTCCGTCAACCCTATCCAAAGATAAAAAGTCCTCAATCTAGTTTTACAGCGTAACATAGTTGGCTTACTATTTCTTAAAGGACAGTAAGATAATGTCGTGACGCCATGGATTAAGCTCAAATAAGCAAGGAAAGGATAAGACACGCCGTTTATAAAAGTTTCATAGAATACAATACAATAATGCACTTTATTGCACACGAAAATACACAAGAAATCAAATACAAACAAATTACCGATTCTATCAGAGAAACTCCGAGCATAGCCCTTTTCCATTGCACGTTGCGTGACTCTAAGCCGGCTTAGAAGTCCTGTGTCTGTCGCCTTATAATTTTTGTGAACGACCACGTCTCAGTTCCGTAAGTCATCACTGGCAATACGCACTGCTCGAAGACTTTCGTCTTCAGGCAATGGGGAATTTTCAACGAGAAGATATGACGCAGTTTCCCGAACGCTATCCAGCCGAGTTGAATCCGACGATTAACCTCCTTCTCAAATATAATTTAAATACCAACTGGTTAATTTAAATAAAATTTGTGATGTAACTTTTACTTCCTGGATAAAAATAATAAATTAAGCTATATTATACTTTGACAGCGTATCTTTGAACTACTGATATTTTGCCCGTGGTACGTTTTTTGGGATTGTTGAAAACAGGACCGAACTGAATAAATTTTATACGACATTTGAATTTTTTTTTAACAATCATGACAAATATGGCTTCTTCTTCTCTTTTATGGTTACGTTTGTACTTTTTATAAATAATTTACATAACTCCCGTCAAATTTTGACAAGTATGTGTGTGAGAGTAACAGATACTCTGTCATTTATTAATATCATTTACCGCGTGATAAACGCTACCGTGACAAAAAAAGTTGTCGACAAAATAAAAATTCTATCAAACTAAGCAAATCTAGCAAGACATACTTACAGGATAACACAGCAAGCCTATGATGATTAAGTTTATCATTTGATACATAAATGATAAAGCATTTGTCACTCAAACTATCAGTTTATCAAAAACTGACAGATACTCGTACATCTCTAAAGAACTTTTCGAGCTCCTAGCCTATCCACTGAAGTGGAGCGGAGAAAATAAACCAATCAGGCTGCGTCTTTGTGTAGCCCAAAAGAAGTGCATTTAAATATGAGGAATGTAATTGGTCCAGTTTACACATCCCCGCTCCAATGAACAGGCAGCCTTATCAGCACATAACACCGAGTGCCATAAGTAAAAGCTGACAACGATTTTAGTACAGTCCGTGAGCTATCAGATCGGTATACGGGCGTGAGTGAAAACTCAGAGGGTCTTATCTGTAAGCTGTAAGAGCGAGTGAGACAGGTATAACATTCAGATCACATTTTGTCTGTTCACGCGCTGAATTTATTTTTTGACAAAACACTTATAAATGTCTGTAGGTACTGAACATTTTATTATTTTATTTACAATGAGCATATTGTTTTGTTTCAGTTGGTCAAGAGGGATGCTACTTAAAACATTTAAGTAAAGTTATACCATACGGCGATTACTACGCGGAGAACGAATGCATTAAATACACGTGTTTCTCTACTAATGAGACACGGCTAGTCACGTGAGTAAATAACTGCACTTTGCACGTAATTTCGGTCGCGCCATACTGAGTGTGACGTGACCACGTGACATGATGTATGGCGCGACAGAAATTACGCGACTCTAATTACGCCCGTCTGGCTTCACCCTTAGGGCACGTTTTCACTAACGCGGATCTGAGTGGAGTGGAACGAACCGTGATTTGATGAATCACACTGTTTTAACGTACACACATCCGGCCGTTTCGATCATAGTGATTTGTCAAACATGGTTTGCTCCGCTTAAGTTGGCGTCTGTGGAAAAGACCCTTATGCTCCTAAAATATATGCTACTAAAATACAAATAAATCCTTATTGTAGTATCCATGGAAACCCGTTAGATTCTGTCAATATGAGAGATTGATTTATTTAACTGAAATAAAAGTGTCCGTGCAAATATTCGCGTATTAATTAATTATTGCCGAATATAACAATTATCCTTTGCTAAGTAATTCAATTTTATAGTTTCATATGAAACCTCATCACAAGTAAAATCAGAGTCTAACGGAGATGCTACGATTTTGCGCGACCAGCGGCGCGGCGAGCGGTTGAGCGACAGATCCGAGCGCAGAGCCTTTCGAGTGAGGGAGAAAAACGTACTGCGCGCCGCGCCGCTCTCTGCTAAGACCGAAGTCGTGGCATCTCCGTAAAGTATCCTTAATTGTTCAAAAACCAATAACGTACAATATTTTAATTCCAGGTGTGGCGTGACAGTTATAGATCCAAAAACTCCGTGTAAACTAATCAGCAATGAACGTGAAAAGTATCCCGACTGCTGCCCTAAGATAATGTGCTCCACGATTCCACCAGAAACCAGTAAGACTACTGATGATACTGATCACTTAGTGACCGAAACTTCAGACACTGATGATTCTCCGACATCTGAAAAGAAAACCAGCAAGACCATACCTGTTGTTTTTAGTGACAGTGCAAACGAGCTGCTGATTGCCCAGGCATCATCCCACAATAGAACACATGCTAATGACATGTCTCTTTTCTATGAATCAAACATACATCCCGTAACCGATTTGGAGAATTTGGTCTAATGGCAGGACAATGAACACTTGATACCTACTTACCTAACTATATTAATAAACAGAAATATTATTTTATATTATGAAATAAATAAATCTAAATCAAAATCTATATACTTCTTCTTATTTATTTGGATTAAAGTTACTTACTTAAGTGACATTATAGATAGCGAGTGGAGCGGTGGTAGCCTAGTGGTTAGGGCATGCGACTTTCAATCCGGAGGTCGCGGGTTCGAACCCGGCCCGTACCAATGAGTTTTTCGGAACTTATGTACGGAATGTCATTTGATATCTACCACTCGCTTTTCGGTGAAGGAAAACATCGTTAGGAAACCACCTAAGCCCAATAAGGCCTAGTTTCCCCTCTGGGTTGGAAGGTCAGATGGCAGTCGCTTGCGTAAAAACTAAAACTAGTGCCTACGCCACGAATTGAGAATTCTCTACAAAGATATGGGACAAAAGGCTAGGAGGATGAAGTGACATTATAGATAGATTTATTAAATTAAGTCCCGCAGATTTCAAACCTTAACTTTAATGGCATGAGAATTGAGAATACAAACTAAATCGCGTTCCATCGGGTCATCTATACCCCGAAAATCCGGACTTACGAAAGCATTTTTGCTCTGAAATATCATAGATAAGGTACGCAACCCTTTAAGTCGTACATATTAAAAAATATATATTATATTGAAAATCTTAAAAAATATATTTTTCATCATCCTTATTAAAACATAAAAACTATTTTAACTTGTAAATTTTATAGTTTGTTTTTGTGTTTCATTCGGTTGCAGAAACAGTACATTGTTGTAGAGGCTGTAAAGTAAGCAATAGATTAACGAGTAAATTTCGATAATACGAGTTAATCTATTGCACTTTCAGCCGAGACTTAACATAGTGCTTTTCACGACACGAGGAAATATACATGTAGTATATAGACATTTATAGATAATAAATGTACCCTCGATCCGCCAGCTATCGGTCATTACATTGACAGACGTCACCGGTGGCGGACGCACTGCAGGTTTACTGAAAGCCCGATTAATGTGTTTATTGAAGTATTCCAATAGGAAACCCTAGTGAACACTACAATGGCGACGAGTATAAAGCAACGGAATAAAAGCGTGAGTTAAAATTGACTTAAAAATCATCGACGTAATTACCAACGTCCTTGACAGTATTTTCTTGGAAAATAAAAAGGGAGGACAAGGGCATTGGAAAAGTAGATGTGGTTACTTTGGGGGTGATAAGACTATTCAAACACAAGTTTTCGGTTGCTAAATGTAGAATAATTTCATTTTGGGTAGTGTATATTAGTCACGGGGTTCGTGCTGAGGCCTACCCACGACATGAGGCTGAGGCCTACCCACAAAGCACCACTGGGTGGAAGTTGCTTAAATAAATAGGAAAACAGGCAAAAAGTATTATTTTAAATATTAATTAGTAGTTGTGCACTCGAGGAATATGAATATTTAGCAGTTTAGCGTAATTCTCGAATTGGTCGTGTTACTAATCTTCGACTGCGCACTCTGCGCAGTGGCGCAGTGGATGACGAATCATAATATAATAATATGAACAAATTAGGAAAACGATTGGACTGCTAGGCGTCTATTTAATTTACACGACTGTTCAATTGTGCGTGCGTAATTGAATATGCTACTTGATACTTTCCTATGGAGTGGGCTTGATTGTTCTGAATTCCAAAATATATTGACGGGGGAAGCTTATCAAAGCTTAATTTGTCTTATGTTGAAAATGTATTTTGGAATAATTATCCAGAGTATCTTGTATAGTTGATAAACCGTATGAACATCCAGCTCAAGGGTCGTGCATTAATACATATGACACATATAGGTGCATATGCATATATGTCACATGTAATCAATTTGGTATAACAAAATCATTAATGAAATACCAGCAGATACGTCTTGTAAGGTATAGAGAACAACGAAATATAAAGAAGCAAGAGCGCCATACACCTGTGTCAATTTCGTTGTAATTATAATCTAATTGAGAGTTGTTGAGTGGTCATTATCATTATATACCAAGACGGATTAAAAGTGATATGGAAGACTTTTATTTGGAAAATCATTTTAAATTAAATTATAACACAGTTCAGTAACACAGTAATCCAGTAAACAAACAGTTTAGTATCTCTTAAGTATTTGATACTTGTGCTTAGAGGCAGCACTTTTCTACGTAGTAAATTATTTGTATTATGGAAGAGTTTATTACTTTTTTATTAAAATGTTACTGACTATAGTATACATTGGAAGTCATTTGCCGGTATAATAGGCTATGACTGGATTGTTATAGAAAATAGGTGTTTTTATAAGGAAGGTCAATATGATAGACCAAGTTGAATGTAAAAGTGATATGGAAGACTTAAGTTGAAGGTCATTAGTCAATATGATAGGCTATGACTGTATGGTTACAGAAAACGAATGGTTTTATATGAGAGGTCAATTTGATAGGCCAAACTAGATTTAAAAGTGATATGGAAGACTTTTAAGTTGAAGGTCATTAGTCAATATGATAGGCTAAGGCTTTATGAGAGGTCAATTTGATAGATCATGCTGGATTGCCAATATGATAGGCTAAGACTTATGAGAGGTCAATTTGATAGGCCAAACTAGATTTAAAAGTGATATGGAAGACTTTTAAGTTGAAGGTCGTTAGTCAATATGATAGGCTAAGGCTTTATGAGAGGTCAATTTGATAGATCATGCTGGATTGCCAATATGATAGGCTAAGACTTATGAGAGGTCAATTTGATAGACCACGCTGGATTGCCAATACGATAGGCTAAGAGGATTGTTAAAGTAAGCGAAAGGCATTATGAAACGTCTATTTAATAGACCACGGGAACCAAAGCATTCGTAAGAAAGATAGTAAGGCTTAAAGGCTAAGCAAATATAATTCCATGGAAGGCCAATTTGATAGACCATAGAAATATTATAGGCGGTGTGTAAAGTGCCGCGTTCGTGCTGGAAGGTCAATTTGAAATACCATATTATTAAATTTGATTACTATATGTATTAAAGCTTCCTTTTAATTGGGAAATATTAAAAGTAGTTTGAGACTTTAAATTCGAATTTGTAATGAACCTGAATCTAAGGTCTCAAAGCGTTCATAAACTGGGGAGTATGTGCTTTTGAGACTTCTATAAAAAATTGAATATCGGTGGCTTCGACGCGTCGATTAAATTGAAATATGATGTGCTTTAAATCTTTCATTCAATTGAAAACGGCTGTTTTTTTAAGACTTTCATTAAATTGGAATATCTGAGGTTTCAGAGGGTCCGTAACATGGGAATATGACTTGGATTTGACTCCCATTCAATTGGGATACTAGAGATCTGAAAGCCTCCAGTGAATTGGAATAAATTGACAACCTTTATTGAATTGAAAATAGTTTGGTACTTCAAATGAATGCCTGGATAAAACTGTAATTGTTCGACAACATTTTTAAATTGACAAAAGTTAGGCATTTAAAATGAATGCCTATATTAGGTCGGGATTGTTTAACAACCTACATTATATTGACAAAAGTTAGTATTTTGAATAAGAGCTTACATTAAGTTCGAATCGTTTGAAAACATTAATTAAATTGACATTAGTCCGGTATTTCAAACGAATGCCTAACCTATTAGGTTGGAATTGTTTAAAAACCTCCATTATAATGACAATAGTTTAGTATTTAGAATAAGAGCTTCCATTGAGTTCGAATCGTTGGAAACATTAAATTGACAATAGTCCGGTATTTCAAACGAATGCCTCCATTAAATGGAAATTGTTTATCAACCTTCAATTGAGAATGGTCTGGTATTACAGATAGAAGCCGGAATTAAATTGTAATTAGTATATCACTGTGATTTAAAACCTCGATCCAATTAGAAATGTTGCGGTTTCAAGATCTCAATTCAATTGGATTATAGTTACAATTTAGTTTAGGAATTCAAATAAGTGCCTTCATTAAATAGGAATCGTTTGAAAACATTAATTAAATTGTCAATAGTCCTGTATTTCAAATGAATGGCTCCATTAAACTGGAATTGGTTATCAACCTTACATTGAGAATGGTCTGGTATTCTAAATAAATGCCGCAATAAAATTGGATTTTGTTTATCTGTGATTTAAAATCTAAATCCTATACGAAAAGATGTGATTTCAACATCTCAATTCAATTGGACTTTAGTTGCAATTTCGAAAATTTGGATTCTCATTATTCTTTTGAATGGTATATCGGAATTTTAGATGACAAATTATAATGATGGCCTTAGTGAGAATATTGAACGAGAGTACATGATGACGTATTAAGCAAGTTAGCTACTTTCAGTTTCAGTTTCATTTTAAATAATTGAAGATAAATAATAATGAAGATAATAATTGATGGTAAAAGGGGGAAAAGAGCAAGCACTAGTTCTTAAGCGCTTGACAAGATGGTTGTTGTGAAATAATTATCCAGATAAGGCTACATGTCGCAATTCTTAAAAATTCTGGTATCAAGTGTATAAACCTTTGTTTTAATAAGGAATTCATTTATTTTTCAAACAAGTTACACGATATTACAGTAATTAACCCTACATGCTTTGGAACTACAAAACTACATGCAGACCAAACTTAAAACTAGTTAGATTTAATTTAATAAGCGCCTTAATGGCTTAAGCGACATAACAGCGTGGCTCCGGTGCGTTGTTTGACCCGCGGCTCTGGCATAACTGTCACATGCGACTATTTCTCGCGCGAGATATTTGCCTGTCTCTTGCTGTGCAGTAATGTGAAGGAGTGACGGCTAACGCTGAGTCGCGAGGCATAGTTGTGCTGGACAGGCTGGCAGGATTAGGCAGGTAGTAGCAGCCTGTAGCTGCTGGGACACGCGTAGCTCTAACGAGCTGAATTGCACGTAGTGACCGGTCTGAAGTGGTACACATTCATGTCCTCGTTGGACACGGTGTCTGTGCCACTTAGTGTTGTGGGGCACCATGCGCGTCTTGCTCTTCCTTTCCACCAGTGTGACTCCCTCCCTATCCACATTGGTGTGGGAGAACTTTTCCTTATCGCGAACGCGTACGGGGACCGGTTAGCCGCGACCGCGACAGACTGATCGGCGACTACAGCATATTGCACGCTGTCGCGACTTCGAAACGGTATCCTTTGTGTATCCTCGATGTATCCTCTAAAGCGTTGTGTCAAACAAGGTTCAGGGCAAGTTTATATTGCAGAACTAGTTCTAATGGGTTGTGTGAAACGAATTAAATTTTAAATTTGCTTTGATTTCAGAATATTGTTTTCAAGTATCAGGAATGTTGTTTCAAGTCACTAATGTCGAGAACTATCACTGGTTTAGAAGTGAATATACTTACGGCATTTTACGATAAGGAAAGTAAGCTCGGCAAAAATCTTCATTAAAATCTTTGAACTAATTTATATATTTTGCTGACAGGCTTGATAGAATTATATTAAAAATGCAATCTGTGAGTTTTATTGCGGCGCTTCTTTATCACGCAAGCCTTGTTTAGAAGCGCCGGTAGATATTATAAACTTTCAAATATAAATAAATAGCTTTCTAGCTAGCGCATGAGTAAATACTTAATAAATATCTTAGAAACATTTAGTAGGTAGGTATGAGATGGTAAAAAAAATATAAATTTACTAAATAGTTAATAAAAGTAATAACAAATTGGAAATAAATAATAAAATAGAAACGAACTGAAATAAAGATAAAAAAATAACGCAAAAAAAAGTTGTCAACGGGATATGGAGGGCGGCATAGAAGTTTCCATGGGATATAGGAAAAAAGTGGGTATGATTAAAATAAATAAGTAGAATACCAAATTGTTCATGTTGACTACTAATTGTATTAACTTGAAGAAAACTAGGTACAAACCGTACAAAGAGGTTTATAAAATCATAATACAAAACAGCTCGGGTTCTTAACGAGACGTCGTAATCGACATAGTGTAAAGAGCGTTGTGTTGTTGGTCTTCGAGATCTTTGAGCGAGCATTTCGTGTGTTGGTGTTTGTCATAGCTGTCTGGTGTAGGGCGCCTGGAAGTGGACCCTAAACAGAATTAGTTGACACTTGGGCGGGACAGTGAGTAAGTCTACTAAAGGCTTGTAATACTTGTAACTACCTAATTCCAAGCAATTTCTAATTGGTAAAAAGGGAGAGATGTAGTATATAGACATTTATAGATAATAAATGTACCCTCGATCCGCCAGCTATCGGTCATTACATTGACAGACGTCACCGGTGGCGGACGCACTGCAGGTTTACTGAAAGCCCGATTAATGTGTTTATTGAAGTATTCCAATAGGAAACCCTAGTGAACACTACAATACATATTATAATACGAGTTTTTCATATTGGTCATTAAACTCGGCGCCTTGTTGCAGCCTCATTGTTGTAAAAATCGGGGCTATTATAAACATAAAGCTGATCGTGCCCCCAGATTCTAACGACATAAAGACGATTTTCAACCCAGTTATGAAGAAATAACAAAAATATTCAAACTTACCTCACTTTTAACTTAATTTAACCTTTAAATAGTTAGTCAAGGTTACACTCAGGTAAACAACCCTACGATACATGATACACTGAAGGGTCATGTAACGGTACGCAATATTAACATTACGTTCCTAACATTATATAATATTTCGTGAGTCAATGTGAACACTATTAAATTAATGACATTATCACATTACAAAACCCATTTTAATATTTACTAAACAATACATATTTTTTTTTAAATATGCCCGAGTGCCCCGTAGCGCATGCGCGCTTCGCATCTCATCGCAATGGAGTCATAGCTTTCCAGCCGAATAAAAAAAATATGAACTCAATATTTATAGAGGTAATTAAAAGTGTTTATTTGTTGAAAACTGTTTATTTGTTGAGAAGTTAGTAATTGTAGAAATTAGGAAATTGTTTTACGCCCCATAACTAATTTTAAAATATAAATGTTCATGATTTTCAGAGTAACACCTTTTTTAACAAAAACTTATTAAAAAGTAAACCTGAGGAGTATTATCTTACTTAAGAAAATAAACTCGTTTGTGGGTATTTGTAAGTTTAAGAAAAAAATACACCTCATAAATGACGCATTCTCATTGGTCAATTTAATTTGACGTGCAGCAGACGATTAAGCTTTGATTGGTTAAATTGTCGTTTAAGCCGGCCGAGAAAATTAGTCTGAAATATTTTCTAAAAAGTCGTATCTTACTATGAAATTCAAGTCTAGATACGAACTGTTACCGTAAGGTCCAACATTGTCGTCGTGTTGGGAGCTAACATAGATATACAGTTTATAAATGAACATATATAAGCAGTTTTGTGTACTGGATTCAGGTAATCTATAACCACATTTTCGAGCAGTGTCGTGAAAAATAAGTAGTTTAAACTTTTTCTGCCAAAAAATTTACGCGTAGCATTTTACAGAACTGCTTGTTTTTACAGCTGATACGAGTAAATCACATGACGTATGACGTTAACAATCATTCTATTCAGAAAGCTGGTTTTTAAGCATATGTTTACCTGCATAAAACAAAACGTTGTTGTTGACGATGTTTCTCATTAGTTCACGTTTTATTGAGGAGATAGATCACTAAGTATTTATTTGTAATATCTTTTTATATTATAAGTATAAATAAAATGCAGAAATTGTGTTTTTTGTTTGTGTTCATCTGCGCCGTAAGCTATGTATATGCAGCTGCAAGAATATATCCATCTGAGCCGAAACCGGAAAAATATGGTGAGTATGTTCTCTTAATCAAACCAACTGGTAAACATAATATATTTGGTTTGACCTTGCCACATTATTGACTAAAGGATGCAGCCAAACAAAGCTTCCGGCTTCACAAGTTAGAAAAAAACGACTAAGGGTCAAAATCCTATAAAATTGGGAGATAAGGTGTACTCGGGTAATTCCGAATGTCGGATAATTCCGAAAATTACTGATATCTAATAAACGATGTAACATTTTCGGAATTACCCGACATTCGGAATTACCCAAGTACACCTTACCTCAATAAAGAAAAATACATTTTTTGTATCAAAATTGTAATATTGAAATTGGCCATTTTACGTAAATTAAATAATGTCACCGTTTGCTAATTAGATACGTTTTATTGCTCTTCTCCATAGTATTGTATTTTGTTGCGATGTCACTATTGGACTTGCCTTGTACTGTAAAACGGCAAAGACAGGTAAAAGTAGAAAAAATAAATATGAACACGATGAACGCCATACAAAAAACCACGTTTAGCCCAGGGGGCCGCGGCGGACACCTTGTGACCTGAACATGTCGAGTCCATGGGGCCGCGTCGGGCACCAAGTGTCCGCATGCTCACGATCACTTCAGAAGCTTTTACGCAGCCGTCATTTGAATTGTTTTCACTAAGGCGAGTGACCCGCGCGGCCCCACAGAACAACCTGGTTGCTTGGCACAAAAAAAAACCAAAGTTCTTAAGATTTCTGGATATTTTTACATGATCTCTCCAAAAGTGTAGTAAGTAGGTATAAAAACTGAGTATTTTATATCATCAAATGAAAAGCTATTATAGTTATCACGTAGTTTTTTAGTTTAAGAAGAAATTAAAAATTCTTTAGAATTAAAATGGCTTTCAATCTAGTCGGTATCAAATCTGAAACGGGTTCCATACCTATTTGATACTTTACGTAAAAAGTTACCTTTTTTGAATAAAATTTTCGGCTTGATTATATGTCGACGCCTTAAAATTTGAATTTTAATAAATACTTACTATGTATATACCTAAATGTTTAGACCGACAGCGTGACCCGCACGGCGCCTACGGAAGGAAATACGGTTGGACGTTTTCACAGGCCGTGACGGACACTGGTGTCTGCCATCTTAACTTTTCAGAAAATAATGAATATATCGCTGTTTCTGTAAGTCGCCCATTATTTTTGAGATATTTATTGACAATAATTGCAAAAAAACACATCAACGATTTTGGGACGATTCTCGATTTATGGTCCGACCCCCTGGGGAAAGTATACTATCGGCCACATGGTATCCGCCATGGCGTTCAACGTGTTACTACGTGTTACTACGTGTACAACGTGTACTATATTAAGCGGTTTACTATGTCAAGCTATTAGGGCGAAGCGTCGATAAAAGAAATCAGTGACAAAGTTACCGCGCGCCTGTAGAGCAGTCCCTGATGAAGAGCTCCATACGCATTCGAAACATTAAATATTCTCGAAAGTATTAATAACATTATAGGTGTAATTTTATCACAATCGTTTTTTTATTGCGGTATAAGTCCCGTATTACCAGTAATGGTTTTTGAATTTGTATGTCGTAAAAAAAGGGACATTTTATCCCAATCGATCACAACACGTTACGAAGGCAACTTAAAAATGGAATTATGATTTTAGTTTTTAGTAGGTCATTTGCTGAAAAATGCGGTCAGTCCGTAAAAGTGATTTTATTTATTTATTTATCGTATGGCATTATAATAGGTCACTGGATGATCAAGTTTATAACTAAGATTAAAATTTTGCCCGTTTCAAGTAGGCAGCCGCTTCATCGGAGATTACGATGTCATCTAAGTTACCCTTGAAATTGAAACTTGTGAGAGGGCACTCCATGACTATATGTTCGATGGTCTGAACTGGATGACCGCAGTCGCAAGCAGGTGACACGCTCCAACCCCATTTGTGCCAGTTATAAGCGCTGTGTCCTGTGTCTGTTCTCAGTCGGTTCAAAGCTGTCCAGAGGCAACGGGGTCCTTTGAATCCAGCAGGGGGGCTGCGAGGAGAGAAAGGAAAGAGTGGGGGGGGCAGAATCTTTATAGGATTCCCATTCCTCCATTCCCATTCGGATTTGTAAAATTTTACCCTAGTTTTTTCGTCGAATAAAGCTAATAAAATAAGGTACAAGCACATAAATCTAACTTGTTGTTCATATTAAGTATTCATTTTGCAGCTTGTAAAGAAGGATGCTATATATCTGAGCTGGACAGAGTATTGCCCTACGAGAAACCATATTATCCACCTGGAAAATGCGAGGTCTACACATGTAAAACAAACAATATGACGGAGTGGTATTCGTAAGTACTACACAATTTATCATGGAAAGTTTGTTTGCTTTTTAGCGATAAGACTTCTTGTTGGCTACCGTTATCAAAAAATAGTTTTTCGATTCGTTTGATTTTGTAATGTGGTTTGTAGGTAATGCAAACCGGTAAATATTTTATATGCAAAGAACCGGTAATTTACCAGTAGTTGGGTAATTTCCATACAAAAAATTACCGGTCTGCATTCCGTATTGGTGTGCAATAAAGTATTAAGTATTGTATTGTATTGTATTGTATTGCAATGTTCTTGTTCACCCATGATGGATACAATTAGAACAGTGGCTGTGCATTCAGATTCAGATTCAGATCAGTTTGTTGCATTAAACGGCTATAATTTCAAAGCAGATCCATAGAAATGTTTTACGGTTGTAAACCACCAGAGGGGCTCTGCAGTTGGCAGTAGCTAGGATGGTTATCGCTTGAGGTATTTTTTGATAACTTTAATATCCAGCAGGATTTGTTTTAATGGGAGGTATTTGATTTAGTGTACAGTGAAACAGTCAGCTTCAAAAATCTCCGTAAGGTTCTAATTTTATAAAATGGAAAAATATTATCGAATGAGGCTTTAATTTAATTCAATAATAATGAGTTAATAATTATTATTCTATTTTTATGAGAAATTACGAACTGATGACTCTTCTTTCTCATCAGAAGTCATTTCCGAAGCGCTCGCAGAACCAGACTTGTATTAAAAAGAAAAAGAAGCCTACCTGCAGAATAAAGTTATGAACTCTTTTACATCTGCAGGTGCGGCTTAATAGCGGAGCGACCAGGTTGCCATGTAGTCAAAGATGTTTCTCTACAATATCCTGACTGCTGTGCTAAAATTGTGTGTGACCCAACCACTGAAGCACCAACAACCATCGATGCATCAACTCAAGATTCTACAACCGATGAAGTACCAGCAACCCAAGCTACGACCCAAGGCGATTCTAAGACCACTGAGGCATCAGCAACTAGCGAGGCTACGACGCAAGACGATTCTACAACCACCGAAGTAGCCATAACTAGCGAAGCCTCAATCTGCTATAACTGAGCCTTTTCACTGTTATAAATCACAATCAATGAGTCTGTTCAGATAAAAATGTCAATTAAACGTGCATTTATAAATAAAACCTTGTTTGTTTGACTGTTGTGAAGATTTGTACTTACTATAAAATATTTCGTCGAAACAACTTATACAGTCTTAATTTGCGATCGCATATGTGATACGATGAGCGCCGTCATCCCATTATGACTGTGGTAAGGAATCGGTGAAGGTCCCATAATATCATTTATTCAAGCACCTGCTATTTTTACCCAACTACGGCAAAGGAAAGGAAGGGTTTATATATAAGTGTGTTCCATCATAGCGCGAAAACGACTCAATCGATTCGTTATAATATTACAGTCCGGGTGACATAGGCTACATTTTGAACAGCCTTAAAAAAGTAGGATAATTGGTTGTAATTGTATCCAAGCGCCTGCTATTTTGGACATTGCATTGGCATGTAAACGAATTTTTTTTTTCTGCGGCGTTATAGGCTAAGTCAGCTACCTCCTCTGTACCAAATTACACAAAATAGGGCTAGCTACAAACGCAAAAACTTTAGCCTTTAATATTAGGGTGATTGCAATAACTAAGAACAATGAACACAACACGTGCGTACGTCTTAAACAACTGGATAGCAACAACAATATAATATTATATTTTATTGACAAAATTTCAAACGATATGATAGAGGTATTCAGCAAATTAAGTAGTATTTTAAGTGATAAATAAGAACATAAGTATGGCGCAAGTCCTGCTTCTGCGACTGGGGCCCCTAGACTGGCTGGGCACGGGCTAGTGGGCCTAGGCGTTAATACGGCACTGACCACTTTTGGACCATTAAGTTACCTACTAATAATTAAAAAAAAGCTAATACGAACTACCGTGATCCCAGAGCTGGCGCGTTTCTCGGGCAAAGGCTCAGTATTGCTGTGCAGCGGGGAAACGCCGCCAGCATCTTGGGATCATTTCCGCCAATGAGCGACCTTGGCTAGTTAGGTTAGTGTAGGTTTTAGGATTTTAAATTGTTTTACCACTTAATCCGCATGTTTTTTTTAATAAATATAATATCCTACTAATGAAATAGAGTCGAAAAGTAATAGACCAATTTTTGGCTTTATGAATCTTATGTGAAAGGGGCTCAATTAGACGATTAACGGCATCTATCCGAAACATCATCGTCACCACTGTATGACTACTTTTGCGATAATTATATAACCCTAATATTCCCACTTGTCAACATCACATAATGTAGTTCGAATAACAGCCATTGAAATGTATCGACCATATTATAATATCCATAATAGGTATGTCCATATTATGACCTACACATCCTTCAAATTACTATGTTAAAGTCGCATATCTTTTCCCGGCATGAACGATACTCAACTTCAACAGCTGATAAATAGACTTCTTGTATTAAACCTTCTTGTATTAAAATGTTGTCCTTTACATTAAGTTGACACAAAATAGAAGAATGTTATAAAAGTCTAGACTTGTATTGAAAATAAATTTTCATGGAGCGGGGTCATGATTTAGGAAAACCTTAATAGCGTGTTGCAGGATCGTCATTTGTTTTGCATGGCCGTGCGTGCAACCAGGCGCCATCTGTTTTCATAATTTCTTTTGTCCTCGCATCACACCGAAATGGCTGGACAAATTTTATCAAATTATGGTACAGAGAGTACAAAGATGATTATAGGATACTTTTTATCCGTCTACGGGTGAATTTGTGGGCACCTCCTAGTAAAAGAATAAAAGTGTCAATAATGGTAAAACAAAAAAATTACACTAGGAAACGGGGTGCGGTAGAGAAATTAACGGGATCCCCTTGGATCGCATAATGTTTTTTAGACTAATGCTGTTTCGCATAATTGATTTAGCATTATTTGTTTTGGCATAATAGTACTTTCGCATAGTAATATTTTGGCCTACTGTTTTTTTGGCATACTACGCTATTAGCATAATTTTAGTTGGACTAATTTGTATTGGCCGAATATACTTTACGCATACCTACTATTGTTTGGGCTAATAATTATTTGGTATACCTATCTGTCATTATCCATAATGTCAGTTGTCTAAATGAATGAAACTCAGTTACGTGGTTAACATGCATTTATTATTATTGTATGTATATATTTCAAAACAAAATATTACGTTACGTAACGTTAGGTCACATTAGGTAGGTAACATTAGGTTAGGTTAGGTTAGCATGATAACCAGGCGCGAAGCGCCTAAGCAACGCGGAATAGGGGGTCTGCGAAGCGGACCTCCGTCGACCTCGCTTTAGTTCCTAAATATATATATACACACTATACTAACCTTCTCTAGTAGGGCAACTTTTAATATGATAATAGCGTTATGCATTTTGATATATGATATGATGCCAATTGATTATTATGCCTATTTATGCTTATGCTTTTTGTTATTAGTCTTCATGACGGTTATGCTTTCTGTATTTATGCTTTTTAATGTATTTTATGCAATTTATGTAATTTATGCGTAACAAATTATGCGTAATGAGGCTTATGCACATCTCATTTTCGGCGAAAAGCAATTATGCGTAACCATATTAGTATTAATGATTTTATGCCTTCCAATAGTAAACCGAAATTAACATATTACAAGTTAAATGCAGTCCCCGAAACGAACTTTCGACCAAATTTTATTGGTAAAAAAAGTAAATTACGATATAAAAAAAGTCAGCAAAAACGGCACAACAGTGAACATTAACTGTAATAGGATAATTTCGGCAGCTCTCTCAGGCACGTAATAATAATAAAAGGCTCGAGTTTATCGAGCTTGCTCTAAAAATGCCTTTTATTGGCCGCCAACTCTAATGGGAGACTTTGGACTTTTAATTACAATTATAAAGGATAAGTACATTTTCCTGTTTTCGAAAGTCATTGGTCTTGGGATTCCATTCCAGTTAATGGGGTAAGGTCACCGAAAATTCAAAGATGTAGTTAGAAGTGTTCAGTATTCGACGGTCCGTTCAGTAGTAATTAATGGATCCCTATTGAGCACGGCCTGATACGAGTATGCTTTTGATCTGTTTTAGGTAGGTATACTACATCAATCATGAAGTTTCTAAAACGACAGGTGTACATTACCGGATATATTTTGGAGAGTGTGCGCAAGAATTGCACGATTTAATATCGCCATCCCCGTTTAACCATCGAACAACCAAGCCAGATTTTATGAGCAATTTCATCCTTGTGTTGTCAGTTTACAACTTATTCGCACAAAGCGATTTGCTTCATCATTTTTAAAGAAAACTCCTAAGGGATGGGACTCGCTCCCATCGTGTCTATTCGCAGAATATTATAATTTAGTTATCTTCAAGGTAAGAGTGAATAGGCTATTCCTGAACCGGCGAGCTACATCCCCGACCCCGTAGCCACTTTCCATCAGGTGATGAGGTCAATCGCCGGTCAGTTTGTGAAAAAAAACTTACCTGGGAACAAATGGGTCATCAAATTAATAAACGCGTAATGGAAAACCTACCTGCTCAACAAGGTGGATCATGATGTTATCGTAATCACAGGATATCATTTTGATCACGGCGGCACACAACCGTGTGTTGTGAAGAATTTGGAGATAGGTTTTGGCTGAAATGATAATGAATAGAGATATTCAGTTTTAATTATTTATTAGCGTCGATGTCTATTTTACTGTAAGCCATTTATACAGCGACCTCTGTTGCACACAGGGTGGTTTTACGGTCACACATGAGTCTTCCGTAGTGGTGGTAGGTTCAGTGAGAGTCACACATGTTTCTTCCGTAGTGGTGGTAGGTTCAGTGCGAGTCACACATGTTTCTTCCGTAGTGGTAGATGGTTCAGTGACGGTTATACATGTTTCTTCCGTAGTGGTAGAAGGTTCAGTGACGGTTATACATGGTTGTTCCGTAGTGGTAGAAGGTTCAGTGACGGTTATACATGGTTCTTCCGTAGTGGTGGTGGTCGTGGTGGTAAGACATACTGGGGTTCCACAACATTTCGGGTAGTCGAGAGTATAGTCGTGTTCTAAGTGGCACTCTTCGGGGAGTCCTACAACGCCGCACCTGTAAATTTTGAAACTTAATTAGATTCAGCTAAGATACAAAATAAAAACTTTCAATAATCCTTTTTAGGGTTCCGTACCCAAAGGGTAAAAACGGGACCCTATTACTGAGACTTCGCTGTCCGTCCGTCCGTCTGTCACCAGGCTGTATCTCAAGAACGGTGATAGCTAGACAGTTAAAATTTTCACAGATGATGTATTTCTATTGCCGCTATAACAACAAATACTAAAAATAAAATAAAATATATATTTAAGGGGGGCTCCCATACAACAAACTTGTTATAGATTATGGTACGGAACCCTTCATGCGCGAGTCGGACTCGCACTTGCCCAATTTTTTTATCATATTAAAAGAAACTTAATGGTTGGAATTGTATCGAATTCCGCAAGAATAAAGGGACAACCTATCACAGTTCACAACAGAGAGGTACCGATGCATCATGCCATACAAACATCTAAGATGGCGGTGTCATATTGTTCCCCAAACGTCAACCTGTAGATTGAATATGATCTACTCTGTAGTGGCAAATAACGTCAAGGCATCTGAGGCACAGTTTTTCATTAACTTGATTTGCTGTCTACGGCGCTCAAAAGGATGAAACAGAAACTAGTAGATAACAAACCAGACCGGCAATACAGAGGTATCGGGTTCGATTCCCAGTCTCTTCCATCAGGTTAGGTATTTACATTTTTCTTTGGGCTTTGATCTTTGTATCAATGGTTTAATTTAATATAAAAATTGTGGTATACCCACATTTAAATGAGACACTACATCACTACATAGTAAAAAACAAAGTCGCTTCCTTCTGACTCTCCCTATGTATATGCTTAGATCTTTAAAACTACGCAACGGATATGGATTTTTAAATAGATAGAGTGATTTAAAAGGAAGGTTTATTATATGTTTATACATGCATAATATAGCATTGCACCTCTGTGAAGCCGGGGCGGATCGCTAGTTTTTCATAAATTTAGTGTTGGCGGCGGGTGCAAGTACATCATCAGAATCAGTGGCGCCATCTACTCGTCAAGGATGAAGTCGGGGTCCCACCACGGGCGGTGAAACGGCGGGGATTGAGAATCAATAAAAGGGCTGCGCCAGAGCGCCAGGCACTCTTTCGGCTGGTGTTCCTTGCAGCGATAACATGAGGTGTGCGTGTGTGTGCATAATTGTAGTTATTAGTGTGTTCCTTTGTTTGTTTCATATTATGTTTTATAATAAATATATATAATTTATCCGTTGTTTGAAGAATATTAACCTGCTCCCTCTCTGATCGCTAACATTAGTAGGTAACAATCATAAAATCAAATTAAGGCAGTTAAGATTACGAAAAAAAACACTTACGAAACCAACTGAGTATAGTTATCCTTTCCACACGTATATTGCACACAAGACTTATTATCTTTCGGGTAGTATGGCTCATTATAAGGCAATACTCTGTTTAAGCTTTTTAAGTAGCATCCGCTCAAGTGCGCTGTAAAAATAAATACAGGTGAGTAGACGACACAACCGTAGGCAACAGGAGTTTTAGACAACGGTGAAAAGAAATTGTGAAAATATGTACCAGAAAACTAGGTACCCAGCTTTCCAGGCAAAATAATAATAATAAATAAATAAATAAAATAAATATATGTATATCAGACAACCTCACACAAATCGATCTAGACCCAAATTAAGCTCAAGAAGGATTGTGTTATGGGTACTAGACGACGATATATACTTACTTATATATCTAGATAAATATATACTTAAATACATAGAACAATCATGACCCAAGCACAAATATTCGAGTTCATCACACAAATATTTAATACCCTGGCCGGGATTCGAACCCAGGACCGCGAGCTCAGTAGGCAGGTCTCTACAAACTGCGCCAGCCGCGTCGTCAAAGTATTATAATATAAGTATAGACATTTATGTAATATGTATGCACTCACCAAACTCCGCAGGTTTTGGTTCAGGAGGAAACAAAGCTGCAGCAGCATATGTATGTGCTACCATAGATGCCAAAACCAAAACGCACAGTTTAATCATTTTTTTACATTAACCAGTTACTTCACATAAAGAACTGAGGACGACTAAGCACCACACTTGTTTAAATGGCTCTTTAAAAACACAATAACAACAACTGTGGTGTTATTTTATTGATAAAACCCACGTCACGACTTATGAAAACCAACAAGCTGATAAAACAGATTCAATTGTTATACTATATACATATTTTTTTCAATGCCATGGAGGTAATAAAATAATACAATAAGTGATAAATAAATGTATCATTATTTATTCAGAGACAAGAAAAAGGCAAAACAAAGTAATAGAGAAAACTTAAACTAAATAGCAACGCAGGAAAATATGTATGTATAAAACCTTACTCTAAATAACCTAAGTATAATACAATTATAAAAAGAAGGGGTCATAAAAAGAATACCCCATCCAACAAGTCCGCCTGCGGCATGGTCCCCAGTATGCTGGCGGCGTGACCTCTATAAATTGGTTAAAGTATTCGATGCAATGGTTAATATTTCAAAGTACAATATCACCATCATCATCATCACTAATTAGAAGACACTAGAAGATACATATTCAGTCTATAAAGTTTGGCCATCGTCTATTATCGTTTTTTTTACGTTTTCAACCTACGTCTCTATATCTATCTATTTATATCTCAGCCATTATGAAAAATTAAAAAAAATTGACTTTAAAAAAATCTATATAATTAATGAACCTACTCACAAAACACCGTTCTTTTCTGTAGTATTTAACGAATTCCTTGATCATGGCTTGATGATATTTTTGAATGGTTTCTTGTAGGGCACACTAATTACTCTGTTTGTGTCATCTATTTTTTAAGCCTACGGAGATAAGATTGAAGATAGCGCGACTCCAGACAAAAAAAATATCTTATTGTTAGTTGTGCTATACAGCTGCAGTTCTTGATCTTCATTAAGTATGCGATATGAATAGTTCTTTAAATGCACGATTATACGGGTCATAAAATGTCTTCTTAAAACTTCATAGTTTAGTCACAGGTTTAGTGCACTCTAAAATCGTACAATTCAGCAAAAACAAAGGAAAATCAAGGAAAACAAATGAATTCGGCCAGAGCCGAAAAACGAGACGCAAGATAACCATGATTTAATGAATGCGGGAAACTTTGAACGTCCCAGTTCCCGATCAAAAGAAAAAGGTAGTAAACAGCTATGAGTTCCATACGATCGCTGGACATTTTTCCTTTGTGCAGGATCCAGTTCAAAATGCCACCCGAGAGATTCCGTTGCAACAGATGCGCTTGGTCTCAACACGACTAATTTGGAGTAATAATAAAAAAAAATACGAATGTGTTAACTATGGAGAAAGTCCGGAGGTCCCAGTAGTAGTTACTTTGGGAAGATGGCGAAATAAAAAAGTTATTGTGATACAACAGCTGAATCGGTCCGCCAACGTATGGAGAATGGTAATGATCTGTGCGAGTTGTCCTTAAGAACTTATGGGCATGCGAGGGGTTCCTTATCCGGTCAAAAATGCTTTTAGATATTTTTCTCTATGATCAAACATGTTTCTCAACATACATAATTATCAATGTTACTACATACTTAGAACAGGGCTATTGAGATTTATTGGTACTTATATATTTGAAACCTACAGTTTGAATTTTATTTGATAAACTTTGTTTCAAAATCTACTCGAATTCGACGAAATTCACGCAGAAAACGTTTTTTTTTTTTTAACCAATTTTTTGAAGTGAATATCACTTTTCTCCGAGTTCTAGGTAGCTATTTCACGCTTTTATTGCGTGCAGTCGAAAATAAGTAGAAAAATCTAATTTATCGCGTGAATTTTGTCAATATCGAGTAACACGTTTTTGAGACAAAAATTGTCAATGAAAAATTCAAACTATAGGTTTCTAATATATAACAATAAAACCCAATAGCCCTGTTCTACGTAGTAACATAAATAATATGTTAAGAAACATGTTTGATCATAGAGAAAAATGTCTAAAACAATCAGCATTTTTAAAGGAATAAGGCCTTTAAGAGAAGGTATATTTTTAATATTTAATCTTGTTACACTTTTACAATGTAATATACTCATAAATACCATTGGAGCACTCTCAGATGGAGGCCATTGGCTATTCAGACCGAATGGTCGCCGACGAGATAATGCTCGTAACCCGACTGCCGCGCGCCTGCAGAGCGCTCGTAAAACGGTCACTTTGCTACCTATGCTATCGCGGATCGGGAGAAAAGTCGTAAATTATTCTATAGTTATCCATGCTTGAGATCAGACAGTATGTGAAATTTTAAGTGATCTGGTTTGATTGCAAGTTCAAGATTAATCACCACACTAGGAAATTTAAAAGTGTAAACTGGCGTACGGTACCTCTGGGTTAATACGCTGAACCGGTAATCTAGAGGTACCGGGTTCGATTCCCAGTATCTTCCTCCAGGTTACGCTTTTCAATTTTTCTTTGTGCTTTGATCTTTGTATCAATACAATACAACAACAATTCTTTATTGCACACCAACAAGAAAAATATTACAATTGAAACCTTAATTTATAGATGGTAGACAATAGGCGGTTTTATCGCTAAAGAGCGATCTCTTCCATACAACCTTTGGTACAATATGGTATAATGGTATCAATGGTACAATATAAAAAAAATTGTGGTGTACTTACATAAAAAATAATGAGAAATTACACGTTTTCATAAATCTAAGAGAAGATGTTTTATTTGATATTGAATCCTTTTATACTTTTACAATGTAATCTACTCATAAATACTTCGAGCACTCTCAGCTGGAGGCCATTGGCTATTCATCCCGAATGCCCGCCGACGAGATAATGCTCGTAACCTGACTGCCACGCTCCTGCAGAGCACTCGTAAAACGGTCACTTTGCTACCTGCTATCGCGGGTCGGGAGAAAAATCATAGATTATACATATTTACTATAGGTAATGCTTGAGATCAGACAGTGTGTGAAATTTGAAGTGATCTGGTTTGATTGCAAGTGCAAGATTAGTCACCATACCACACAAATTGAAATGCGTAACCTGACGAAAGATACCGGGAATCGAACTCGGTACCTGTTCCTCTGGATTATCGGTCCAGTGCCATCTTTTCTTTGTGCTTTGATGTTTATATGATTGTTCCCGAATGTTTGGATGATAAATACATACTTAAATATATAAATGTATTTAAGTATGTCATCATCATCAGAAATTTAAGAGCTTAGCTCTTGTCGGTGGAGCAACTTCCATGTTTCTCTATCTTCAACTTTCGTTCGTTCGTTTAAGTATGTATTTATCTATATTAAGTATGTGTGCATGTATCGTCGTCTATGACCTACCCATAACCTGTAGAGCTAACTGTGTGGCTAGATCGATTTGTGTAAGGTTGTCGGACATTTATTCAGTTATTTAGTACATACCTACTATCCTCATTACGTATATTAGAGGTGCAAATGTCAACAATGACGTCATAGATACGTCCGGGGCCCGTTGACTAATGTCCGTTATTTCCGGGCTTGGAATTAACTATGCCTCTGTTTTGCCGCTTGTCTGCTTGGACACGATGCAAGCTACAGGAGTTTGAGGTGATATGAATGTCAGTGTCCATTAAGAGGCTTTATACATTTTAACATGTATTTTTCATATTATGATAAATAAGTTGATAATTTCAACTTTTCAATATATACTGTCTCATTTTTTTTCATATACACACCACAATTTTTATATTAAACCTGATACAAGACACAAAGATCAAAGCTGAAAGAAAAAATTAAATGCGTAACCTGGTGGAAAAGACAGGGATATTGTTATCCCTGGGCCGGACCGACACTTTTTAGGCTATAAGAACATGCAAAGCATTCATATGGCAATAATGTCCTTCCTAATTCCTTTTTTGTAATTCCTTCAATTGCTCAAAGGTTAACTGGAAGAGATCCCTAATAGGGATAAGTTCGCCTTTGTACATATTTCATTTGTTATCAATGTATTTATAACCAGTTGTTGTGTACAATAAAGCGTTTACATACATACATAATGTGCATACGTCATATATTTCATTATTAAACGTCAGTAGTGGTTTGTCAAGGATTTGTCATCAACCAAATTCAAAACATTGCTTACCGGAATACTGTTCAATCCTTCGTTCTTCTTCCGAAATAAATACTGAATCCTATTGAAAAAACTTGACTTTCATGACTGTGGATAGTTTTGGATTTATTATGCAAAAAATACTAGAGAGCGATGGTAGCCTAGTGGTTAGGGCATGCGACTTTCAATCCGGAGGTCGTGGGTTCGAACCCGGCCCGTACCAATGAGTTTTTCGGAACTTATGTACGGAATGTCATTTGATATTTACCACTCGCTTTTCGGTGAAGGAAAACATCGTGAGGAAACCACCTAAGCCCAATAAGGCCTAGTTTCCCCTCTGGGTTGGAAGGTCAGATGGCAGTCGCTTGCGTAAAACTATTGCCTACGCCACATCTTGGGATTTAGGTAGCCGACCCCGATTGAGAATTCATTCTCTACAAAGATATGGGACAAAGGCTAGGAGGATGATGATGCAAAAAATACTAGAATTTTTCGGAATCTTTAGTCTTGTTTCCTTTTTGTCGCATCAGTGACATTCACCGACTTTCAACGTCAGTTACCAAAAAAAATTGTCGTTGCCAGTTTAATAAATTAGTACCACTAAAAATCCGCAATATGGCGTGGGTTGAAAATAACCCTGTAGGGCTATAGCCAAACACGGGTTACAACTATAGTTGTAACCCGTTTTGTTACTTGTCATTTCAACCGCTGCAATCTCTCCCCTTGCAGCGGCAGCGGCGGGCTGTCCGTCTGTCTAACCGCTGCAATTTAAACCCATTGTCTTAATGAAACGGCCCGTTTCTACACATTATGCATTTCTGTTGGGTCATTTGCGCTTCGTGAATAAACAAACGGCCTGAATGCAATTTGCATTGGGGATTTACGTCCTCGTAGTAGAAAGTCTGATGACATACGGAACAGAAACGTGGCCTCTTACTGTGGGCCTTATAAGGAAGATCAAAGTTGCACAGCGCGCTATGGAAAGGGCTATGCTCGGTGTTTCTTTGCGAGATCAAATCAGAAATGAGGAGATCCGTGAACGAACAAAAGTCGCTGATATAGCCCGACGGATTAGCAAGCTGAAGTGGCAGTGGGCGGGGCATATAGCACGTAGAACTGACGGCCGATGGAGCAAAAACGTTCTCGAATGGAGGCAAGCGCAGCGTGGGACGTCCCACAAGGTGGACAGACGACATATAAAGGTTGCAGGAAGCCGCTGGATGCAGGCCGCTTCCAACCAGCCCATCTGGAAGTCACTGGGGAGGCCTATTTTCAGCAGTGGACATCCTGTGGCTGAAATGATGATGATGTGAAGAAAGACTGTGGCCGTTGGGGCAGTGAGCGTCTTGTGGACTGGCGTCCATGTATAGGAAAGCGTAGCGTGCGACTGCCTCCGAATAGGTGGACATATGAACTCCTTAGGGTCGCTGGGAGTTGATGGGTGCGGTCTGCATAGGATCACAACTTGTGGCGAGCTATGGGAGAGGCCTATGTTAAGCAGTCGACGTCTGTGGCTGATGGATAGATAGACAATTGAAAGACGACCATTGCCAACAAACGCCTGCCTCCCCCAATGTTTTCCACAATGACTGGGCATGCACCGCCGTTTATATGGCTGTGTTTGGATCAAATTACAAGCAAGTATGGAATTGTCAGTTCGAGAGATAATCGTTGGTAATGCAGATAACGAGAGGCTTTATAAGTAATGTGCTTAATTTATCTTTAAATTACATATTGACAATATCCATAAATGATCACTTGCATTCAGGTAATTATTCAATCAACATTTGAGCAACTCCTGCGTAACGACTGTTCTCATAGATGGCGCTAAGAGTGTACGTACGTTCAAACATAAATATAGGTACTTACAGGGATCAAGGCGGGTAGGAAATTTTAAGGTGTACATTTATTGTATTTCTGGTCCAGTTGTTGAGATATTACAATAGCACTCTAAAGGTAACCGGTACTAATACTACGGACCACGGAAGAACGCGATAAAAAATTAGAAATAGGTAAATTATACATTCAAGGATATTGAAAATATACCTGTTTTCCAAACGAATGTATTCATCCAATTAGGATGAATTACTTGAGTTAAAATTCGGAAGATATAATTGTTTAACAAAACACTTTATAAAATGTATTGTCTGAGAGCTGATATTACAAAACTTGGGAATGTGCTACATGCTCGCGTTATGATGTGTACAATGGCGAGCAGTGAAAAAGTTAAATCGTTACCGGTACTTTCAACTTTCCAAAGGTGATTTTTTTTTAGTAGACACAGGATACTTAACTCACACTACTGTTAATTAAGATAAAAATAATTCCCTTCAAAATAAATTGAGATTATTGTCGGTCATCGAACATTTGGGATTACAAATTGTAACACGTGTGTTACCTTTCATAAAGTGTACCCGCAACAAGCTTCGTCAGAACAAATAACATGAAATAATTCAGTTATTGTTGGTGATGCTGAGATGTTAGCTCGGTGTTTGCTGTAGATATTTATGATTTCGAGAAATTTCAGGGCTTCGAAAACACAAATGAGTTAAGTTTGGATATCGTTTTATTACTATTACACCTGCTAGGGTTTTCGTATTAATAATACTAGATTTTACTCCGTTTTTGTTTATCCTTGCGAATGTTTTAAGTAGCTATGGATAGTCGTGGGTTTAATTAAACAAAAATGAAACATTAATTTGTTGTTAGTGATATGTAAATGTTATTTAAATATTTTTCCGAAATATTTATAAAAGCATTTCACGAGTTTTTTAACCCTTAATTTGGCAATGTACACCAGGATGTACAAACTCTTGACCATCTTTTTTTATTATTTTTTTCGAACGAGATTTAATTGCTCTTTGCAACCTTAAAGAGACTTGAACTATTAACCTTCGTTTTTTTTTGTCAATTTATGCGCTAAACATCACTGCTTCAAATGGATTAGGTTTTTAAGATTAATATGTCATGACTAAAGTGTACACTTGTAATGTCCTGACTTGCACCGCGATCCCGAAGTTTTAGCGGCAATTATTATTTTATTAATTACCCGACAAGCCTCGGAGCTGTATGGAGGCTATGACGTTACACGCCCAGGCTTTCATTACGACGTTAAGAGTCTTGGGGAATGTGTACGTTTGATGTAAAGAGTTTTGCGACAAGTGCTCAGTCTCTTCTTCAAGTGTTTAATTGACTGAGCGAGCGGAGCGAGTGAAGCGTCTTCGTTTCAGCGTGAGCAATAGTTATTTTCACCTCACTCACTCGGAAAACCTCCGTTTATAGGGCGAAATCTGCGTGCAAAAGTCTATTTTATCCGCTAGCGTGCAAAAGTCATTTGAATTTCGAACACGACGATTTTGATTATCTGTGGGGCATGTAACTTTTTTATATTTAAGACTTCTTCAACGCGTGACTGATTTCATCAGTCGATAAATCTTCGAATAACCAATCAACGCACGCTAATAAAGGGCGATCTGGTCAGGCCGGCTAAAATCATATGTACGTTTGAATACTTCTTTAAAAAAAAAGTACACCTACAATATCACGTCCAGAAACCTGGTTTGTGGTTACAGATGTTTAATCTTTTATTTTTTCAACACTTTATTTTACGTTGAATATGTTTATATATATATTAATTAATAGTAAGTATTTCGGTTTCATTTACGTATTTTGACTAGCAAATATATTAAATACAACACAAATTTTAATATTTATTTGTTATAAAAGTTGGAACACAAGAGTGTAATTTCTGAACGCACCCGAGAAAAAAATAATAATTAAAAAGTTGGAAGTTTTCACAATTTACGTAAACAACGTAAATTAGTTCTGTGGAGAATACTTACTGTTGTCTTACATTATAGAAAAGAAATATCGAAAACAAGAAAGTTAAGCCCAATTTGAATTATTTATTAAATGCTAAAAGCCTGCATTAAAACGAAAAAGGATTTGTTATAAATATTTGAAGACGATAAGTAATTTACCGAAACTATTGGCATTTTTAAAGAAGATAATGCCGAAATAATCTTTTGTGCGGATCCCATCGTCCAATAACTTCCAAAGCAAGTGTTATGGAAATTACTTCCGAGTGGCCAACTAATCCTTCCCAGAATGCCATTCTCGCACATTCACAACGAATGTGTCAATTAGTTTCAAATACAAATATAATATAACAGTGCTTAAGAAAAACTCAACGATAAAATATACACGACGATAATACAAATTACGGCCATATTACTTTTAATTTTTAATATGTGTGCTTCTCTCGTATTTATTTGGTTTGGATTTGAGTGTGTTATGTTTTAAATTTGATGTGTTAAATAGAAGGCAAAATTAAATATGATAATTTTTATGTTTTAATTGTTTTTCTTGAATCTTGCATTTTCCTCGCTGTAGTGAGGTGAAAAATTGTGTGTTCCGCATGGCTGCAAAATTATTTAGCTTCTCGTGTCTTGAAAGCCTCGCTACGCTCAGCTTTCAATTTCAACACTCGCGCCAAATAACAACTTTGCAGCCTTGCATAACAAATAACTATTGTTATGCAAGGCTGCAAAGTTGTTATTTGGCGCGAATTGAAAGGAGGGTATCTAAAATTGAGCGGTGAGCACAGAATACTTAATAGTACTACATACAAAATGGAAACGCACACCCGCGCACCGAATCGAGTTACTTCACCCCACAGGGGCACCGAGTTGGAATCGTGTTGGCTGCGTAGAATATTTTGAAAGGATTGTTATAAGTTCGTATCTTTATGCGCAACTAAAGTACCAACTGGGCCAATTTTTTATTTTGTTGTCGGTTTATTTTTGCTCAGATTCAAATCAAGTTTGGTGAGTTGATAAAGTTACTTCTTCTGACCATGGTACCTAAGCCCAATTTCACCCTATGTCCTACATCCTCCATCACTGATTAAATTGGCTTAGGGTTTTAAGTTTAATATGTCAAGACTAAAGTGTACACTTGTAATGTCCTGACTTGTACTGCGATCCCGAAGTTTTAGCGGCAATTATTTTATTAATTTCCCGACAAGCCTCGGAGCTGTGTGGAGGCTGCGACGTAACACAACCGAGCTTTGATTACGACGTCAAGACTAAGACTCTTAACTCTTAAGAGTTTTGGGGAATGCGTACGTTTGAGGTAAAAAGTATTCCAACAAGCGCTCAATCTATTCTTCAATCGTTTAATTGACATTTCACGTTTTCAAATAGTATGTAAACACTTTATTGTACATAAAAACAAGAAATACACATTACAAAAGAAAAAGCGTGTACAAAGGCTATCTTATCCCTTTGAGGGATCTCTTCCAGTTAACCTTTGAGTAAATGAGTGCTAAACATAACTGTAAATGGTAGACAAACCAAGCAACATGTACAATACAAAGGAGGATAACTTGACAATAATACACAATAGTGTTAAGTTAAAACTAATTTCATTAGCATTACTTTGTTATCACAGAACCCAAAATATTTTTTTTTTTTGGTTATACGAACTAATTTTGAAAATATTAAGAAAATGGTGACAGCAGCGTCGTCTAAGAATCAGCACTCAAATGACGTTATCTTGTGGAAAAAACCGGTCAAGTGCGAGTTGGACTCGCGCACCGAGGGTTCCGTACAAACACTTTCCACCCTTAAGTGGTTAAGTTAAGCTTGCACCTGGTATGTATAGCGCTCTATATAAATGAGGTGCAAAGTTAACGCAACCAATCCCGTTTGTTGTATGGGAGCTTAAATATTTATTTTATTTTATTTTTAGTATTTTTTGTTGTTATAGCAGCAATAGAAATACATAATCTGTGTAAATTTCAACTGCCTAGCCATCACCGTTATGTATGTTATGAGATACAGTCTGGCGACAGACGGACGGACAGCGAAGTCTCAGTAATAGAGTCCCGTTTTTAGCCTTTGGGTACGGAACCCTAAAAATTACAGTTGCAAACTACAAAAAAAACAGTGGTACAATTTCCATACCAAATCCGTCTTAGTAATAGTCCGACTGCAAGATGTGACGACTGTACTTGTTGCCTACGGTCTTTTAGAATGAGGATTATGAGGAACTTTTGAAATGAACTTTTTAATCATAAATTGGGACATTTCCGAAAATGTTAAAATAAGAGCGAAGCGAGGCCGCAAAAAGCTTTCGTATGTACTAAAAATTTTAATATGTGAGTACCGAGATTTCCGCGTTATACAATACAAAATTTTCCCGGTGGTCAATTTATAGTTGGAACAAATATGTTATACCTACCTGAAAACACATAATATGCTCCTTATACTCCAAAGTAAAAAAATATATATAACTAGCTTTTGCCTGCGGCTTCGCACGCGTTAAAAAAATACGTTTACTTGGCATAACTTGGCATCTGGCATTGGCTTGGGATAACTCAAGCCCCAAGATATTGTTTTTTCTTCGCGCCTCCCGTTTGGTTTGGTCACCATCCCCATTTAGAATCCTAGCTTAAAAGTTTGGTCAGACTTGCTTTCTTGATTCCGTTTTAAGGATTTGTGTTTTGGTTTTAGTTTTTAGATTCGTTTTTAGTTCATATTAGTTCACTATCATTTTAGGTTACTTAAAAGTTTGATCAGACTTGTTTTCTTTTTAGCGTTTTAAGGTTTTATGTTTTCTTTATCACCACATCTACAGGTCACTAAGCCTTTTATCAGATTTACTTGAATTTTTCAGTTTTAGCTAATTGCTTTTTCTGAGTGCGGGGGGCTCCGCCCCCCGAGCCCCCCGTTTTTTTCGTTACCGTCTCTTCGTGTTGCGTTATTGTTTTTTCTTATTGCCTCCCGTCTCTGTTAGTCACCATCTCTTAAGAATATTTAAAAGTTTAATCAATCATTGCTTGAGATAGTTTAGTTTATATTTTGTTTAACACATACGGACGCTGAACGGCCCTAGAGCTGTCAACGTCAAAGGACGATGGGCAAATTTGTATGGGGGGTGTCCCCACCCACCAACAGAGATGAGACCGGTGCAGATAGTTTTATAGTTTTACCCCATATTTCCGGGGATTGTTCCCATACTGAAAAACAATCACATTGTTGAGATCTACAAGATGAGATATGTCCCATCTCTGTTGGTGGGTGGGGACGTTTTGCCCATCGTCCTTTGCATCAGTTGTTTTAAAATTAAAGAAATTAATTGTAGTAGCATAGTATTACATTTAAATGTATCACTAACTAACTTAAAATTTGTATAAGAAGTCGTAGTAATATAGTGAACGTATCTTTTAACGCGAGCGAAGCGGGTAAAAGCTAGTAATACAATACACAAATTACAGACCAAACCACTCACTTCGCCATTGCGAAAACTCTGCTGCGGAAGGCACTTCGGGGAAAACTACTGTTTAAAGCTCACAGATGGCGCTACTGGTAGCACTTATGTGTGATTCCCACGTATCATATTTCACCTTTCCGTAAATATTTATATGTCAAAGGATAAAATTGATTCTAATTTGCCTGCGACTTCGTCCGCGTGGGATATAATTCTTTATTTATGGGTACGTATTAGACTGTTTCCATCTTTAACCCTTAAATGCATAGTGTAAGATGCAGCTTACATAAACAAAAATTAATTACTGGTTGAAAAATCGAAACATTTATTTGAAATAAAATAATATTGTATTGTTAAATATTTTAGAGCAAATAACACAATGAAACGCAAATCATTTTGTACAAAAAATATATTAAAGTTCAATTAAATCAAAATATAATTATTATTAAACTTGTGATCAAATTTTGTAGGTGAACCAATCATTAGTCTATTTTTATTTTTAATACCTACTTACATAGAAGTTGTTATACAACACATTATTTACGGCATTTTAGTTAAATAATAAAATAAATAAATAAATATTAAGGGACAATCTTACACAAATCAACCTAGTCCCAAACTAATGTTTACTATTAAGTTTAAGAAAAATAGGTATCTTTCCCATAGTGATAACGCTTAAATCTTTCAACATTCGAGGAATAGAAGGCTTGCACGGTCAGCTTGAACTAATACACACTTATATGTATGGTATGGTATGATGCCCATAAGATCCGATGAAGGAGCTACAGTGAATAGGTAAAACCTGCTTCTGACGAATTTATATACAAACTGCACATCTTGTCGATTTCAATGGTTGGTGAAATCATAGATCAAACATCCTTACTCTATGGTGAAATGTAGGTAACACCTTAGCAAGTGTAAGATAAAAGAACAACATAACAACATTCATAATTTAATTTAACAATTACAATACATATTACGATTTAGACATGTTATTAGGATTAGAGTGACTGTAATCAAGGGCAATCTTAATCAAGTAAAAAAAAAACTATACACATATATCAAACGTTTATTTACAATTAAAGCGTAGTTCCTGAAGTCATTATTTTTAAGGTCGCGAAAATATTCTTACGTAACGGATGACTTAAGTGTACGTGTCTATTATTTATTATTACTTAAAATAAAGGGTTCAATTTCTCATATTCAATGCATGTACTAAAACTCATACCAAAGCTTCCTTGTACACCACGTTTGTCGTGTAGAAGGAATCGTCACGTAATGTGGAGGCACAGACACATAGGCGGCTGCTAGCGCGCGCTCTCGAGCAGGCTACATATAATTGCCCATGCGAAAAGCACGCTGAGCGAAGGTCTACGCCTACGGTTTCCAGTGTCTGACCTTGTGATTTGTTAATGGTCATCGCAAAGCAAACTGCCACTGGAAACTGCAGGCGTTTGAATTGGAACGGGAAATTCGATGGTATTAATGGGATGCGGGGAATCAGTACGCTCTCTCCTCGCCGGCTACCAGTGAGGATGGTGGCTTCGATAATGTTGTTCTGCAGCCGAGTCACACGGAGTCTGGTCCCGTTACAGAGCTTTGGTGGAGACAGATTTCGCATGAGCATTATCGGGGCTCCTACTTTTATTTTTAGGACATGTGCGGGAAGACCGGATGCTTTCAATGACTCTAAAAACTCGGTGGGATAGTTTGTGGCTTCATCCCGGTCAACAACCGCATTAATAGATAAGTACGTTCTGGACGTTGCATCGTACATGTCCAATATATCAGTACTGACTTTTATTACGTCTTCATTTCTCGGTGCCAGGATGGCACGCTCGCACAGCCAGGCGTCCGTTTTGTTGCCTAAATTAGTCATGTCGGGATAAACGTAGTTAATTAACATGTTTACGTCTGCTGTGCTGCTGCAAAGTGAAGGGGGGAGTTTAATTTCGCCATTTGATTCCGCCATTGTGCCGTCACCAATCGATAGGAGTGTCTTGGCAAAGTGGTCGTTACTTCCTTCCTGTACACGCATATTTTGCCGCAACGATAAACGTCGGACTTGAGGCCATATAGGTGAGCGCTTCAGGCACGCACTCACCTCGTCAGCGCGGGTTCCCCTAGGTACAACGGGTAAAGTTTGGCGATAGTCGCCACAGAACATAAACGTGACACCCCCCATCAACCTAGTGTCATCGCGAATGTCCTGTAGCGTCCTATTTACGGCCTCTACAGACTTCCTGTGTGACATGGTGCACTCGTCCTAAATTATCAAGACGCAGTCTCTGATAATGGCTGCTTTGTCAGTGTTTTTTGATATGGCGCAAACCGGATAGTCACTCATATCAGCGGTCAGGGGGATTTTAAAGCACGAGTGCGCCGTTCTACCACCCGGTAACAACGTTGCGGCAATCCCAGATGATGCCACTGCCAATGCGATGTTGCGTTCGCTTCGCACCTTATTCAGAATCAAATTTATGAGGAAAGTTTTTCCAGTGCCGCTGGGTGCGTCCAAGAAAAACGTTTTACCGCCGTTGTTCGCGACACTTTCCAAAATTTCCTCATAAATCTGTTTCTGTGCGAGCGTAAGCCGTGGTTCGTCGTTGGCAATGAGGCGTGACAACTCTGTTGTATTATACCGCGTTTCCTCTGCGTATTCGCGGTTGCTAGTTGCATCAGCTGCAGACGGCGGCATTGGTACTGGAAGTCCGTACTCCGACAATTCGTGTCCACCGATAGATACAACTGTCGCTTGAATTCTGAGCAAACAATTGTTATCTATCGCGTGACGATAGACATCACGCTCAAACTCAGGATCTCTCTGTCGTATGTCTTGGACGATATCTTCTGCGAAGTTGTCTCGGTATTTATTCCACATCCGACACTTGACAAAAGACCAACATTATAGAAAATAGTAACCTGAGCTGTGATGCGTTTTGACCCACGCAGGCTTCTTCGAGGGTATGGTCCCAATGTTGGTCGTCCTCCAGCAAATTGCGCGCTGCGCATGCTGCTTGGAATGTGTGATGTTCCACATCATCCACTGTTCTCAGATCTGCAAAAGACGTGGGCCCGCGTACATTGTGAAGCAGCAAACGCAAGTGAAAACACTCGCTGTTGTTTGGGTGAACGGTAAATACACGTCCAAGTGTATTTTCTTTGAAAATACCCGGATGACCATCGACAGACACACCCCGACGTCTACGATTGAAGACTCCCGTTTGCTTATTAAATGTGTAGTAGGCCGGGACTTCCTCGTACATTAGCGTCTTAGCAAATGCATCATTACTGCACAGGTCGAAAAATGCAGTCAGAGTCGTATTTCTGGGATTGTCGACATGCTGCTGGACATTGCCAGGGTCGAAGTAGACGCGTTGTCCGTTTTCAAGATGGACGTCCAAATGTAGCACTGGAGGGAACCGCTCGTGAATCGAATATGACAAAATTCGCCAAACCGCTTCTGAGGTGCTGATGTACCTGCCAGTTTGGTACCGCATAACTTCGTCATCTTCGTTTTCTATGGTGAATGTGAGATAGTCGCTACCCTTGGTAATATATTTGCACAGGTATTTGATGGCCTGTATGCTGCCGCAAAACTCCACGTTAAGATGAGTTTTCATTGCGCGCAACAGAACTGGCGAAAATGGCACAACCCATTTGTTATCTACGACTATGTTCTGACCCCGAATGCGAAGAGAAGCTGTAAATCCTCCTTCGTCTGGGCTTCTCCGCCGATAAGCCGGGTAGCCGTCATCGCCCGTGATCGTGTCGGGGGTCAATCTTTTAGGAAACCTTTTAGAGCATTGGCCGTTTTTCATGCAGGGTGACTGTGGATTTACGGCTCCGCACGGCCCATGAATCATGTGAGATTTCACTATTTCATATAGAGCTGGATCCGATGTCGGGTCTGGCAACTCCGCACAAATAATCGAATCCATTTGGTTCGGCCTTACTTTGGCCTCTAGCCAAATGAGGATATGCGCGTGCGGAAGGCCTCTTTTGCCACTCTATGGTGAACATGAAGCATTTCACGGCACCGAATATCTGGTTCTTGGTGAAAAGATCCATGAGCTTCTTTAATTTTAGGTGGAAAACTCGAGACATAATATCGTGCCGATCGTATGAAACCTGACCTGGTGATAATTCACGGATTATCTCTTGCCACTTGGGATTCGTGGTCATGGTGACGAACAGGTCGGGGCGGCCATGTTTGCGCACGTACACGAACGCGTCCTGCACGTGGTTGTGCATGCTGCGGGGACTGCCGGTGAACGTGGCCGGGAGGATCACGCGCTGTCCGATATCCTGGGGTGCGCCGTCCTGTCGCAGGGCGTCCATTAAATGAATGTAATTTTCCGCTCGGAGTCGACTCTGATGGGATGCGACCTGATATACAGCAAACGTTCGGCTTCAATTTTTGCGTACACGTCTACTAAAAACTGATTAAACAGTTGGCGGAACAATAATAAGTAATTTAGTTCGCCGTCCCTGACCATGATGCGGTAAGAATAAAATTGCAGCGCGGAGGTCTTCTTTTCCGTCTCCCGGGCGGTGTTCGGGTCGCGGTTGCGCAGCAGGAAGTGGTAGCCGTCCTCGCCGCGGCAGAACATCAGCGGGTACTGCAGGCTGTCGTACGCGCGGTGAGTCTCGCAGATGCGCTGCAGGCGCGCGTCGCGCGTGCGGAGGACGATGTCGCGCGAGCCGCACTCCGCGTCCACCATCAGCACCGCCACCTCGCTGCAGGCGGGCGCGGCGTAGCAGCCGGCGGGCGCGCCGGGCCGTCTCCTGTCGGCGCTGATCACCAGCTTATACTGATCCTGGCCGTCTGCGGGGAGCGATTCTAAAGCGGATTTGAAGTCCCGTACGTACGCGTTATGTTGGTGCAAGAGATCCTGCAAGTCCATCACGACGCCGTCGTTGAGGTTGCGCGTCGTCGCCATCCGCGCATCGGCCTGTTCTTGGCGATCGGAAATGAAATAGACCTGTAAGAATGATGACGTGGCGTCGTCGGCCGGGAGCAGCGAGCCGACTCTATGGTAGACTTGACCTTGAATTTTAAAGCACGGCATGAAGTGGCCTTCCCTTACTTCGTTACCACCGAATGAAGTCATCTGGAACGCGCCATTGTATACTCGAATTAATTTAAGGAACTGATTCGATTCCGGATGTCGCCCCAAAAGAAGAGACTTGAGAGGTTCCGGTGGCTCCTGTAGTGGCTCTTAGATGACTTTTCCGGCAGAACAACAAATGCCATTTGGTTCACCGTTCCATTTACGTGCCCTGCAGTGCCTGCACATTACTGTCATCCTACCTATGTCTGAGGACTCCGCATAGTCCGTACGTGGGTCGTAACGGAACCCTGTCATGTATCTATCATCCCACGATCGAAGTACGCCTGTATTGTCGTATTCCGGCGAGTCATAGTCGTACACGGTCGACTCGTCATCGTCAGAGGAACGCAGTTCGGACACGGCGTGTCGAAGGTGATCGTCCGTCAAGCGCGCATCTCGTCGTTGTTGGTTTTCGACGCGCCGCACCTCTTCGATTGTTCTCCACTGTGCTGCCGCCGAAGCTTCCGAAACCTGGCTTTGGTCACGGGATCTCGACTCTTCCGATAGAGATAAATTGTCGTATTGTTCCTCAGTTTGTTCAGCAGACAACTGAAAATTTATTAAAATCATGCTGTAACATATAATACTTACTCAAATCAGTCATAGACGTCGTTGGTAACCAGCATACTATACGGCATACTACTCCAGAGCCACTCACCGCCGGGCGGCGCTAGTGCTGCTTTAGTTACCACACGACACCGATAGAATCGAATTAGTAAGAAAGTTAGAATTCTCCGTACCCTGCCACCCCGTGTTGTAATGTTTATTTTTACACTTAATTTAATCGTATAGCAAAATATAGATATACAGACAAATCTACATATAAATAGGCTATTTGTAAGTTCCTGTAATTGGCTTTATACCTAGTTCTATTTAAGTTTCTATGTGCAGCTGTTGGCTCTCCTAAAATAAATAAAGAAATCGGGAAATCGCATTGGCAATAATTAATTTAATATAATGCCGCATTTACATTTTCGCCTCGTGCAAACGCGAAGAACAGAACAGAAATGCAGCGAGGCACACGAACAGAGAGTGCCTTTGTTTACATATGCGCACGTGATTTGCCTTATCATTCTCGCGAATATGTCAGTGCAATGTAACACGTATTCATTAAAATGATTATAATTACCTGCTGAATACCTTCACGGCTTTGATGTAATCGAGCGTCGTCGTCGTCGTCGGGGCGCTGCTCCCGCGCGACAGCTCGGCGCAATGTTTGAGAGCAGACTCGGGATCGGGACTCGGGCTGCTGGGAGCTCCCGTCCAATATCATTGACGCACGGCGATATCTATGTGCCTCCAGCCGGGACACGCGTTCTTGGGAGTCTTCGCGACATGTAGCTGAAGCACTGCGCTGCCTTTTTATGGGTACTTGGTAGTCTTGGTCTTGTGAGCTTATTGAGCTATCACTTGATCTAGAACGTATGTCGCCGTCAGATATGCGATTCCGCACTCTTTGTGAAACTAATCTTTGTATAGTTTCGTCCTGACTTTCACTTGCCCTATCATTTCTTTTTCTTTGTGATGCGGCAGTATTCCTAGATAAATTGATTTTCTTCCTTGTAGGCATGTTTTGACTCTTGATTATAAAAACTGCTTATACACATCACTTTAAACAGGTAAATAAAATACGCAACATCAACGCAATACACGTTCGCGCGTTTCTACAACTTTTTTTGCGGAGAGGAGGCGATGGTCTAATGTCTATTATGCCAGTTCTGTTCAAAATTCAAACAAATGTCGAATTCATACTTTTTAGTTTTTGTACACGTAAGAGCCACGCGGGGGTCGCGTCGTTCTAAATTCAAAATCACAAACGCTGTCATTATAAGGTTTACACATTGTAAGGAAAATATTTCATGGAATTTATGAATGAATGAATAATGAATGAATATGATAATATGTTTTCAGATATAAATATTAATCATAATAAAAAGTATCCTATAACCATCTTTGGATGTTCAGCTATTCCTGTACCAAAATTAGTAGCTTTTTATCCAGCCGTTTCGGCGTGATGCGAGGACAACGGTTTTTTTTTAAAACAGATGGCGCCAGGTTGGCACGGCGACGCGTGTCCATACAAAACAACAATCAGGCTGCATCACGCTATCGAGATTTTTCCTGAAATCATGACCTCCCTCCATAGAAAATTTATTTTCAATACAAATTTAGGATTTTATAATAGTATAGATATGTTTTTTCAGACAACTGTACGCGCGTACTTACTTACTTAAAACGACGAAAACGCAATTTAGTATACTTTTTAATTTGCATTGAAGATTTTGTTTAATATTCTAATTTTACATGTACTTGTGTGATGATTTTTGCTAAATGTAGGGTAGAATTATAGTTTTAATACATTGTGTGAAGGTTTTTGTAAATGCAGCGTAAATACTTCTTTTAAACATTATACATTATTTTGTGTTGGCCACACTGTCGAGTGACAACACTGGGGAGAGGAAAAAAAAGTAAGGACTGTCAGATTGGTTTTTACGCGGGATTGAAAAGAAACATTGTAATACGATGAGAAATTAGAGAATTAAGCACTGTAAGAGATTGTAATGATGAACATGAATAAATATTATTGTATCCTGTTTCTAACTGAGTTTCGTTTTATCAAACTTGCGGAAAGCTAATATCGTTTAATTAAATAAGGCGCTCCCATCAATTAGGTAACCCCTTAACTAAATATTTAATACAGATAACAAGATCAGAAAAGCCCTCTCAAGAACATCCTGAAAATATTAGCAGGCATGATTAGGTATTTATAACAATTTTAATTTGTTAGACAACGTAATGAAACATTAATGTTTTGTAAATTCATGAAACATAATAATATCTCATTATTTTTAATGTGGGTTCACCACATTTTTTTTTTATATTGTACCATTGGTACAAGGATCAAAGCACAAAGTACCGACCGTTCTCCTCATGTGAGATATGTCACATTGGGCGCTTTCAAACGCGCGCTTTGTCAACGCGCGTTTTGAGAACCAGGAGTTCTGTTGATGTGTACACATGCAAGCGCGCGCTTCTGGTCAAGCGTGCGTCAAGCGCGCGTTCACATATTTCCGTACGAACGCGCGTCAGCCGCGCGCTTCGAAATACATGCGCCGCCATTTTTTCGTACATTTGATCGCGCGCTTTAGACCATGTTCAGATGACAAGCGCTTAACGCGCGTTTTGCTAACGCGCGTTTACAACTACATAGCAACTTATTCAGGCCGTATACAAATGCTAACGCGCGTTTTATTAATACGCGCGTTGAACGCTGCGCTAGCGCTCGACTGTTGTCAGCGCGCGTCAACGCGCGCTTTGAGATCATTGGTTTTCCATGTTTCCGTTCAGTTCAGCGCGCGCTTTCGACGCGGATGGACGTATTTTAGGGTTCATCGGGTCGTCCAGAAATCATCCGAAATGGAAACCGAAGTTTTTAATACGGAATTATTTTTATAGACAAAATATAATAAAAACGTCCTGCGATATGGGACATGACAAGTAGCGATTATTCAGATAGGAATTTAAAGAGACGGGCTTGGGAAGAACTGGAAGACTGAACCATGGCGGTCGCGGCAACGCGCGTTCAACGCAGCGCCGAGCGCCCAATGTGTACCCGCTCTAACGTTGACATTGGCGAAATACCTCTGGCCAGTACAGCTAGAAAGCCATTAAAAAAAAGCACAAAGAAAAATTGAAATGCGTAACCTGGCAGAAGAGACTGGGAATCGAACCCGGTATCTCTAACACGTTGGCCGGTAACCTAATCTGTCCACCACCGTGATGCCAAATTTATATAAAAACACATCCTTCTTCTAGGGAATCATTCTATTGTCTCACACTCTCCGTCATATGTCACATCTAACACATTCCTTATTTCATTCTATTCGTACTAACATTCATCTTCTATCAGCTAGCTCCTGACGACGCGTTTGGCTCGGTTTGTAGACACCTGCCTACTGAGCCGGCGGTCCCGGGTTCGAATCCGGGCTGGGGCAAATATTTGTGTGATGAACTCGAATATTTGTGCTTGAGTCATGGTTGTTCTATGTATTTAAGTATATATTTATCTATATAAGTATGTATATCGTCGTCTAGCACCCATAACACAAGCCTTCTTGAGCTTAATTTGGGACTAGATCGATTTGTGTGAGGTTGTCCGATATTTATTATTATTATTCTAGCAGTACCAACCCCACAGTCATAATTCATTCCTGGTGGAAGAGAGAGAATCGAACCCGGTACCTCTGGATTGCCGGTCCAGCGCGTTAACCATTCCGCCACCCTAACTCCCAAGCAACCTTTCGAGTTTTCCTTATGCTTTGTGTGTCGATCTTTTAGCATTGTTTATTTGACAGGCTTTACACCTCTCATCTTTTCCACCAGGTAACTCATTTCAATTCTTCTTTGAGCTTTGATCTTTGTATCAACCGTTTAATATAAAAATTGTGGTGTATACCCACATTAAAAATGACACATTACGTGTTCAATTTTATTGTGTTGCACAATTGATGGCGTAGCAATTCAATACACGTATATACTTCAGTTTGACAGACGTAATTTTCAAAATAGCAAGTCACTTAAGTACAAATGACGGGCTCGTCCTGATCCTGACGCAACATGAAAACAATTTTAATCCCCGACAAAAATGAGGGGTGTTATTGTGAGATCTCGAAATAAAATACGGTCTTGTAAATAATAAAATACAATAATCCGAGAGTCGATATTTCTATTCTACTCTATTTTTTTTTAAATGGCAACCGGTCACAGTAAAGCGACCATTACTGCCAATGTCTCGTTGCCAATCGCACTTGGCGACTAGATAGAGGATTGATACCACGTTGTACGGTGAGTAGATAAATCGTGCTTTTTGTAAAGTGATAGCGATTTACAAAAAACCACACGGACTATCGGGCCTTGACCCAGGAAGGGCTATGAACGCTTCAAGTTGAATTCTTCATTAGCTATTCACTCATACGTTAGATCACTGCATAATACGCTATCAATACTACACATTGAACAACAAAAATGAATAAATAACGAACAACGAAACTTAAACGCATGCGGCCATCTTGAGTCACGGCGAGTCGATATTTTGAGTGTGACATTCGGATAACTGTGTTTTTGGGGTGCGTTCCGATACTACATACTATATTGCAGTTATAATTTTAACATTTGTATCTGTGTGCTTGTGTACCTGTGTGTCTGTCTATAGCATCGTGGCTGCAAACGGGTCGTCCGATTTGAAAGCGGCTTTGACATTAACTTCTTATAAATAGATGAGCGCCGGCAGCATGCACGTAAAAGAATGACTCATTGTCACATTCCGCCTGAGCTGGGCGTCCAAGCGAGAGCGCGGAACAAGCGATAGAGAGGCACGATCGGCTTGTGACGCATCTCTCTCTTTTCTACTGCATCGGCCGGCATACGTTATCACGTAACATTATCGCCGAAACCGAGTAAACCGACTTACAGACGACCAATTTTTTTTATCCTGAGCCCTGCCTGTCGTGATGGTTCTTAGCTACGTTTGAATTTAGGTTATAGAAGATAGCAGCAGCTACTCTGCAATTACAATTTCGAATTTTCTAGTGTGACGTCACTCTCGCACTGCCCTTAAACAATATAAGAGCGAAAGCGACGACACGACATGAATCAAATGTCAGAATAACCCCCTGGGCACTTCTTCGCACCTGTTCCCCGAATTTGACTGATCGCCGGTCCCTTTGATATGAATTTTTATTTCGATTATCAAATCCGGCAGGCTATTACGTGTTTTAAGGTTATGGGAGCATTAGGTCGTGTTATTGCATCAGAAGCTCTATATGAGAATCGTGACGCTTCACGATTTTTGTTCAATATTGGCCACTAATGCCATAAGGCCGTGTGATATCTCAAATTTAGCCATATTGCTGTATCGTGACTGAGTTAGATGTGAATTAGTTTACGATTATATTTATTGTATCTATATTTTTTACCATGTATTTTTATAAGGTGCTACAAATTAGGTACCAATATTTTAAGAGTCAACGCAATGAAAAGAAAAAAAGGGGTTATTTCGTTTTCGTTAAACCCATGGAAGAAAGAACCTAGTTAAACCTATAGTTTCAGGTTGTCCTAATAGAATCATTAAATTATACAAGAATAAGAAGCATCATATATAGAAGAAAGAGTCCATAAACGGTAGATTTGTATAAGGTACATTACAATATATTTATCTTTTTGTGGTTACCTATGTCGATGTACCTATAGGTAGGGATTAACAGTTTTCCAACGCCAAAGTTAAGTTTGTGGCTCAATACAGTTAATCTTTTCGTTAGAGCAATATTTGTTTCCATAATTAATACGGAAGCCTCAGTCCGCGAGTCCAACTCGCACTTGACTAGCTTTTTAGGGTTCCATACCCAAAAGGTAAAAAACGGGACCCTATTACTAAGGCTCCGCTGTCCGTCCGTCTCTCTGTCTGTCTGTCCGTCTATCACCAGGCTGTAACTAATGAACTGTGATAAATAGTTAGACAGTTGAAATTTTCATGTATGATTTATTTATTTATTTATTTAAATTAGTTACACAGCATTACAGTAATAAAACTAAGGCACTGTGAACTAAAAATCATACATAAAATAAAAATAAAAACTTAAATCTAGCTTGATTTAGGCGACGTAAGAGCGTGGCTCCGTTGCGTCGTCTGATCTGGACCAGGATTTGGCAGATTGCCCCGGAACTGCCGAAACACAACACCCTTCGATGATGTTTTTCTGTTGCCGCTATAAAAACAAATACTTATGCCTTGATCACACGTACCGAGACAGTGGGCGAGACAGTGCTCTCGTCCCTGTCACACACAAGACAAACGGGCGAGACAGAGCACTGTCTCGCCCGTTTACTCGGTACGTATGATCAAGGCATAAAAACAGAATAAAATAAATATTTAAGTGGGGAGCCCCATAACAAAGGTAATCGGTTGCGTTAACTTTGCACGTCATTTGTATCCGCCGCCATACATACCAGGTGCAAACTTAACTAAACCCGGCCAGTTAAGCTGCAATAAGTATTTGTACGGAACCCTCGGTCTGCGAGTCCAACTCGCACTTGGCCGGTTTTTATTATAGCCTTTCTCATCTCCTATTCCATTTGTTTGCGTATCCCTAAGTAACACCCGGCAAATGTAAGAAAACAAAACGTGATACCGGATTAATCCGGATTACGTCAGATTTCCTTGAATTTTTGACACTCCTCTCTACAAACATGTTGCACTCAGGAATCTTGTGAGGATTATCCTCAATGATATTGAGTTTGAGGTTATTCCGTGATACGGCTTTTTTATTATGAGCTATTCTATGGTAAGATCTACCCTATTTGTTATAATTTTGATATATTCTTGACACATCATTCATTGGTTGAAGCGGACTCTGACGAATGACATGGAAGTACTGTCTAGATATTTTAAATCATGGCGTCTTACACCTAGTACGAGCAAGACTGAGGTTTCTTGCTTTCATCTGCATAACCAACTAGCAAACTGTGAACTCAATGTGTCCCTAAATGGTAAACCTGGTTCGGATATTATCCCTGGTGCTAAAATCGAAGGGTCAGAGCTACCAAGACCAACATGGTGCACCCTTAATAGACTGCGCACGAGACACGGTCGTTGTGCCTTACGAGTATATGGATATCGTTGTGGCTGGACGGCTCCCCCGCATGTTGCTGTGGTGCTAGTATCCAACATATCTTTCAAGAGTGCCCGCTTACTCGATATACTGGAGGCCCCCCGGAAGACCTGATCACTGAATGACAAAGAGAAAAATCTGTGTCTGTCCCTTGTAGCCATACGATAAAAAAAAAACATCATTCATATTTTGACACTTATATTATGTTTGCTAGATTTCGCACTTGGACTTTATTTCAACTTTAGCGATGTGTGTTGCTGGAATTTACAACATCAACATTGTGTTTAAATAGTACTTCAAAATTTCTATTAATGTCCGTTCTCAAATCATTTGCCATGAAAAGTTTGCCCTAAACACTTTTTGACCTAACTTTAATTTGCCGTAATGATTTTTTGGCCTAACACTCCTAATTCCTAATCTATTTAGTCCTAATTATAAGGATTATAAAGCGTAAGGACAAATGAGTATTAGTTCAAATAATATTAGGGCAAATAAGTATCAGTACAATCAAAATTAGGGCATCAAATACCAGGGTATTACATTAGGGTAAATAACATAAGAATAAACAATGATTAAGACTAACGTTCTTAGGGAAAATTAGAGATATGCCTTTCCAAAAATTTCCGGAAACTTTCCACATTTTGTATGGGTAATGAGGAAAATTTCCAGAGAAACGACACATCTCTAAGGAAAATACAAATAGGAGAAATAAGTTTAGGGATTTAAATGAAGACCCCTTTTAATGACAGCTAAAGGCGATGATATACTTGGGATATACCTGCGACATCGCTTATTTATTTATTTATTTAAACTTTATTGCACAAAACCAAAGTCAGTACAAATGACGGACCTAATGCCAAATGGCATTCTCTACCAGTCAACCATAGGGCCTAACAGAGATACTAGAAGTGGGTGCAAATCAGAAATCTGATGGTACAGAGAGGATCTAGAGTACAAGTAAATACAAAATATTATATTACTGTTTATACAAAAATACATATACCTACATTTACACACTATAATATAATATATTTATATACAGATATATACATAATATAATATATATTATTCGGCGGCTTATTCGGCGATATCTCAAAGTACACTAGAATTAGCGCCCTATACATTCCCATTTCAAATAACAAACTACAGAGGCAAATAAACATAAACATGAATACATTGTGCAATAACAGTACGCTGCAGTAACCGCTTTGTGGTGAAAACTAAATTGGCACAAATCAACACAACGAACTTATATAGGAAACATATTTTTGACGAGGAAAAACATGGAGAATTTTTCATGGAAACACGCAGAGTAACGGTTATCAGATTAAGGGTACACATTTTGAAAGTAATTCTGTTTGTAACGTCCATTACCTAATGGAGTAATATCGGTTAAATCGGTCAACATTTACTGATAGTTGCTTTGAGACTGAGAAAACGATAGTCAATAGTCATATTAATAAATAATAAATATCAGACAACGTCACACAAGTCGATCTAGTCCCAAATTAAGCTGAAGAAGGCTTGTGTTATGGGTACTAGACGACGATATACATACATAGATAAATAAATACTTAAATACATAGAACATCCATGACCCAGGCACAAAATATTCGTGTCCATCGCACAAATATTTGCCCTTGCCGGGATTCGAACACAGGACCGCCGACTCAGTAGGCAGAGCTGTTTTACCACTGCGCCATCTGATAAGTATTTAACTGTGCAAATTTAGATACTTATCGTCAAATAATTGATGCCTTAGGTATAACTCAGGTACCTATATCGGTTTTTACTGTCATTAGAATGAGAGTAACGTTACTATCCGGTCAAGTTAAGGTTGCGTCCGATACCTTTGGCGGCGCATATAAATGAGGCGCAAATCTAACGCGGCCGGGTTGGCGAAGTAGTGACATGTATTAAATTAGCACCTTTGTGTAAAAGACGGATAAAAGAGGTTGGCGAATTTTTGTAATTTATTGGGTAAAAAATTACTTGTCATATTTTTATTTTGCCAATTTCACAAAAACTGACAAATATACAGTCCATTAAAGTTCCGCGTGACTTCATGCCGTGCTAAAGCCGTGCTTTAACGAGGCGTGTCACGCCCCTACTCCCGAAATTTGATACGTTTTGATTTTGTTATTTTTAGTTGCATTGACATATAAAAAAACATAATCCTAAATGTTTTGTCAGATCAATAGTACATTATACTACACAGTCCGGGAAGTAAGGGGTCGCCGGCCGAGTACATATAGATGGCCGAGCAAAGCGAGGCTGGATAGGTATGAGGCTGGCAACCCCATTTCCCGCTGAGGTTATGTATAGTGCTTTTCTCAAACACGCAATGAAATAAAAAAAAATCCAAATAATAAAAATAAAAATTCTAGAGACATTATATATGCGACCAAAAACTAACTTTGCTAACATGTATTAAATTAATACTATTTTTATTTCGTTTTATTTTAACTTAACAATATTTCTTCGTCGGTATTTTCGTCGGAACACATATTGAATTATGAATACTAAAATTAACAACGCACAACAAAAGTCATAAAACAATTATGTACAGAGAATTTTTTTCAAGTTTCCCTCCGAAATGATAAAAAAAATACTAACGGGTTTTTTATGGTTTGAGTAGACAATTTTATCGCTAATATTTAGATGAAATATTTTCTATACAGTACAAAGTACGCTTTATTGCACACCAAAAACATTTACACAAGAAATCACATATAAACAAATTAAAAACTGTAGACAACAGGCGATCTTGTCGCTAAAGAGCGATCTCTTCCAGACAACCTTTGGGTAGCGGAGTTGATGCTAAAAATCGTTTATTAAGTAGGTGATGCAAACGGCCAATGGGACATTTTGTAAGGACAATATTTATTTGTATAGTTAAAATTGAAATTTCAAATTAATAGAAGTAATTAATTATGTGTTCTTTGTTAAATATGTTCATGTCGATATTACATAAATAAAACTGCAAAATATACCAAATCGTTTATTGTTTTTTTTTTATAAGCATAGTGGCAGAACGTTGTATTTAACCGAAAAGCTAATTTTGTTTTGTTTGTTTTTTTAATGGCTGATCGCCATGATGCTATGTCACAAACTTATGTGGAATATAAATTAAAAAAGAGCATGTACCCGGCCTAGGCCTCCAATTTTGTATGAAATTCCATTAACGATATCTCGTCTAGCCGTATCGGGAATTTAATACTTCGCAGCCTTTTATAAGGGACATAACATCAATATTTCATTGCATGTTTGAGAAAAAATAATATATATTCATTATAATAACATATTTTTACCCCAGAAATTATCCAATAAGAGCCCTGAAATTCATAGAATCTTCAGGATCCCGCGTAAGCGTTTCAATTCGCAAAGACCTCTATATGTGTATATTCTATTTACTGTAACAACGTTCGGAACAATATCAGTGGAACTATACCGAGAAATCCGGTAAGGCCGAGTAAATTGAGCAGATGTTTCGGATTCCAAAACCTTTATCAGGTTACATTACACTGGGAACAAGAAACGCAAGGAGCGGCGTCCGAGGAAAATGAAAATGGATATGGCAGTTACAACATTTAATCCTCAAAAGAAACGATAATTTATTGATAACTAATAAAATGTTCATATTAAGTTGTCGATTTTTTCAGATTACAGTAAAAATGTTCAAGTACATCCTCCTCCTTTCATCGGCGTCCTCATTAGCGAGGGTCGTGATCTTGGAGTAATCTCCTTGATTATATTGCAACACTTCCTGTTCCTACCTTGGGCATCTTGGAGCGCGTCGTGTTACTTGGTATTCAGCGTAGAGCAGCTAGATTTGGTCCGACCATCTGATTGGACTACGACCTCACCGCTCAAGTTCAAGTACACAGACACCTTCTTCAATTGCTATTTTTTACTTTTGTTTTATTTCCTCGCAAGTGTGATGAGAAACGTCGTATGTGACTCTGGTGTAAAGGAATTACGAAATCGTGTCGTTGAGACTCCGAGCATAATTATGAAGAATTAGAAATATATATAATGAAATTAAGTTTCTAGTTTTGTGTAAAGAAATTCGCGCAACAGTGTAAGCAATGTTTTTTTTTTTCTTGGTTACATTTCCGATTTACCCACATTTAGTTTACATTAGCCACGCAAAATATCTGATATTACCTTAAACGGGTAGTCCTGTTTTGTTTATTTAATTGTAAATTTGTATTGGGGCCATCATAAACTTAAAATATGTGTATCGGTATGGTTTTGTATTAAAATATTCATCTATAAATTGTCTGTGTAAATTATACCTAAGTCGCCTAGATTAGGTAGATATTAGTAGTATGCTTTAAGTGGTTAATTTCTACATATGTGGCGTCATATTATGATGTAAGTAATTTGTCTTGTTTTTAGTGTTCTTAATGCTCACTTTTACACTATTATACTGTAATTTCCCATTAAGTGAAATGTTAAATTTCGTTTGTTTTTGTTAAAAATCGTTAAACCCAAATATACACATTTGTGTATGTCTTACTAAAATAAAAATAAAAATCTTAATAACAATGTCGATTATCACAGATCAGCCTCTATCTGCGTCCAGGTACATTATGTTGAATTAAACAAATACCGACACATCGTTTTAATACAATCTTCTAAAAGAGAAAGGTATGGCAAACAAACATTCAGTTCTTTCAGGCTTGTTGGTTGCATCTACGTATTCAACACGGTATCGAATACTTTTTAGTTTTCAAAAGCTCACTGTAAAACAAAGGAGCTTTTACGAGCTACTATGAAACTATTCTCGGTGCATAGCGCGAGAGCTCTTCTAAGGCGATTAGTCCACTTCAAAGCTCGTTACTCCAAAGGGCAAGAAATCAATAATAACCTTATAACCTATTTATTCACTCCTAGTTGGCACAGTTACCTACTTAAGATTTTCTATGCCTGACCTTTGATGTTCGTTTCGCAAACACCTTCTTTTTTTGATTTTATGATTTCCATAAATCATTCTCTATTCGCATTTTTGCCGTTACTGTATTTGTGTGTGATAATTGTAGTCACATCATGTCAAAACGACTAAAGGGACTTTTTATTTTGCTACAGCGGAAAAGTTGTGTTTCCTCCTTACAACATGGACCCTTGAAGCGAAGCGTGAAGAATCATCCTCCCGGGCCGACATGGCACTGTTGGTTTTTTGTCAGTTGCGACTTCGGCTACCCAATTGTGCCGATATAACAAAAGTAGATTATGCATTTTGTTTTTTGTGAGCTGAGTTACTTTCAAGTAATATTACTCACGGCTCATCCATTATTCTTAAATCGCTGTCGAGCGCAATAAAAACGTCTGGACATTGATTTTCACAAATTGGTTCCGTGAGTGTATTGCGGTGTAAAAAACCCTTACATATTTACGCTAAGTGGATGAGATGGACGGGAGCTCTTAAACCTCAGATAATATGATTACTGACGTGTACTAATGCTGCTTCCTTTTGGTTATAACAAAATAAAGGTGTAATATAAAGAGCTGGCAGCCTCCTGGCACAACGCATTAACATTGCGATTCAGCGAGGATATGATGCCAGTGTCTTCAGGACCATGCCGTGGGGGGGGGGGGCACAATTTTTCACACCATTTTTAATTGATTTTAGTTATGTAAATATTTGAATTATAATTTAAGTTTCAGCTTTTTTTTAATTGTTTTGTACATATATTGTAAGTCCCTTTTGAGTAAATACTTACACTTTATATGAAGTTATGACCTAGTTAAGGTCTTTAGCAGTCACTGGATGCTGTGAGTTCGTCATGGAAGTTTTTTGGGGGGGCAATTAAATTATGAAAATAAAAAGTTCATACCGTAAAGTTGGATTACTTTAGCCCCATAGACAACCCCCACTAGACGGAGCATGTAAGGCGACCCGCGCGCACCAACGATATGGTACGGCAGAACATTAAAGTATCAACACGGCGGCCACCGTTTAGTTGCGTCCTTGTTTATAATCCATGCGTACGTCAACGAAAAAAGAAATTAAATAAATAACATGGTAAGTTGTAGTGTTAAGTGGTGTAGAGAGACCTCATAAACATGGACGCAACTAAACGGTGGCCGCCGTGTTGATACTTTAATGTTCTGCCGTACCATATCGTTGGTGCGCGCGAGTCGCCTACGGGTCGCCTTACATGCTCCGTCTAGTGGGGGTGGTCTGTGTTTAGCCCTGAGGCGTAACATTGTCCACCCATTTGAACAATAAATTGGACAACTCTTAAAAACATCACAGGAGTTCGCACAAAAGTGGTTTCCTCGTAAAATGTAGATTTTAGAAAAAAAAATATGAGTGTGCAGTGTTAACCCCCTAGGGCTAAAAAACCCGACCTAACGGTTTATAGTTAATAATACCGGTAATTAAACCTACTCATTTAACTGGGGCGAGTTAAGGTCCAAAAATAGGCTATATAAATGTACTTTGATACTCTCTGCGTTCAATGACCGTAAGAAAACTGCATCACGCTAAGAATTTTTCTGACATCATGCACCAGCCCCATACCAAATTGGTATTGAATACAATTGTAGAGTTTTATAGTATTGATTCGCAGAACCGACGGCCGTTGGGGCAGAGAGGTTTTTGAGTGGCGACCGGGTACCGGAAGACGCAGCCTGGGAGGGCCCCCCTATAAAAGGTGGAACTGATCAGGATCGCGGGAAGCAACTTGGTGAGGACGGCTCACGACCCATGTGGTGGTGAACTTTGAGGGAGGCCTTTGTCCTGCTGTGGACGTCTATCGGCTGATGTGATGAATAGTGTCCATTAACATAACTAAAGTGATAATTTCAATATAAGTATAAAGTAAAAGACAAATTAACATTTAAATTATAAATTAAATGCCATTTATCCAAATAAATTAATTTCGAATAACGTGTGTGCGAGCATATCAACTAAGTTGCTAAAATTTTAAATTTAGTTACAAAAGTTAAACTTTCGTCATTTTGGAGCGACGCGTCAAGTTAAACACAGAGTTTCTCAAATACTTACTTGAGTAATAACTTGATGAAGATATATACTTTCTATTACTAGAAACACGGGTGAAATTGCAGTCAATAGCTTAATTAAGATAAGAGTTTGGTAAAGTTAACAATGTATTCGACTTTGCCTTACAATATCGCGAACAATTAGTAACTTTCATCCACTTTCTAGTAATAATATACTTTCATTAAAATTTGTTGTTAGAAAGATAAGTTGGCATCGCGTCAGATGTTAACTTTCCGCTGACTTTTGCGTCAATTCAGCTCCTTTCTATTAGAGTAAGCGAGTTGGCTCACTAAGTACCTATTTGTAGTGAACCGCAACTTGCTCGGGATACAATAATTGCACGGTATTTTTTTAGATTCCCTCTCCCAGGAATCTGCTAAGATATTGCTAACTATATCAAGCCGTCAAACGAGGAGGTGCTTGATATGGTGACCGAGGACAGGTGTATTTTAAAAACAATGGAGAACCGAAGAGGAAAAATTATTGGACACCTGCTGCGACACAACGAATATATAAAGAAGACTATAATAGAAGGGAGGAGAAAGAGAGGAAGACCAAGAAGAGTTTACATGGACCAAATAAAGGAGATGGTGAACGTCGTGTCGTATCAGGCTGTCAAGAAGAAGGCGCAAAAACGAGATGCATGGAAATTGCACCACCGTCAAGAAATTTTAAAATGTACGATGATCGTATCTACATATAGCTCTCGATTTAGCTCATATCATTATTTTGGTTTCTGCGTGTCATGAAAAATATTGTTTTGGTAACCACTGGATTTCACAACACACCATTATTATGGTTTCAGGACATAGAACGATATATATATTTTTTGTTAAAATCTTTACTACACAAATGAATAACTTATCTTACAAAAGGCGGACTTAATGCCATGAGGCATATTGCTTACATTTTAGCACTTTATTTTCTCCGTTTGAACCCACGTCTCCAAGGCTTTCCGGGCCAGACGGGTGAATTACCAATTGTTCCATTTAGGCCACTAGCTAAATAATCAAATTTTTCAACCTGTGACGAAAGTGAATTGAGTTAAAGGAGCAGTGAAACCCAAAAAAAGAAAAGATTCTCATTTAAAGTTGATTAAAGAGTTTACCCAAACGAGTTCGACATCAGAATTTAACACCCGGAATTTAAACAAAATAAATCATTCAACCCTAAACGTTGGCCTTCAGGGTATCTCCGCGTTTTTCCTTCGGCAGCCGTAATATTTTAAAATTTCAGACAAAGCTCTCCAGATTTACGATGGGATTGTGTAAATTGGAAACTTTCGGAGACATATTGCCTTTGTGGGAAAATTAATGCTGTCCCTTGGTAAAAAACTGTCTCCAAATTAGTATGACAAAACGCCGCTAGAGCCAGGGCGACGTTTCCTATCGGTCATTGGGGTTTGAGATATTGTTTCCCAATCTACCCGGCTAAAAGGTTCTGTGACGTTTGTGACAAATGTCACGTATTTTATTACGTGGGCGTTTTGGTGTCATAATCCGCTGTTACATTTGACAAATTGATTTGCACACGTTACTAGATGACAATTTATCTTAGTGTTTTTATGTGATGTCTCCATTACGAATCTGTTGTTTTGATGAATGTTGACTTTAGAGTTCGGTTATTCGAGGGACGCAAATAAATTATGTGATTCACACTCAAATCTACCAAATTAGTAAGTTTTCAATGAAACTAACTATAGGCTAATAAATGGACAGAACCAAAAAAAAACATTTTGACAGATTTGAGTTACTTATTATCATTGTGTTCGTTTCGTTCTTCGGAGGATCTTGAAAACATTTTTTTGCTTCATTGTAAATATCCCATTTTTTTCTACAAGTAATGACTATATTAAAAATGTATATTTCTTCTTTATACCGTTATCATATTTAGCTCGAAAAGGTAGTAATAATATATTTTTTCACTTCTCATGCTCTTAAAATGTTACTTTAGTCTCTGCATATCGGGACTAAAGCTCCTTATTAATCTCTAGGGATTAAAGTAAAATTGTTTTAATTTACTTTGGAAACCCCTAAACAGCCAATCACGATGTTTGTGAATGGAGGTTTGTAGCCATTTTCAGTGAAAGGTATACAAACTCTTTGGTGCGTGGAAATAACCTCAAAATTACAACTGCTCAAAAATATCAAAATAAAAGATTATATATCATGAAACACCATTAATTATTACGAATTCGAATGTATTTAATAGTATTAAAGATGAATTAATTTTATGATCCATGGTCCGTAAGTCCATATTAGTCTTAAATAAAATAGTTTTTAAGTTTGAATCTGTTGGCTAAATATGCAAGCATTTAAAACGTCACTTTAAAAAAAAGAAAAGAAACACGGAACATTTTAATTTTCTATTAGAATTTTGAATGATAATTACCATTACTCATATTAAACTTGAATTGTAATCACCAATTAGACCAATTAATTGTGTCACTATAAATTACGGACAAAATAAGTAATCATCATCTTCCAGTGAAGAAGAATTAAAGGCTATGTGTATAGAAGAGTCAATCCAAATAAATACAATATTTATCAAAGGAATATATTGAAGGAATTAAAAATATCCTCAAAGCAGAAATCACAACCAACATTTGATCCAAGCCCATCAACATCGTGGGATGAGAATGAGCTTAATGAAATAACCATCGGCAGCCTTTTTAAGGAAAGGTCTGCGTGTCTACTATACTCTCCATTCTGTCCAACTTTTACTTCGATTTGGAGTGAAAATATTGAACTTACTTCTCAAATACAAACCACGCCTACCCAGCTTAATTTTCAGGGGAAAACTATACATTTAAATGTAAAGAATTGTACAAATTTCCCTTCGAATTTTTCTGAGGTTGGATTAACGAAATACGTAATTGTAAGAAACTTTGTTATAATAAACATTGTAATTTTATATTGAACTTCGTTTCTTTTCCTCGCATTCAAAGTGAAAAGTAGAGTGTTTAACGCGAACTATTAGCCACCCTCGCTTAGCTCGGGTGGCTAAAACATCTCGTGTCATTATGGCTTGTTTTAGTCCCTTGTTGAACAATCTACTATTAATCGGCATTAGAGCTGTAATGCACATATTTAAATAAAACGAACTATATGTTAGATATTAAATACTTACTTATTAACAAAAAACGTTTTAAAATTACTGACAACAATAAAGTGAAACAATGCTTTCAGACCCCAATTGTTTGAGCTATTAAAAGACATGACCAAATTCCAAACAAGTGTAATTATAATTTTTGAAAAGTTAACTTAATTTCTCTCGGATACCATCATCAGATTATAACCTCATGACAATGCGACCAACTAAAAACTATACGCCTTCAAACAAAAATAAACAATGCAAAGATCGATACACAAAGCATAAGGAAAAATTCGTCAGGTCTTCGTGGAGCGAGAGTAGCGAAGTGGCTAACGCGCTGGACCGGTAATCCAGAGGTACCGGGTTCGATTCCCGGTCCCTTCCACCAGGTAGCTCCTTTTTCAATTTTTCTTTAAGCTTTGATCTTTGTATTAATAATTTAAAAATAATCACCTTTTCAGTAAAAATTACCGATTTCAACAAAAAGAAATTGTGTTTCAAAACCAAAACATAAAGTCGAATTGAGAACGTCCTCCTTTTTTGATGTCAATTGAAAAAAAACAAATATAGTCGTCTGCGAGTAATCGGCACATTAATGTAACTTGACAGAGAAAAATTGAGTTTTCTGAGGCAACCTTTCACAACGGTACCTGTAAAGCCACCGAAATATCAGGGAGGCTCAAATAATTAATATACGCGATACATGTAATCCATTTAAATTCAATTCCGTCTTAAAGTGTTTCAGCCAAGCGTTCTCTGAACGGTATCGACATCCCGGAGCGAACCATCTTCACATTCATTTTATCAAATTCTATATTAATCTCTGTACTTGTAGTAGTTTTCTTCTTTCCCCCTTTCAATTTTCCTTCGTTTCTTCTCGTACCATTCCTTTTTTCGGAATCAGGGACATCATCTTCTCTAGATATCAACCCATGTTGCAGATATAACTTGCATTTGTCCGTGACTATTAAACATTTCTGGTACATATCGTCATTACAGATGTTTTCTAAAGATTCCTTATTTTTACCTTTTTTCCCTTTCTTCGTTCTTTTATAAATATATTCCTTAGGTTTAGTTCCTAAATAATTTCTAGCTGGAATCACATTCTCAACTTTAGTCATCGTATTTAATTTTTTTGATTCTGTCGAGACAAAGGTTTTGAAACTTTTCATGTCATCTTCAGGATATACTGATACTTCACTGTTTGGTATCAATTCAATGTGGTTAAAGATATCAATGTAAAATAGAACTATTAAACTTTCAGCTAACATTGCGTCTTCCACTAGTGAACTTGTCTTAATGACTTCGTTTCAATTATCTCCTCTTATATGAATTAAACTTGGTTTGTATTATTGGTTGATGATCATCGTGAGAAATGTCTCACGTCTGACGTAAAGGTATTATTAAAATAATGTTATAAATAAAATACGCGTCGCATTCGACCGAGTTAACAGTTGGCATAATATAATTTAACACCGGTTATTGTTTTCAATAACGAACGTCGCATGTTTTCAATTATATTTCTATACCACCATTGAGTTTTATGAAATATGTACTTCAAAATAATATACATAAAAATTACTTTTTCATTTATTTAATCGGATGGCATTTTTGAACAAATCGCGCAGCTATGAAATAACTCAACAGAAACAACTATTTAAAAGCAAGTCTGATTTACTATGTAAAAATATTTTTTTTATCTATTAGACCCACTATAGTAAAAAGAAAACCTTTTATATCAGAACTAGCTACGCCACGCGGTGATACCCGCTCAATCGCTCATCCCACGAGAACACTACATTTTTCAGGATAAAGTATCAGCTACCTTCATAACAATCTATTATATCAAAATCTAGCCGGTTAAGCGTGAAGAACTGATGATTATGATGATGTCCTCTTCATCGGGTCCGATGACAGCGACTTCAAGTTGTAGGGCTCGTAGGACTCCTACGACGATGGGCGCCGATATGACTCGCAAAACCCAGTTTGTTGGTGAAAATCCGGTCACAGCGCGGGCAGTGGAGCTCACCACGGACATTGATTGTAAGTGTAAGCATAAGATGGCTTCGGTCGCGCCTTACGCTCTTGACGTTTCATATCCAGTGCTTGGAGACGCGCCTCTTCAAACTCCTTCACTCTAACGCGTACAGTGGACCGCCAAACATCCCGTTTACGGCTCATGGCTTCCCATCCATCAAGAGATATACTGCTGGCGGTAAGGTGTCTCTTAAGTACATCCTTGTAACGGAGATGCTGTACCCCAGCTTTAGCAGCTTTTTTAATATTAGTGTGATAAGTTTATTATTGTATTTGACGGTTTACATTACACTCACGTGAAATTGTCAGGAATGGCCCGACATGTTTCGAACTCGTATGGAGCTCTTCATCAGGGACTGCACCCGTATACATTTTAAAATGTGTTTTTTTTTCATATTATGACAAATATGTATATTGATAATTTACACCAGGTATTTAAAATGAATAATTCATTTTACTGAGTTCTAAATAGTAAAATAGTAACATTCATACTTTCTTTGCGTGCACTTAAAAATAAGTTGGAAAAAAAACAGCTTTCTGCGAGAATTTTGACAATTCCGAGTAGATTTTAAAACAAAAATCATCAATGAAAAATTCAAACTGTAGGTTTCAAAACTTTCAAATATATAGCAATCAAATGTCCAAAAGAATCAGTATTGTTGAACAGATAAGGAGCCTTAATCACACATTGCATTTTAGAATAGGAAAAAAGAACATCGCGTAAACTAAAAAAGTGTCTCTTATATAAAATCAATGAGAACTAGTCCAAAGCACCGTTTAAGTTCGGCGACCGCGCTCCGTACAGTCGGCAAGTATTAGCACTCTTCGGCACAGGTACTTAGTTAGCGAACTTGTAAACAGTAAGGAGGATTTCAGCGCTTCTGTCGGACGGCCGCAGCCGATACCTTACGGCCTTTGCATTTAATAGCTAAAAATAAAAAAACTTTAACATGACTGCAATTGCAGTCAGTTTAATATGAATGAGAAACTAGTTCGAAGCAGCCGTACTCAACGCACAGTCAGCAAGTATTAGCACTCTTCGGCACAGGTACTTAGTTAGCGAACTTGTAAACAGTAAGGAGGATTTCAGCGCTTCTGTCGGACGTCCGCAGCCGATACCTTACGGCCTTTGCATTTAATAGCTAAAAATACAATTTTTTAACATGACTGCATTTGCAGTCAATTTAATATGAATGAGAAACTAGTTCGAAACAGCCGTACTCAACGCACAGTCGGCAAGTATTAGTACTCTTCGGCACAGGTACTTAGTTAGCGAACTTGTAAACAGTAAGGAGGATTTCAGCGCTTCTGTCGGACGGCCGCAGCCGATACCTTACGGCCTTTGCATTTAATAGCTAAAAATAAAAAAACTTTAACATGACTGCAATTGCAGTCAATTAAATATGAATGAGAAACTAGTTCGAAGCAGCCGTACTCAACGCACAGTCGGCAAGTATTAGCACTCTTCGGCAAAGGTACTTAGTTAACGAACTTGTAAACAGTAAGGCGGATTTCAGCGCTTCTGTCGGACGGCCGCAGCCGATACCTTACGGCCTTTGCATTAAATAAAAATACTGTTTTTTAACATGACTGCAATTGCAGTCAATTTAATATTAATGAGAAACTAGTTCGAAGCAGCCATGCTCAGCGTACAGTCGGCAAGTATTAGCACACTTCGGCAAAGTTACTTAGTTAACGAACTTGTAAATAGTAAGGCGGATTTGAGCGCTTCCGTGTCGGTTAATATTACATCATTGTCGAAGCGACGGAAGGCTTGCTGCCAGAAAAATATTGTTTTTTTCAAAAATGGTACTAATATAGTGCTTTTCTCAAAATACGTACGGATAAGTTTTATTAGCCAGAGCACAGAATTCCATGCTGAAGGTAAAGCCCCATCGCCGTCTCTGGTAAAATTCAGGCGCCGTCCGATTTCAATAGTTTCGCGTACCTTGCGCTGTATAAAACATTTCTCATGTACCACTTAATACAATAATTAAATATTTCTCACGAACGTTGATGATATTATTGAAAATAGATGTTGCATCTGTTTTATTCAGTCTGCGCGCGCAGCAGGAGCGGTGTGTAATGAAAAAGTTTGTTTCGCAGCGAGACTGGCGGCCGGTAATCTGTTACATTCCGTGTCTATTGCAGCTTGTTATACTCTTATAGTGCTCGGGCGTAATGTTTTACTGTTCTTTACTATTATATTCGACAACATAGATAATTACAAAAATAATACATAGTGGCTCATCTCTGTGAGTAATAAAACTCGCGAGTCCCTTTTGAAATGGCTAAGATACGAAATGTGTTACATTTTTAACCCCTATCTACGTGCTACGTTTAGAAACAATTCGAAAAACTGGAACTAAATATCACATTAATATTATGACGGCGAAAGTTTGTGAGTGTGTTTATGTGTTTGTTTGTTACTTCTTCACGCTCAAACGGATGGACCAATTTTGATAAATATTGGTATGAAGGTAGCTGACACCCTGGGTTAAAACATAGGTTGCTTTTTAGGCTATTATTCCGAAAAAATTGTGTGGTGGCTTTGCGGCTTTGTGAGCAGTAAAACTCGCGAGTCTCGTTTCAAATGGCTAAAATATGGAATATTATAAATTTTAAACTCCTATTTTCGTCGTTTAGGAACAATTCGATAAACTGGAACAAAAAATTGCTCTATAAAATGATCGAACCCGATTATGCCACTTGTAAGCATAAATATGTGGAAAACTACACATTTGGACACAGGAAGCAATTTTAGCCAAGCAAAAACGGCGACGTTTCGCTCACTCGGTCAATAAAGTTTGTTTCGCAGCGAGACTGCAGGCCGGTAATCTGTTACATTCCGTGTTTGACTAATAAGTAGAAGTATCTGACTTTTGGAAGAGTTTTAATTATAGTTTACCCAATAAAACCAATTCATGATCAAAACACGGAAATGAATACTGTTGGTACATTTGTGATATCGGTCGCGAAAATCATCTATTATCAGCGAACGGAAGACGTTTCAACCTGCAGGTGCGGGCGCTAGTATTGACAATCCAGACAGAATCAAGACTTAACTCTGTCAAGATGGTTCACTTGGGACTCTGGGTTCAAAACGTCATAATTGTACAAATTCTATTCATGCAATTGTCTTAAAATTTCATAGCATTGCTATGTATCTTAGGGTGTTGCTTATATGGCGAAAAAAGGAAAAAACTGAAATCTTAAAGTCTCACCCCTCCATTTTGTTCTACGACCCCTATTAACGAATGCTAGTTTTTTTTCTTTTTTTTTAAACCAATTTTAGGGGTCGCTACCAGCTGTCAAAGTTTTGGAAAAACAATAAAAACATGTGCAAATAAAGAAATATAATTTACATACATTCTTATTAAAATTAATTTAAATTATGATAATTGAGTAAAAGAAAATAAAAATTTCAATTTTATGACAGTAAAGTAGATTTTTTCGCATTAGGGTGCAGTGCTCTCTAAACTCGACCGATTGCTTATTTTAACGCGGCCTGCCGGGGGGCGAGGGGTATGTATCGATCAAGGGGGATTCCCAAGCAATCGACAAACGTTATAGAAAAAAAAAACTAGCATTCGTTAATCAGGGTACTAGAACATAATGGCGGGGTGGACAATGACTTTTTGAAAGTTAATTTTTAAGCAACACCCTAATGTATCTGCTGAAAAGAGAAGTGATAGAATACGTGAGTTTTGCATGTTCACCTGGTTTTAATCCTGGCATCACAAATTTTCTAGCATTGCGTATGGAATAGAATGGGACAGTTACTTTTTGTTGCGGAGCAGAATATAGCGGTAGTATTACTGTAAGTATTTTCATTATAATGTAGTTACACAGTTCGGTTCGGCAGAATTGTATGGTACATCCAAAACTAAGAATATAATACGGTATTTGATGACAGCTCAAATCAGCTAGCTACTCTTTATGAACTGTTAAAAACGATCTGTTAGTATGAAGCTTCTATGATGATACAGGCATATGACGTTATAAAAAGCAGCAGTCTTTTTAGTTCTTGTACGATTAAATATAGTATAATTTCCAAAAGTTAGTGATAGTTAATTTAGTTCCGCGTATTTTTTAATGTCTGTTTAGTGGTTTCAATGTGACAATTTATATTCACTATTCACCGTATTTTTGTCAAACCGAATTCTTTAGGTAACTTCTAAGTGTTTGTTTGGGATCCTATCGGCTGGCAGAAAATTGGTATAACTTTTTTTTTGCCATAAAATCGTTAGCCATATAAAATACTGAAAATAATAATCTTGTACGAATTTTGAGAGTAAAACCGATTAGCTTAGGTTTGTTTTATACAATCCTGAAAAGTTACCTGTTTCAGATAAAATTCAAAATTATGGCTACGAAAATTATGCCATATGACGATTATGTGACTAACAATTTTATGCAACCCAATATCGAACCGCTACTTTGACATAATTTGTTCTTAGAGTTACAGACCCTTAATACTCAAACTGGGTTTAAAAAGTAGACCATCTTTATAAAATACTTCTTTAATATCGTGAAAGTTAATAATATCTACAGTTGAGCACACGTCGCCAACGTACAGCGACAAATATGCAATGGCGTCTGTTGTTGGAAAATTGAACGTCCCCCGGCCATTGTTGTGCACAATATGAAATCTGGGCGGTGACAGTGGCTTATTGATAGCAGTTTACTTGCTATAAGTATTTAAATTTTTACCGGAGTTCGGCAAAGCCAAAAGGAAGGGTTATAAGTTTAGGAGTCTATGTATGTATATTTATACGTAAGTGTGTTCCATCATAGCGCGAAACGCCCGCGCCTAACCCACCCAATGGCGCGAAGATAATATATCCCGTGTGGGTTTGTACTTCCACACTAAGTTGGGGGCACAGACATTGTGAATAGCTGTAACTAGGGAATGCAAACCGTTAAAATTTTCTATAGAAATAACCGGTGATTTGCCGGTTATCCTATAATTTCCACACAAGCATTTAGCGGTTTGCATTCCCTAGCTGTAACTATATCTTGTCATCAAACTGACATCACTCTGCCGAAGCCACACGAAGGCCAATTTTATGAAAAAATACACAAAATTACCACGCACGTCGTTGTATGACAAGTCGGTATTCCGTATAAGGGAAAACCTGTTATTTTATAAAAGGATTGAAGATAAACTGGTAACGGCCCTTGTTTTCTTTTAATTTTCTGCTCTGCTGTTGTAACATCACGGTGCGGTAAAATTCTTGTCCATTCGGTAACATAAGCCTTTAGATTTTAGATCGTGTGGGCGTTCCAATGTGACGCACAAAATGTAAGTGTCAGTTTATACGACTATAGTAAGGGATCATATACCGGTATTCGGCTCTTCAAAAAAACCGGTATTAAACTTCGTGTTTTTCGCTTATTATTATACATTTATATATTTAACTGGGCTGATTCCAAAGTCGTATCTTCTTGTGTCGTATGCCTCGTTGTTGAGAGTCGTGACCTCTGTTTATTACTCTTCGGATAATCCATGGTATAAGAAAATAAGTTATGGCACTTCGGAATGACAGCCGAGACTTCTGACGTCATCACACTATGATTGGTTGGTTGGTTCTGTCAATCCGTTTCTGTGTTGCCAGTGGTGTATCATAATACTCTCCGAGTTCCTTGTTACCTGTATGAATCTCATAAAATCGTGAGTGTTTTAAATCAATTATCACGACAAAATAAAACTTCATGACAATCATAATGCATATGCACCTATATGTATGCATAATTATTATTTTTTGTACGACTGGCGGCAAACATTTTTTTTCTTACAATTATTTTATTACCATAAAGCGGCAACTAATCAGTGACGTAGAAAGTTTCACTAGCCGGAGTGCCATAATGGGCAACCACACTCCGGAAAACGCAGCGTAGGAAGGTCACCAACAAGGTAAACTGACGATCTGATCAGCATCATGAACGGCTTTCGGTTGATGACATAATGCTGCCGTTAGTTAAAAATCGTAAAGTATGATTTCCATTTGTGGATCCATACAGATCCTTCCATAAGTCGGGAGATCAAAAAAATCACAATAAACAAAAGCGCTAATATTACCGGAATTACTTTCATCAAGCCAATAATAAGGGCCATTACTCACTAATACTGCATTAGGAAGCTATCGTTAGCTATATCGAAGTGGATCTCGGGAGCCTTTGTGGCTGAATCCGGCTTTCACACTAATGTGTTTATTTATAAACGCCGCGCCATCGTGTATAGTAGGAAAATACGGTGAAGCGTTTTGAACGTTTTTTTAAGTATAAACTAAAATAATTTTATAAAGAATCTCTCTCTCTCTCTCTCTGTGGTCGTTCCCTCATGACTGAAGATCGAGGTCATCGGTTTTATGATGTGCCTCCACCGGTGCCTGTTCCTCGCGTCTCTGATGACCGAGCAAAACTTGGTTGAGGAAGGGCCCTTCACTTGATCGGTCCATCTGGTTGGGGAACTTCCCTGGGCTCGTTTACCTTCCGTGTTCCCAATAATTATCGGCTTTTCAAGGTTTTCATTTTCCCTCCTCATTATGTGGCCGAAGTAGGTCAATATACTCTGCTGGCAGATTGTGGATAGGCGGGTTCGGACACGAACCTGAGAAGGGATCTATACATTAGTGCACATTGGGGTCCAGGGTATCTTCAGCATACGCCTCCAGTACAAATACACTGTTTCTAGAATATGTACGTAATTTTGCTGCTCATTGGGTTAATGAATTTGGGGAAATATTTCTGTTAAAATAATTGTCTGTCTGTCGCTGTTCGAAATCGTACAACGTGAGTATGATTTTTTGGTTTGGTTTTGTTACCATAAATTAAAGCTCCGAGTCCTTGAACTCAAAGGCAGCCGAAACGTCGGGAAGTTTTAAATTGTTTCATTTAAATGATAATGGTCGAAACCGAAGAGAATATTTTGAAGATTTCAATATATTATTTGTAAAATAATGTAAAACATCCAACAATACTATCCATCAATGTGGCTTCTTGTGGATTGATCGGTTGAAGCAAATTATGTGACGTAACTTCGTACGGCTTTTATACTACGAAACAGAAAGGACCAAAAAAATACGAATATATGATTGTGGATTACATTGTCGAAATAGTATACCTACGTTAAATATCGTACAAGCCTTTATTAAAAAAGAATCCATCTTAATAAATTTTCTTCAACTGCACCGTCCGTATTATAATCCCGTGTGTTTCCACGCTGGTGGCAGGGAGGGGAATGATAACACGATATCGGGAAATGGCTAATGTCGCGTGAGGGTGCATTTTTGTATGCATTTCTGATGCCCCCGGCCATTGCGAGGTAATAGAGTATTTGTATCAAATTCCGGTTACGTTCGAGAAGTGCCGGATATTTTAATCGTTGCAGTTTCTAGGTGCGAATCGTTTGTATTTTGTTTAGTTAGTGGGCCTGGGTAATTTGAAACGATAGACAGTTTTCTTTCTATGGAAGAGTACTTACGTAATCATGAACGGGTTATTATTTTCCGCAGAACTAAAATAATGACTTGGAATCTATTTACTTGGCGTCTAAAATGATTAACGGATCTATATTGGAATCCACTATTTGTATTTTTTTTGTTTTTCCTAGTAGCTTTTGTCCTAATGATTGTTTGTCCTAGCGTAAGCGTTACTTTCCCTAATGCATGTGCCCTTATATTATTTTCCTTTATTAATTTGAAATGTCCTAATACTTTTTTGCTCTGATATAAAAAACCTTACAGGGAATTGTACTGTACCTGACTTACCGGGGATTATTTATTTCGGATTCTGAAGAAAAACGAGATGTTTTCCTTCATATTATTAGTAATTTGATACGGAACGTGTGCCAACGTCGAACGGAATAATATTTATTAACCTGTCTAGATTTTCTATCAATATATTGACATGCTCTGAGTCAAATCTTGTTTAAAGATTTGTCTGCTTTGCCCGAAGGTTGACTGGTAGAGAATGCCTCATGGCATTAAGTCCGCCTTTTGTACGATAAGTTTTCTTTTGTGCAATAAAGATTAAATAAAATAAATAAATAAAGCTGATGACACGAGTGGGGTAAAGTCTAGAGAGCGTATGTAATTTTTCAGTAAGTAATGCAAATATTCTTTTTAAATTGAATATTTAAAATTATATGTATAAATAATTATTAAGCAATGCGGTTACATAAATATCAAAAAAACATTTAAGTACATTTAATAGCAACAACCAATAATATAATAATTTTATAAGATAAAAAAAAACATTTTCCCGGTTTTCTAGCTTAGTGCGCCACCCTAAGCACTAAAGTTTTAATCCTACAACTGACAACAAAGAAAAGTCAAAATGATAAAAAAAATGTTTTGCTGTATTCTAGTGATGTGAAATTTCGGGAAGATGATTAAATACCTGGAATCTAGCCGCAAAAAAGTGTTGGTTATATGATATTGCAAATATGACAGCGACTAGCGCATTGTCATCATCATCATCATTATCATATCAGCCTATAGACGTCCACTGCTGGACAAAGGCCTCCCCCAAAGTTCTCCACAACGATCGATATTGCGCCGCCCTCATCCAATTTCTACCCGCGATCTTAACCAGGTCGTCGGTCCACCTTGCTGGAGGCCTTCCAACGCTGCGTCTTCCGGTCTGCGGTCGCCACTCAAGAACCTTTCTGCCCCAACGGCCATCGATTCTACGAGCAATGTGCCCAGCCCACTGCCACTGTCTGAGCCACCTGAGCTATATCAACCAGCGCATTGTACTGATATTCAATTTTCGGTAGCAACGTCTGTACAAAGTAAATGATTTGTTGACAGCGGTAGGAAATGTTCCATTTTCCGAGACAGAATGTCGCAGGTGCGTCCCGGGGCCATATCGGAAAATTTCATGAGATAATCCCGTTTAGGGACCGTCATATCTATACAAAGAAAATGTTGTTATAATTTAGTATGCCGCTCTTGTTTTCGGTAAACATTGGCTCAAATTATCGGCCTATAGCCATCTGCGGCTGGGTTGATGTATATCTTTCCGCCCTAGTGCGGAATTTATTCCATTCCTTTTAGTTAGGTAGCTCTTCTATTGTACCGGCAATGGCTTCGCATTAAAGTGTAACTCTTTGGTTCAATTTTAACTCTCTTTCAGACATATTAAAATCTTGTATAATATAATATTATATTCAAAACCTGGTGTAGGTACACATGTATTTAGGCTGCTGTTTGATAGCAAACAAATACATAAATACAATTTTCAATTTAAGTGAAGTTTTTTAATGAGTTCGTTAAATCATTTGACATTTTATGAACTTACACAGAATTATCCTACTTAGCGTGCTTATAAAGGGTGGGCCCTGTAACAGGAGCAATAAATTAAAACATAGATTCGTTCCTTGAAACTAAACAACATTTGTTAAGCAAGTTCTGAAAATAACGTGTATCAAATGACATTTTGTAGAATAAAGTTTAGACAAAGAAGCAATGTATTGCGAAATGTCCGATATTAGTAGAAAGACAGCTATGTCATTTCTCAGGGAATGTCAACGTTGGACGACATACATTGAAAATACTATTTAATTTGTTTGAAATAATAACATTTTGAAAACTGACTTTTTTTTAAGTTGCTGAACAAATGTTGTTCAGTTTAACAAGTAAAATCTATGATTTAATTTTTTGCTCATGTTACAGGACCCACATTGTAGATACACTAGTTTTGTTTCATTCAAATCTAATGAGCGGGTCATGGATGTTATTTATATTTAAGTATGTATTTATCTATATAAGTTTGTTTATCGTCGCCTAGTGTCCATAACAGAAGTGTACTAGAGCTTACTGTGGGACTAGATTGATTGTTAGATGGTCCGATATTTATTTATTATTTAAAAGTACCACGTGTAGGCCTAAGTATGGTACGAGATTTTAATACCTAATTGTACTCTAGGTCTGTGATACTGCCGGTATCTTTGGAATTGGAATGCCAATCGAATTACACATATTTCTCTGCAAAGCGTCTATGTTTCAGCTTAGGTAAAATGCCTTCGTATGTGCGTTTGTCCGGACGTTCTCGCCTAAAGGTCACATTTATGTACCAATTATTGTGAAATTTTGTGAGCTAGTTCGATAATGAAATAATGAAATGAAATAATGAACTTTATTCTGCAAGTAGGCCGGCCACAAGGGCACTTTTACATGTCTGAGTCTACCGGCATTTCACAAGAGGAGACCACTGTTGAGAAGAAACGCCGAAAGAAACTCAACAGTCAGTAATTTTTTCATAAAGGATAAGTATTTAACTATTACAGTAATATGTACTTAACTATACGTAGTTCTCGAAGAAAACATATTAAAAGTGTATTCTATGATATAAATGAGGAAAAGTGTAAGAATAAAATATAGAAACTACAAGAAAGTATGACGGTTTATCACAATTTATGTACGTTTGATATGCTTTCTTATTAGAACTGTATAGATTAGGTTATAGTCGACTCAGTTTTTTTTTTTTAATTTTTGTGTAAATTGCAGAGTTATAGGGATTCATTATGTACAAAATATCGTTAGTATTACAGCCACTTTGAAAGTATTATCTATCTATTTATCAGCCACAGACGTCCACTGCTGAACATAGGCCTTCACAAGGTGCATCCATCGACTCCCTGAGATCCTAACGAAGTCATCTGTGCACGTAGTCGGAGATCCCACGCTGCTCTTTCCACACAAACAAATAACAACGAATATTTATAGGATTTGAAATAGTACCAAGCTTCTTCCACCAGTATTATTGGAGCTCTGCCTATCAGAGTATGGGTTCCGTATCCGTCTAATAATTCGAGTAAATTCAAATGGGGGCTCGATCACGCATCTGACTAGGGTACTAGGTGGAGCTTAAGCACTACCTCGAGGAAGGCTGAATTATAACAATTCAATTCCACAGAATGTGCACTTGTCAAAAAAACGTCGATACACAATGACACTACCGCTGTGTGAAAATATTTATTTACGTAATTTCATCAGATTGAAAAATCGTGGTTAATTTTTTACGCAACAAATTAGAAAAGATCTTTAGCAATCGCTCGTTGGCGTTAATTTTAATTTTCTGTATCACTGCATTCACCAAAATAAATATTAGATTTAAAACTGCATCGTGAAATTGCCGTCTTTCCGGTGATATAAATTTAATTTTGTCTGTAATTCTGATTATAATTATTAGTTTATTTTATTTTCATTTAAGAAATAGAGTGCACTCAAATGTTTGCACGCCTGCTTGCAGGCAGCAGACATGGTGAAGGAACGTTTGTCCGTACTTAATAATAATAACATCTGTTGTATAATTCTATTCATGCAAAGAAACAATTTTGATTTCATTCATTAAATTTGATAAAATAACCGGTTTTACATTCCTAGAAATGTGAACACAAACATATCACAACGGCTTTTATAAAAGTGACCCCGTTTCGCATCTTCCTGCTGTGCTTTGAAATCATATGTTAAGTGAGTCATAATATATTATGTATGCACTGCATCACAAAGCAATTAGACTAATCAAACCTGCACCAGCCGCTGCATTCGGTGTAATTTATGCGAATGCTGCACACGATACCATTGCGCAACTCAATACAAGACTCTTCACTATCACTATCACTACATAGTATAAAACAAAGTCGCTTTCTCTGTCCCTATTTCCCTTTGTATGCTTAAATCTTTAAAACTACGCAACGGATTTTGATGCGGTTTTAATTAGTTTTAATAGATAGAGTGATTCAAGAGGAAGGTTTATATGTATACTACATGCATAATTTATCAGCATTGCACCCGTGCGAAGCCGGGGCGGGTCGCTAGTTATTGCATATGGACAAGACGTAAATACATACACACATGACAGATAAGATTATAGGAAATAATAGGTACTTAACTTATAATGTCTTATTAGAGTAGGGAGTGATAAAACAATCAGATGTTTATGCCAAAATAACATAATCTCTACAATAATAAAATAATTGTAGACACATCTTTATGCTCTTACTTATAAAGGAAGTCATTTGAACTGACTTACCTATATGTGGTGCAATAACGTTTAAATAAATAGATAACGCTGCTTATCAACAACTATGGCAACACTCGGAATTTTCGATTCTAAAATGTTCTTTATTTATCGAGTAACGATTTACTTAGTATCAAATAGCGCGTTGATTAGTACTAAATAACGATATAGCCGTGATATAGCCGAAATAAATTATTGGGGATTATACAATACCTCGTGGAATAAGAGCCCTGAATCCATAATCGTTATTACCTGGTACGTACACCGATTCATAACGTTTCTTGAAACATATGCTAATTTTAATATTCCGTCTAATGTTGCGTCAGGTATTTTATTCAACGGTATAAAACCTGTCTCCGCAACAATCGCAAAGGGGATTATATTGGCGGGAAAATAAAAAGGAATGTCAAAAGAGGGATTTGTTATAGCCCTTTTTGTCAGCAATGGGTCGTAATATGATGTCAGAGCAGCGGCTGATTTCGTACCGCCTTCTCAATAAGATTTAATCATAAATGAAGGTAAATTTGTTTCCTTGTAAGTTGTTTCCTTTATTTAGTACTAGATTGGAAACTTTTGCCGTCTTCTTTAGTGATATATGAATGGCAGTGTTGGGCATATTTAACACGTTCGACACCAACAACCCGGGTAACCGGGCGCTCTGCTCGTAGTAAGTTTTCGCTACATACGGTTTTTCCCATGTTATCGGCTACGAGCGTAGCCCGTAGTAGCGCTACGCGGTAGCGAATGCGTTTTACATTTGTATTACCAAGTAATTCATAATGAAAATTACATTCATTTGTAATTAAATTTACTCAATTACTCTGTGTAAACGTTTTAGTATTTAGACGAAAAGAAGAAAAATTACTTGGAATGATTAAGGCTCCTTATACGTTCAAAAATGCTGATACCTAGTTTTAGTTTTTTTTCTATGTTCAAACATGTTTCTTAACATATTACCAAATCAGTGTTATTACTTAGAATAGGGCTATTACGATTTATTGGTATATACTAAATTTTAAACCTACAGTTTGAATTTTTCATTGATAATTTTTGTTTCAAAAACTACTCGAAATTGACAAAAATCACACCGAAAACTGTTTATTTTTCAAATTATTTTAGACTGCACGCAATGAAAGCATAAAATAGCTATGTTACTATCTAGAACTCAGGGAAAGGTATTATATACGCATATTAAAATATTTGCGATAATATGAAAACATTTTTTTAAAGGAATAATACCTATATTAAAGATGTCTCACGATATTTTTAATAATATTATTCAATATCTTCATCATCATTTCAACCGAAAGAAGTCAACTGCTGTGCTTCACCAGATAATCTTCTAACTAGTCGCCGAATGATTGCTTCAGAATGTAAGCCAAAAGAAGTCGACTGGTACTGGACGAAGGTTTCCCTAAAGGATCTCCTCATAGGCCGATTATCGCACTGCTCGCCATCGGCAGGGCATTCATCCTCACACACTGGAGCCTAATGGTCGAGAACTGTGCGGTTCCAGAGGAATTTCCTACCACGAACACTCCGCATGTGGAATGAGCTCTCTGCCGAGGTTTTCCCCGTGGGCTCATACCAAATTTCAGCTTTCTAGTACTTAATGATCACGGAGCTAAGCGGCCGGACGGACAGACGGACAGACGGACAGACGGACAGACGGACAGACGGACAGACGGACAGACGGACAGACGGACAGACGGACAGACGGACAGACGGGCAGACGGACAGACGGACAGACGGACAGACGGACAGACGGACAGACGGACAGACGGACAGACGGACAGACGGGCAGACGGACAGACGGACAGACGGACAGATGGACAGACGGACAGACGGACAGACGGACAGACGGAGAGACGGAGAGATGGACAGACGGACAGACGGACAGACGGACAGACGAACAGACGGACAGACGGACAGACGGACAGACGGACAGACGGACAGACGGACAGACGGACAGACGGACGGACGGACAGACGGACAGACGGACAGACGGACAGACGGACAGACGGACAGACGGACAAACGGACAGACGGACAGACGGTCATGGCGAAACTATAAGGGTTCCTAGTTGACATGTTATGTTGTTAGTTGAAATGTTTTGGGAATATATTTCTAGCCAAACGCGCCTCTAATATTAAGTAAAAACTTCTGTAATATTTGAAGACGCATTCATTTTGAAATTACTTTACCTATCTCTATTTTTGTGCCCTTTGTTAACTGTAACTAGATGTCGCAAAAACCAGTGCAAAAATTATCCCCACTGGGAATCGTATGTCAATACATCAGTCCCCAATCCCGGACAACTGTCAAGAAGTAAATTAAACTGTCAATCATTTCGCGCGGAACGTGCAGCCTACATATTGTATTCAGTGTTCACGGCTGGTATGTTTACGTTTGTTTACAAAGGATTTGGTCAACTTTGTGAATTTTAGGTAGGTGTTATGTTTGAGAGATCTAGGACAGTAACATGCCGCCTAAAGTTTGCTAACTGATAATTAACTTATGGCTCCATATCCGTTCAAAAATGCTGATTGTTTTAGACATTTTTTCTCTATGATCAATCATGTTTCTTGATATATCAATGTTACTACTTAGAACAGGCCCATTGAGACTTATTGGTATATATTTGAAACCTACTGTTTGAATTTTTCATTGCCGAAATCTATTATTTATCTCCTGCTAAACTTCTCCGAAGATAATGTCGTTCCACATGCAATAATTTATTTATCTTCCCATTGTGTACCATCCCATCTAGCACAACTACGCTCTGCGACTTCTCTCTGTCGTGCTAGAGGTGCAAATATGGTGGCGATTTTGTCTGAACGAGTATTTAGTTTTGAAGTCATGACCTCTTTATGCCTTACTACGATTAATTAGTGAAACTTCGCAGTAAAAATCTCGAGATTTATATTGAAAATCAGTTTTCTGTGGAGATCACGCTATAAAAAGGAAAAATCTTAATAGCGTGATGCACGATCGCCTTTGTTTTGTAGGGGCGCGTGGCGTCATGCCAGTCTGGCGCCATCTGTTGGCCATATTTTGTTGTCCTCTTATCACGCCGAAACGGCTGGACAAATTTTACCCAATTTCGGTACAGGGATAGTTGGACATCCAAAGATGGTTAATGTAGGATACTTTTTACCCTACAGTATAACTACTATAAAAATACTACTACTACAGTATAAAAAAATACGAGTACGAAGTTGCGGCCGCCTTCTAGCATGCGTGTATTTCTGTTATTGCAATTCAATTATTTAATTTATTTACCAGTTAACGGCACAATGAATCCCAACATAGTTGCCTGTAACTGTAATACAATATATAGCCACTCAGAGCATTTATTTCCAAACAAAACAACACAAAACAAACGAACATTTATTGTTTATGCCTACGCAATTTACGATTTTTTAGCTATATTTGCATTTGTCGCGGCTTCTGACTATTCATTTCGTTTGTTTTTTGTGTGCGAACATATCACAGTTTTTATTTGAAATTTGCTTTTTCAGCTACAAAGTCAATTTTTCACGTTAACGGCGTGGTTTTGTTTGGCGGAGCTACGCTAGACTCGCTTTGTGGTGGGCTGAAATTAATTTAGAAATATATACGAACTGTGGTCTCGGTACAGCGACGTCGTTGTGATTATGTTCATACTGGGCTTTATACCTGTATACTAATTCATGTTGATATGACGGTGTAGGGGTCCTTGATGAAGAGCTCCATACGAGTTCGAAACATGTCGGGCCGTTCCTGCCAATTTCACGTGAGTGTAAACCTCTTAATACAATAATCACTAAAACAAATGCGCTTGAGAGCTCTCTAGCCCCTTCCTAACAGCTTTTAATGCAATATTGTACTGGAGTTTCTTCCAGCCTTATCCATTCACGTTGCTGACTATACTGGCTTTCAACGTGTGCCTTTTTTAGTTCAAAAGTTCTACACAACCGACAGTTAATTATTTTTGTCGCCAACCTTTCATCGGCAATATCGAAAGCGGTTTTAACAGTTAGTAGATTAAAAAATATCCATGCTTCACTCGAAACTTTTGATTGCATTTAGTTTAATTTAGATACCTACACTGAAAAAAAAATAAAGATTTGTTAACAGAAGCCCAAACGCTAGCTGCTAAGTTATTTAAATCGGAGGACTGACAAACTGAGGGCTACTAGTAACCAAAATAAGTTTTGTAAAAAAATAAAATTAAAAATTTAAAAAACCCCCGACATGACAACCAATAAAAAGAAAGAAATAAAATCTACGAAATGTGCCTATACAATGAACAGTAGAAAAAGAATCCAAGCTTCGTTGCGTTCGGGGGACCGCTAAGTACCTACCTAAATGAAATGAAATATATTTTTCAACGCAAAATTGCATGTATGCATTTGGGCTTCCCACTTTACGATTTTCAGTACTTACATTGCATTTCATTTACTTAGCGGTCCCCCGACGCAACGAAGCTTGGATTCTTTTTCTACTGTTCATTGTATAGGCACATTTCGTAGATTTTATTTCTTTCTTTTTATTGGTTGTCATGTCGGGGGTTTTTTAAATTTTTAATTTTATTTTTATTTCATATTTTTTAAACCAACAGAAGTTTCGTCCCGGAATTTTCTTCTTTTGACACTATTTTTGTTTTACACCGTTTAAGTCCAGGGTTTCCAATCTTTTGTCGAGCTTGATCCTGGACTATAATTATGTAGGTACAGCAGGATCCCAAGCCAGTGGTAATGAATGCCGTCTTCTCTAAGATTGAAGTTAGGATATATTGTGATTTCAATAGCCTTAAGCAACATTCTGGGAAAAAATCGTTAAATTAAGACTAGTTAATGCTTATAATGGCAAAATGGCGAAGTTATTAGCCAAGACAATCAAAATATATACTTTAAATGCACTGCTCATGAAGTCAGTCGCAAGAATCTGCTACTTACGGCCTAAAACAGAACCAGGTTTCTATTTTACAGGATCCAAATAGTAGGTACGGGTGGCTTACTTAGCTCCATAAAAATTGCAGTTGGTGCTAGGTAACTTGACTTAGTTTTAAGAGACCTACTCATCGATACCCCACACCATGGGATAAACATACAAATGTTATTAAAAATGTATTCAACCACTTTGTCTCTGAGCTAAGCTGTGTACAGACTGACACAAACTACAAAATCCTAAAAAGCTGTTATTCACTTAGGCAAGAGTACTTTTGCTAAAGCTTCATTTAGTCGCGTTAAAATCTTGCAGGGTGTTGCTATTTGTGACTTCAATCAAAGGAACCTGTTCAATAGTCCTAATAACAATTCAGCTTTAGCAGAATTCCGAAACTTAAATATAGTGACCCAGTACTGTGACAGAAACTAATGAGATTTTTTTTGTCAAAAAAGTTTTTTTTGGGACTCGGTTTTATTATTGACTGTACTTTCTTACACAAATATTAATTGCTCATCAAGAACAATCAGACGAGCCCAAACACCGTGGGTTTATCTTGTGCTGTTTAGGAGTTCCTACGGCCATCTTCAGCTCCAAGGTACCAAATTATTGTACTGTCAAAAATTTATTAATCTGTTGATTACGCTAATAAAACTTAACATTTAACCAACATTAGAAATTCTTGGCTTAGATCCTTTCACAACTAGCTGGTCATCATGAGACCTTCATTTATTGAGTGATATAGAAAATGCTAATGATAGTTAACATTTAACCAACATTTGGAATCCTTAGTTTCAATATGGGCTGAGATCCGTTCACAACTACCTGGTCATCATGAGACCTTCATTTAGTAAGTCATATAGAAAATGCTAATAATACTTAACATTTAACCAAAATTTGGAATCCTTGGCTTCAATATTAGCTGAAATCCATTAACAACTAGCTGGTCATCATGAGACCTTCATTTATTGAGTGATATAGAAAATGCTAATAAAACTTATCATTTATCCAAAATATGGAATTCTTGGCTTCAATATTGGCTGAGATCCATTAACAACTAGCTGGTCATCATGAGACCTTCATTTATTGAGTGATATAGAAAATGCTAATAAAACTTATCATTTATCCAAAATTTGGAATTCTTGGCTTCAATATTGGCTGAGATCCATCAACAACCAGCTGGTCATCATGAGACCCTCAATTAGTGAGTCATATAGAAAATGCTAATAAAACTTAACATTTAGCCAATATTTCGAATTATTGACTTCATTATTGGCTGAGATCTCGTCACTTGTTCCAATTAAAGCTGAATATCTTGGAAACTACTGGTCCTATTTCCACCAAACATAGCTAAGAACCATCTCGACGGAAACGTCTTTCGATTAAAAAAAACCGCACTTAAATTGGTCCATCCGCTTGGGCGCTACGATGCCACAGACAGACACACAGATACACAGATACACAGATACACAGATACACAGATACACAGATACACATGTTAAACTTATAACACCCCTCTTTTTTCGTCGGGGGTTAAAAACTTATAACACCCCTCTTTTTTCGCCGGGGGTTAATAAGAATAATCTTGGATACTACTAAGCACAATTTGGCTATTTATCAAGTGTGATTTGGTGTGATTGACGTAGCGATCTAATAGCTCAGTTGGGAGAGCAATGCGCCGGAAACGCAGAGGTCGCAGGTTCGAGTCCTGCTTAGATTGTAGTGGATCGCATTCAATTTTTCTTTCTTAATTCACCTTTGTGTCATTATTTATAATGACACTTTACAATGAATGTAAAGCAATGGGGACAGGGGATCGTGTGTGTAAAGCGCACATCCTAGGGTATGGCTAATGCGCATAAGCATTTCAAACACATATGACGCAGAGGGCGCTCCAGTAGCGTAAAAGAATAATGGAATGAAAGATTTGGTGTGATTGACGTAGCGATCTAATAGCTCAGTTGGGAGAGCAATGCGCCGGAAACGCAGAGGTCGCAGGTTCGAGTCCTGCTTAGATTGTAGTGGATCGCATTCAATTTTTCTTTCTTAATTCACCTTTGTGTCATTATTTATAATGACACTTTACAATGAATGTAAAGCAATGGGGACAGGGGATCGTGTGTGTAAAGCGCACATCCTAGGGTATGGCTAATGCGCATAAGCATTTCAAACACATATGACGCAGAGGGCGCTCCAGTAGCGTAAAAGAATAATGGAATGAAAGATTTGGTGTGATTGACGTAGCGATCTAATAGCTCAGTTGGGAGAGCAATGCGCCGGAAACGCAGAGGTCGCAGGTTCGAGTCCTGCTTAGATTGTAGTGGATCGCATTCAATTTTTCTTTCTTAATTTACCTTTGTGTTATTATTTATATATTTATCAAGTAGTTAAACTAGTTGAGCTATTTTTTTTTCAGTGTAGAATTTGTATTTGTATTTTGAATTATTGTCTATACTGATAATATTTGTATTGAGAATCAGTGTCTATGGTGAGGGGTCATGATTTCAGGAAGAATCTTAATAGCGTGATGCAGAATCGTCTTTTGTTTTGTACGGGCGCGCAGCGCTTTGCCAGTCGGGCGCAGTTGGTCATAATTTCTTTGTCCTCTTATCGCGCCGATAAGGATGAACAAATAGTAAGTTTGAATAAGGCATTAAAAAAGTACGTGTCTGCTGTTTTGTATGATGTATTGATTTTAATATTTTATCTTATAAACGAAATGAAGTGCAGTTTTAATTTTTATTATAAGCGTATTAACTGTTTTATGTTATAAACAATTCCTTATTATGACGTAATAAGGAATAAAATTTATAATAAGGAGGAAAATAACAAATAAATATAAACTAATCTCACAGCTTTAGACGAGTGCTGATGATGACGCCATCTTAGCCGTTCACAACTGAACTTAACCCGGCCAGTTAAGATGGGATTTACAAATTCATGTTGATATATCTCCGGAATCCTCGGTGCGCGACTCGAACTCGCACTTGGACGGTTTTTTCAAAGTACGCTCGTTATTCGCTAATGCTTGATTAAACCATTAGATACTTAACTATCCGATCGCCAACTTGTTTAGAAACACATTAGGACGATCTATCCGCGTACGGCCTTAGTACGCATCAGCCCACATAGGGGTGTTTCAATAAAAATTTGGACAAAAAAAAACATTTTTTGTAGGGGACAGTACTTAATATTTATAGCAAGATGATATTTATTTATTTTGGAGAACCAACAGCTTTTACAATTTTGAGTAGACTTAAATAGAATAGAAAAAGGGAAGCCAATTACAGGATCTCACGAGTAGAAACAATATAACTAGTCTTAATTTAAGTGCATGCTGCACTCAACATTTCACATGTTCTTGTAAAGAAAAAAATAAAAAGAGTTGCCTTACACAGTCCGGGGCCAACTAACTAACCCGGCCCGTCCGGCGTCGTCTAAATATGCGTCTAAATCGCATATAGCGTGTAGGTAAACAAGTATGTATATAACTATTATTATTACATATTTGCATGAGTATGAGGTGAGAGTGTGCGTGTATGTGGATGTAAGCAAATGTTAAAGATGATTAGTGATGGTTAGTAAAGGTTTGTTGCGTAATAAAGATTTTCTGTCACTTTTTATTGAGTAGGTACAAAGTAGCAAAGATGGGTGATGCCTTTAACAAGCTAAGTAACCGTAAGTTTTGTTATTTTGGTAAAATTCTTTATAACGAAGCCTGACGCTGATTACCCGACTAAATTGTTTTTTTTTTTAATTAAATTACGAAACACAAGTAAAATTGTTTTTTTTTTTTTATCTTCATTTGATGTTCTCACAAGCAGATTCACTCAATCATTATACAAGCCCCTTTGTTGTAGGTAGTTTCCAATTTTTCTTCTTTTGCAAATAACAAGTAGTACGTTGATCTAGGCTCATAAATGAGAATACTCTAGAATCTAGATCCCTCTGAAAAGAGATAAAGTTTATTTTATTTATTTAAACTTTATTGCAAAAAACAAGACTTAGTACAAATGTGAACTTAATGCTAACTGACTCTATCGGTCAACCATAGGGCGAAACTTATTAAGAAGATGTCGTAAATCTATCTCAAGACATTAAGTTAGGAGTGACACTATCCTTTCTTTCAATTTTCTATCAGTCTAAAAAGCGCTGCAAACAGATACGTGGTAGCCAAAATGTACTGTGAAAAATTTATTTACAAGCAAACATTTAAAAAAAACACAAATAAACTTATACTAAAAGGTGGCTTAAACTATTATAAAAACATGGCCCTTTTGGCAGCGTGCTCATCATACAGGCAGCATTCCCGCGTTGTATTGCGATGGCAATTCTTTGCGCGAGAAAGCTGCCTGTGCGAGGGTCACCCGTTGCTTCCCTTTGCGTTTGCTTAGCGCCTTGTGGAGCCCACGCGCAGCTCTTAAATGTACCTACTTAAAATATTTTCCATACAAGTTGCGGACTTTTTTGTAAGAAGATCATTCAAGACATCTATATATATAAAACTCAAAGGTGACTGACTGACTGACTGACTGACTGACATAGTGATCTATCAACGCACAGCCCAAACCACTGGACGGATCGGGCTGAAATTTGGCATGCAGGTAGATGTTATGACGTAGGCATCCGCTAAGAAAGGATTTTTCAAAATTCACCCCCTAAAGGGGTGAAATGGGGGTCCAAAGTTTGTATGGGGAAACAAGATTAGTTAGACTATTTTATTCGAAACTTCACAGGAGTATTCCTAACAATAAATGAGTAAACCCGTGTTTCAGGTTTTTTGAAAATTCAACCCCTAAAAGGGAGAAATGTGGTGACAAAGTCTGAAAATCAGCATGGGTATTGTTTTTATGGTTTATCGGGTCGCTGATTACAAAAACCGCAACGATTTTAAAATCCAACGTGGCGGACGTGAGTTACCATCTCCCCTGTTGGAGTGAAATGGGGTTGAAATGTCTAAATACTAAACCGCTGGTTCTAGAGAGTTCAAATTTGGCACGTAGGTTCCTTATAAGGTGTAGGGGTGCGCTAAGAAAGGATTTTTCAAAATTTACCCCCTAAAGCGGTGAAATGGGGGTCCAAAGTTTGTATGGCGAAAGAAGATTAGTTAGACTATTTTATTCGAAACTTCACAGGAGTATTTCTAACAATAAATGAGTTAACACGTGTTTCAGGTTTTTTTTAATTCAACCCCTAAAAGGGAGAAATGTGGTGACAAAGTCTGAAAATCCATTGGTAATGCTTTAATGGTTTATCGGGTCGGGTCGCCTTTTGGGGTGCGATGGGGTTGAAATGACAAAATATGAGTACGGGTGTAATTTTTATGGTTTGTTGGGACGTTAATTACGAAAATGCCACCGATTTTGAAATTTTATTTGTGGTCATGAAAATTCTTGAAAGCATTTGCGCCAAATTGCAATTTAATAGGTCCAGTAGTTTTGCAGCAAATCGATTGTAACAGACGGACTGAAAGACAGCTACACGTGATCCTATAAGGGGGTTCTTTTTTTGCTTTTGAGGTATGGATAGAGACCCGTGTTATCCTAATAGATTAAAAAAGTAGTATTTGGTGGCATCTCGATCGTCGTCAATCGGTACCTATAGGCGGGCGGCGCGTTGGGACGGGATGAGTAATGATCGGGAAACTTCCTGCATCCGTAATAAATACATTCAAGCTTTTCAATAATAAGTCATTTCAGAATTCTGAATTACGTTTATCTGGCTCAGAATAATACATTTTTTATTCATCAACGAAGAGAACCTCAATATCTTACAATAGAACATGACGTAACTTATAACATGGCTTAGAATCATTAAACCAATCTTGAATAACAAGTCTCAGGGGCAAACTCTCAAATTTGCGGGTATTGACTTGAGAGAACATTGCTTCTCTCATGGACAGTTTTATGTTGCTTGCTCTCGAGTAAGTTCACCCAGTAGCTTGATAGTTTTAGCGCCTAATGACAGATTAGTCAAGAATATTGTGTACAAAGAAGTTTTGTAGGCCCTATTTTTTTACACACGCTAAACAAAAGTAAAGCCGCAAAAACTATACATAATTAATAATAATACTTCTTAACGCGAGCGAAGCCGCGGGCACAAGCTAGTCTAGTATATAATTAGATGCATTAATGTACATCGTTATGTAGTGTCCATATTTGATGTTATGCTACTTTGCGCTTGAGCATAGGCTCACCTGCAATGAAGTAAGATGATAATTTTTGTCCAAGTTTGTGACTGAACCACACCATTGTGCAGTGCTGCGTTTATTTCAGCCCTAAAGTAAGCAATTACGCACAAGGGAATCGTTAAAACGAGGGAAGGATCAAGATAATTAAAGTTGGCCACATTCGGTAGCCCATTTGTGACCGGAGGTCAACAATTTGCCTTAATAATTAAGTAGGGCCATAAGTACTGTTGATAAGACATTGTTGGTTTGTAGCATGGTAATAATAAAGAAGTGTAGGTAAAGTTTTTTTTTTAAGTGAAATTAGAATTACTTACATTCCAAGAATACTTAAAAACCCAATGAATTGTTTATAACTCAAGCAAGGCACACCAGCAATTATTGGAACCATTAAGTATATACTTCAATTATGACCGCTTTGATTTATGATTGCTTGTGTTTGAGAAATTAGGAAAATTATTCATAATTATGGAAAACCAATTCGTTAAGGCATAGTATAGTTTGACGAGCTTATCTGTGAACCGAAAGGTGTCGCTAATATTCACACACAGAACACTCGATAGCAGTGACACTGACAATCGCAAGCAATATATCAGCATTATTATTATTATTATTTATTTCTTTATTAATTTTACAACAAAGATTACATATAATCTAAAGCCCTGCGAAACTGTTATGACAGTTTGTCTACAGGATATACTTACATATACTTGCATATACTTACATTTGTAGTTCTTATAATTTACCCCGTTTCACAGATAAATTGGTCACACTATAGTAAGTAAGGAAAGCTAATTAAGCAAACACATGAATAATTACAAAGATTATGCAATTATTAATACAACGATAGAGTTATCTGATACATCGAAAAGACAATAGAGATTACCAATTCATACGTAAGATAAAACAAGCGCTTAATACATTATGCTTATTGACGTGACAACGTCTTAAATTAGGTTGCGCTGGGAGTCACTCATGAAAAAGTGTAACGCCCGCTCATGTCTGATGAGGGCCGGTTGTCCCGCTAAAACTCGAGAACGGCTGAACCGATTTGGCTTGTTTTAGTATTGAAATATTCGTGGAAGTCAAGGGATGGTTTAAACGGTGAGAAAATATTGAATAAATGAGTGGAAAATAATAAAAAAGATAATTTTATATTCCCATACAAATACAAACTGTTCGTACTTACCTGTCAAACATATGATGTTTGTAGACGACAACCGCGTCCGTCGGCTATCGGCTACAAGGGCACTCCGAAACTCAGGGATGAGTTATGGAGCGAAGTGGACTGTAGGCTAAGGTAAAACGAACGGACGAAACGAAAACGCAAACTAAAAATCAACGGTAGGTACCTATATATTTACACAGAAAATTAACAAAAAAAAAACAACGGATCGGAAACACTTAAATTAACACTTAACTAATATAGTCTCTGTCTATGAATTTACACTAAATCGCGGACCGATGGTACTACGCTATACTAACAAAACTAACTCGCGGACCGATGGTACTACGCTACAACTGTTACAAGATGGTTTATGCAGGAGAACAAGAACTGGAAGTGATTCTATACAAAAATGGCCGTCCTTTTATATAATTTGCCTCTAGGTCCAGGGGGACGCCCGCCCTGTCATTATACATTAAATTACCAAAGTTATACATAACTGAGCTTAAAACTAATTTATTCTACGGATTGACGCCGTTAGAATTTACAATATATTTGCGTGTGTACGCTGTGAGAGCTCCCGTCCGACTGTGAGGCGTGAAAATACCTAAAGATTCTTTGTCCCCGGCAAGAGGCCGTCTCGCTCGCACCGTCCGAGATATACACTCGCGCGGTCACTCTTAACGCGCTGCGTGCCGCGAGACTCGCTTAGTCTTTGATTTATCGTGTTCTCGGACGGTTGCGGCCGGGACAATGTTCTACAAAATTACTTTATTTACTGAAATCTACAGTTTTACAAAATTTCAAATTAATCTATGATTTTTCCTCAAATTTTACGTCGAACGTAAACAAAGATGACTCATCTGTTTTCGACTAAGGAATGGAAATTTCCTACGAATCATCTTTGTTTTGATTCTGTCTTTACTAAGACATGACGGGAGCTCGGTATAATAAGGGATTTACACAAATTTCAATAAGTTAGCCACTTTTACGGGCGAAATCTTATATCTAAAAATAATCAAATTATTTATTCATTTATTGTCTTAAAATTAGACGTTTTGCAGGGCTGTCCGTAACAATGTTTGTTCCGTCGGTTCGGTATTTTTAGAATAATTACATGTAGATCTAGACTAAATAAGGGTTTGGAATCGACAAAATACATGCATAATAGTCTGATTATCGCATATTTAGATTTAAAACATGTAAAATAATGACACTATAATGACATTAATGATACATGTGATGGGTGCGTTCAGAAAGTAACACTTAAAATGTTGTTAGGGAAATTGTGAATGGATATGATATAAATAAATATTCTACCGAGAAAAAGACGTTGTCACGTAAAATCTTCCTTCGCCCGTAAAACCGACTTTACAGGCAACCATTTTTTTTTTAATTTCTACACTAGGCACGGCCTGTCTCACAGACATAAATATATAACAATACATATACGTATGCTACTCCGATACGACAGAGGAGACTAGCTGGCGTCATTACGCTATGATTGGTTGGTTGGTTCTGACAAAACTTTCCGATTCCCTTGTTACCTGTCTGAATCTTTTCAAATCTTTACGGTTTTATATCAATTGATGATACGAGAAACTATAAAGATTTAGTCACAGAAAATGACAAATGTAATGCATAAATACTCGTTATAGTTTTTTGTATGAGTGACGGATTTCCTTATATTTATTTGTTACTATAACGGAGATGCCATTACTTTGCGATCAGCGGAGCGGTAAGCGGTTACGAGTGGTTTCGATATAGCAGAAAAAAATGAGGTATTCTCCTGAATACCTCATTTTTTTCTGCTCCTGCTTGTGGATCATTAAGAATCGAAAGAGGAATCTATTTACATAGGTATTAAGGGTACACGCACTACCTACTATAAGAACGTTATCCGATAAACACCTTTTGTACACCAGTCGAAAACCTTAACAAAAACGAATTATCGGACAATCGGACCCACTACGTAAAGCCTCCTATCCCCGAAATGACAAAATCCTAATTCAAAACACAATAGGACCTGACCAGCGCTACGCCCACAGCCACAATGCTAAGGGTCCATTGTCCAAATTATTTGTCCCGGTTTTTGGCGTCTGTTTGTGACTTTTGACCACCGCTTTATGGGGTAATGATTCTTGGAAACTTTCCTTTGCACGCGCGATAAATTAAATTTGTGAGATATTAGCTTTTTGGGGAGTGTGTTGTTAGATTTATAAAACGTTTTGTGATTAAAGTTTTATTCTTTGTTTTCAGGTGCCGAATTGGGGACAAACCATTTCTTTATATACTGTGATTTTTTCTCGATAGTAGGCTGTGGTGCACGTAATTCGAACTAGGGAATTCAGAGTAGGGATTGTTAAGCTTAATTAAGTCTATCACTAATAAGAGTGGCTTCTAGAAAAGGATGATACGGCGTGCCGGCGCGCGCGTTTGCTCGACTTGGCGGGGGCACTGGCGTGCCCGAGATACACTTTAAAAAGTTGGTTGAAATTATTAATATATTTGTACATACAAGAAAATTTTATTGTACATAATAGAAAAAAAATGTGTAAGGCCTCTTGGCTCTTCTTTTGTTTTCCCTGAAATGCATAGTCAGGAGCTTAGAACCTTGATGGCCTTGTAAAATAGTGGCTCAAAACACCTCATCAAGCCATGCTCTCGCAATGCCGTAGGTACATCGTACTAACTATAGAAATATCGCAGCAGAAGTGACGTAAACTAGAAGTAACAATATTATCATAATACCGATTCATGTAAGTTAGCTTAGGCTAATTTATACTGTAGGTAATTTGTTATTCTGAAATAAATAAATCAAAATCTAATCTAAAGCAAAATAAAACAATCATCCAGACATCCATTTTTATCACAACCAACCTCATCACTCAAATAAAAACAAGTCAGTGCAAATAAAGCTTAATTCGCACGCAAATATGTGAATCCAATGACATTTCGTTAAGCACTCGCTCGGGGCCAAATCGCCTCTTCTCGATATCAGTTGCTTATTCAATCGCGCCGATTTGAGCGAGTGGGCGAAAATACAGTTGGGTGCACCGAACAATTTACAATTCACTTGCCGCTCGGTTCAGACTCCAGTGCCGTGCAAGTCCTGGTAATAAAAGGGATACACGTTTATATATTTTTCTGTCAAAATGATGTTCACTGAAATTCATTCAAAAACGCGATTCTTCCAATGCAAACCGAGATAAACTTACTGAATGTTTACAGGTAATGTCGTTTTCTGATGTTTTTACATGCAATGACCCAAATGTAGCTTTCAACATCTTTCACGAGCAGATAGTACTGCTCTCTAACCTATGCTTCCCGATCTTTAAGGTCAGAATAAACAGTAATACTGGATCACGATCGATCACAAAAGGTCTAAAAACATCGTTTAAAAATAAAAGAAAGCTTTAATATTCATACTTGAACACCAAAGGTCTGGAGCAAAAGAAAAAAGCAAAATATCATTATAAAACATATTCGCAGCTGCTCAGGAAATGTATTAGGAAGGCGCAGAAGCTGTACAACAACAATATAATAGAAAACGCCGATAATGTAGCCCGAGCTTCGTGGAACATTAGGTATAAACAGCCATTTGAACAAGGAAAAAACAGTGCAAACGTTCGATGAGGTTAAGTTTGGGGCCCTAACTATAAATAATTCACAAAATATCGCCAATGCTTTTAATAAGCAGTTTTGTAGCGTCAATGTTTTAGCCGATAATAGCCCCTCAAAGTCTTATAGTAGGTATTGGACCTTCCAACAAAGCTACAATATTTCTGTATCCCACTGACCCATTAGAAGTCTTTAGAGTAATAATAATAACAATAATAATAATCGTGACGACCCCACGGACCCGAGATCTCCAGAGAATCGGTCAGGGTCCTCGTCTCCGGTGTGCCTTCATCGGCCGAAGTGGAAACCCAAGAGGACCCGTAGGACTCTCAGCTCTGGCTTGCCTTCATTGGCCGTCCAGAGAGGAGCGTTAGAGCTATATGCTCCAGGGGTGCAAGTGTTAAAGGGCATCACGCCGCGAGTAACTTCGGAGAAAGCGCAGCACACCTCTCGACACCCCTGAGCCCTCACGCTCGTGTTGCTTCCGGCCGTCTGCACGATGGCATTACGGGGCCCACCTAGTGAGGGGCGAGTCACCACCCGCCAGAGGTAACAGTCGCATGGATGGTTACGGCGGGTGACACTTTTCTACTGCAATAGCCCAAATAAATAGTCTATCCAAACTTCACTTTAATAGCCCGGTTTCTTTTCCATATCAATGCAATAGTTCAATTACCTACTGGGACCGGTTCATGGATGTATCATCTTATTGATATGATCAGGAACGGGTCCCAGCAGGGCAACAGCCACAGCAAATTTCTCCAAGGGGCCTCTACGTGTTGGATCCATATCCCCACGCAAGGCTTCCAAAAGACCGGGACGTATGAGCCCGAGTCTCAAAAAATGAGAAACACATAATAATAATAATAATTCGTTTATTTCAGGCATCAAAGGCCCATAGATAAATACCTTACAATCTAACATACATATTAAATTTTAAAATACTAAACAACTAGGTCACGATGTAATCAGAAGTCTAAAGAATTCAAGATCATGTGGTTGTGATGAGCTTACCACATCGGTCATAAAAGAAAATGCTAGTTCTCTAGTTCTACCACTTACACACCTCATTAACGTTTCAATGACACATGGAGTATTCCCAGATAGGCTAAAATTAACGATTGTAAAACCAATATTTAAAAAAGGGGATTTACAATGCTCCGAAAATTACAGGCCAATAGCTATGTTACCCATATTATCAAAAATTTATGAAAAGATTATGTATGCCAGACTGCTGAATTTCTTAGAGAAATTTGATGTGTTATCGAACAGTCAATTTGGTTTTCGAAAAGACAGATCAACCACTTTAGCCATTCTTGAGCTTGTCAAAGTCGTCACTTCATGTCGAGATAATAGAGTACCTGTTATGACTATTTTCATGGACATGTCTAAGGCGTTTGATCTGGTCTCACATGACATTCTCCTACGTAAGTTAAGTAACTACGGAATAAGATGGAGTTGTTATAATTAGCTAAAGTCTTACCTTGAAAATAGACAGCAATTCACGGAGGTTACACATTTTTGCAAGAAAACAAAGACTATTATTAAAATACGATCAGACACGGAGATTGTAAAGCAAGGCGTACCTCAGGGTAGCATATTAGCATATTAGGCCCACTTTTGTTCCTGCTTAACATAAATGATCTGCCTGATGTAACTGATCACAAAGTTATTTTATTTGCGGATGATTGTTCTATAGTTGTAAAGGGAAACAATTTGAGCACCTTTGATTCAGAGATAAATCGTGTTGTTTGCGATGTCAATCGCTGGTTAGAAATCAAAAAGTTAAAAGTTAATCTCAAAAAGACACAAATAATGCAGTTTTATGCTCCACAAAGTAACCCCGTTGAGATAAAACTTAAGTACAATGGTCGTGAAATAGAGGAGGTTGTTGCAACACGATTCCTAGGTGTTATGGTTGATCGCCACTGCAACTGGGAATCACATACGGATTACATTGCCAAAAAACTCAACAGATTTGTATTTGTTCTGCGAAAATTAACGTATGTTGCTTCCAAAGAGACGGCCCTCTTAGCATATCATGGGCATGTTGAGTCGAACTTACGCTACGGATTAATACCTACTTTGGGGAAACTCGTCTTCCATGACTAAACTTTTTAAAATACAAAAAAAATGTATTCGTGCAATATATGGCCTTGGACAAAGAGACTCGTGCAAACCAATTTTTATAAAGAATAATCTGTTAACATTACCCTCACTTTATGTTCTCGAAGTCTGCATTTATGTAAAAAAAATATGTCCATTTTCGAAATTAAACCCTCAAACCCGAGAAAGACATCAAAAAATCATGGTCTCAATCTGATCTTACCCATCCATAAGACTGCACACTACAGCAAAAGCATACTTTACATGTCTGTTAAAGTATTTAATCGCCTGCCTGAGGACATAAAAACATTAGAAATGCTGGAGTTCAAAACTAAACTTTATAAATGGTGCATAGAAAAGGCTTATTATAACGTAAATGACCACTTTCTGGATAATGTAAGGAATCATTGATTGAAATGTAAATTGTAATCCTATTAGTATAGTAAGATTTTAATGTGCTTTTTAAGATTATATTATTTAATATTATTCATTATCATTATTTTTAAATTTTATTGACATGGAAGAGAATGCTTTATTTAATGTTTATTGTATGCCAAATTTGGCTGATTGTGTTGGCATTATGTTATTTAATCTTTGTACCACCTATGTAATGTTATGTTGTACCCACAGTCTACAATAAAATTATTTGAATTTGAATTTGAATAATGTCTTTGTTTGATTCTGTTGTTGAATGGTAGGGAATGTGTATCTTTTTGTAAAATAAATCAATAAATAAATATCTTTATTTATATTTATTTGCCTTCTTGACCTTTTATTGACAACTTGATTTAATTTATCCTTTTCTCAGACAGTGTATGAAACTAAGTAGTGCTTGTTATTAACTTGAAATCGTAAACACGCATCAAAATTGAATGTAAGGTAATATTATCAATTTAAATAATTTAGGCACAAAAAAGAAATATATATATATACGACAAAATCAATTAGGAATAGCGTGAATGACGACATGGATAAAAAAAAATAAGCGATAAAATGACGGTTGAATTGAATTAAATCATTCATATCAGGCAACTAAAATAAAATTCTAGGTGGAAAATTCTAGGAAATGCCGGAATAAAACACCTTTTGGCCAAAATCCTTCCTTCACGAAGGTCGACATGGAAAAGGGAAATACGATCTGGTAACTTCAAATAAGTAGGGATCAGAAGAAAATCGACATAAAAAGCGTATGTATTTTTATTGCACGCCACTGTATTCGTATGAAATGTATTTTAGTGAACCGTTTTCGAGTTTCACGCTGAAATGATGTAACCTAGTGTCGTAAGATGCGCGCGAAAGGCGACCTTATCTCTCTAGAGCAGGACACAAAGTCAGCTGTATCGTGTTTACTGTCACCAGCACTGAATTGTGTCCATGCCGTTGTGGTCTTTTGACTCAGTGCTGACTTGAAACCGTTTGTTTAGGACTTTGATTGATTTCTACTCAAACTCTAAGTCAAATTAAGGATCAAACATTCAATTAGGTACCATATTGTTGATTTTTCAAAAATATCAATTTTTCTGATATATTGTTTTTGTGGCGAATAATTTGGTAACAGCGCAAGAGACAAATAATTGGTAACAGCGGTATGTAGATCATACACTAGGGCTATTGGTAAGGCGGATTTATTATGGTAATTGTAGTGCTGTTCTCCTTGTATTTTTTACTAAGACATGACTGGAACTGTGTCTTAATAAAAACATACAAGGAGAACCACTTTTGCATTGTGACTGTCAAGTATTCCGCCAGGTGGAATTGCAAAACTCCCGTGATAATTATGTTTTGAGTCGGAACGCGATTCATCATCAGGTGCTTCGATCAGTCGTGGCGGCAGCCATTCAATATTCAACTTAAACGACGTGAGCGAAACCCGTTTCATATGGATTTTAAAACACAACTCCTTTACACTAAACTTTAAAACGGGGTTTGACATCGAATTTCATATAAATTTAAAAACTTTCAGTCCAAACACAATAATTCTTGCAAGAATCTCCTGAAACTACTGAACTCTGAAGCTTGTAACAGATTCAGAATACTCATTGCCTTGCATTAACATAGAAGGCGAGAGTTCCTCGCTCCTTGCAAGAAAAGTCGTAACTGTCGCATTTTTCTTACAGACATACGCTTTTTTTGCAAATAACCGACTTCTGAGATACAGTTCCATGCTACAAAAACATGGCGCCCAAACGAAACCTTATTTCCTTACCCACAAGAACTCACAAAAGATTTGCTTGTGACTAAACGTGTGATTTAAAATTGAACTCTCTTCTCTAGGGGTTGAAAGCGTTTTTGGAGGTTGTGGGCCCAAAGAAAGATGCCACTTGTTCTGGACTAGGATGCAAATACCCTGACTTACAAAAACTTTAAGAGGATTCCGCGTGTGGCTCTGACATTGTTTCTGGGGCGAGGGGTAGGTGCGGTTGAGTCGACGCTGAAAGATACTAAAATGTAAGAAACTTTGTCGCACAACCGGCTCTATACCTCTAGCACTATGACACTTGACTCTTTCTCGCGCGAGAAATATTAACTATTTCTTTCTTCGCTTTACTGTGAGAGAGTGACAGGCGACGCTGACTCGCGAAGCTTAGTTGTGCTAGATGGGCAGGCTCGAAATAACTGTCCTAAATATCTGCAAAAGCCAAACAAACTAACGGCCAATGTTCTGGATATTTTTTATCAGTATCAAGACTCTTTAGCCTTCACTATCAGTGAGTCGGAATTTGTGTCGGAGTACAAAGCCACTAACGGGTATGTGTCAGCGCCTAGGGAGTGTTTTTAAGACTTGTTCTAGGCTCAGATGCAAATACCCTGACTTACAAAAACTATAAGAGGATTCCGTGTGTGGGGCATTGTTTCTGGGGCGATGGGTAGGTGAGGTTGAGTCGACGTTGAAAGTAGCACGATAAGAAGTATTTTGTCACAGAACTATTGGGTCAGGCTCGAAATAACTGTGCTAAATGAGGATCCTCTTCATTTATGAGAAAACAATTCACCGAATGCATATTCATTTCTTAGAATTTTCATTTGATAGATTTCTTTTCCTCGGAAGTCGTACATTTTAAAGAAACCTAGATAATGCCATCCTATAGATTAGGTACATAGTTTTGGAGTTAAAACTTTTTACAATTAGTAAATTTTAATAAATAAAATAAAATAATTAGTAATCTCAGGAAAAATATAAAAACAGTGATTAAATCCTCTTATTAGGCGAAATACAGAAAAGTAATAAAATTGTATTATTAAAAATATGAAATGTTGTCAATTGTGTTGAGGTCCTTATCCCTTGATTCAACGATAAACCACAAGTAAATTCAACTTCATTTCATTGTCAAACTAAAGAAGATACTTACGATTGTTGAAATTAACTTAATCTTGACAGAATGCATGAAGTTTCCAACTTATAAAATAGGTGCAGACTAGAGCTCAAGTTTCACACTAAGTTCCAGATTAAAGAGAATTGGACCTAAGTTCTTATTGTCTTGCAACACACAAAGGACTTGATAGGTAAAGAACTTGAAAGAAGCTGTTGTATTTTAATCGGTATTGTTATATTGGATTTTACAATTTAAAGGGTCAATGGACTATACACAGAGCCAAATACGATACTTAATGATGCATAAAGATGGAGACTCTGCACTGGAAGGCGGAGCTAAAAGAAGGGGTTACCCACATCTGGCAGAAATTGTTTTGCAGAACGTAATGTTTCGCACAACGGTAGGTATATTTTTAAATGCTTTGGTGTATCCTGGTAGATGAGGATAGGTTAGGTTACGTTTATTTTAATACCTACTTTTCATAAAAGTTATTGGCGTGTTGAAACGTCAGGCAATGAAGAAAGACCCGGTTCAATAACTTTTAATTATGTGTTCAAACCGCGAGAGTATAAAGTGTTATTAAGTTAACAATTACGCGAAATGAGGATTATGCGAGACATTACTTTTGGTAAAACACTTTTCTGCGAAACATAATCAGCCAAACAACACAAGTAAATCTAAAAGAAGACTTGAATTACCGATTGTATTGAGGATTTGCCGGTAGTATGGGAATTCATTCGAAAACCTGAATAAACGTGCAACAAGGAAATGCTCCCAAACTGATTAATATAAGCAAATCTCGGGGTTTTCGGTGCACGGATGATTTGAAGCCTACTGTCAGCCTAGTGTCAAATCAATTGTGCACCGAAAAGGTTCTTTATCACTAAAATTTACGGCTGACGCAGTGGTAGTGGAGCTGCCTACTGAGCCGGCAATTTGTGTGAGGTTGTCCTATATAAAAAAACCGGCCAAGTACGAGTCTGACTCGCGCGACGAAGGTTCCGTACAAACTTTCACTTATCCCATCTTGATTGGCCTGGTTGAGGTTTAGTTTGCACCTAAAATGTATGGCGCCGCATACAAACGAGGTGCAAACTTAACGCAACCGAGTTCTCCAAATATGATGTTTGAAAAGGACTACTTACTTATATTTTTTATGATTTTATTACAAATGTATAGTTTTGAGATTTTTATACCTAAGTATTTGTAGTATGTGACGATATACTCGCCAAATTTCATAGTTCTAGGTCATCGGGCACCGGACGACGCAGCGTGGGTAGGCCCCCCACAAGGTGGACTGATGACCTGGTGAAGGTCGCTGGAGTCCGCTGGATGCGGGAGTCGCAGGACCGGTCATGGTGGCGTTCTCTGGGGGAGGCCTATGTCCAGCAGTGGACGTCTTTTGGCTGATGATGATGATGATGAGGTCATCGGGAAGTACCCTATCATTTTGATTCCCTTGAGAGTGTCGAAATGTACGTTTATTGCGACATAAACGGCCGTATCTTTTGTTCACATTAAGAGGCCTTATTCCTTTTAAAATGCTGATTGTTTAGACATTTTTATCTATGATCAAACATGTTTCTTAACATACTATTGATGTTACTTTCTAGAACAGGGCTATTGGGATTTATTGGTAAATGTATTTGAAACCTACAGTTTGAATTTTACATTGATAATTTTTGTTTCAAAAACTACTCGAAATTGACAAAATTCACGCGGAAAATTAGTTTTTTTACCATATTTTCGACGGTACGCAATGAAAGCGTGAAATAGCTATGTTACTACCTAGAACTCGGGGAAAAGTATTATTCACTTCAAAAAGTTGGGTGAAATAATAATAATAATAATAATGACCGCAGGGCCGTATGGAAGAGCAAGGAGCTACACGGGCGGTTCTACAAGGCCCTTACGGGGCCCGATGTGGATCTGCTCGCGTCGGTGAACTGGCTACGCTTCGGGGATCTCTTCGGGGAAACCGAAGGTTTTGTCTGTGCAATTGCGGACGAAGTAATGATGACGAACAATTACCGGAGATATATCCTGAAGGACGGTACGGTCGACATTTGTCGGGCATGCCGCCGTCCCGGCGAGTCACTCAGGCATATAATCTCCGGTTGTTCTCATCTTGCTAACGGCGAGTACTTGCACAGACATAACCAAGTAGCCAGGATTATTCACCAGCAACTTGCTCTTCGATACGGTCTTGTGGGGTCTGAGGTGCCGTACTATAAGTACGCACCGTTGCCAGTTCTTGAGAATGGTCGTGCCACGCTCTATTGGGATCGATCTATCATCACGGACAGGACTATTGTAGCCAATAAGCCTGATATCGTGTTGGTAGATCGATCCAAGCGCCAGGCAGTGCTCGTCGACATCACCATCCCCCATGACGAGAACCTCGTGAAGGCTGAGAAGGACAAACTCAGCAAGTACCTTGACTTGGCTCACGAGGTGACCGCCATGTGGGATGTTGACTCGACGATCATTGTCCCGATAGTCGTTTCGGCGAACGGTCTTATAGCGAAGAGTCTCGACAAACATCTTAAGAGACTCTCGCTAGATGGCTGGATCAAGGGTCAGATACAGAAGGCGGTACTCCTGGACACGGCGCGCATTGTCAGGAGGTTCCTCTCTCTACAGCCCTAACCACCGGTAGCCTGGGCCCTGCCCCGCTGCCGGCGGCACCCTAGGTTAGGTCTTTTTATAATGTATTTATGTTTTGTAATTACTTTATTGTATTTTACTTGTTATATAAATTTATTGTAAAGAAATCTAACCTAAGAATGCAATTGAATAAAGGAGATAATAATAATAATACAATACTTTATTGCACACCAATAAAAGTTTACAAAAGGAAACAAGACAAATACAATTTATAAATAACGGTAGACAACAGGCGGTCTTATCAAAAGCGATCTCTTCCAGACAACCTTTGGTTAGTGAAATTGATGAAAATTCTAACTTAATACAGAGTAGGTGCAGCAGAAGGTGAAGGGAGCACATAATTAGATACTAACAGAAAAACAAGTACGCATATGGGTAAATATACACATACATAAATAGATATACATAAACTTACATAATACATACATAAATACGATAATATAAATATACACTAGACATATACGAATCTTATATAACACAACGCAATACAGTCAGTGACGAAAAAACAGTTTCATATCCACTCAATTGCTTCGAATTTTGAGTTGGACTCTATTTATATAATAAAATAAGAGCGGTGACAGGTAGCCGTAGTTACCAAAAGCAATCTAGTGGCTAAATTAAACCAACAATTTTATTGTTCGAGAGATAGGTAATGCTCTTTAATCTTGAAATTATCAATATATTTGTCATAATATGAAAAAAATAAATTTTAAAAGGAATAAGGCCTCTTAACGTAGAAGTTTGATTTTTTCACAGTTGCAAGGGACCGTAGACCTGAGTATATGGTGTTAATTTCAACTCGATACCTCCACGCGTTCTCGAGATAAAGTCTTGACAGACAGAAAGACGGACGGACAACAAAGTGATCCTATAAGGGTTCCGTTTTTTCCGATTGAGGTACGGAACCCTAAAAAAGCATAATATTTGTCCTTGTTGATGAGGATGTCATCTTTTAATACAAACATTGCCAGCGACGTGGCCTAGCAACAACCAACATAGTACACATGCTGCATAATTAAACTGCTTATACAGCCCATATTCAGCTTATTACAGCTATACCATGTCGTGGGTCCTGTTACAAGAGCAACAAAATTAAAACATAGATTTTACTCGTCAAACTGAACAACATCTGTTCAGAAACTTTTTTTTAAATACTGTTTTCATATGTTCATTATATCAAACAAAGTAAATAGCAATATACTCCGTCCAACATTGACTTCGCCTTAGCATTGACATAGCTGTCACTTTACTAAATAATGTAGTATTACCACATAAAATATATGAATCGATAAAAAGATTCTATACAAATATTTAAATATTAAATGTTTCGCAATACATTGCTTCTTTGAATAAACTTTATTTTACAACTGGTTTACATTATAAATGAGTTATTTTTAAAAGTTGCTTAGTAAATGTTGTTCAGTTTGAGGGGTAGAATCTATGTTTTAATTTATTGCTCCTGTTACAGGGCCCACCTTGTATAAGCGCTTATACGGCCAATTGCTACTTGGGAAATTTGTATGCCGGTGAACGCATTTATATGCGTAGCTGGCAGTGAATGCGTTGAAGCAACTAATAATATTTCAATCTATTATAAATTTTATATTATCATATTTCTGTTTCACCAATTCTACTGATAACTGGGCCAAACTACTTTTAGACAGCTACTTTTATGTTTAAAATTAATTACCATTATTCGATTAAATATTTATTATCCGAGCGAGTGAAGCGTGTGGATGTTATGGATATTCGAATGTTTAGATGTCTGTTTGTCCGGAAGTCCGGCTGTACTTGGCTAGTAACATTATTATTAGTATGTAAGTATATATTTATCCATATAAGTATTATATCGTCGTCTAGTACCCATAACACAAGCCTTCATGAGCTTAATTTGGGACTATTATCGTTTGTGTGAGGTTGTCTGATATTTATTTATTTATTACTTATTTATTTATTTTTCAACTGATTCTCATGATTTTTTGCGAGTTAATAATAATGTTAAACTGGTAAACATGCAAAAAAAGTAGTAGTTTTTGAAAAGTAGGATGTCCCAACTTATCCCGGCTGCAGGATATCGGGGAATCCTCGAAATTCGGATAATCAATCGTCAATTTAACACCCGTACTGCAGTTAAGTTGCAAAAAGGGGCCTAAACATCGCACTAAAAGGCTTACATTAACTAACGACCGTTCCGGTTTCGAATCAATTTACCTTTAAAACTAAACTTTATAGGTCGTTAATGGAAATAGATAGCAACCCTTGAACTTAGTGTTATTGGGGCTAGGAATTTCCGTACGGCGCCGTTGCCAGAGAGAACAGCACCTCCAGCACACTGTGACACGCGACTCTTTTTTGGGCCAGAAATATTACCTATCTCTTTCTTCACTGTACTGTAAGAGAGTGAGGGGCGTCGCGCGACAAGAGTCGCGAAGCGTAGTTGTGCTAGACGGGCAGAGTCTTTACTTTGCTTGTATTCATAGTTCCACGATTAACGCCACTTTATGGCACGTTGTTACACAACAGTGTCTAAAGACAAATATTTTAACATTTTGTAAAACCATTTAATGAGGGCAATAGAGCGAGCTATGCTCGAACTTTCCTTGGATGAATGAATCAGACATCCGTAAGAGAATCGAAGTTGTTGACATAGCTCAAGTTTTTTTTATACTACGACGGTGACAAACAAGCATGCGGCCCGTCGGATGTTTAGCAGTTACCGCTACCTATGGACGCTTGCAACGCCAGCAGTACCAGCTTATCTTGCCGCGACTTTGCTTGTCGCAGCATCACCTGTCTTGCTCGCACGAAATTGAAAGGAAAGTAACAGGCAGACGTGTCACAGATATGCTAGACACGTACACTGTACAGGAGTACCACACGCGCGTTGCCGATCCTTAAAGAACCTATTTATTCCCCTCTTGAAGAACCCCTTAAGTTGCCAGATTTAGCTGCCAATGGGTGGGGCACATTGCTTGTAGAAGCGAGAGCCGTTGAAGCAATAAGCTTCTTGAGTGAATATCGCTTACCTGAAGATGCAGTGTGGGTAGACCCAAAGAGGTGCAGAGATGACTTAGTGAAGGTTGCTGGAGTCCATGGGTACGGAAAGCATAGAACCGGTTATGGATACGTCTTTTGAGGATTTACAGATTTACAGATTTATTTATTACAAAAGATACATATCACTTACAGACTAGTCCAATGCGCGATATATACTATTAAGTCAAATTACATGTCATAGAAAAATAAAAATAAAATTAGCGAGAAAGCGCGAGGAAGCGCGATGATGATGGTATTATGTTAGATACATTGCAACAATCTCGACAGCTGGGAGGTCTTTATTTTTCAAGTGATTAGGCTGTTCTACGTCCTGTTTAGAGCTGAGTCCAATTAATCCAATACTGTTGGCTGTGTCATTAGCCGACGGTGGAAGTAAAAGGCGGTTCGGGGGCGTTATGGGCGTGCTGATGAGGAAACCTGTGGTAAAACTGTACTTAAAGCTCAAATGTTTTAAAACTTCACACAAATGAGATATCGTAAAATTCGCCAGATCATAAAATTCCTAGGCTTTTCGTAATTTACTGGTATTTGGCTAGCGATTCTGTTTGAAAATAAGACTTTGAACTAGTTCTTGCTCAGCCTAGTTAGCCTTGCGTTCCTACGAGCAGAGATAATAGCCACGCTGTGAGGCTTCGTCGTCTGGCTGTCAGAATTGCAAGCAGGCTCGATCCATCAGCAGGTTTAATAACCTATAAATAGATGTTTTTGATCGAGTCAGTTTATCGAATTTTTTAGTATTGGTGGGGGACATGAGGTTTGAAAAAGTAACAATGTCATATTTCAGCCATTTAAAAAAAAATATTGCGAGTTCTACAGATTATAGAGACAACTAGTGAACACTTTTACGTGTAGACTAGCTTTTTATTAATTTATGAAACGCGGAATGTCTCCTTATTCTTAAACACCACATTTTTTTAAATTAAACCATTGACACAAAGATCAAAAAAGTGTAAGGCCCTTCAAATAAACAATGCAAGGATCGACGATCGAAGGGGCAAAATTCCAAAGGTTATTTGGCGTTCGGGTGGTGGAGAGGTTAACACGCTGGACCGGTAATCCAATGGTACCGGGTTCGATTCCTGGTCTCTTCCGCCAAGGGAGCGGTGGTAGCCTAGTGGTTAGGGCATGCGACTTTCAATCCGGAGGTCGCGGGTTCGAACCCGGCCCATACCAATGAGTTTTTCGGAACTTATGTACGGAATGTCATTTGATATTTACCACTCGCTTTTCGGTGAAGGAAAACATCGTGAGGAAACCACCGAAGCCCAATAAGGCCTAGTTTCCCCTCTGGGTTGGAAGGTCAGATGGCAGTCACTTGCGTAAAACTATTGCCTACGCCACATCTTGGGATTTAGGTAGCCGACCCCGATTGAGAATTCATTCTCTACAAAGATATGGGACAAAGGCTAGGAGGATGATGATGGTTTAATACCTTTTTAATTTTAACACCCTCAACAAAGCCAAATCCTATTTGGTAGGATGTTTTTGGTAGTATCATTAGCTACGGAAGACGCTATGCGGAGTTATGGGCGAGCTGCCTTCGAAACGCAGCTGCGGCCCGCCTGGGGAATGCCGTAAGTGACGTAGTAAACTAGTGCGGGTTTGAAATATGGCGGTTTGGAAAATGGGAAACCGAAAATAATAGTTCTTTGTGTTACTATTTGGGGAATATTGTGCATTACTCAATTTTTTACATTATTTCAAACGAAAACATTACTGTGGTATCGATACAATTGTGTATGTTTTAACGCGAGCAAGGCCGTGGGCAAAAGCTAAACAGATCTTAAATAGAGATGCCAGTGTTAATCGTTTACGCGTTTTATTTTATTTTATTTGGGGCATCAACAGCAGCTATATAAAATGCATAACAATTCACAATATATAACTACAACAAAAGCCAATAAAAGATGACCACAAAATACAATAAGTAGAACTAGCTACAAGTAGTAGGTATAACAAGAGAAATTGAACAGACATTATGGTATAGGTACTCGATCAAGTGAGTGTGTTTATGTGTGTGCGTGTGTGTGTATGCGTTGTATTTCCTAATATGAAAACTTACGCGTCCGCTTGTCGATTGAAGCTCTGTTTAATGCCTTAGGCCCTTAAGGGTATCTCCTGAAGGTCGAAGGCTATTCAGGTCATGCTGACCTACTAATGGCGCTGTGTCGTTAGGCTTGCCACATAAGAAACGACAGCCACGACCACTCGGCCAAGAGTGTAACGACGAAGAAGAAGAAGAAATATTATATATATTGTTATCCAGACGAGACGGTACTACCACCATTTTTTTCATGATAAATCATGGACTAAAATTGCCATTTCGTGGTTGGCCCTATAGTAAAAGTTGGTCAGTGTGATGTGACCCTCCCCATCACCACCTGGCAATCCCATACACGACTAAAAAGTCACCCTGTATAGTGTCACATTTTGCGAAATGAAAAAGTAGTTTGGCAATCTCCGATATAAAACTAACAAATTGCATGATAAAATGTGCATTAAATTTTCATCATAAATCAGAATAGAGGCCAGCGAGAAATGTAGTTTAAGAGTGAGGTTCAGTAGGTATATTGTTATAAGTCGATTTTATGGCTGTGGACAAAAGTATTACATAACATTTACAAATCCGTGTGACGTGTGAACTTATAGAAAACTAGCTGTGCCCCGCGGTGTTACCCGCTCATCCCACGGGAACTCTAAATTTATTCGGGATGAAAAGTATCCTATGTCCTTTCCCGGGTCTCAAACTATCTCTATACCAAATTTCATCTAAGTTGGTTCAACGTTTTAAGCGTGAAGAGGTAACAGACAGACAGACAGACACACTTTCGCATTTATAATATTAGTATGGATGTTGTCCTTATTGTTTGACACTTATGAGGCCTTATTCCATTTAAAAGGCTGATCAAACATATTTCTTAACATATTATTAATGTTACTACCTAGAACAGGGTTATTGGGATTTATTAGTATATATTTAAAACCTACAGTTTTAATTTTTCATAGATAATTTTTGTTTCAAAAGCTACTCAAAATTGGCAAACGCAATGAAAGCATGAAATAGCTATGTTACTACCTAGAACTCGGGGAAAAGTGTCATTCACTTCAAAAAGTTTGTTGAAATTATCACTATATTTGTCAAAATATGAAAAAAAAATTTTTTAAAAGGGATAAGGCCTCTTAACATCGCTGAATGAAAGACAAACCTCAAAAATTTGTAGGTCTTTTGTTCTGTGGGATTAGGCGTTTCTAAAGGCCTTACCGCGAGTATTTCCATGTAACGTAACAAAAAACAAAATGTGTATTCTAAGTTTCTGCGAGAAATCGGGTATTTTTACGATATTTCTTTTTGTAGGTATGGTGCACATTTGCCTGCGAGGCAGTGGACTCGTCAGGGCTTAAGGGAGTAAAAAGAAATTTCGAGTGTACGATTCAAATATCGATCACCAATAAAGTTTAAATAAAACAAAAAGAAACAAAATTATGTTATTTCATAAAATACACTTGTCTATAATCAAAGGTGATGGAGCCATCTGGTAAGCAAACAAGCCTGTGTTGGGTGGCGCCGCTCTTCCTTTAGGTTACATGTATGTGACCGTCCATGACTAAAGGGTCCTTATGGCAGGTATTGAGTTAAGCACAGGTTCTAAATCTATGTTAAATAAGCTATTTAACACAGAAAGAATCATGACCCTAAGTCTCATACTTTTTTTTTTTTAAAACATCATACTTACACTTGCTAAAATTTCACTTTTGAGAAAACGTCAAAAGAAGTTTGAAACTAACTTTAAGTATGTTCCCATTGGAAGTTACATAGATTATGATTGATTTTGTATCTCAAGGGGTTTTTCTATTGAACTCAGTCATGGTTTCATCAATGTGACTTCCAGATCCTGAGAAAACAGCCTTTGATAACAGCAACACGCTTATAAGAATGAAATTAATAAAAACATGTTTTTCAGCTTTGTCTTTAATTATGTTGTAATCTGAACTATTGTATATAGTAGGACATATTTAAACTTACATTTTAGGATATAAATAAAATCACATAGTTTACGAAATATCTTTATTTTAATGAAAACGTGATAATTATTATACTTTTCATCTTCCCCTATAACAATAACAAATTTAGTACAGTGAGTTCTAAAATATATTTATTCAGTCCACTGGAGTATCACAAAATTATCATTATTGTTCTACAAGTTTTATTTTTTTATTTATATAAGATTAAAGTTACGTAAACTTGACTCCCATACATTTGGGAAAAGGGTCCTTATGACCAATCACACACAAAACATATTAATAATTCCAATATGGCACAATATTAACATTATTTATTTCCTAATCTTGATATAACACAGAATACCGAAGAAAAAAGGTTATTATAAATTTACTCAAAATCTTTATCTGTAAGGAGTTATTCTCATTTAACGTCAACGAATAATTTACACAGTCGGTGACTACTAAGGAACTATTCATAAATCACGTAATAAAGATAATTTCACGCGATTTCTGATCTGACGCGATAAGGGCGAGGGGGGGGGGGGGGCACATTCCAATTATAATCATTTGCTAGTAAGTAATGCCCCCCAGGTCATTAATAATGTATACACTTTTTGGCCTTGTCGAATGCGTTTGCTTACAAATTGTAGACGATTCCTCCGTTCGCCCCTTCCCCCGTTGAAGAGTTCGACGTGCAAAATGTCGTGTGTAAGAGAGAGATGGGCTGAGCGGCGGCATAACGCAAAAGAACGTTCGCGTTCGACGCGCGCCGAGAGATGTTTTGACGTCAGACGAAAAATGTAGTACCTACCTACATTTTACGTAAAATCTAAAATGACCATAGGTACTTAGCAAAGAAATAGTTGTAAGCAAGTTTATCTATTGACCTTTGTCATTCTTGTATGCAATTTCCCACAAAGACCCTTTTCTACTAAACTTAAAACTCCGTTTTAATAAAGAAAGAATTAACGTACACAACTGAAACCAAGGTACAAATACAGCTCTATCTTTGTATTTTACTATAATGCATAAAACAAAAAAATGATAATTTTGAAGGATTTTACAAAACAGCAAATATCTCCGTAACTAGAAACTGCCATAAGGACCCTTTTCTCATGGACGGCCACGTATTTTTTTCTAATAAGCTTTTTAAACTTAACTTAAATTACTGACCGAAAAATTATATTTAAATAACACCTCCGAAATTTTACAAAACTGAAAATGCCGCCGTAAATTAATCTCAAGGAGTCTCGTTGGAGACACGGTACAGAGCGGTCGCATCTGTGCAAGCCATCCCGAACGACCTAAAAACGCCACTTAAATCTTTGAGCCCAAACAATAGCCCCACGCGAAACAATAGTCCGGCCGTCTGTTCGTTCCAACCCCCGTCATAAAGTTCAAAATTCTCACCGCGCGTCCGACGTTAAACTTGAAAGATTAGTTTAAACTAACTCCACCGCGTTCCCTAAATATCTGCAAACCAAAACCATCGGGCTTATACATAGTGCAGTGCATCTAGATAACAACAAACATCGCACTAAAAGGCTTACATTAACTAACGACCGTTCCGGTTTCGAATCAATTTACCTTTAAAACTAAACTTTATAGGTCGTTAATGGAAATAGATAGCAACCCTTGAACTTAGTGTTATTGGGGCTAGGAATTTCCGTACGGCGCCGTTGCCAGAGAGAACAGCACCTCCAGCACACTGTGACACGCGACTCTTTTTTGGGCCAGAAATATTACCTATCTCTTTCTTCACTGTACTGTAAGAGAGTGAGGGGCGTCGCGCGACAAGAGTCGCGAAGCGTAGTTGTGCTAGACGGGCAGAGTCTTTACTTTGCTTGTATTCATAGTTCCACGATTAACGCCACTTTATGGCACGTTGTTACACAACAGTGTCTAAAGACAAATATTTTAACATTTTGTAAAACCATTTAATGAGGGCAATAGAGCGAGCTATGCTCGAACTTTCCTTGGATGAATGAATCAGACATCCGTAAGAGAATCGAAGTTGTTGACATAGCTCAAGTTTTTTTTATACTACGACGGTGACAAACAAGCATGCGGCCCGTCGGATGTTTAGCAGTTACCGCTACCTATGGACGCTTGCAACGCCAGCAGTACCAGCTTATCTTGCCGCGACTTTGCTTGTCGCAGCATCACCTGTCTTGCTCGCACGAAATTGAAAGGAAAGTAACAGGCAGACGTGTCACAGATATGCTAGACACGTACACTGTACAGGAGTACCACACGCGCGTTGCCGATCCTTAAAGAACCTATTTATTCCCCTCTTGAAGAACCCCTTAAGTTGCCAGATTTAGCTGCCAATGGGTGGGGCACATTGCTTGTAGAAGCGAGAGCCGTTGAAGCAATAAGCTTCTTGAGTGAATATCGCTTACCTGAAGATGCAGTGTGGGTAGACCCAAAGAGGTGCAGAGATGACTTAGTGAAGGTTGCTGGAGTCCATGGGTACGGAAAGCATAGAACCGGTTATGGATACGTCTTTTGAGGAAGCGCGATGATGATGGTATTATGTTAGATACATTGCAACAATCTCGACAGCTGGGAGGTCTTTATTTTTCAAGTGATTAGGCTGTTCTACGTCCTGTTTAGAGCTGAGTCCAATTAATCCAATACTGTTGGCTGTGTCATTAGCCGACGGTGGAAGTAAAAGGCGGTTCGGGGGCGTTATGGGCGTGCTGATGAGGAAACCTGTGGTAAAACTGTACTTAAAGCTCAAATGTTTTAAAACTTCACACAAATGAGATATCGTAAAATTCGCCAGATCATAAAATTCCTAGGCTTTTCGTAATTTACTGGTATTTGGCTAGCGATTCTGTTTGAAAATAAGACTTTGAACTAGTTCTTGCTCAGCCTAGTTAGCCTTGCGTTCCTACGAGCAGAGATAATAGCCACGCTGTGAGGCTTCGTCGTCTGGCTGTCAGAATTGCAAGCAGGCTCGATCCATCAGCAGGTTTAATAACCTATAAATAGATGTTTTTGATCGAGTCAGTTTATCGAATTTTTTAGTATTGGTGGGGGACATGAGGTTTGAAAAAGTAACAATGTCATATTTCAGCCATTTAAAAAAAAATATTGCGAGTTCTACAGATTATAGAGACAACTAGTGAACACTTTTACGTGTAGACTAGCTTTTTATTAATTTATGAAACGCGGAATGTCTCCTTATTCTTAAACACCACATTTTTTTAAATTAAACCATTGACTTGATCAAAAAAGTGTAAGGCCCTTCAAATAAACAATGCAAGGATCGACGATCGAAGGGGCAAAATTCCAAAGGTTATTTGGCGTTCGGGTGGTGGAGAGGTTAACACGCTGGACCGGTAATCCAATGGTACCGGGTTCGATTCCTGGTCTCTTCCGCCAAGGGAGCGGTGGTAGCCTAGTGGTTAGGGCATGCGACTTTCAATCCGGAGGTCGCGGGTTCGAACCCGGCCCATACCAATGAGTTTTTCGGAACTTATGTACGGAATGTCATTTGATATTTACCACTCGCTTTTCGGTGAAGGAAAACATCGTGAGGAAACCACCGAAGCCCAATAAGGCCTAGTTTCCCCTCTGGGTTGGAAGGTCAGATGGCAGTCACTTGCGTAAAACTATTGCCTACGCCACATCTTGGGATTTAGGTAGCCGACCCCGATTGAGAATTCATTCTCTACAAAGATATGGGACAAAGGCTAGGAGGATGATGATGGTTTAATACCTTTTTAATTTTAACACCCTCAACAAAGCCAAATCCTATTTGGTAGGATGTTTTTGGTAGTATCATTAGCTACGGAAGACGCTATGCGGAGTTATGGGCGAGCTGCCTTCGAAACGCAGCTGCGGCCCGCCTGGGGAATGCCGTAAGTGACGTAGTAAACTAGTGCGGGTTTGAAATATGGCGGTTTGGAAAATGGGAAACCGAAAATAATAGTTCTTTGTGTTACTATTTGGGGAATATTGTGCATTACTCAATTTTTTACATTATTTCAAACGAAAACATTACTGTGGTATCGATACAATTGTGTATGTTTTAACGCGAGCAAGGCCGTGGGCAAAAGCTAAACAGATCTTAAATAGAGATGCCAGTGTTAATCGTTTACGCGTTTTATTTTATTTTATTTGGGGCATCAACAGCAGCTATATAAAATGCATAACAATTCACAATATATAACTACAACAAAAGCCAATAAAAGATGACCACAAAATACAATAAGTAGAACTAGCTACAAGTAGTAGGTATAACAAGAGAAATTGAACAGACATTATGGTATAGGTACTCGATCAAGTGAGTGTGTTTATGTGTGTGCGTGTGTGTGTATGCGTTGTATTTCCTAATATGAAAACTTACGCGTCCGCTTGTCGATTGAAGCTCTGTTTAATGCCTTAGGCCCTTAAGGGTATCTCCTGAAGGTCGAAGGCTATTCAGGTCATGCTGACCTACTAATGGCGCTGTGTCGTTAGGCTTGCCACATAAGAAACGACAGCCACGACCACTCGGCCAAGAGTGTAACGACGAAGAAGAAGAAGAAATATTATATATATTGTTATCCAGACGAGACGGTACTACCACCATTTTTTTCATGATAAATCATGGACTAAAATTGCCATTTCGTGGTTGGCCCTATAGTAAAAGTTGGTCAGTGTGATGTGACCCTCCCCATCACCACCTGGCAATCCCATACACGACTAAAAAGTCACCCTGTATAGTGTCACATTTTGCGAAATGAAAAAGTAGTTTGGCAATCTCCGATATAAAACTAACAAATTGCATGATAAAATGTGCATTAAATTTTCATCATAAATCAGAATAGAGGCCAGCGAGAAATGTAGTTTAAGAGTGAGGTTCAGTAGGTATATTGTTATAAGTCGATTTTATGGCTGTGGACAAAAGTATTACATAACATTTACAAATCCGTGTGACGTGTGAACTTATAGAAAACTAGCTGTGCCCCGCGGTGTTACCCGCTCATCCCACGGGAACTCTAAATTTATTCGGGATGAAAAGTATCCTATGTCCTTTCCCGGGTCTCAAACTATCTCTATACCAAATTTCATCTAAGTTGGTTCAACGTTTTAAGCGTGAAGAGGTAACAGACAGACAGACAGACACACTTTCGCATTTATAATATTAGTATGGATGTTGTCCTTATTGTTTGACACTTATGAGGCCTTATTCCATTTAAAAGGCTGATCAAACATATTTCTTAACATATTATTAATGTTACTACCTAGAACAGGGTTATTGGGATTTATTAGTATATATTTAAAACCTACAGTTTTAATTTTTCATAGATAATTTTTGTTTCAAAAGCTACTCAAAATTGGCAAACGCAATGAAAGCATGAAATAGCTATGTTACTACCTAGAACTCGGGGAAAAGTGTCATTCACTTCAAAAAGTTTGTTGAAATTATCACTATATTTGTCAAAATATGAAAAAAAAATTTTTTAAAAGGGATAAGGCCTCTTAACATCGCTGAATGAAAGACAAACCTCAAAAATTTGTAGGTCTTTTGTTCTGTGGGATTAGGCGTTTCTAAAGGCCTTACCGCGAGTATTTCCATGTAACGTAACAAAAAACAAAATGTGTATTCTAAGTTTCTGCGAGAAATCGGGTATTTTTACGATATTTCTTTTTGTAGGTATGGTGCACATTTGCCTGCGAGGCAGTGGACTCGTCAGGGCTTAAGGGAGTAAAAAGAAATTTCGAGTGTACGATTCAAATATCGATCACCAATAAAGTTTAAATAAAACAAAAAGAAACAAAATTATGTTATTTCATAAAATACACTTGTCTATAATCAAAGGTGATGGAGCCATCTGGTAAGCAAACAAGCCTGTGTTGGGTGGCGCCGCTCTTCCTTTAGGTTACATGTATGTGACCGTCCATGACTAAAGGGTCCTTATGGCAGGTATTGAGTTAAGCACAGGTTCTAAATCTATGTTAAATAAGCTATTTAACACAGAAAGAATCATGACCCTAAGTCTCATACTTTTTTTTTTTTAAAACATCATACTTACACTTGCTAAAATTTCACTTTTGAGAAAACGTCAAAAGAAGTTTGAAACTAACTTTAAGTATGTTCCCATTGGAAGTTACATAGATTATGATTGATTTTGTATCTCAAGGGGTTTTTCTATTGAACTCAGTCATGGTTTCATCAATGTGACTTCCAGATCCTGAGAAAACAGCCTTTGATAACAGCAACACGCTTATAAGAATGAAATTAATAAAAACATGTTTTTCAGCTTTGTCTTTAATTATGTTGTAATCTGAACTATTGTATATAGTAGGACATATTTAAACTTACATTTTAGGATATAAATAAAATCACATAGTTTACGAAATATCTTTATTTTAATGAAAACGTGATAATTATTATACTTTTCATCTTCCCCTATAACAATAACAAATTTAGTACAGTGAGTTCTAAAATATATTTATTCAGTCCACTGGAGTATCACAAAATTATCATTATTGTTCTACAAGTTTTATTTTTTTATTTATATAAGATTAAAGTTACGTAAACTTGACTCCCATACATTTGGGAAAAGGGTCCTTATGACCAATCACACACAAAACATATTAATAATTCCAATATGGCACAATATTAACATTATTTATTTCCTAATCTTGATATAACACAGAATACCGAAGAAAAAAGGTTATTATAAATTTACTCAAAATCTTTATCTGTAAGGAGTTATTCTCATTTAACGTCAACGAATAATTTACACAGTCGGTGACTACTAAGGAACTATTCATAAATCACGTAATAAAGATAATTTCACGCGATTTCTGATCTGACGCGATAAGGGCGAGGGGGGGGGGGGGGCACATTCCAATTATAATCATTTGCTAGTAAGTAATGCCCCCCAGGTCATTAATAATGTATACACTTTTTGGCCTTGTCGAATGCGTTTGCTTACAAATTGTAGACGATTCCTCCGTTCGCCCCTTCCCCCGTTGAAGAGTTCGACGTGCAAAATGTCGTGTGTAAGAGAGAGATGGGCTGAGCGGCGGCATAACGCAAAAGAACGTTCGCGTTCGACGCGCGCCGAGAGATGTTTTGACGTCAGACGAAAAATGTAGTACCTACCTACATTTTACGTAAAATCTAAAATGACCATAGGTACTTAGCAAAGAAATAGTTGTAAGCAAGTTTATCTATTGACCTTTGTCATTCTTGTATGCAATTTCCCACAAAGACCCTTTTCTACTAAACTTAAAACTCCGTTTTAATAAAGAAAGAATTAACGTACACAACTGAAACCAAGGTACAAATACAGCTCTATCTTTGTATTTTACTATAATGCATAAAACAAAAAAATGATAATTTTGAAGGATTTTACAAAACAGCAAATATCTCCGTAACTAGAAACTGCCATAAGGACCCTTTTCTCATGGACGGCCACGTATTTTTTTCTAATAAGCTTTTTAAACTTAACTTAAATTACTGACCGAAAAATTATATTTAAATAACACCTCCGAAATTTTACAAAACTGAAAATGCCGCCGTAAATTAATCTCAAGGAGTCTCGTTGGAGACACGGTACAGAGCGGTCGCATCTGTGCAAGCCATCCCGAACGACCTAAAAACGCCACTTAAATCTTTGAGCCCAAACAATAGCCCCACGCGAAACAATAGTCCGGCCGTCTGTTCGTTCCAACCCCCGTCATAAAGTTCAAAATTCTCACCGCGCGTCCGACGTTAAACTTGAAAGATTAGTTTAAACTAACTCCACCGCGTTCCCTAAATATCTGCAAACCAAAACCATCGGGCTTATACATAGTGCAGTGCATCTAGATAACAAATAGCCTAAGTAGTGAGTGCAAACCTAGTGCTGGAGGTAGAAACAGCCGAGTAGAGTACAACATACAGGAGTAACCACGCTGCGCGCTGCCTCAATTACTGACGACACAGCAGCCCAAGCAGAACTCGGTGAGCTCTTTCCATTATCACTGCTTACTTAATGTCAATTCGAAATTTAACTGTTAAATGCCTCAGATATCCGAGTTGAAAAGCTATAAAGATCAGATCAGATAAGCACGTGCCTAGCAACAGACCTCGTCAGGTCCTCGGCAAATTGCACCTCAAACATTCCCCCGACCTCTTTAAAACCGCCACAATTAGGTTCTATACCTCTACGAAGGATCTGTACCTAATCTAGATGCACTAATCAACTCCAAAAAAACACCCACGCCCTAATAAACTAAGAAAGAGTATTAAAAGCAGATTTTTGTATATTATAAACTTTACTTCACTAATAATTACATCGCTAAATCACAAATCAATAGTCCTACACCTTTTCTTTTATTAAACTGACCGAAGCGCATACATACATAAATAACCCCCACGAACGACGAACAGCTATATTCGAGTTCGACGCCAGAAACAACGGGGCCAAGAATTCCAATTCAAAAACGCGGTCTTTTTGCTTCGCAAACACCTGGCAAAGCAAAATCTCATGGCTCTTTAATTGGTGAACCTAAACCTAACATAAACTACTACCTATTACCACGCGCCCAACACAACTCCTAAAATACATACACACATTATACTATCACTTCCAACGCAATTCACAGAATCTTGATGAAGCTTGGGTATAAGACATAATCAAACAAAAATATTCTTTGTTACAACCCACTTACAGCAAAGCACATGGTCAGTCCGGCAAACACCCCGTTTTATTGCCAACTAAAGCAGCTCGACACAAAAAAAAAACCCTTGTTAGAGCACTTACGCAACAGACCATTTTTTTACCTAAAGCGCACCGCTTCTTCGAACGAAATCACATCTGGCAGCCACAAGTCACCAAAGAGAATCTGCCAAGCCATATAACAATAGCAATTAAGTAGTAGAAAGTTGACGCAAGTTTGAAAGTCAGGACATCCATCACAATAGATAACTACCTTTTAAGTCACACCGGAGCACAAAAAAACACAGCCGGTGTGCATTAAAAACAAACACATATAACAATAAGTAAAATACCTAGCAAAACACATAAACACCCTCGACAACACCATCCACTAATAACCTAGACTTTAAGCTCTCCCCACAGCGCGCCTCTAGATAGCAGGACACGACAACAATCAACAAACATGGAAAGCAAGATGGCAATAAAGAATATACCCGGAGATGGTAACTGTCTTTTTCGAGCTATCGCCCACCAAATCAACGACTTATTTGGATTAACGTTTGATCATCAAGCAATCCGCAGAGACCTCGCACGATATGCCGATGAAAACCAACATGACCATACAATGCGAAATGCGATCATAAGCAATATTGATGTCAACAAGCCAACTTATATCTGCAGCAGAATACTACAGCATCAATGTAAAAGTATTTCAAGGCACCCCACTAAAAGAAATAATACACTTTACCCCTAAAACACCCAGCGACGCGGTAGGCACCATAGGCCTGGTCTATAGTCACAACCACTACGATTGTTTTGAAAACCACCTGAGTGTAAACACGACTAATAACACACAACTCACGCGAGCAGAAATAAACCTAAATACCGGAACGCCAGAGGAGATAGCAGACGCAACTGGATACCGACTGTCACGACCTAGGGCGCACCACCCGGTTCACAACCCAATATATAGAACTAACGTGGCAACGTGGAACCTAAGAAAAAATCAGATATTGAAACGTTACTAGAATCGAAATCAATACACATCGCATGCTTACAAGAAACTCACCTGAAAACCGGAACTCACGAATCCGAAAACTGCAAATGAAGTCTAAGCGGAAATAACTCCAACAGAGGTCTGGCCATCCTTATTAAGAAAAACAGCGGGCTTAAAATTAACTGGACAAAAACCAATTTGAACAACATGGCAGCGTCAATCGACGTTGATAACAAAACAACATTACACGTCGTCACAACACACTGGTCAAACGAAACATCAGCAGCCACAAACGACCTGTCACGCCTACTCCGATTAATAAAACTCAAGCCAAAAAACTCGACCCTAATCGTTCTAGGTGACTTCAATGCACACATCGGGTATAAAGATGCAAAAACGCGACGCAACCATCACCAAATGGGTAAAAACCTATAACACCCAAACAGCAACAGTAACGGGGAAATACTCACTGACCTAATAAGAATCGAGAAATTCCGATTGGAAACGTCATTCGGCCGAAGTAGCTCTAAAGTAACCTGGCAATCAGGCAGTAGAAAGTCACAAATAGACCACATAATGACCCAAAACAAGAGCTCATCCAACTTTAGCTTCATCAAAGGCCAGCACACGCCGTTATCAGATCTAAAATCATATGGGGTTAACTGAAACCACAAAAAACTAATAAGACCAACATAAATAAAACCTCCCGAGATAAAACCTCAGACGAATCACAATCCTTCAACTACAAGACATTAGACTACGACATGCTCCAAGATAAAACTACAAAAAAGAAATAACAAAACATCGCACAAGAATTGGCAATGGTCCAGAAACGTACAAAAGAAAGCCCACTCCAATGGCAAGAAATCACGGAGATAATGAAAACCTCAGCGAAAAGAACAACCAAATTTCATCCAAAGTACTCAAAAAAACGCAGAGTAGCGCTAGCAAAACTGCAACAAGCAAAATTCAGGAAAAATCTACGCCCAAGTGACGTAACACGAATAAACAACCTCAGATAATGCAGACGAAATCTACAAAGAATCGAATCAACAGAAGACGAAAGGGAATGCAGAATATTCTTTAAGGGGCTAGAAATTACCCATCCGTCAAGGAGGATGAAAATCACCTACGACTTCTACAGAAGACACAAGCTCAAGGCAAGCCAAAAATCAAAAAACACGTTTATTCCAATGTCCAAATGGGAAGAAGAGCTTGCTAAGTCAGAGGGCCCAAGCAATGAGCAAGTAAGCGACGAAGACACAAGACACCTAGAACCGGAGCCCACGCTAGATGAAATAAAGGATATTATTCAAAGAATGCGTAATAGTACGGCCCCTGGAATAGATCAAACGGTGACTGAGCTATTTAAATCAAATCCAGACGAACTCACCAACCAAATATTAACGCAAATGCGGGCAGCGTGTACAACGAATACCCTGCCGGAGACTTGGACACAATCAATCCAAGTACCGCTACCAAACACAACGAACCCAAAATCTATAAATGACTACAGACGAATCTCTATCTGCGGCACGGGATACAGGACCTACGCTAATCTACTACTACTGAGACTGGATGAAACCATTGACGACCTCGGAAGCTACCAGGCAGCATTTCTGAAAAACAGATCTACCGACGACCGCATGTTTACTCTATGCCGAATTCTAGACGAGGAATGGAGAGCAGGAAAGAAAACTTTTGTCCTAGCAGTCGACCTAGAAAAAGCATTCGACACAAATACCTAATCTCAACGCCATGAGGGACATATTATGCACTGAACAAACAAGGCGCTAACCAATCGTATAGTTAAAGCCACAATGAACGAATCTACCTGCATCAAGTAGTTTGGACAACGTAACCAGGTGGATCAATAAAGGCAAAGGCGTCAAGCAGGGTTGCCCTCTCTCACCGCGACTATTCACCATCGTAATGGACGACGTGTTCAGAACACTAGAAGAAGAACTGCCCTTCGTAAAACTCAACCAAGACGAGGAAATACAGTTACCGATTATCTTAGCTTTTGCGGACGACGTGATTATTGTATCGAACGGCCTCCAACAACTAAATGAGATATACGCGAAGGCCAAAACCTTATTCGAATCAGTGGGACTAAAGGTGAACGAGACAAAAACAAAACTCCTAGAAGAAGAAAACAACAGAAACTTCATTAACCTCACCGGGACAACAGTTACTGCAGTGAACGAAATCCGCTACTTGGGTACCTACATAACCTCCTCCCTCAGCAGAAAAAATACGATCAACGCACGGTGCAAGCAAGCGGTAAGAAATGCAAAAGTACTCATCAACTTCATCAAGGATATGCAATACTAAGACATGAACCCCTCTGAGTGGGCAGAACTTGCATCAGACAAGAACAAATACATCACGGCAGCCCAATAAATCTACCAATTACAAGAAACCGAAAGCGAATCGGAGGATGAAGGTCAGACCAACGAACAGGAAACGTGATACTCCGACGGCTATCCGGTGAACACGACAAGCAAAGACGCCAACGAGAGCACGCGACAACTCACCAACGCTCATCCCCGACGCTCTACCCCACCTCACCTAACTTCCAATATTGGCTCAAGGTTGCATAATCGGCTGATTGTGGTCGACCGGTTGCGGCTAGTCGGCCCTCCTATCCCATCCCAGAGCGTGTCACTCCTTATAAATCTGTGCCCCCTGGTGTATCCGGCTTGTCCGGGTCAGGCTACGACCTGGCTGGGTGTGGTGCCTATGTTCATGTTCATGTTCAACTGAAAATGCCGCCGTAAATTAATCTCAATCTAAAAATTCCTTACATTTCGTCCTGGCTTTCAGAATATTGTCACGGAACCAGAAAAATCTTGGTCCGAGCGCCGTCGCCATTAAAAATCTGTCGAAGCTGCAGCGAGCGTCAGTTGGGGCAGCAATTACTGTCAATCATGTAGATGCAGGGACTATTTTCATATTTTTTCCGAAGCACGTTGCACTTTGAGCCGTGCTCATTATGCCAGCGGAACAGCGAGTAAATGTGAAGTTTTATGCTGTTAACGTGGTTTTTCATTGACGTGTTATTATATTTAGAAGTAGAAGTTGCGGGCATCTTCGTATGAGTAACATTTTTTTGCTATGGAGACCTGCTGGACCAGATAGGTTTTTTTTCGAAGCACGTTACATTTTGAGCCGTGCTCATTATGCCAACGAAACACCGAGTAAATGTGAAGTTTGATGATATTGTTAACGTGGTTCATTGGGTAAATTAGAATTATTTTTCGCACAATGTTTTATTTTGCAGAAGTGTTGTTTTGTAAAAATGATTCTTCTCTGAAACCGTCTAGTAGGGTAAATCGCCAATTACTGGCCACCGTTCAATAACTGGCCACCTTATACTAAAAATGAACTCTGTTTACCTGCAAACTGAATTCATTTTAGTATAACGTGGCCAGTTATTGAAGGATGGCCAGTAATTAAAACCTTATACTAAAATTAATTCTGTTTGCAGGTGAACAGAGTTCATTTTTAGTATGAGGTGGCCAGTTACTGAACGGTGGCCAGTAATTGGCGATTTACCCTATCTGGGATTATTATAAAACAAACCTAATCATTAAGATGATATATGCAAGAATTATGAAAAATGTATGACCACAGGAATAAAAATTCTGCGAAGTGAAAATTCGGCGAAATTAAACGCAACAAATACAAAAATAATTCTTCGAAAAGGCAGTATACCATTTCATTGACACGTTGTATTTAGAGCTAGAAGATGCAGGCACCTTTGTACGCGTAATATTTTTTTATCGTCGGAGTGGGCCAAAAGGTATCATATAACCATCTTTGGATGACTAGCAAATGTACCAAAATTGGTTGAAAATTGTCGAGTCGTTTCGGCGTGATGGGAGGACAAAAGACCAACAGATGCGGCCAGACTGGCATGACGCCACGCGCCCATACAAAACAAAAGACGATCCTGCATCTCACTATTAAGATTTTTTCCTGAAATCATCTCCATAGAAAACGTATTTTCAAAGCAAATCCAGAATGTTAAAATAGTTTAGATACTTTCTTAAGGTTATAATTGGTTAAATATACCAGTTTTATCAATCGTGTGTATATTTAATCATCACTTTATTTTGAATTTGTTATAGTATTATGGTAAAATGATCAATTCAGAGCTTAGATTATTATAGAAGATTATATTTGTTGATTCACCAGGTCTAACCCTTCTGTCCTTGCACCAGTGACCTCTCAAAATACTTATTATCGAAAGGTATTCCATTAATTACAGTCATACGAAGCGTGTGATTTGAAAACGGGTGATCCGTGAACTAAATGTCACCAAGTCTTTCACGTAACGTAACCCTTGGTCTGAGCCACAGTAGTTAGTTTGAAACGCAGTAGGGAGAAAGTGCTATGAAAGGGACAGGTTATGAATGGGACAAATTCAATTTACCGCGGCAGAAACCAAGTATCTAGTAGATTTTTGTTGTATAGAATATCGACATTGTCTATGAGTCAGTGTTGCCAAAATGCAGAAAACAAAAATCTACTACTTGGTTTCTGCCGCGGTAAATTGAATTTGTCCCATTCATAACCTGTCCCTTTCATAGCACTTTTCTCCTATCGACACTTATTTCATATCGCGATGACGGTAAATTTCTACGTTTGGTGTATGGTATTAAATATCATTGTGTCAGCCGTAAAAAAATCAAATTACCGGGGTATCGGCATCACGCCGCGGTTGAGCATAATTTGCTTTGTCCTCGCATCATGCCGAAACGGCTTGACAAGTTTTACCCATTTGGTACAGAGATAGCTGGACATCCAAAGATGGTTATAGGATGAACGGGTAAAAACCCGACAACGACGGTATAAAAAAATACGCTTACGAAGTTGCGGGAAGGTGCTCTAATCTTAAATGAAATCATGAAATCTTCTTCTACATTCGTAAAGTAAATTTTAAAGTTCAATCCGAAATACCATGAAACTATTTCACTTCCCTGTTAAAGGCCAGTTTCAATTATGTTCATTATTTAATGACAAACTCAAACCACTTATGTATTGTGAGCTATCGATCGCTCAGAAGCAATTACAGGCAATCATGCAAAGTGACTTGGAACTTGGCACTGTTTACTAGAATCTAGCTTTAATCATCGACGAAGTCAGTTGATGCGTGTCTTAAGGCTCGTTTGCATAGACAGGACAGGAAACATAAAGCTAATCGTGAATAGAAAACACTCATACGTGGTGGTGCAAACATGTTCTCATAGATGGCGCTAGGTTAAATAAACTACTTTTTAACTACCTTTTAAAAATAAACTAGGTAGAGATCAAAACGGATGGAAAAATTGAAAACGTACGTACAGTGCGTCTTCGGTCGAAAGGTTATGACGTTGGACCGGTAATCCAAAGATACCGGGTTCGAGTCCTGGTGTGGACCGCTTATGAGCTTAATTTAATTTTTCAATGCGTGTTGATGTTGATCTTTGGATCTGAAAAGCAAAAAAAATATCGGCCAAGTGCGAGTGGGACTCGCGCACGAAGGGTTCCGTACCATTATCTGTAACTTTGTTGTATGGGAGCCCCCCTTAAATATTTATTTTATTTGATTTTTAGTATTTGTTGTTATAGCAGAAATAGAAATACATCATCTGTGAAAATTTCAACTGTCTAGCTATCACCGTTCTTGAGATACAGCCTGGTGACAGACGGATGGACGGACGGACAGTGAAGTCTCAGTAATAGGGTCCCGTGTTTACCCTTTGGGTGCGAAATCCTAAAAATATCTGTAAGTAATAACATATTATTATTTTTCTGTGAAAAGATTTTCTGCCATAAATGAAATGATCCAGCTAAGATTTCTAAAATCAAGGTTAAGAATCTGTTATTTCAGGTAAATAAAATGAAACACAAATCAAAAATTGCCAGTAACATTTTTTTTGTATATAAAAAAAATAGTAACGTTGCCTCTTGTAGACCGTTTTTTTTTATATAAAATAAGATTGATTGTTTTTTATTTGTTAGTACCTACCTACGTACCTATATGCTAATGTATTTTGGTGGCAATAAAGCGTATTTCTATAGTAAGTATTGTCATTTCTACCTGTTAAACAAAAACTGGAAAATTGTACTTATACATTTTATGAAATTGTATAGTATGATACAAAATAAAATCATTAAAAAGATACCACTACTTTGTCAAAGGCTAGATTCAAGCCAGTTAGGTATTGTGAGCTATCGATCGCTCAGAAGCAATTAAAGGCAATCTTGCAAAGTGACTTCAAACTTTGAACTGTGTTGAGGGCAGTGCCTTAACTCGGTATAGAATCTAGCTTTAATATTAGACTAAATCAAATTTTATTATTCCTTTATTATTCCTTTTATGACCCCTTTTTTTATATTGTATTTTAGGTTATTTAGAGTAAGGTTTTATAATTTTTTTTTTATATTTGTTTTAACTTTTAGATTTGATTAAATATTAATTAAATATAAAATTAATACAGTAAATTTACTATAAAAAATTATATTTTCTCAAACATGCAATGAAATATCGGCATTACGTTCGTTATAACAGGCTTCGAAGTACGTTTCGGCCGGATTAACTCGATAGAACCGTGAAGGAATTTCATACAAAATTGAAGGCGTAGGCCGGGGAGTATATTTTTTTTAAAATATGGCGTCTGTGTTCGCCGACACTAACAGGCTAAACTGCTGAATTTTTTTTTTTTGAGTGGTATATTTTTTATTTCATTAATATATATATATATATATATATATATATATATATATATATATATATATATATATATCATCATCCGGCAAGCCCTTTTTTCCCGGCGTCTACAGTAATGTACTATAAAATCAAGCTTGAAAACGATACGATACAAACTGAAAATTGCCAGCTTTATAAAACCATTACGGCCCCATAAAGTCGACTATCGAGTTAATAACTTTAACTATTATAGTTATTTTACGTGGAATAATTTTGGGGTTGATAACGCTTTGCAGCTGGTCATTTAAGCCAGATTAAACAAATAGTCAAGCATAGTGTCATTGTTCTCTGTTTGTTATTATTCGTATTAATAGATATTTATTCCAATTGGGTGGTAAAATGTTTAGGGGAGACTGAGGGGCTTTGAAACAGAAGTAAATTGAAACAACGTAAATTCCTCGGATCTACATCCGTTAGCAAAATAAGGACGTACACTCAGGGCGGTGGCTTTCTAGGTCTCACCATCATTGTACAATTAGTAAAAATCCGTCCAGCCAAATTGATGTGAGGCGATAAGCGAAGAGATATCATGGTTGTAATAAACATTTATGCGGAACATGCATAGCATAATGCCGTAATATATTCCCGCAATCTATCTATTGTCCTCTTCCCATATAAATTTTATTTTCAATACAATTTAAGAAATTTGTTATTAGTACCGCAAAACTACCCAAATATAGTCTAGTCCTTACAACTGTGGTCCAATTTAATCCGAAAATTACTCGTTAATATTATGTCAACTCTAATTAATAGTAGTTTATGTGACTGTACATAATGAAGGGTATTAAACACGAGTGTGGGTTTATGAAACGCGCCGAAGGCAAGTTTCATAATAACATCACACGAGTGATTTAATGCCTAATTATGTACAGTTACATACACTACTTTATCTAGCCACATATCATAGGCCTCCATGATGCATTCAGGAGTCGCACATTACGACAAATATTACCCGATACTGGCGGTAATGAAGTTTTCTGACAGCTGTCATAGTTTTTTTTAATTCAGAGACAAACTAGAGTTGGCCCCAACTATCATATCGTTCGATATCTTACTAACGTGCGACATTTGTCTAATTTGATGCAAATTGACAAATCATTTCGAACTAAACGTCATCTCGACTGATATTAGAATAGAGGTCAAATCAAATTTCTTTGTTTTTCAAAGATGTTCGAAATTTGAATAAATAATATTATCGAAATCGATGTTATTATTTAGCAATAATAACATTTCTACAGATAGGTAAGAAATGTGTTCTAATAAAACAATCTATTTTTATGGTGGTCATAATGTGCGGTTCTTGAACGCATCATGGAGGGTTTATGATATTTGGATAGATAAAAACGTATAAAATCACTGAAAGAATATGGATTTTGATAAAAATAAACGAGTTTTGTTTTGGACCATACTTGGATAATTGGGCTATAGTAGGGTAGTTTTACGGTAGTATAAGAGGTTGATCCTCGAAATCTTTAGCAACGTTGGTCCTAAAATCATCTACCCTAACATCTTTGTCCTAAACACTTTTGACCTAAAATTCGAAATCGTTATCGTCGTTCGTATCGTTAGAACAAATGAGTAAAATAAAATATTGGGGCAAATAAGTATAAGGATTTAGGACATTTAAAATTAGAACAAAAAATATAAGAGCACATGCAAAAATATTAGGCAAATTGACGACGCGTTTGGCTCGGTTTGTAGACACCTGCCTACTGAGCCGGCGGTCCCAGGTTCGAATCCCGGCCAGGGCAAATATAAGAAAAATAGTTTTAGGGATGCCGATATAGACCCGTCGCATAGATATTAAACATTATTCATTCAAATCATAGAACGCCCTGTCACCACAGCTCCACACCACGCCAAAAGCCATACAAATTGCTCATGATTTTGTAATAAACTGCAACGAAAATTTACAATGTAACATGAAAACCCTTTCACGATGAAATAACACTGGCTCAAAGTTGCTCCAAAGTTTATTACGAATTCTGCAAATAGCCTGAATATTAGAATTCGAAAACAAAACCAGATAAAACTAGTTCTAACAATAACATTCGAGGCGGCCAATTTCCATGTTTGGTTTATAAATCATTGACTAGTAGTACCCTGTTCAAATAAATGTCATAAAATATCAATTTTATTTATACCCGCGTATTTTTATAACAGTTATACGTATAGAAAACTAGCGCTGCTAAAGGCCTTATCACACTTGCGATTTGCGAGCGAGTTTTCTAAATACAAATAAGCGTCACGTAGTTCTGCCATCTCTAATTTCGCCGAACCCGGACAAAGACTAAAAAAACCCTGGACATTTGGCGTAAATCGCATTTTATCCCCGGACTTGTCCGACAATAATACAGTTTAAAAAAAATCGCTTTATTTTTCATTCACATAAAAAATTACCGGGTTTTCCGCGGATACTTATTGAAAACCCCCCCGGTCTGCCCCCGGACGGCTTCCAAACTAGGACTAATCCGGGGAAACCCGGACGGATGGCAGCCCTAGTCGCGGCGAACTCGCTGTGTGATCGCCTTCATACAAAATTCGCTCGCAAATCGCATGATAAGGCCCTAAGGGTTAGTATGCTCTCTCAGTATCTCCGCATATTTATTTTTAAACAATGTATTACACGTGTGCCACTAGATTTGGCTCGTCAAGTTGCACGGGTATGTGTAGGGGGGATCTCTTTCTTTGCGTTATTGGCGACGAAAGGAGTAAATTCGGTATGTTTTTTATCCAGGCATATCTGAGCCCACAATAGACGAAGTAGTGGGTTGAAAAATAGCCCAACAGGCTAGTTTTCTACTGTCCCTACGAATCGTATTCGTTGTCGCTAGCGAGTAGGTACGGGCACGTTAACTCATGGTAAGGCTTCAGAAGTGGGATGGCAAGATAGTGAAAGGAGCGAACGCTAGTAAATCTTGGCTGCCTTCGTCTCCGGCGAGGCGACCAATAAGTCGTCATAAGTTGGAAGCTGTCACAGCCACACTGCAGTGGCGTAGCCGCTACTTTTTATTAAATTTTAAAGTTCATTCGATAAAAGATTATTTCTACAATAGAATAGGAAAACAACTTTCGGCACTTAATCTTATGAACTTTTATTTTCTTTATAATATTCTTAAAATTTCAATATAATTATTAGCCACATCGTCGCCTAATACCCATAGTAGGTACAAGATTTGCTTAGTTTGGGACTAGGTCGATTTGTGTAAGATTGTCCCTTAATATTTATTTATTTGCATCTTTCATATGATTGATATATTGCCAATTGACTTATGAATAGCTTGATGTTGTAAATCAATGGGAATGTTGATTGTATTATAAGTGTGAGGGGAATATATTTGTGTAGCGTGGTTTGTGTTAAAAGACTCAGGAAACTAAATTTATCAGGAGTTTATTATTAATCCATTTGTTTACAAAATTACGTTCGTAAGTATTTTTACAACTGATATTGTAGTCAAAACAATCAGAAACGTTGCTAGTACAAATAGAAATAGCAACATGTTCAAGATTACTTGGACAAAGTTCTTTAGGCCAGTATATCATAGACGCACAAAAGGTTTTATGTCCAGTATAACAATAATAATTTTAATAAAAACAACTTTATATACTTCAACTTATTACCTTTTATTTTCTTTATAATATTCTAAAAATATATGTATATAATTAACTACATATTTTATGTAGTTGATAGATTGCCAATTGACTTGTGAATTGCTTGATACTGTGAAATTGTGAATCAATGGTAATGTTGATTATTTTGTAGGTGCTCTTGAATCGGTTTGTTAAAATATTTTTGTAAGAGAATTTCCATGATTGCCAATTGACTTGTGAATTGCTTGATACTGTGAATCAATGGTAATGTTGATTATTTTGTAGGTGCTTTTGAATCGGTTTGTTAAAATATTTTTGTAAGAGAATTTCCATTAAATAGATTTCACAAATTATCATCAGAATTTAAACAATAATAGTCGATTTAAGCACATTCAAATAGTATTAAGCAAACGAATCTGAAATTCAAATATGGCTCGAGTTCCGCCGAAAACCTCCGACTTTTCCAATTCACTATAGCAACTAATTAAAACTTTAGTTTAATCCGAGATTCCCATTATACTTTCAGGAATAGCGTCGGGTTAACCTAGAAGTGTTGCAAAGGGGGGTTGGAAATATCTCACACCGTCGTTAAGCTAAATGGCGATGAATGAATCTCGTTGTGGTTTTCAGAAACGGATAGCCTTGAGTATAATGCGAGGTATGCACAGGAAAGTTAGTCTTGGAGTGTAGCATTGGCCGAGTGGTAGGTATGCATGGATACAAATTAATGCCGTATGTATTGTGAGGATTTGGTGGAATTTTTCAAAAGAGCCACCAAAATTAGAGTTTACTTAAATGAATAACACCTAAAACGGATAAGTTCGTCTTTCTATAATATTATTTAGGTAGTATTTATTTTAAGAAAAAGGGTTAAATACGCCGAGTAATAATGCACATAGATGAGGAAAGTTGGTCTAGTATATATATTATATAGCGACTGGTTAGGCGAAGGGGTGTTATATCGCCACTTCGGAAATCTCTCCGTGATAACTGTGAGATAATGATTTTATGGAACTAGGGTCAGGGCTCCTCAATACAAAAAATGTGAAATCCGTTCGGTGTAAGACCACTATCACAAGTTTAACTTAGGGCGTCGAAAACAGTGACTTAAATTGCTTCCTCATTGTCCTAAATCGGGCTTATTTAGCCTTTTGACAGTAACGAGCTGATATCTAACTGGCTGCACTTAATTGGATTTGTATTGGAAATATTGGTTCGGATACTTCGAATCTTTTACAATTTAACTTGTGGCTAATATTCGTATTTAAACAAAATGAAGTAGTAGAAAGGCATTAACAATGATCGGCACGGGTCGTGAAAAATGCTTGTTGTAGACATATTTCTCTATGATCACACATGTTTCTTAACATTTATTATCATTGTTACTATAACAGGACCGTTGTGATTTATTGATATATGTTTGAAACCTACAGTTATAATTTTTCATTGATAATTTTTGTTTCAAAAACTACTCGAATCGAAATTGACAAAATTCACGCAGAAAACTGTTTTTTTGATATTATTTTCGACTGCACTTAATGAAACCATGAAATAGCTGAACTATTTAGAAGAGAGTACAGTATTATTAACTTTAAAAAGTTGGTTGAAATTATCAATATAAATGAAAAAAAAAATGTAAAAGGCCTCTTAACGTTTCTTTATCCTCTATCGTCACCTAGAAACTTCATTAGACATGAAGTTGTGAACTATTCGCACCACTTGCGCGAAACTTCGCTCAGATCCCATTTGCATCCATTCATTATGATTAAAAGTAGGTACATGAATAAGTGCATTTACTTGCGGTAATAAAGTATTCGTTTAATAATGAGAACTTATGTGTAATCTTGGTTGTAGGATGATTTCGTTAACTAGTAATTAAGATGCCTCTTTAATTAAAGAGACAAATAAATTGGTGAAACGACAGTCAATTTAACGTCTAGAGCCGAGTCCTCATACGTACACGGCTATACCCTTAATTTTTTTTCCATTCCAACCTCCATCTCCACCCTTTTGAAATAATTCGAAAAACTGACTCAAATAAAAATTATATTTACTTATCGAACCTATTTACAAAATTTCTTGAGAATCGGTTGAGAAATGTGGCCTATAGGCAAGAATAGACGAAAATCTGGACATCCGAACGTCCGGACATACGAAAGATACTTTAGTACTGAAGCTTTGGTACTGAAGCTGAAACAGAGACGTTTCGCTCGCTCGTCAATAAATATGGCTCTCTTGCGCGTCTTTTAATTGATTTTTATATTTTATACTACGACGGTGGCAAACAACCATGCGGCCCGCCTGATATTAAGCAGTTACCACCGCCTTTGGATGCTTGCGACGCCAGGAGTATCACACGCTCGTTTTCGACCCTTTAAGAACCTATTTATTCCCCTCTCGAACCGCGTGCTGTAGCCCCCGGGGAAAACCTCGGCAGGGAGCTCATTCCACATGCAGAGCGACACGGTAGAAAATTCCTCTGGAACCGCACAGTTCTCGACCATTTAGGCTCCAGTGAGTGAGGATAAGCGTCTTGATAATACATAAATTACTAATAGGTAAAGTGGCTTGTGTAGGCTATTAGCGCAGTTCGCGGTGCGCAGTGGCCTCTTGGTACTTTACAGAAATTCCTCTAACAAAGCTAAAATGTTGCTAACGTTATTTATACGAACCACGATCTAGACAACGGGTAATTAGCGTACAAAGGATACAACTAAGTACATAAATTGCAGTAACATTTACATTAATGGAATTTAGTTCGATGATTTAAAAGAGCAAAATCTGCACTTTTAAACATAATATAACATTACAACGCCTGCATGAATTGGCATTGACAAGTTGACTTTTGAAAGAATATCTTCGAGTGCTAATTCGAGTGTACCTTGAAATATCGTCAAATAAGCGATCTCTTATGTATAGTAATCATCTTTAATTGTCGTTATAGCGCGAAGTCTGCGATCTGAGCTTCATAAAGTGACATTTCACGTTACTAACGATCAAGTTAAGTTTGCGCCTGGTATCGGGAATCGCATATAAATGAGGCGTAAACTTAATGCAGCCAGGTTGAAAAAGTGGAGCCCAGGTATATCGCCACTTCGGATATCGCTCGAGATATATTTACTATGGAATTAGGGCCCTGATCATTTTAAAGAATTCTAATTATGCATTACTCGCACCTATCATTTGAGTTATATTGCTATGGCTTGTCGTCTTGAAATTTTCACTTATCCAAAATAATAAAGGTGTACTGTTACTGGGAATAGAACATGTCGTTAAAGTAGATAGTACAGACAGTGCGAAGATTTAAGGCATTATCTCAAGACACGTTGACCTTCACTGAAGGATCACATTTAATCTAGAATCTCTTAATTATTAATTAATCTCTTAATTATTACGAGTACTTGTATTGTGTTTAATTGTATAAACTTACAAATGTATGAAACATGTAAGTAATGTCTAATTTTTTTATGTGGTAACACCACAATTTTTATTTAAACCATTAATACAAAGATCAAAGCTTAATGTAAAATTGATTGAAAAAGGAACTAGCTGGACCGTTAATCCAGAGGTACCGGGTTCGATTCCCGGTTTCTTCCATCAGGTAGCTCCCTTTGCAATTTTTCTTTTAGCTTTGATCTCTGTATTAATGGTTTGTATAAACTTAACTAATTTCTCTATAGAAACCAAAGATTAATTAAATTGGCTAGTACCCAGCCAAGCCATAAAAATAAGCAAAATATTATGAAAGGAAGTAAATGGAAAGAAAGTATTCCCTCAAGACTTACGGGCTAGGCTTACAGCTTGCTTGCCTATTTATAAGGTATCGCTTATATCTTTAAGTATTACAAAACAAGCAGGCCTTGGAATAATTAATTACTGAACTGTATTACTGTAAGTATAGGCCACAAGGGCACATGTTGAGTTTACCGGCATTTCACAAGAAGAGACTACTGTTGAGATGAAACGCCGAAAGACTTAATTTTTTTTTCAGAAAACGTATTTAGGGTCGATTTCAAAAAAATGTACATAGTTAGAAGCTTAGTTAACAAAGAATCACGATCGCTTCCTTTGTGTGACGAAAGTAAGTCATACAAAATGTATGGGTAACTTTTGTCACACAAAGGAATCAATTAAGTTTTGTTTTTGACTAAAGCCCTTACCTATGTACAATTTTTTTGCAATCGACCCATATACACATGAACTTAACCTAATTATTCGTATTAATATAACCTGCCTATCTTAAGAATTTAGGTTTATAAGTGTGTAGTCCTCAAAGAAAACATATTAAAAGTGTGCCTATAAAATAATAATATCGATAAAAATAGATATATTCTAAGTAATAAATGGCTTGGGTTCTTTGGGTGGCGCAGCGGTTCCAACCTTATATTGTCGATATACCATTTTTTTTTTTATTTATATAAAAACCGGCCAAGTGCGAGTCTGAGTCGCGTACCGAGGGTTCCGTACAAATACTTATCCCATGGGGTTAAAGTTTGGTATTGTATACCCCTTGCATATTTATTTTATTCTTTTTTAGTATTTGTTTTTATAGCGGCAGCATAAATACATCGTCTGTGTAAATTTAAACTGTCTAACTATCACGGTTCATGAGATACAGCCTGGTGACAGACGGTCAGATAGACAGCGGAGTCTTAATAATAGGGTCCCGTGTTTTACCCTTCGGGTACGGAACCCTAAAAAACGCGGTGGAATGCAGGATGACGTAATTAGATTTCATAAGTATTGTTTTCAGCACCATCTGTCGGCCGGAACATCTTTGTGTACTAAGAAGATGGAACAAGGATAGTAGCATACTTCTTACTCAACTTAGGTAAAATAAGAAGGCAACGTTGACGAAGTTGTGGGCATCTTCTACTAGTCTAGCAAAAAAGGCGTCGGCTAGTTTAGGACACAGTTTCAAATGTATAATTCCTATAGATGGGTACATATCATTAATACGGTAACCCAGAACCAGTTACCCTAAAGCGCAAACGAGTAAATAAATAGAACCTTAAAATTTAATTATGCGCCATGTTTGCTATGATCCAAGTTTTGCGTCAAAGTTAAGTTGTTAAAGGAGCGCGTGACGGCCCGCGGCGGTTCAGTACCCTTACCACGAACCAGGCCACGTGGTCCGATCGTCCGATGAGTATTTTTATTTTTACTGTTTGTTCGATTGATCGAACTCTAAAGATCTCGTAGTTCGATTAGCGAACCACTTGACGTTTACATTTCCTTGTAGTCCAATCACTCGGGTTATGAGGTCGGTTTTTATTCCTGTTGGTTCGATTGAACTATTTTAAAGACTTGACTAATTTTGTGAGTCCTCCTAATGATTCAGAGTCATTACTAAACCTTGTTATTTGAAACTGGCATTTGATTAAGGGTCATTCTTGAGAATCTAATTCTTCATGTGATTCCCTTGGTGATTTTTATTTTTATATTTTTTTACCTATTTGCTAGAAAATATGAAATTGTATTTAATTTTACGCAGATTTATCAAACAGGCACCACTTTTGGTCAATTTGATACAGAAATATACCACTTTATGTTTTCGCCGCCAGGGGAATAAGAAAATATGACATGGGAATAAGAAAAACGCCAAAGGAATCATAAAAATAAGTACAGGGGAATAATATTCAGATCAGTTTTTCTTAAATAAATAAAAAGTTTTACAAAGTGTAAGGTTACAAAAATTCACAGTGTTTTATTCGCATTAATTGGCAATTTTCTTAATAATCGAACCACCGTCGTAGTATAAAAATGGCTGGGAATAAGCATCTTCTCTTGAATTCAGCTCAAAATTATTTGAGAGCTGCTGTACCTAAATGGAATAAAATTCTAAATCAATGATTCAGTCATCTGCAACGCGAATTAAAGGGAAATTTATTTCCTTTTCATGAAAACGCAAGAAAACTGTGATTCCCTTGTTCGAAATTAGAACCAGAGGAATAAGAAAAAAGTATGTTTCTTGTCGATTCTGCCGAAACTAAAATTATTATAAGAACAACTATTAAGTCAACACATGCAGGCATTCATGTAGTTTTCTTTTTACTAAACACTATGTACCTATTGCAGATATACAATTTTATATAAAAATTCAAGGGAATCAAAATCATAGTGAACCAAAGCCAAGTGAATCATATATTAGCCTTCATAGCTAAGAATTCTAGCAACTAGTCGCGACCATTACCCGCATATCTGGAAGCGTTACTGACGTTTGCCAAGCCCGGCCATTGCAACTGGTCAGATGACGTTTAAGTAGGGATGTGCGCCGTGTTGAATGAGGCACCAGAGGAATCATAGCTTAGCCCTGGACAAACCTTTAACATAGATTTTTTTTTAAATTACGATACACACAGCAACCATATTTTTTCTTCTAAATAAATAACTTATATTCTAATAATTTAACTCAATTATATACATTATTTCAATTCACAACATGTACTTTTTGGGGTAGTTTGTTCAAAAAATGGCGAATGGACGCACCAAGGGAATAAAGTTTTATGTGTTTAATATTTTTTTACAGTTAATTATACTTAACTTAAACAAAAAATAAATCGTGCTCCAGTTAGATTAGGTCCTAATGTAATATATAAAAAATACTATGGTCAATTATTTCAATTGTGCGGATTTTTTCTGATGCGATGTCAGTTCAAATGTCTAGTGATATCAATGTCGCTCATTAAATTTGTTCTTTTAACGTTTATTCACAAATAATGTGTAATTTATTTACATTCACAATTGTTATGTAGAAATATTCCGAAACCAGAGGGTTTTCCAGTTTTTCGATGAAGAAATAATTACGGATTCGCTACGGAGAATATCTTTTCTAAAAAGCCACTTATCGTATTTGGTTAAGTATCTAGAACTAGGACCTAGGTTTTATATTTTGGAGTCAGGACCTTTATTCTTCGGCTTTAATTTTATATGTAGCGAAATAATGAACTGATAAATTATCTATGGTTCCTTACTAATATTCCATCGTATCGATCGAACCGCTAGGAAAAATATAGTTGTGTGGTCGGATAACGAGGATTTTAAATGGTCTCATGGTTCGATCGATTGAACAAAATAAACTTTCAAAATCCCATTAGTTTGATTAGTAGGACTATAGGACTTTCAGAAATCCTCATTACCCGATCAATCGAACCAACAGTAAAAAAAATATATCGTCTGATCGATTGGACAAGCCGATCGGAGCACGTGGCCTAAGGGAGCACGAGTTATCGTGACCGTACCTGCAGCTAGTGACAGGGTAAACGATTTGTATGGAGAATAGTTACTATTTTTTTGCAATAGACCCATATAATTCGTAGAACTACAGTTCTCCATACGAATTGTTTACGCTAGCGACTAGCGAGTGCGGTGACTGTAAACTAAACTCATGGTATGGGTACAGAACGTACGAGGTTAAATGGGGCTCGTACTAACGCAATCTTAACTCGCAATCAGATAACTAGAATAACTAAACTGGCTTTTTGGGTTGTAGACCTCACCAGTTTGTTTTGATATGACTGAAATTTGTCTGAAGGTTCTTGAGTGGCGACCGCGAGCCGGAATACGCATCGTTAGGATAGCGGTTAGAAGTTTGCTGCGGGCGGCGTAAGACCGATCGTTGTGGAGAACTTTGCGGGAGGTCTTTGTCCAGCAGTGGACGTCTATCGGCTGATATCAAATGATGATGATGATGAATTTTGTCTTTTTCTACATTTTCAAACACCGCAAATTAGAAATTTACGAAAATCTGAATCGAAAAAAAGTACTGCGCCTACCGCGCCGTTTCAATCTGTCCATTACGGTGAGAATAAAGCAAAAAATTCAACACCAATGAATTATTTTCCCCGCTCTTAAGGGCGTGTGCTCACATAGACTAAATTTTTCCAGCGTTCTCGTCCGAACATTCTCTCAAAGGAGTCAACTGTAGAATTTTATCAATTTCTCCAATTCTCCGCTACTCCGAATATTCGCTCGGTTCGGTTATTCCAGAGCCATGCCCTGAGGGCAGCGTTGTCAGCTACGGAAAAATCCGTAGATCTACGGAATTTGGGATCACTCGAAAATTCCGAAGTTTAATTTGTCCGAAACCATAAATATTCCGCTTTTTCAAAATTCCGAATGTGAAATAACGCGAAACACGCCATGGATAAAATTTTACGTAATATAAATCGGTTAGGTTAGGGTTATGTAATATCCCAAAAAATATCTAGATATTTTATCAGAACATGGTTTTCGGAATTATGAAAATTCGTAATGATGCATTCGGACGAATAAAATTTCGGATTATTTTAGTGTTTACCCACGGAATTTAGGCTTTGTGCCCAGACCTATGGAATTTCAGACTACTTTTATTTATCGCCAAAACATGATGGGAACGAAATGGAATGCATTTTATGTGCGAATAATGAATTGTAATCCTGGCTGAAACACTCGCAGACTAATCATACGATCTGTGTTTTATTACACACAGTTCATGCACTTTACTCAGTGATCCGTTTCGTTAATTTCATATCTTCCTGACTCAAAACGATGATTAGACTACGGACAAGGTGTTAAAAATATTGATGTTTATTGCTTTTCCACAACATTATTGCATTAGTTACTAACATTTAATTACATTTTAAGCTTAAGTATAGTCAAGTGAAGCATTGGAAATAACTCTGTACAACTACGAATTTTTCAAGTGACGATCTACGGAATTTTACAGACTTTTTCGTGTACAGGTTTTTATAAATGTCATCTGGCAACATTGCCTGAGGGCGAGCTCGTATGGAATGTACTGTAGAATCTACATATTACGATGGCCAGGGTTTTAGCCCAAAAAGATTTTTACTTTTAAGAAGTGTAATAACAGTTAGCTCTTTTTGTCATACTCATTAAACGTTTTATTTTGTTTGAGAAAAGAAAAGTATGCGTAGGAAGTGTAATACATGATTTTGACAGAAAACGTAAGATGTATAAGAATAAAAATCATAATATGAATACGTTCTCTTCAGCCATTATTTAAAGAAACTCATTGATCTTACAGCATCAGAATGTTTAGCATAACTGTGATACGCGAGTCCTCGATGCGCGATATATACTACCTGTCACTTTTCTTTCCATACCGTGTGAGCAGGACAGGTGATGTTGAGTCGCGCGACAAGCGAAAACGCGGCATGATATGCTAGCCTTGCAGAATTAACTACTCACTTGTTAAAAAAAAAACGTTTGATAATTTGTTACCAAAAATCTTTTGTTTTTTAATAACTAAAAATCATTTGTTTGTGAAATACTAGTTACAAAATATTGTGCACTGGCAAATGTAAAATATCGCGAAATTGAAGAAAACTAATGGCTTAATCATAGGTGTAGATTAGATAACAATAATCTTTTACATGAGAAAATTATACCTACTCTTGGTATGAAATTATATATCTACTTTTGAAATTGAATTGTATTTTCTCCTGTATGTTTTGTGACGTGTGCAATAAAGAGTACTTGTTTATTTATTGTTTTGTTAAATGTCCAAAGTTTAAATTACATCAGCGCTTAACATTCATTACTATAAGAAAATGTTATACAGAAAATAAACAGTAGACAATTAAATTAAAATGAAACCTTAAGTAAAAGATGAAACTAAAGAACTAAAATCTAAAGTAAATTAAATACGGCTAAAATAACTCTAAAAAACTGTGCCGTTTGAATTAATAGTAACCTCTCGAAAATAGCTAGGTAATAAATGAACATTCTAGGTCGGTAAGATTAAACCAAGAACCAATTCGGCGGGCCTGGGTTCGAATCCGGGCCAGGGCAAATATTTGTGTGATGAACTCGAATATTTGTTCCTTGGTCATGGATGTTATCTATATATGTATTTATTTATAATGTATATTCGCCATAGTACAAGCTTTGCTTAGTTTGGGACTAGGTCGATTGGTGTAACATTGTTCCTTAGTTAATATTTATTTATTTATTTAATTAAGCGACACGAAATAATAAGCTGAAAACAAAAACATCGTTTTACACAATCGCAATACTTCTACGAGTACATAGAAGAAATTTACACGTAAGCAGCGAGCAGCGAGCAGCGGCAGCGAGTCGCGTAGCAGCACGGATAGCTACCCCTGATGAAGAGGTCTATATAAGTTCGAAACATGTCGGGCCGTTCCTGTCAATTTTTACATATGGCGCTTGTTACATTACATAGTGATGTATTTTTACGTAAACTAGGTAGGTACTTGGAGTACAGACGGAATCATTGCCATAGAGTGGCGCTGATAGCGTCAGCCAACCTAAACCCATATATGATATCGGGGCTGGGCTTATGTACACTTGCTGGCGAATCAAATAGGTTAGCTCACATTATGTAAACGGTAATTTAATTAGATTAATAGGTAGTAAATCGTTTTTTTTCTAATTACTTAAATTAGTTCAATTATACTTTGTATTTTTTGACGCTGTAACTAGTGTCTGTTTTTAAAGGACCGTTATTGTACAGTGGACACAGTGGTATCCTATCTCATCTCAACTTCGTAACGTTTCGCCAAATTTTCATTTGTCAGAAAGTATTTTTTTCCTGAAACCTGTAATATTTTCACCATTTTATAAACATCGTTTTAAAGAACCTAGTCTGATTAGGTTAGGTCTGTTTTATAATTATTCTGATAAATTAACAGTTTTGGAAAAAAATGGCTTTCGGACAAATGAAATTTGGCGAACGTTACAGATGGGAAACAAAAATTAGTGTTTCAGATAGGAAACCCTGTACTGTACCGTTGTATAAAAAGGTTAAAACCTTAAATTAAAAAAATCTAATAGGTAGTAGGTACTTCCATGTCTCGAGACAACTACAGCGATACATCTCAAAACATCCTCGACTCCACATTAATCTTCGATAACCACCTATATCTGCGCAACACAACTGACTTGCTCGATTATGAGGGCAATCGTCTTCGCGGTACATTTAGCAATTGCCTAGCGATCGGGTTGAGCGAAGCTTCTAAAACGGGAAGTATTTAAAGTAATGTTGTAAATCGGAAGCGTGCATAAGATTAAATTTACGGTTTGCCCGTTGTTTACGCTAAATTATAGCGGGTCTTTAAAATCTCGCTTAGAAACATTTGGGTTTGTATATCAAGATCGTACTTTGCCACTTCGGTGGACTAAGTTGCGGTAGACCAAACTGCCCTAGACGCCCAAATAGATGTTCCTAAAATCCTTGCGTATGTCGGAGTTCCTGATGTTCGGATGTCCGTGTTCTCGTCTACAGGCAGCATTTTTTAATCGATCTTCGTGAAAATTTGAGAGCAGATTCGATAATTATATAGAATTTAATAGTCTATTCAGTTTAAATTTTTCGGGGATTGTAAACGAAAAAGATGACCATATTTCAACCGTTAAAAAAAAAATAACAGAATCTTGATCTTCTTTTTGTCGTGATACCACAAAAATAAGGTATAATTTAATTATTATTGGTCGAATCCCGGCCGGGGCAAATATTTGTGTGATGAACTCGAATATTTGTTCCCTGGGTCATGGTCATGGATGTTATGTATATAATTATGTATTTATATATTATGTATATCGTCCCCCATAGTATAAGTTTTGTTTAGTTTGGGACTAGGTCGATTTGTGTAACTGTCCGTTATTATTTATTTATTATATATTATACATTTAAAAAAATCGCGAGTCCTACAGCTCACAAGTTATTTGCAATAGCTGGAAGAAAGTGGAGGACATACATTTTGGAGGATACAGAATCAAATTTGTTATGTAAGTATCTTTGTGGCCTCATTGTGTCAAAATGGCCGACTCCAATTGTTTTTGGTGTAAGCACGTGTATTGGTAGCTTGGTATCCACAGATGGTAATAGGATAATTTTTACCCGACTGCAGTAAAGCAAAAGCAAGTGGATCCTATTTTGTCCCAGTCATACAAAGTTGCATTGGGCTTTCTAGAGAAGTCATCATCTTCATTCCCTTGCCTTTATCCCATTTATTTGGGGTTCGCGGAGCATGTTTTTTTCTTCTATTCTTCCCTATTGCTCGTCATCTCATCGTCTACTTCCTTCTTATTCATATCTTCTTTCACACTATCCATCCATCTTTTCGTTGGCCTTCCTCTTGTTCTATATCCGTCCACATTCATGCTTAACGCTTTTCTGGTTACGTGGCTTTTTAGAGAAGTATAGAAATAAATTGAAATAGATCTGAATGAATAAACCAACGATCCAGTAGGTAAGTTAAACTTCTGTAAGTTAAAAGCGAACTGATTCAGACAATTAAGAACAAAACTGCTTGAGCAGTTACCCTTTGATTTAATTCATTTGTAGAACTTTGGGTTCTATTGACATTGTGTAATTATTAAATTTATATTAAATTTTTATTCGACGATAATAATGAGTGGTCAATTTTCTCTCAGCGCAGTGGAAACAGTGTGATTGATCAAATCCGCTCCCCCAACTCTGCGTCAGTGGAAACACAACCTCAAGTTGAGGATTTCATCAGAATGTCACTTTAAATTAACATTCATATTGGCAGTATATGCGAAAACTTTATACATTTTATACGACTTTCAATGATCATGCACCAACTGCTAGTTTGTGTTTGGCCCTATGGTTGACTGGGTAGAGAATGTCTTATGACATTAGGTCAGCCATTTTTACTTATTTTATATTGTGCAATACTACTAAAGGCCTTATATGTACATCTTGACAGATGATTTAAACAGCGTCAGTTTGCGAGAGGCAACACCTTTGTGCAATAAAGTCTAAATAAAAAAAATAGTTTTATCAAGGAAGCTGGTAATTACACCACAATCGTTAGTAGTCATTACGTAAGCAACAGACTAATGTAATATCCCAAATCGGTATTTAAATCCAATAACAATACTGTTTTCTTTTCAGCATTTGAAATTCAGCTACTTTCGTCTGGAAGAAATCGCTTTTTAGCGATAAGGCCGCCTCTTGTCTACCGTTATTATTTATAAATTGTATTTGTCTTGTTTCCTTTTGTAAACTTTTATTAGTGTCAAATAAAGTATTGTTGTATTGTATTGTATTGTATTGTACCTCACAAAACACCCAATTGTTACAGCAAAATACGTATAGAGTATACATCCTTTCCGACTCAAGACAGCAGGATAGTTTTGATACAAACTTTACGAGTTAGAAAACTTGATTTAATGAAGTTAGACAGTTAGCTCTTCGAAGTGGAAACCCAGAGTTAAGTCAAACATTAATTTCGGTTGCCAGATTTTCGGATTCACGAGTCTTTTGTTTGCAGTAACAAGTGGTGAATCGGCGGTTTTATTTTGCAGTTGGAAGAGTTTATCTTTTGCAACATTCGCCGTCGGTTTATTTTATCAATTAGGGTTATCTTTGTTTGGGATACCGGCAGTTCAAAGTGAGTTATGTTGGATAAATCTAGACTTAGATAGGACTTGCATATAATTATTGCTTCTAAAACTGTGGAGTCGATTTGAGATTCCTAATAAAAATTTTAAATGGATATTTTCATACCAGATGTTGGTCTATTTGCAAACATGGTTATACATATTTAATAATTCATGATTTTGTATAGTTTACCTCTATCTCGCCATAGTTTAAGCTACAAATAAGATAAGAGAGATAAATGTATAACTACAATATAAAGTTGGGAACCGTAAGTAGGTATAGTTGAAATGAAATCCTTATTTTTGACCTATCACTAACAATATCATTTATAGAGGTTTTAAAAGAGGCAATTATAGTAGTTTATGCAACTGATACATAATGAGGGGCCTTAAAACACGAGTGTGGTTTTATGAAACGAGCGTCAGCGAGTTTCATAATAGGATCACACGAGTGTTTTAAGGCCTAATTATGTACAGTTGTATACACTACTTTATCTACACACATATCATAAGTACTCTAAGATGGGTTCAGAAGCCATAAGGAAATGACCGGCACCACTAGTGCTATCTGTAAAATATCTAAAAACGACATAATACTAATGCAGTAAGAAATAAATCTGAACAAATACATAAACAGATTATTTGTTGTAATTTACATTTACATTGAAACAATATTTTCAACTAAAATGTGAATTACAATAAACTTATCACAATTATATTTTCGTAACAGCAAAGAACCAACAAACAAATGACAACAATAATGGCGGCAATTCGAACCTCCGTCAAGACGAATGTTTTTTTTTCTAAATCATATACAAACGAATGTATCCATATTCTCATGTCACTCGAGATCAAATGTCGTGCGGTTTTTATAAAAAAACATACTGAATTGACGTTTCGTATCGATAACAATATTAATATCTATGGATACTAGAATAGAGACCTGCTTTAGTTTTGACAGCTGTTCCAAATTTAAACTCATAACCTTACAAAAATTGATACTGTTATAACATTACAGTACAGATTTTACCTACTGCCACAGATAAGAAAGTTCTCATAGTAAAATTGGTTGTAGTAATGCTGGCCATTTCCTACGGTTTCTGAACGCATTTTAGAGCAATAATGATATGTGCGTAGATAAAATCTTTTATTTACCCAAATATCATAAACCCTCCATGGTGCGTTCAAGAACCGCACATTATGACCACCATAAAAATAGACAGTTTTGTTAGAACAAATTTCTTATCTGAAAAAATGTTATTATTGCTGAATAATGACATCGATTTCGATAATATTATTCATTCAAATTTTGAACATCTCTGAAAAACAAAGAAATTTGATTTGACCTCTATTCTATTATCAGTCGAGATGACGTTAAGTTCGAAATGAATTGTCAATGTCCAATCAAATTTGACAAATGTCGCACGTAAGTAAGATATGGAACGATATGTCAGTTGGGGCTGACTCTAGTTTGTCTCTGAATAAAAAAAAGTATGACAGCTGCCAGAAAACTTCATTGCCGCCATTACCTGGTAAAATTTGTCATAAATGTGCGGCTCCTGAATGCATCATGGAGGTTTATGATATGTGGGTAGATAAAGTAGTGTATGTAACTGTACATAATTAGGCATTAAAACACTCGTGTGATGTTATTATGAAACTTGCCTTCGGCTCGTTTCATAAACCCACACTCGTGTTTAATACCCTTCATTATGTACAGTCACATAAACTACTATTACGTATAAATTATACCCTGATATAAAAATTATCAATTTAAACAAAAGCCTTTGCGGAATAATACAATACGCCTAAAGTCTACGATACACAATTAAATTCAAATGTTGTATAACCATAAACTACTTTAAGATTATGAATGACGTATATTTGTTTTTTATCACAAGATAACTAGAGATATTGCATTATATCTAATATGCCTATCATATCATGTTGGACAAAGGCCTGTCCCATGAATAGTCATGCTATCGGTCGCATTGTACTAAACAACTAAACAATCGCATGTTTGTACTGACACAATTTCCGTAGGGAATAGACCGAAGCCGTGTCCATTATACATTAGAGAAAATACTTTATCTGACACAGAATAAGTTCTAAATTGTATGCTGCAGCCTCACGATAAGAGGCATAGTTGATAGTTAGCTGCTGCGACAGTACAATTGGAACTGGTTTTATGGTTAATCATGCTGGCATTGGTTTTTATATCAGTATCTGTTGTCAGTGTGGTCGTGCGCACGTTTTAGTCCTTATTTTATCTTAGTTCGTGTTTATATCTGTGTTATAGTGGCGTAGGTTAGAAATGTTAAATTACAAAAGTATTTTTGTGTTGTGATAGTTAGTGTGTTTGTGTGTGTGTTGTCTTTAGCTATTCCATTCGTGTTAATATTTTATTAATCTACTAATTTTACGGCAAAGCGAATTTACCTAGTTTTAGATCTAAGTGTGACCTTGCAGTATGTGGACTGTGTATTTCTAATTTAATTATTGTTTCATTCAATGTATGTGTTACTGTTCATCTAAAATTGTTAAACGTGAAATGTATGTATCGCCTCAGCGTTTGGGTAGCGTTAGGCTCGAAACTCGAAAGTGTAAGTTAGCTTGGAATATTAAAATTAATAAAACGCGGTTTGAACAATTTTATTAATGGGGGATATTTAATGCGATCGAGACATTTTGTTAACTTACGAGGCTCTACCCAAAGATCTGATAAGCAGTTTGTGTTTAGAATTCGACCGATTAGTGTGTTTGGTTACTTATTAATTATTTACATATTTGATGATAAGCACTAAGCAATCTCGCCATTACATTCCTAAATATTAAACATTTACTTTTATAGTACACTAGCTGTGCCCCGCGGTGTTACCCGCTCATCCCACGGGAACACTAAATTTATTCGGGATGAAAAGTATCCTATGTCCTTCCCCGGGACTGACACTATCTATATACCAAATTTCATCTAAATCGGTTATGCGGTTCAAGCGTGAAGAGGTAACAGACAGACAGACACACTTTCGCATTTATAATATTAGTATGGATATTAGTATGGATTACTGATTTACTGCACACGCCGGAAAGAAGGGTTTTCCGAGTGAGTAGGTATAGACTATATACGGATGGTGATAAGATTATTTTAGTAGGTAATACATGTCAATTAGCGATGGGCGAGTCGAGTTGCCTGATTCGAATAACTCGAATCAGACTCTGATCGAGTCGATTCGAATCAGGTTTCTTTGCAACTCGAATCAACTCGCCGACTCTAATACTCTATTCACCGCTTAGAATCGCATGCACTAACTTCTAACTCTCTAGTTGTTTTGAATCGGATGCCTCTACTCGACTCGATTAGCCAACTCGCGGGACTTGCAAACTCGTGGATCGGTCGAAACCGCGAACGACAACCGGACCCAACTGGTTCGGTTAATGCGAGTCGAGTCAACTCGAGTTCCGATTCGAGTTGGCTTCCAAATTGATTCGAATCATCCGAGTTCAAAAATAATGGACTCGTAACATCGCTAATGTCAATAATACATAAAAGTCCAAAACGTTAGCCCAAATACATCTTATGTTTGGAATTTGACATATACTTCCTTTCAAAGCTTCCACGTGGAATCTAATATGTAAAGGCTTTAGGCCTCAAATTGCTAATATTCAGCGAAATTCAATACCTCGTCGAAAATTATGACAGAGTGATATTTCCCATCCATTTCAAAGGTCCTATTCTCACGCGAGCGTTATCTCCTGTTATCAGGTTATCGCTCGACAAATTCTCGCCGCTTTGATGTCGTTATTGATTCAGTTCCGTGATGTTTTCCATCATCATGTGTTTTGGAATCAAATTGTCTCATTTTGGGGGTATTTTGATACGGTGTTGGGATTGAGTAGCTGAATAGAGCGAGAATTGGTATGTCCAATATCATCATGATTATGTCGAGGTTATTTGGGTAGTTCTACGAACGTTTCAAACGATATCAGTTTCCAGTCATTACAACTAGCTGCGCCGCTTATCCCACGGGAACACTATTTCTTTCGGGATAGAAAGTAGCCTATGTGTTAATCCAGGGTGGCAGCTAACTCCATATAAAATTTATATCAAAATTGGTCTAACCGTGTAAGCGTGAAGGTAACAAACATACACATAAACACACTCACAAATTTTTGCCTTTATAATATTAGTGAGATAGTGAGCCAAAGTAATCATAATATTGAGTGGGACAGAGGCTGCGATCCCCGCTCTGGCTTCTATCCATTCAGCGGGACAACGCTCCTGGTATTATGGGGACCTTTGAGCCAGGCATAATGCAGGGGGTCCTTTAGGTTAGATTAGTTTTAGTTAGGTTAGTCTTTAATTCCTTATACTTGTATATATTTTTAGATTAGAATTTTCTAATCATAATTTGTAGAAAATATGATTTATATTGTGAATTATAATAATTTCATACTAAATCACGCGAATCAGATTGTTCCTGCATATTATACGACCTTAGGAATAATTTGTATCCATGAAATAAAAAACCACTCGCGACTAAAAAATCATAATATTTTATTAACAAAATGGAGATTGGACATTTGTTCAGAATATGTGACAGGAAACTTAAAGCTGTAGGAACGCTCGTAGAGTTACCCATTTACGAAATATATGATTATAAAAATATAAACCATTTTACTCGTAAGTAAAAGCATTGTTACATAGAAATATACGTGCTTAAAAGGTATTGCATAATACCATCCCCATACAAATATCTCCAGAAATGATTTTATTTAATATTTGACCACTATGTGCCTACAGATTTTTGTATATTTTTTTAATGATTTTAAAACCCTTTAATTATACAAGTAGGCATTTTGAGGAAGATACATAATTTATATATATTTATATTTAAACTGACAATTTGACTTGGGTACAATGGATTTATTTAACGTACCTACAATACACGTGGGGTCATTTTTGAGCTCTAATGAGAGTTCTATGTTTTTATGCGTTTTCTGACTTTTGTTTATTTGTCCTGTTTTGGCAGATCGCTATGACGTCAACATTATCAAGAAATGCCAGAAAATTAATATCATGCCGAAGTCGATCAGTGAATGTGATAAGACACCAGAGTGTATGGACGCCTGATAACGTCGTCAAGTCGCCATACAAGGACGTTGAGATCCCTAATAGGACTGTGGTGGAATATGTGTGGGAGAATTTGGAAAGGTGGCCTGATAAAATTGCAACGGTAATTTTTTTTTATCACCCGGGGTCAAAAGGAGGAGGTTTTCAATTTGTTTTTTTTATTGCTTTTTACCTCAGAACTCCATCATGTCATTATAACTATTAAATGTCCGCTATACAAAGGTTGTCTGGAAGAGCGCTCTTTAGTGATAAGATCGCCTGTTCGGCCGGACCGGCTGTGTGTCTACCTCTAATGTAATTTGAAGTTATTTTCTGTGTTTGTATCCCTCTCATGTCAAGGTGTGCCATGAAAAGTATTCTATCTAACTCCGTCATTTATAAACCGATTTAAGAAAAATCTTTTTGGACTGACAGTCGGCATCTTCAAGTTGGTTCCATAAAATTTTGGTGAAACCCAGATAAAAAAATCCAGGAGGAATCGAGGATCCTCAAAAAGGCACATCTATGACGATTTCGGTGTTTCTTACAGTAATTCGGTCAGGTCTCCTGGGAATTATGGTTTCTTCTCGTTGAGTTGGTTATTTATTAAGTTATTTAATTACCAACAGATATGTGGCTTAACGAACCGCTCCTACACATACCACCAGCTATACAAGCATTCCCGCAACTTTGCCTCCCAACTCCGAGCCAAACTGGGAATCAGAGATGGCGACGTGATATGTACAATGATGCCGAATTCGCCGGAGTACGTGCTGTCCGTCGTTGGGATACTCTCAACTGGTGCTGAGCTGACTACAGTTAATCCTATTTATACTCCACGTAAGTACCTTAGATGGTTGGCAGTGCAAAACTGTACGTTTTTCAAGAATTTTTCAGGTTCATACAATACATTGTGCCTATGCTCATTTACTATAATAGACCGTATTGTCAAAATGATATCGGTCTGTAGCTGGTCGATAGAATCTGAATTTTTAATTGTGTTTCTCTGAACAAAGGTATACTTAAACAAGTGAAATAAACTTAAGTTATAATACATCCTACTAATTCTATTATACATCCAATATTACCCGTCGTTCTAATAAACCTCTTTTTTTCTTTCAGACGAAGTTCACCGTCAACTCCTTTTATCAAAGCCTAAGGTAATAATTGGTAACACAGATACAGTTTATATCATAAAAGAGGCATTGAAAATGGCTAAAATGGACGTTCCAATAATATGTGTAGCACATAATGAGAGTTTACCATCTAATACTGTATCGTTTCAAGAACTAACTACTGACTTTGACCATAGCGTCCTTAAAGATGTTCGGAAGACTGCTGATGATGTTGCTATACTACCTTATTCCAGTGGTACAACAGGTTTACCTAAAGGAGTAGAACTCACACATAGAAACATAGTTGTAAACTGTGTACAATCAGATGTTGATGGTGTGAAACAGTACCGAGATACTACTGGTAAGATTACAAACATTGAAAAATACTAATACTAAATATCGGAAAACAGGGTGGACTAGATGACGATATCCATACATATAAATAAATAGATATATACCTTAATACATAGACGAATTCAAGATCCAGGAACAAACATTCGAGTTCATCACACAAATACTTGCCCTGGCCAGGATACGAACCCATCAAGACCCCCGGCTCAGTAGGCAGCTGCACTTATACCATTGTTAATACATGTCGTGTTGATAATATTTTTGCTATGTTGGTTTTTTTTTTTTAATTGTGAATAAAATTGGGTAGACCTTTTCTACACTAATCTTGGTATTAAATAAAAAAAAAATGTATTTACTACGTGCCCGAAATAGTGCAACTCTCATTGGTACCGATCAAGACACGACCGTCTATTGATGATCATTAGAAATATCATTTGTAAAAATCATTGAAACTTCATCGTCATTATCAATATTTGTATCTGAATATTCAGTTGATATTGTTTTTTTTTTCAGCTACACACCAAGAATCAATTATTGCTGTGTTGCCGTTCTACCATATCTACGGTTTATCAATAATAATGTTGCATAAGTTATCGGCGGGAAACAAAATAGTGACTCTGCCTAAATTTCAACCGAACACATTCTTATCTGCGTTAAAAACTCACAAAATTAGTCTGCTGTATGTGGTTCCTCCTATGGGTAGGTAGTATTAAACAGAATACAACTGTAAAAGACAACTTCATATATGTATACGAAATATAATAAAATAGTATATCGTTCCAAGTTATATACTTTTCTTTTTATGCTACACAACAGTATACTAGAGCAATGATACGTAATGGCCTTGAATAAAGTGTAATAATTGCCCGTATAAATGTGTGTGACGTGCACTAGAAAAATAACACAAGTCTAATGTAAAATTCATATGCCACAACATGCACAAGAGCATTCTCATTAGCTAAGTTTTTTTTATTTGTCTTATTTCTTTGTGAGTAAATTAAATTACTTTCTTTTTCAGTTTTATTTTTAGGTTCACATCCTGAATCCAAAAAAGATCACTTAGCTTCTGTAGACAGAGCAGTTTGTGGTGCGGCGCCTTTGCCAAAACTAGATATCGATAGACTTCTCGATAAGTGTAAGGTAAAACAAATTTGTTTACATAACGGAGTAGCTACACTTGAGTTGATAGTAATTTGGCTATAGACGTGAGGACGATCATTGATGTAAAAATAAAGGTGCGGTACGTGGTAACATAACATTTAAATACACGAGGGGCCCAGTGATGGTTGCGTTTATCACGTGATAAATAAGTGACAAAGCATCTGCTGCATCGCGTGATAAACTCAACCATCATAGGGCCTCCGCTGGTGCGGAGATTGCTTTGCGTAAAAATGTTGGATATCCACTTTTCAGACTATTAATGTGTTTTTTTTTTTATAAAAGGATAAATTATGTAGGTATAATTTTAAAAACAATTCGTTGTTGTCATATTATAATACCTAAATACAACTGTAGAAACTAAAATTATAGAGAAATCCTTTCTAATCATTACAAAAATCACGATCTTTTAGTATTTTTTTTTAATTATTTTTTTTGCAATGCGTTTCTATATATAAATTTTTTTAAGCAGTAGGTAATATCTGTTAACGTTTGTAAAAATTTTGTTTCTAATTTCTCTAAACAATTAAACATTCATGGCTTTTCATTATTTATTTTTTTTACTCTCAGCCCGACATGAACTTCATACATTTGTATGGATTAACTGAAACGTCTCCGCTGGTGACGACAACAGTTCCTGGATCAACAAACTATCTGACAGCTGGTTTTGCCATCCCCAATACTGAATTGAGAATAGTGAATGCAGAATCTCGAAATCTTGGTCCTCATGAGGTACAAATCAGTATAAAATGTAGAACTATTTTAAAATGAATTTCACCGCATACGAGTTCTCTAGATTGAAAGTTTAAACGATTTAGAACATAAAGTTATATAATATCAGATGACCTAAACAAATTAACGGTTAATAAAAATGTAACAAAATAGTTGTTACGACGAATTTCACCAAAAGACAATTGGTTGTAGTCATCATTTGTGGTTCCATTACTCAGTCAAAGAAGCATTAACAAACAAACTAAGGCTTGAACCAGTGATAAAAACAAAAATAAAAATTTAATTAATCGAAAATTTAATATCATAGGCCTTTCCTCTATTTGAGGTGGCACTTAGTGCAATCGTATTTATTATCTTAATACCATGCAGGTTGGTGAACTACTTATCCGAGGGCCTCAAGTGATGCAAGGGTATAGAAACAATCCCGAAGCCACAAGAAACGCTATAGACGAAGACGGGTGGTTTAGAAGTGGTGACTTGGCTTCATTGAACGAGGAAGGAGCTGTCGTCATATCAGATAGACTGAAAGAACTTATAAAGGTACCTATATTAGAAAAGTATTCTCTATAATTTACATTTGTTTATTTGCAATGTTGATTTTATCCTTCAGATAAAAGTTGCAATGTCCCAGTTGTTTACTAAACGAAATATAAACTGCCAATAGCCTCAATTAATTTTGTCCCAACTACTGCACTTTACGTTTCCCAGTATTCTGTGTCTCAACAAATTAATATATATCTGAGAAATCAACAAGTAACAAATTTACAGAATCTTCGACCAAGTGAAATGAAAGATGTGTTCCTTTTCAGGTCAAAGGGTTTCAAGTACCGCCAGCAGAACTAGAAAGCGTCCTCAAGGAACATCCATCAGTTTTGGATGCTGGTGTGGTAGGAATACCTGATGAAAGGACGGGGGAAGCACCGAAGGCTTTTATAGTTTTAAAAGACGGACATAAAGGAGACACCGAAGATATTAAAGGATTTGTAGCTACACGTGTAGCTGAATTTAAAAGACTAAAAGACGTAACTTTCTTAGACAGTTTACCGAAAAATCCTTCGGGTAAATTACTAAGAAGAGTGCTTAAAGAAAAGTATATATAATTTCTACTAAGTACAATTGTATCGTTTAATAATTATTGTTTTATAAAATTTATCACATTTGAAGGGAAAAAATAAGAAATAATAGTAAAATAATTCTCTGAACAATTTAATTGATATTATTATAGTACAAATAGAATATAATAATGTACAATTTTAAGTTAATATTTTTTTATGAATTTTATAAAATCTGTGATGTGTAGTAGTAGTCTTTGTTTTAGAGAGTACTTTCAGAGACAATCCTTTACATCATTTGTTTTATAGGTACACAGATATACATAGCATTACACAGGAATGAAAAAAAATAAAGTATTTCAATCTAATATCATCTTTTTCCTTATATTACGTTATTTTAGAAGCCCAAATCTCAGCATGCAGAATTGAATCAGCTGCCAACATTACCAGTTCAAGCGGATCGTTCGACTGACACGACAAGTGGGACATATTTTCCGCTCCCTAAATAATCGAATGAGCTAAAAAAGAACCGTCCATACCGTTACACTGTCATCCTATAAGGTGGGACACAGGGTTACTCCCTGTGGCAAACCATGCTGCCTTCAGAACTTTGTGTCAGTTTTTGCAACTTTGAAAGAAAGTAAGTAAATCTAAAACGGAGTTTTAAACAAAATCTATAAGAAATATTATGTTATACCTTATTAAACATAATGCTGCTTGTTTATTGATTTTAATAACTATAATGATTATACGATTATACAGCGTGTGTAACAAACCTCCAAGAGTAGTAATCCAAGAAAATTAGATTGCAATATATGGATGGCAAAATGAAAGGACAACTTTTATCTATCAGGATATGTAGGTTATAGAGCCAAGTTTAATTTTATCTACTCTCCCCCCCTCTCAGGGGTGAGCGTCACCCCCCCGCGCCCTCGAATGTGTCCCGGAGCGTGGTATTTTCCACTTTAGAAGAAAACCGTGTACGATACATACAAAGTGTATAGGAACGAAATAATTCTGAATAAATTTACTATAAACCTTTTATACATACCAAAGCGATATCACTTATGGAATCGGCGCAATCTGTTACCAAATACTAACGTTTTTAATTATTGATCTTTTTTTTCTGCTAAAAGGTTAGTTATGTCAAAAACTGCACACTTCTCGGCCAAAATATGTATAACAAAAGTAAATAATGGACAATGTTCTTTCTAAAAATGTATAATTTATTTCTGTTTCTCTTTAATTTACCGTTGCAATGCTATTTTTAAAATTTATGTCATTTGGCCATTATGCGAAATATAAATATTCGTACTAGTTAAACGGTGTTACTTGCAATACCATAGACTTCTTATATTTTTTTCTGTAATCTACATGTATTGAACTATATTCTGTTTTTTTTTTTTTTTTTTTTAGCCTCACTATTTTAGGAAATAAGGGGTGTGTGGGGAAATCGTCAAGTTTTGCTCATTTTCGTAAATACCTTCAAAACCGTTTAATTTAGAATTATATAATACATATATTTGAGATGTTCATAATGTATCCTTACATTTTATATTATATTTAATAATTCAAAATTAAACGGTTTTGAAGTTATTTACGAAAACGAGCAAAACTTGACGATTTCCCCACACACCCCTTATTTCCTTAAATAGTAAGTCTAAAAAAAAAAAAAAAATACAGGATATAGTTCAATATTTCTAGATTACAGAAAAACATATAAGAAGTCTATGGTATTGCAAGTAACACCGTTTAACTGGTACGAATATTTATATTTCGCATAATGGCCAAATGACATAAATTTTAAAAATAGCATTGCAACGGTAAATTAAAGAGTAACAGAAATAAATTATACATTTTTAGAAAGAACATTGTCCATTCTTTACTTTTGTCATACATATTTTGGCCGAGAAGTGTGCAGTTTTTGACATAACTAACCTTTTAGCAGAAAAAAAAGATCAATAATTAAAAACGTTAGTATTTGGTAACAGATTGCGCTGATTGTATAAGTGCTATCGCTTTTGTATGTATGAAAGGTTTATAGTAAATTTATTCTGGATTATTTCGTTCCTATACACTTTGTATGTATCGTACACGGTTTTCTTCTAAAGTGGAAAATACCGCGCTCCGGGACACATTCGAGGGCGCGGGGGGGTGACGCTCACCCCTGAGAGGGGGGAGAGTAGATAAAATTAAACTTGGCTCTATAACCTACATATTATCCTGATAGATAAAAGTTGTCCTTTCATTTTGCCAAATTTTCAGCTAATCTTACTGAATTATAGGCTTCGTGTGCGGGTGAAATCAGAGAGGATCAAATTTCAACTGCCTAAGAGAGAGTGAAATACGTATACACGCTCAAGAACTATGATTATCCCTTTATTCACTATCATTCGATGTTAATAATATTATGATTCGAAAATTAGATTGGAAATCTGTTTTATTTGGAGAAGGGTTATTTATTTTTAACAGCGCAATGCAAGATACTCATATGCATGGGTGCGCGGCGTCAGCCATCTCTTCCGTCCTCTCATCAAGCCGAAATGGTTTGACGGATTTCACCTAATTTTGGTACTGGGGAAGCTGGACATCCAAAGATGGCTAGCATATCTACAATAAGGAACAACCTTTATCGCAGACGAAGTTGCGGGCACATAATTTAAAAGCTAATATGATACTATTTTCAGTGGCAGTGTGTCTTCATTTTAAGGGGCACCGCTTTCAAGTAATTTTCCACTTGATCAGTCTGCCGGTTTTTTCCTGTTTCCCCGTCGCAAGTCGAGTGTGAGGTTATTGGACTGCTAAGAATTCTAATAAAAGTTAGATACAGCGAGTTAGTAGCTCTAAGTGGCTCTTTACCTTTATGGCCGACGAGATTGTCGATGTTGGTTTGGAGTTTGAAGTGCTTGGTTCTTTGGCTGGGGTGAATTGAAGTTTGATTTAAAATAATGCAAAACGGTAAGCCACTGTTAGGAAAACTAAAGTTCTTAAAGAACATAAATTACAATGACCTATATAGTTACGTACTTAATATTATGATGTATTTTTTTTTTTATATTTTCCATTCTGTTCTATCTTCTTCCAGTTTTTTTTATGTCGTCGACAAGTATTCTTCACACGAGGACACGGTCGTATAGTCGTCAATAACCGCCTTACAGGTACATATTATAATTAAATATCTTATCGTGTTAAACATTGAACCGAAACTTCTGGAATTTAAACATGCCATCAATGTCACTTAACTATTAAAACCATAATAAGGCCGTGATAAAACAGATTTTCGTAGATATTTAAAAAATGTCGTTTCAATATTTTAACCATGATCCGCTCCATAATAAAATTACAAAAATAGCATTTTTGAGTTTTACTCGTTTTTTTAACAAAAAATGTTACGAAGACGAGTTTAAAAATAAAAACGAGCTTCGTCGTACAAATTCCGAAATTCAATTTAGCACAAGCAATTAATTAAAAATAATAATATTTAAAAATGTTCCACGAAAAGAAATTCTAAGTGAAACACCGGGATTCATTCATACCAAGTAATTAATTCGCTACTTAACAACCAATCAAAGGAAACTCTTCAATTTCTTGTCTTCTTCGAACCTTTTATGGGATCCATTAACTCAAGTCTTTTAGAACTTATTGAATTGAGTTTTATTCTGGAATACCATATTTATTTCTTTGAAATCTTTCTTGTGATTGTGGTTAGTCATTGGAAGTAATTTTTTTTATCTTAATTAATATCATATTTAAATAAGTGACTATGACGACGCGGTGGGCTCGGTTTGTAGTGCAGCTGCCTACTGAGCCGGCGGTCCTGGGTTCGAATCCCGACTAGGGCAAATATTTGTGTGATGAACTCGAACATTTGTTCCATCCATGACCCAGATTTTACCTAAATATATATTTACATATTATTATGTATATCGTCGTCTAATACCCATAGTACAAGCTTTGCATAGTTTGGGACGAGGTCGATTTCGTCGGGGATAGTGCTATACCGCGTAAATAACAGCTGTCGATAAATTTCTCATTTGAATAAAATACTTAGCATTTGTTTTAGTATTGATCCGTATCTACACTTGTTACTTACGCGGTATTGCACTATCCCCGACGATTTGTGTAAGATTGTCCCTTAATATTTATTTAATATTATTGATTTAAGTGGTTTCAGGATCATTTTAAAATAACTTGCGAGTAGACTACAAAAGCTGGGCTATAAAATGTAAAATATCGCATCCGCAGCAGACGCTTCATGTTTTCAACTCCTTTTTCGGGTTCCGTACCTCAAAAGGAAAAAAAACGGAACCGTTATAGGATCACTATGTTGTCCTTTATCTCGGGAACGCGTGAAGGTATCAAGTTGAAATTAAAAGCATATGTTCAGGTCTACAGTCACTTGAAGCTGTGAAAAAAAAGATACGGGTGTTCACGCCGCAAAAAACTTATATTTCGAGTGTCAAGGGAATCAAAATTTATAGGGCATTTGTCGTTGACCTAGAACTATGAAATTTGGCATATAATATCGTCTTATACTACAAGTATAGGGATAAAAACCTGCATGTACAGTGTACACATTTGTAATTTAAATCTTCTAAATAGTATATTTACGTAATCAGTTATCGAGGTTAAGCAACGGTATAAAATCAAAATCTAAATTCAAATCAAAACGTTTATTCTGTAGTAGGCCACAAGGGAACTTTCACATCTGAATGAAGGGCAATTTCACAAGAGGAGACCGCTGTTGAGAAGAAAGCCGAAAGAAACTCAACAGTAAGTATTTTTTTTCGTAAATTATACTTAAAACTATTACAATATTAATTGTATAACTATAACTAGGTAATTCATATAAATGGGTACGGAACCCTCGGAGGGCGATCCGACTCGCACTTGTCCGGTTTTTAGGGTTCCGTCCGTAGTCAACTAGGAACCCTTATAGTTTCGCCATGTCCGTCTGTCTGTCTGTCTGTCCGTCCGCGGCTTAGCTCCGTGATCATTAGTACTAGAAAGCTGAAATTTCGTATGAGTATGTGTATGTATTATGCCGACAAAACCGTAAAATAAAAACTAAAATAAAAACTTTTTTTCGGGTACCTCTCGGGTACACCTAAAGTGGGGGTGATTTATTTTTTTCGTTCCAATACTAGTGTGTGGGGTGTCGTTGAATAGTTCTTTTAAAAGTAATAGGGGTCTTCGAACATTATTTTTTTATAAAGGCAGCAGTTTTGTAAATATTCGCTCCGAAAGTAAAAAAAATTGTGTCCAATTTTTCAACCAAGGATCAAAAAAATATGAAAAAATTCATGAAAATGAGGCCTTTTAAGTACTTTCAATGAAAACTATATTGAATAAAATCGGTTAAGCCGTTTTTGAGTTATCGCAAGAAAAAACATTTCGCTCAATCTGGTGCGTATAATATTATACGCTGCTACCAATAATCGATAACTTCCCGAAGGTAATATGTAATTAATTACTGTTACTTTGGCGTTTACGACCTTTTTATATAGCTTGAAATCTTTCTCGTAATTTAAATATTTCTCGTAATTTTCGTCTATCGTGAAGGATGGGCAACTACGGAACCAACTACTGAGCGTGGCCCGACATGCTCTTGGCCGGTTTTTTATTCATACATTTGTAATGTGCTCAAGAAAAAACAGGATGTACTCTAGCGGCTTGTTTGGGGTGTTTCGAGACTTGCGAGGCTCGTTTCATCCTTTCGGCATTGTTGCCTTTTCGCAAAAAAGTTTTCCTAAAAATTCGTTCCTCGTAATAGATGGTAGAAACCGCAACAATTTGCCACTTTTGTTCCCTTTCTTTGGTCCAACATTAAAAGAGTCATTAGAGTTAAAAAGGTTTTTTACTAGTGTAATAAAGCCTTAGATACCCAACTAGTTGCGGACGTCCTGCTCAGCGTTTCAGCCCAGTGGGAATAATGAAAAAGTTGGAAGCCCCAAACTACTGCATTGCCATAAAATGGGTTAAAGTTTTAAGAAATCCCGACTTTACGAGTGTGTATTTTAAAGAATTTACACCGCGTTTCGTAACATATGAGGAAAAGAATTTAAAAGATTAAGTTTTTGAAAAAAAGACATTTCGTTCAACATAATTAGAAAATAACAATCGAGCTGTCATTTTCCATAGAGATAAATATCTAGGAATAGGTAGCTCGAAAGGGCCAAATAACGAAGTTTGGGAATTGAAAACGGCTGATAATAACGGAGACAACCTAATTTCTTACCAATTTAAAGTAACTTGAGACTGACGGCTTTGTTCGAATTGTCATTTATATTTAGTTAAATATTGCTTCGCTAAGGAATTGTTGTTTATTTGATTACTATACAATAGGCGGAAGAAATTTGGCTACGTGCTGAAACATTGATGTCTAGAAAACGGTAAAATTAAAATAAAATATTGATTAAGAATCATATCTCGAATGTTTATTTAGATAACGGGTCAAATTTCACGAGAAAATTTGTATACGCTCTCTGCGGACGCATTCATTAAGACACTGGTCTGTTAGAGCATTAGCCCGTCTAACACAACTATGGTTTGTGACTTTTGTCGCGCGACGTAACGCTACCCGTCAATCTCTCTCATTACTGCACAGAAAGGGACAAGTAATTATCTCGTGCGAGAAATAGTCGCGTGTGACAATTGTGCTAGAGGTGCAGGAGTCGTAAACCCAGCAAACTACAATAAGGACTCAATTGGTTCTAAAATGAGTTCCCATACCCCATGATAGTTCCAGTCGCATGCGGGTTCCGTTTGACATACCGTTTTATTGATATTCGAAATAGGTATAGAATTTAAAATGACAATGTTTCATGAGCAACGAAGAACTACGTTATTTCGTTATAGAAGACTAAAGTGGGTCATGCAGTCCCGGGACCACACATCTTAAGCGAAACAAATACAAATACAAATACAAGTACTCTTTATTGCACACCTCATAAAATATACAGGAGAAATACAATGCAAGAAATTACAATTAGAGGTAAACAACAGGCGGTCTTATCGCTAAAGAGCGATCTCTTCCAGACAACCTTTGGGTAGTGGAGAACTTGAAAAAATAAGATTTTGTTATTAGGCGGTGCAAAAATCGGAAAATGATAATAATATATACATAACAAAAACAAATAAATACATAAATATAATAAACAATAAATACATAAATACATACATACATTCAGCCAACAGGTAATAGGACCATTTGAATAAAATACGAATTATGAAAGGGATAGATAATGTTCTTTCAGTTGAGTTTTGAAAGAAACAAGAGATTTAGCGCGCCTTAAGCTCACAGGCAAGGAGTTCCACAAACAGACAGCTTTAAAAGTAAATGAATTATTATAAAATTTTGAGACGGAAGAAGGTACGGCAAGGAGCAAATTTTGGGCAGATCGAGCAGAAGTGAGATAAGTGAAACGCTCCTTGAGATAGCGGGGAGTTGCAGGATGAAAAAGTATATTAAAAAGAAGAGCAAGAATATGAGAGTTACGACGAAAACGGACTGGGAGCCACTTGAGCTGAGAACGGAAACTAGATACATGGTCATATTTGCGTAACCCAAATATGAACCGAATGCCAACATTTTGAATGCGCTCAAGCTTATTAAGTTGCTCCTCTGTAAGATCGAGATAGGAGATGTCAGCGTAGTCCAGAATAGGGAGAAGTAACGTTTGAGCCAACGCAATTTTAGTGGCAATGGGGAGAAAGTTACGCAGCCGTCGCAAAGAAGCTACTGCAGCAAACATCTCAGCGAAACTTACAGTAAGTAAGTATATCACAGCCATAGTTTTTTTTTTTCATTATGTACTGCAATAATTATAATTAATTTGTTCAGAAATATTGTGGGTGTGGCAAAAGTTTACTTATTAAATAAAATAAAAAAAATCTAAAAAAACTATTATATTATATTATATAAATAATCATCTGTCAGTCCCTGGGTCTGTTAATGTAAGTATTATCATAAATCACTAGACGGCATAGCAATCATCGCAAGTCGCCATACAACTCTATAATTGTCGCTTTGTAACTCTATCGTTTCTTCCAATACATTAAAACGCAAACTAACCACAAACTAGGAGCAGTTAATACCGCAAACAGTGTCATCCATAACGAGACCTTCGTAAATCCCCCATTTTTCGAGGTGTGAACTTTTCCTGTTTTTCTTTTCCCCCGCGGGACGTTTCCACTGAAACTTATCGAGTTTAACTTATTTGATAAGACAACCCCGAGAGTATTCCTGAACAGTATGAAAATATTTTTATTAGATAAAATTTGATTTGCTATGCGAGGTCGTATTCGTTAGAGTTGTTATTCGATTTCCTTTGTTCCTTTTTGTTTTAAATAAAATTTTGATATCGGTTTTCAAGTTGAGTGGCGACCAGTTTTATATTGAGGAAGGTAAAGTGGGGTAAGATCTGAAGGAACCTACGATACGCCAATAACTGGATATGCATAGCTTCTTTCTCTAATTTGCTATGTCGATAAACCAGCAAACACATACCATAAACGAGCTTCATATTACATGTAGCTTTTCTATTAGAAGTTTATAATTTTATTTCTGTTTGTTAATACAATGAAAGGCACTGTTAGTTTTAAAGACATTAATAAACTATGTTAGTCTTAGCCCACTTTACTTAACATTTCATTAATAGATGTATATTAGCCATAAATTGTTTATAAACTTTATTTCGCGAATTTTATTATAGGTAGTGCTTTTATGTTTACGCCGTTTCGCCGTCGAAATAAACATTGTTCGGTTCATGACGCATTGGTGTAAACTGTAATGTCATGTAACCTGTTTTTCAATAAATAAATAAATAAATGTTTAACGCATAGAAGAAAACATTATTATACCAAAAACCATTGCAAAAACTTCATGATTGTTAAAAACAGTTCCACGAAGTTTTTTTAAGAAGGAAGTGCCTAAAATACGCTTTATAATTATAATTCCGCTCAAGAAACTTATCATTTTTAAATCTGGTCGTCACCCTAATCAAAGATTCGGACGGACTTTTAGGTATTAATCTAAAGCATTTTTAAGATCTAAGTTGTTTTGAAAAGAAAAATCCGAGGTACCGTAAACTATTTATTTATTTAATCTTTATTGCACAAAAAAAAGAACTTATCGTACAAAAGGCGGACTTAATGCCATAGGGCATTCTCTACCAGTCAATCATCAGGTTAAGCAGATAATTTGTGGTAAGTAATTTGCAAATTAAAGACTTACTGCATACAAAGCCATTTATATGGCAAATACTAATTTCGACCTTATTAGAACGGGTCAAGGTTCAAATAAAAAAAAAAATGTATGCATGCGGCAACGGTAAGTCGTAATATAATTATATTCCCATCACAATAGTTAGAACAAAATGTCTTATAGGTACCTGTAAACATGTATATTTCTAATATTATAATGTAAACAAGAAGTCGGGTTTAAAGGAATTTTGTCACTGAATATGAATGTCCATTGATTCCGAAATAGCGTCACCTTACAGTTGTTTATGTTCATTATCATCATCATCATATCAGCCGATAGGATGTCCACTGCTGGACTAAAGCCAAGCCAAAATTCCCTCTTTGGCTGAGGCCTTTGTTGTTTATACTTTTATTTTTCATTTACCCCGAGCCACCCCAAGGAACTATGCCACTCGCTACTCGTATGAGGCAATTTGACGATCATAAAAATGTATCGAAGTTTTAGAATTTAAAGAATCTATTGAAGATTTAGAATTTGAAGAAAAAGTTTGATGAGTAATAATATTTATATATTATTTCATAATGTCTTTAGATTATTTTCTAATCCTTTGGCACAAACTCAGAAGGATAAGTAAAAAAAACATTCACTTTGATTATAAACAACGCACAACTAAAACCATTAACGAGTGATTATTTGAGCCTTTGAATCTTATTGTGTCCGCAATATTGATCTCGTAGTGCCATTAGCTCAAACGATTTTCAATTATTATAACAGAAACACAAATATTGCGAGGGTCTTACATGCACTCGGAACACTCCTAGAACAAGTTTATCTACAACTTTTAATCCACTCTAATTTCTATATTGAATATCTTTAAGAGGCCTTATTCCAAATGTTTATAAATGAAGCGAAAATTGAAAAATTTAATGGTTCGGACAGGATTCGAACCTGCGTTTCCAACGGCTTTTCGGGCCAACACGGGCGTCCTCCCATTTGGACCACCGAACCAGATGTCAGAGCCATTGAATTTAGGGTGGCATCGTAGCGCCATCTACCGTACAGATTTAGACTTTATCGTCGGCACCATCGTCTCAAATTTGTTGAGAATCGATAGTAACGATGTGCACCCGAATTACTTATTTTTATTAAAGCAGTAACGTCTGCTAACGTAAACTAAATCTTTACAAATTAAGCAGTCGTTACTGCTTTAATAAAAATAAGGCCTTACTCCTTTAAAAAAAAAAAATATTATGACAAATACATTGAAAAATTTCAACCAACTTTCTTAAAAGTAAATAATATTTTTTTCTGCTTTCTAGATAGCTTATTCATGTTTTCATTACGTGCAGTCGAAAATAAGTTGGAAAAAAAATACCAAAAAAATTAACCGACTTCAGTAAAACTAAAAAGCCAAAAATAACCCGTTCAAGTACAGATTACATTTGACTCACCCTTTGAAGTCGATCCCAAATCACTCAGTTATTATTTTTATATATTACTAGCTGCGCCCCGCGGTGATACCCGCTCATCCCACGGGAACACTAAAATTTTTCGGGATAAAAAGTATCCTATGTCCTTCCCGGGTCTCAAACTATCTCCATACCAAATTTCATCTAAGTCGGTTCAGCGGTTTAAGCTTGAAGAGGTAACAGACAGACAGACAGACAGACACACTTTCGCATTTATAATATTAGTATATATATGGATAGTTTACGTGGTTACGTAATGTGGTAAGAAACATGTTTGATCATAGAGAAAAATGTCTAAAACAATCAGCATTTTGAACGGATAAGGAGCCTTAAAATTTCAATAAAGAATATTGACTCAGTATTAAAACACCGCGAGTCCATGAGTCTAAAAGTTTTTTCCTGTCCCACGGATCAAGAACTCTGCAAAGATTTAAGAGTGTGCCTTTCACTGTAAATACAAAGTTTTGGGATTTTCTTTTAACTTAGGTACTGATAAGAGTTAAAAGTTAGTTTAGACAGATTTGGGCACGTAGTGTACACATAAGGATTTTATGGATGTTAAAATGGCTTTTTTGAGTATCCACGTAAATTTAGTACGTAAAGTAAAATAAATTTCACATTGACCATACTTAGTTATGCAGAAAGCGACTAGCGGATTTTTGTCGAAGTGACTATTATCATCAATAATGAATTTGGTCGATTACTGCATTACAAAAAAACTGGTTGCTGCAAAACTAATTGAGAACTCTTGCTCCGAATTTGTTTATTTTGTAGATTCAATAGAACTTGCAGAAGAACCAAAATCTTCAGGCTCTATAGAAATCCGATGGCTGCTGTGGCAAAAAATGGCAACTTTACTGCGAAAAAATCAAACTAATAAGCTAACGTAAAAAAGATACGGCCGTGTATGCCGAAATAAACGTATATTTCAACACTCACAAGGGAATCAAGATTTAAAGGGTTACTCGTTGACCTAGAACTGTGAAATTTGGCAAGTATTACTGTCTTATATAATACTACAAGTATAGGTAAAAATCTAGAATCTATACATTTATAATTAAATCATGAGGAATAATTGTAGTCTTTATTTAAAGTAGTTACGTAAAACAGTTGTCCAATTGTTAAGTCAAGTTTGTCGTGTACCTCAAGTTTTATTTTTTCGATAAAGCTGTAACGTGCAACTGCGCTTTGGGCAAACTGATGCAGTCCTACGCTCACCTGTGTGTGATAGTCTCTGACAGGAGTGAGTTTCTGTCCACACTTGATGTAATGCTCCGAACTAGTCAGCGAGAGAGAAATCTAGGGTATCTTAGTGGGTAAGACGTCTTCAACGAACATGGATGAGTTTTCAGCTTAGTATTATATTTATTGAGAAAGAATAGAAAAGAGAGGGCGCCAGACACTTTTATTTTATTCTCCAAAGGTCAAGAGATAAAAGGGATTTATGCTAGGGAGAGAGAGTTAAACAAAGCTTGAAATTATGAACCACATATATATAATTCTCAAGTGGCAAGTTATAAATTACACAAGAGTAACACTTATTCTACCATTAATTACTTAAACTATCAGACAGTTTGGGCTATTCCCAAGAGAACACGGAGCTCTTAAAGAGGCGTGTACGCATAGAAGTTGTACTAGTTTAGTGAAGTTACATGAGGACTTGGTCTTGTGTGTGAGGCTAAAGAACTTTACTTTATAATTTAAACAACAGGAATGCGAGTTGAAGTTAAATACGGAACGTTTTCACCTTGGCTTAGAAGGCGTGGTGAGTCCACGCTGCCGACGTGCGCTTCGACCACAGATGTCTCCACTCTGGACCTCGTAAAGGTACAGCTCGTGACAGCTTCAACACCCAGAGTCAAAGTCACAAGTCCGCAGCACGGAGTCAACACGGCGATGGCCACGATGACGCACCCAGCTCAATTCACCTCTGCAATCTGGCTGCTGCGGTCAGCATTTACGCGTAGCGTAGGTACGCAGCCAGTGCTATCACCGGCGAGAATCAGGGTTAGACAGATTTGTCCGTTACATCGGCTGATGTGTGTTTCCACAAGAAAAGAAAAGAAAGATGTCGAATGGTTTATTGTGTCATCGTAGGTTTTGTGTCTAGGATGCCTCCAGATATGAGTGCTCACATTTTCGAAGACAAAATGGCTTCCTCCGCAGGAGAAGCGAGTACGTCCTCACGTCGTGAGCTTTGGGGACGCACTGCCTGAGCGCTGTGCCACAGCTCTAACCATCGGAACACTAGAGATGCCCATACGCAATCGCGAATCTTTCCGATTCCAAAGACAAACGAAGCTATTAGTTGATTTGATTGAGGTTCATTATGAAATAATTGATTCATACGATTAGATACAAAATAAAACACTCCTTTATTTAATATTTATGAATATTAATCCTTAAATGATTAAGAAGACATCGAGCAGAGTCGATTCAGTGTTGCCAGCTGCAACGATCCGCTAACGTATTTGAACAATGCCGCTACTAGATGGCGTTAGATCTGCACCTCTGCCTTGCTCGTCAGTGTTCCTGTAGGAATACCAGAAACTAGGTGGCGCTAGTAGTGGGAAAACTATCAAAATTGTCAGATACGATATTACTGTGTAACATTACCGCTCCAGTTAGAGAAAAAAAAAAAAATTTTTTTTTTTTTTTTTTCTTTTTAAAAAAAAAATGCAAGGGAGTAGGATCCTTAACGTAAAGAAAACATCCGAAAGAGTGTCAAAGAATGAACGCAGACACCAACACCTCCGCTCGTTCTCCAGACGAACAACGAAAAGCCGAAGAGAGTAATACCTGAGGACGGCATACCTGTCAAAGATAACGCAGGCATCAACACCTCTGTGAGTGTTCCTGGACGAACACTAGAAAGCCCAGGGAATACCACTGATGGTGGTATACCTGTCAAAGATAACGCAGGTATCCCAAGAAGTAGGTGGCGCGACATTCGATTTCCTGAAAGTCTCGCAGAAAGTCACGAGGACAGAAACCTCGTACAGCGCAAAAGGGCAAAAGTTGGCTTGTTGCTATTAAAGCATGGAATGCTGCCTTTTAAAAAAGAAGGCTGTTTGCATTAGTTAATATTTTTCCGCCTCATTGATGAGGTTTTCAATGAATGGGGAAAATGTTTGTAAATACTTAAAATGTGATTTTGGAGTGGAAAAAGGAAACTTGAAATACCAATGCGTTGGAAAATATTTTTGAACACTCAAAATGTGATTTCTAAGTGGAAAAGGAATTTAAAATACCAAACAAGTATAATTGTTTATGTTTTTAAAGTTTTAATGGGAAGGAATAAAATTGTATTGTTTATATGGAAAACTTTCAATCGGATATCATTTTGTATCAGACAAAAAAAAAATCCTCCATCCAGAAGTATCTCAAGAGAGAGCCCAACTGCCTTCTAACCTATCAACTTATCCTACACATTACCACTACGACACAACCCTATGTAGAGGTCAACGACCCTTGACCCACATACGAGTATCACCTCAGAGTTAGACAACAACAAAAGATAAATAGTTGAGCAGACGTGACAGTTGTCACCCCATCTCAGCATAAGCTTAGACTAAGTTTCAAAAGTTTTAGATGAGAAAAGAAATTCTGTCGACTGTACGTGAGGCTTCATACGTTGACAAACTGTCCTGAAAATAGCTAACCTTGAGCGATTCCAATTAACACGACAAATCAACACCAGTCTTAGAAATAAAAGAAGACATACTGTATACGAGTAACATCAGCGCCTGCATATGTTGATTAGACATACACCTGTGATCGAGGTCACATGGTTGCACCAACAGAAATCTCAACAGCAGTTCAAAGAAAACAACCCCTTTTCCACACAGGAATCTCCAAGTAGTAGACTTGAATTTAAGATGTGTCATTCCGACAACAGTAGAAGTAGAAGACTTATTTGTCTTTAAGATAAGAACTGAATTATTTTTCAGCAGTAGAAGAGAACAGACGTGGACATATTTATTCCAACAGCTTAACCTAATGTCGACAGTAAAAGCTTAAATGTATGAACCGGTTAACCTAACAATCCTAATCTATTTCTTACGCGTAGGCGTCCCCACTCTATGTGATATTTACCTATCTATTTTCCTAACGAACTGTACCTTGACAACTAAGCATGCACTTATCAAATTATTCTGTATACTACGAAATTAACTAACACAAACGATGGTACCAATCGGTGTGTATCCTAATAATGAGGTCGACTGTCCATTCCAGATTATTTTCATTTGAGTGTAAAGTAAATACCTATCGGTGTTTTACCTAAGAGAAGCTACGTCCCTACGTCTCACTCAAAGAATAACGGTTTCTCAATATTGTGAAATTCTACGTCAGGCAACACATCACTAAGTGCAATGTGCATGTACACGGTTCGTTTATTACCTAACATTCCCTAGACGGAATCCATATTTTATTTAATCAGTAGTCAGCAAAATACGCTTGAGTAAAAGAAATCAGATAAACATTACGTCATCAGTTACTTAAAATCTCAATCCTTGAACACAAGTCTACCTAGAAGGCAAAGTTAAGTTTCCCTAACCTAATCGCGACTCATTATCTGCGCGCATCAACCTATACGCTAACTACCTACATTTGAGTAGTATTAGTCACTATGTTAAGATATCTCGCACAGCAAGAATAGTCAAGCAAAGAGTGCAATGACCTAATTACGTTAATATATTAAAATACTGCATTCTGAGAGTTAAAAAATGATAATTATTCAGTTAAAATTTCCAGTCGGAACATTAAAGTGAACTTTATTACACCGATAGAATAAATAAAAGAATTAAACTTAACCTTTTCAACGCCAATGTATTTGTATAGTTTTAGCAATGAAATAAGTTTTCAATGATTGCATTATGACTTGAATAGGGAGAATTAAGTTAAAGAAAATGTTTTACAAAATTAAACCTTTTTAACGCCATAAGGGCTTCGTAGTTTATAGTTAATCTAAGATTTATTTAAGTATTCGAATTTGCATTGAATATATAGAATATATTCATGAAACTAAATGTTTACAAGGTTCAACCTTTTAAACGCCACAACATTATCATTAATCTCAATCTTGTTAAAGTTTAAATACCTAGTTAAACCTTCACAAAACAGAATTTACTTTAAAGAAAAGGCTTCATTTATCCAAAGTGTCAATAGGAATTAATCTTTGTTTTAATTATGACAGAACAAAAAAATGTCAGCACTCAAATATCAACCTGTGCCATCTTCGCTACCCACATACTACGCTTCACGATAAAGATATGCAATTTTGCAATGCTGCTTCCGCTCCTTCTCATCGCGCGCGGTAGCACTAAAGTTTAACCTACGGTTAACCATCGGTTAGGTTGTTATAAGAAAATAGCTTTTAATTTTGAGAAAATGTCAAGAACATGCAATGTGATTTATTTAGTATGGTTGATATATAAAATATCCTAAACTGGAAGTATGGAAAATTACATTTTAGCATTAAAATGGCTTAATTAGTTTAAATTTCATATGTTAAAAAAAAAAACCTAAGTTGTGAACATTTTGTCGTATATCACGTCAAGAGAGAGTAAAATTATTTGAAACTGTATATTATTATCGTTTACAATGGAAACAAAACATTAAGATTAACTTTGGCTATAAGTCGACCGTTAACCGACGCTTAACGGTTGCGATAAACCGGCCCTATAACACAGTACTATATAATCGTTTAAATCGGCTGAGATTTTATGATGTCTTTTACATGCCAAATGCCTAGAGATTTTTGAGTATTAAAATCGCGGAGTTCGTACGTTACCGGTGATATCTTTCTAAGTACGACACACTTTTTAAATTTGGGAGCTAATTTTTGAGCAAAGAATTTACTTGCGTCGGAGAGAGGAAACTCTCTTTTCCAAACCACTTGACCCACGTCATATTCCAAGCGTCTCCTACCTCGATTGTAATACACTCGGCCTCGCTGATAAGACTTCTGTAAACGGTCATTGACCTTCTCAAAGATAGGTTTTAAATGTGACAACATTGAAGAATATAAATCCCTATTAGTGAATTGCAAATCACTCCCGCTAGGAGGTCTTGAAGGGTACCATTCACCGGAGAGAATAGCCTCTCGTCCACTATTTAGAAAATAAGGGCTAAAACCAGTAACTTCGTGAACAGCTGTGTTTATAGCGAACTCGATCGCACTAACTTCTCGATCCCATGTGCGGTGATCGGTTCCGACATAAGATGCAATCGCTGTACCTATAACTTTAAGAGTGCGTTCTGCAGGGTTATTCTGCGGAGTAAATCTACAGTTATAAAAGAATTTGGGTATCTTGTACTTCTCCTTCAATGACTGCATGTGATTAGACACATACTGTGGACCATTGTCCATTATAATGCACTGAGGGACTCCATACTTCAAGATAACATTGTTTTCAATTAAACTTACAACAGTTTTCGCCAATGAGTTTCTCATGGGGAAAATACAAGTATATTTAGTAAAACAGTCACAGACTATTAGAATAAATTTAAAGCCTTTATAGCTTCGAGGGAGAGGTCCCAAAATGTCAGTACATACCACTTGCCAAGGTCGTTGAACCTTCTTGGGGTTCTCCATCAGACCAGCAGGTGCCTCATTAGTGCTTTTATAAGCTAAACAGATTTGACAGTTTTTCACATACCTTTTAATATCGCTTAGCATCTTGGGCCAAAAATATGTTTGTGCTACCCGTTTTAAAGTTTTAAAGATACCTAAGTGTGCAGCGTCCGACCTATCATGACATTGCTTAAGTATATCCTGCTTAGACTCGTTAGGCACGACTAATTTCCATTCTGAATCCCTAGATAACGGATTTTTGTTTCTAATACGTTTATACAGGTTGTCATTTAAGATTTTAAAGTCAGGAAATTTCTGAGGAGTCGATTCGACCCTATTATAAGTTTTAGTATACCAGGCATCAGTAACATCATTTATTGGACAGATAAGCTCAATTGCCTCAGACGATATCGGAGCCCTAGAAAGCGCGTCTGCTAGCTTATTATCGGATCCCTTTTTGTATTGGATATCGAAATTAAATTGAGATAGTCTAAGAGCCCACCTAGCTAAACGTCCAGTTGGTGATTTTAGACTGACCAGCCACTGTAAACTACTGTGGTCAGTGTAAACCTTAGTTCGGAAAGGAGAGCCTTCTATATAGCCTCTGAACTTCTCTAGAGCGAATATGAGAGCGTTAAGTTCTTTTTCAGAGACAGAGTGGTTTCTCTCTGTACGAGTAAGGGTTCTACTAGCATAGGCGATAGCGTGCTCGTGTCCTTCATCGTCTAACTGAGATAATGCGCATCCTAATCCAACATCAGAAGCGTCAGTCGAAATGACAAAAGGTCTATCAAATTTAGGAATAGACAGGATCGGTGCTGTCACCAATAGTTCCTTAACTATTTTAAATGCCTCATCGGCCTCCGCCGTAAATTGGAAAGAAGTTCCTTTTGGAAGTTTTCTAGTAAGCTTATTTAAAGGAGCACAAACAGAGGAATAGCTTTTTATAAATCGACGGTACCAGGACACCATGCCTAGAAAACGTCTTAGTTCCTTCTGAGAAGTAGGTACAGGAAAGTCTACGATAGCTCGCACTTTGTCACTATCCGTACGCAAACCCCTGCGATCTACGACATATCCTAAAAATTTCAAAGAAGAGCGACAGAAAACAGATTTTTCTAAGTTAATAGTGAGTCCGGCTTGCTTCAACTTTTCACAAGCTTTTCTCAATAAGGTCATGTGATCCTCAAACGTTTCAGAAATCAATATAATGTCATCGACATAGTAGAAAATGTTATGAGCAAACTCTGGTCCAAAGACCTTATCCATGAGTCTCATCATCCGAGCACTAGAATTAACTAGACCAAATGGAAGTCTGCGGAATTGAAAGCTTCCTAGTCCCGGCAAGGAGAAACAAGTTTTCTCTCTCGATTCCTTAGCTAACTTAATTTGGAAAAAGGCAGATTTTAAATCTAAAGAACTCATGTATTTAGCATTATTGAGAGAATCTAATATTTCCTGAACCCTAGGCATAGGATATGTATCTACTTTAGTTAAGCTGTTCAGTTTTCGACTATCTAAGCACATTCTCAGCTCACCGTTAGCTTTAGGCACTAAAAGGATTGGACTATTCCAAGCAGAGTTACTTTTCTCTATAATACCCATTCGCAACATTTCATTGATTTCCTTTCGAACGTATTCCCGGTGGTGAAATGGAATCGGATAATATTTTTGCTTGACTGGTGGATGATCACCCGTATCAATGACGTGCTCCTCGAGTGGAGTACAGCCCAAACGGTCCTTGGTAGCCGTGATGCATTTAAATCCCGAGACAACCCTATTTAATTGTGCCTTTTGAAGGTCATTTAAATCCTCTAAATCGTGCAAATGTACTTCAGAGTCTTTCAATAAGTTAATATTAGAAGATGCAGTGCGATAGTGCTTCGATTTTAAAATGTCAGAACAAAGGTTAAACTTGGCTAGAAAATCTACGCCTAGTATAAGAGGAGTGTTCACATCTCTACATACAAAGAATGTGACATAGTGTAAGTCATGTTTATAAGAGATAGGTACTTCTATTTTCCCTAGTACTAACAAGCGTGAACCGTCACCTACAGTCAAGTCTTTCGCACATGTCTGCAAAGGAAATTGCAAGCCTTCCTTATACAATAGTGAATACGCGGATTCACTAATTATCGACACGGCAGCTCCACTGTCCGCTAACGCGTTACACTCTAAACCTAGAATACCTACAGACAAGAACGGTCTAGGATCTCCTAAGTTTTCTTTAAATAAAGGTTGATAAGAGTTATTTTGCAATATATCAGACGAGTATAGTTGTGTTTGTGTAGACCGGTCAGAGACTCGAGTAGTCTTAGAATTATTATTATTATTAAAGTTAGTTGCCTCTGACCTGTCACCTAGTTTTTTGTGCAAGGGCAATTTCTAGTAAGGACTCCAGGTCTCTTACACCTAAAGCATATGGGAGTGGGATATGCGTCACAACGAGAATGGTGATGGTTTCCACCACATTTTCCGCAACCAACAGTAGCTCTATTCTGTCCCTGATTAACGTTACGAGGTCTAGCATCAGAAGATGAAGGAATTGGGTTTGAGATCCCACTGCAAAAGTTAGGTATAACTAGCTCTCTACCTGTGTTCAAGAATCCACGGTTCTCGCATTTAAACTTTGATACTTCTAAACGCGCACAAATGTTCTTAAGTTCCCTAACGGTACGTACTTCAGTTAAAGCCAGACGCGAAATAAAATATGGATTCATGTTCGTCATGATAATTTCGAGTTGTTCTGCGTCGGTAATAGGTACTGACAGACGCAAAAACAAGCTTTCCATGATGTTAACATACGACCTAATCGATTCATTCTTGTCCTGCAATCTAGCCTTAATCTGGTTCAATAGACATCTTTCGTATTCTACCGGTTGAAACTCGTTTTTAAGTGACTCGACAAGCTCATCAAAGGTACCAAAGTGAGATTTATTTATGCGAAACCACATCAACGCTTCCCCAGAGAAAAGATGAACCGCGTTTCTCAACAATTCCTTATCCGAAACCTCCGAAGAGTATTTAAGCTCTTGCAATCTAAAGATAAAATCTTGGACGGGAATTCTACCATCATATACGATACCCCATTTAAGCACTTGAGATGTACGACTTTGACAGAAAACCGGAGGAACAGACTCAACCAAGTTCATCGCAGAGTCCTGAGAAGATGAGCCAGGCTTCTGATTACATTTTAAATTTTCTATGGCATTGAACGCCTTAGCCACCAATGCTATCTTTTTCAGTCTCTGTTCAGAATTAATTAAAAGCAATTTTTCTAACCTGAGTATGACATGAGACAATTTCGACAAACACCTTCTCCGACACGATGAGGACGAGTGATCTGCCTGCAGAACCGCATCCAGTTTTCCCTCGCAGACCTGGAATTCGTCGTCAACAGACAAACTTGAGATAAAAGTGTTCGCTTTCGTGTTGTCTAAAGATGTGCCCTTGGCAGATTTAAATTGGGATTTAAGCTCCTCCACAGTATAGCTAGTGTCTACATCTAGGCCTCTTGCTTGCAATTCAAACATAAGTTCGTCCTTAGTCAGATTATCAACTTCAATTTGTAACGCCATGTTTGACAAGTATATCAGTATTCAACACTTAATATTTAATACAACAGATAAGTAAAAACAGCCACTAGAATTATTCGTACTTATCTCCTCTATTTAAGATACATAAGATAGGTTATTATACCTATAAAGTAAAGCTTATGATTCTACACAAATGTCAAAATAAATTATTAAAGTTGACAAGTAATTCTAAATTTAAAGTTTGCAATTTTCTATAGTTTCAAAGCAGGTATTAAGTCTTATTAAAGTTAAGAAGTAGTTTTAAATGTAAGGTTTACAGTTTTATAGCTGTAAAGTAGGTATACAGTTTAGTTACAATATAGTTGTAAAGTAGGTATTGAGTTTAGTTATAACTCAAGTAGTAGACTTTACTCACACGAGCAAAGAAAAGAGTGAATGTCCAATTGACAACCTAGACACACAATAGAAATAAAATATTTTTGACACAATAAACATTAAATATGACACAGATTAGATTAGTAGTTTTTGTTTTATAATAAAGTTAGCCTCACACACCAATGCAACTAGTATAGTTCAAAATTCAAGCTTATTTGACAGATTTCTACTGACAGAAACGATAAACACATCCACAAACGTTCCCAGACGCACCAGATAAATTGAAATTCCAGGGTTCACGTTGACGTGCTAGAAATATCTGAAATTACCGAGCCCCACGTTGGGCGCCAGAAATGTAACGTGCAACTGCGCTTTGGGCAAACTGATGCAGTCCTACGCTCACCTGTGTGTGATAGTCTCTGACAGGAGTGAGTTTCTGTCCACACTTGATGTAATGCTCCGAACTAGTCAGCGAGAGAGAAATCTAGGGTATCTTAGTGGGTAAGACGTCTTCAACGAACATGGATGAGTTTTCAGCTTAGTATTATATTTATTGAGAAAGAATAGAAAAGAGAGGGCGCCAGACACTTTTATTTTATTCTCCAAAGGTCAAGAGATAAAAGGGATTTATGCTAGGGAGAGAGAGTTAAACAAAGCTTGAAATTATGAACCACATATATATAATTCTCAAGTGGCAAGTTATAAATTACACAAGAGTAACACTTATTCTACCATTAATTACTTAAACTATCAGACAGTTTGGGCTATTCCCAAGAGAACACGGAGCTCTTAAAGAGGCGTGTACGCATAGAAGTTGTACTAGTTTAGTGAAGTTACATGAGGACTTGGTCTTGTGTGTGAGGCTAAAGAACTTTACTTTATAATTTAAACAACAGGAATGCGAGTTGAAGTTAAATACGGAACGTTTTCACCTTGGCTTAGAAGGCGTGGTGAGTCCACGCTGCCGACGTGCGCTTCGACCACAGATGTCTCCACTCTGGACCTCGTAAAGGTACAGCTCGTGACAGCTTCAACACCCAGAGTCAAAGTCACAAGTCCGCAGCACGGAGTCAACACGGCGATGGCCACGATGACGCACCCAGCTCAATTCACCTCTGCAATCTGGCTGCTGCGGTCAGCATTTACGCGTAGCGTAGGTACGCAGCCAGTGCTATCACCGGCGAGAATCAGGGTTAGACAGATTTGTCCGTTACATCGGCTGATGTGTGTTTCCACAAGAAAAGAAAAGAAAGATGTCGAATGGTTTATTGTGTCATCGTAGGTTTTGTGTCTAGGATGCCTCCAGATATGAGTGCTCACATTTTCGAAGACAAAATGGCTTCCTCCGCAGGAGAAGCGAGTACGTCCTCACGTCGTGAGCTTTGGGGACGCACTGCCTGAGCGCTGTGCCACAGCTCTAACCATCGGAACACTAGAGATGCCCATACGCAATCGCGAATCTTTCCGATTCCAAAGACAAACGAAGCTATTAGTTGATTTGATTGAGGTTCATTATGAAATAATTGATTCATACGATTAGATACAAAATAAAACACTCCTTTATTTAATATTTATGAATATTAATCCTTAAATGATTAAGAAGACATCGAGCAGAGTCGATTCAGTGTTGCCAGCTGCAACGATCCGCTAACGTATTTGAACAATGCCGCTACTAGATGGCGTTAGATCTGCACCTCTGCCTTGCTCGTCAGTGTTCCTGTAGGAATACCAGAAACTAGGTGGCGCTAGTAGTGGGAAAACTATCAAAATTGTCAGATACGATATTACTGTGTAACAAAGCAATATGCATTGATGTTATTAAAACAGTGGGTCGCGAGTTGCGTAGCAGCACGGAGCTACCCCTGATGAAGAGCTCCAAATGAGTTCGAAACATGTCTGGCCGTTCCTGACAATTTTTACGTGAGTTTAAACCGTTTTTTATAATTATCAATATACATTGCTTTCATAGTTCGTACGGAACCCTCGGTGCGCGACTCAGACTCGAATTTACCGGTTTTTTATTTACCACGTTTTTGTGCACAAAACCAAATGACACCTAATTGTTTAGCACTCCTGGGTTTGTTAACCTTATACCGAGTACAAACAAAAGCTATCCTGATTGCGCTTGGATTAGTCAGGTACAGTAGAGAATTAATTTGAAACGTGCCAATGATTTACAACCCCTGTTTCAGACGGAATTTAGTTATGGGTAATGTGGTCGTGTAGTTTACGACTGTTATTAACATTTATAAGGGTAAAATGTTTCCGACTCCTGACTGTTTCAAACGATTATGGGATAATCGACTGTTTGTTGTTGGTTATTATTATTTCGGTGTCTGATGTTTTAATTGCAGGCAAAGTCTGCTTTGAACGTTATTTAATTAACCCGTTTAATGAGTTTAATACCCGGTATTTTGTCAATTATAAAGTTGACGCACACAGGTAAGTTCTAGGTAGCACGTGTACGTAATCAATATTTATGACGTATACTGAGGTATATGGTAAGAAATCTGAAGTGGCAATGGGCGGGGCACGTAGCTCGAAGAACTGATGGCCGTTGGGGCAGAAAGGTTCTCGAGTGAAGACCACGTACCGGCGCAGTGTAGGACGGCCTGGTTAGAGTTGCGGTGACTCGCTGGACGCGGATCGCTTGTTCCCGGCCCGTGTGGAAGTCTATTGAGGAGGCCTGTGTCCAGCAGTGGACGTCATATGGCTGAAATGAATCAGATGATGATGATACTGAGGTAAATGTTCCAATGCTTGACAAACAAATAGTGAACTACTAGAATCAAGACGTCAATGCAACGATGCCATTAGGTCCGTGGAAGTCTTGCTGCCTACTAAACTAGCAGCAGAGAGGGCAAAATGTAATCGATTGACGATTAACGATTAAGATTTACCTACTTAATCGCAATTTACGATTAAAAATGACGATTAATTAATCGTAATCGTACGATTTCTTATTAATTTGTTCGGGATTAAATTAATCATAGATTAATATCCAGCGATTAAATGTTAAATCGATTAATTCATTTGATTAATTTTCTCATTTGATTATTATTAGGAACAAATGAGACATTGCGTTAATATTTTTATTTGAATAATTAATTAGATGAATTTTGTCTCGATTAATAAGACTAAGTCTCGCCCTTGCCTGGGGGACCCTAGAGTACTACACTATAAAAACCACCTTGTAATACTGGAACAAGTAACAAGACAAATTGCATTTTGTAATATCGACAAATGAGCGTGTTCCAACATTTAATCGAGATTTATTCGTGAAATGTATTTTTTTAAATTGACGATTAATTAATCGTTAATCGACTATGGCGATTAATTTAATCGCGATTAGATAAATTCGATTAATCTTGTGACGATTAATTGTTTAATAATTATTTAATATTAATGGATTAAAAATTAATCGATTAATGCCCATCTCCGACTAGCAGGCCTGGACTCAAATCCGGCATGGACAAATATTTTCACGAAAATAATTTCTGAGTATCTATTCTCTTAGTACAAACATATCTTAGATTGACACTAAATCTTCTCACTGAAAAATACTTACCTGGAAATAATTGTGATAAACTTGACGAAGGTAATAGAAATAAAATATCAACTTTATTGCTTACGTGCCATACCTACTGTAGGTACTGTAGGCGTACTGACGAATGGACAATGTATTTGAGCAAATAATGTTCTTCTTTTATAAAACTACTATTCTCCCCGTAATAAACTTATATTTTTTGTGTATTTTCTTTAGTACCAAATAAGAAAAAATAAGTATTTAGTAGTTGAGGTATACGTTTTGCAGGTTACGATATTTCAATTAGTTTTATGTAGGTACATTTAGTTTCCAAACATACTGCGAATTGCGGTGTACTCACTTCATACGTATAGGTAGCAGGCTCGTTAGAGAGCCCGTGGATCATGACAGACCTTCCCTTCGAAAAAAAGGATTACGGTCCCAAACACGTAGGTATGTATGTACATTGTACACAAACACAGGTTATAAATACAATATTACATGTACAACCACGAACTTACATACGTTCTCAGAGATCCTGTAGAGTCTACAGTGTAGACGGTATTCTAATTAGACGTAGGTAGATCTAGATCCCCAATTTTTGACTCAGGTCAAGCCTAGAGGGTCATCAACTACTAAGCTTTAGTATCCTATACTCTCCCGCTCCTATCCTCATCCTTAGTGTAGCTTCAATCGCAACTGATACAAATATGCCCGTTTTAGCAGCAGGTTTAATTACTTACCTTTAGTATCCTATCCTTCCCCCTCCTATCCTCATCCTCAGTGTAGCTTCAATCGCAACTGACACAAATATGCCCATTTTAACAGCATGTTTAAGCATTCGAACTGTTTTTGTTCCTACTAGCTTGTACAATTTTATGGTATCAAGTATGCAGTGCCAACTTGGCGGTGCTAGTCGTACTACGCAGAAGTTTTAGCAATAATCAATCAATCAATCAATAATTTTATTTCAGATATAACTCCATATTTGGGTAGTAACAATAGTAAACTTAATCTACATATGTTAGTGTTAGTCAACAAATAATAATTATTATTCGGACAAGTTCAGTTGGACGCCCTGTGCAACATATGCCAGTGTTGTAGGAAGGGGCCGACCAGGCGCGCGGCCACCGTCTTCAGGAGGCTGTTCGGGCTGCCGCGCAGGCGCCTCATCAGAGACGCGACACGTGGTCGCATTAGTCATCCGTGCGTGCGTCGCAAAACATCCCTGATGCACTGCAATGGCGCGGCAGCCCTAACAGCATCCTAAATCCATTATTATATTGGACGCTATAAGCTTTTTGAAAATAGAACGCATCTTTGCCGTACTATCGCTATTATAGTGCCCGGCACTAAAATTACGCGCAAATTCGGGTAACATCCTTTCCTCGAAAAGAATAAAACCTATTGACAAACCAGCAGATGATTAAAGTAAACATTACTCACTTATTGGTATAAGTTTCATGTCTAAGCGTCGCGTATAGTTGCCGGCAAACTTTAAGAACAAAAATGGCAGATCTGCGCATGTACATTTGTACAAATCGGCTACTGCGCAGGTTGCAAGGTTATGCTCTAAAATTTAGAGCATAACTCTTCCTTGTTACAGCTAAAAGACGTCTAGAGTCTAAAAGTTTGCCGGTAGCTGTAACAAGGGAGACTTTACTGACATAACCTAGAAAGAGGACTTACAATGTGTTCAGATGTCTCCAATTATATGAGGTATTTAGAAATTATATTAGACAGAAATAAAGACCAAAATACTAAGTTACATTACGTAAAATTTTCACGGGGATTGCACGAAGAGGAACCACTTGAAAAAACTTTGAAAATAGTGAAATTTGCCAGATTTGTCTATTTCTTCCCCTCCTCAACAGAACAGGTGATATATCACCTGCCTCTGTGTTCCTTTGAAGCATAGATGAAGCGAACTCGTCGTTTAGTCACCATAAGGTTACAAGACGTCTGCAGTTTCATCGGTTTCCACTCGAAAGCGATACTTACATCAATAGCTACTTTACGAATCGCCCCAAGCCTATCCATTACCATTTACGTGTCACTGAAGCCCACGCTAATGAGCGGCTGTCAATGTCAACATATTCTCTAATCTAAATCTCTAATCATAGTCTTACATGATCTGAAGCAGAATCTAGTTGAGAAAGTAAATCCAAATCATAATTAATACCGACACATTCGTAATTCTGCCGTGCTACGGTAAAAGGCGACCTTTTGACATTTTGCCAAAATTGAGTTATTAATACCACCATAATGAGAAAAAAAAGCTGCGTCGACCTATTTTATCCGTTTTTCGATAAGAGGCTTCGTTTTCAAGTTACTAGTAAGTTAAAAGAACGCATATGTCCTTAACTTGACAATATAACTAGCTTAAAAGGCGGTAATTTATCGATACTAGTCTAAAAAAACGAACAGTCGCCTTTTTTAGACGATTTCTAAGATAAAAACACGTATAACACATTTTACTGCCTTTAAATTAAATATCTTCTGCGAAAAAGATACGGCTCATCAAAACCTATAACACCGTTTCCTTTATTTTTAGTCTAAAATACCGAATCTCTCCTTTTTACGTGCTTTAAGATTAAAAACCGAACAATTTTATCGTAACATATTATAAATCTAAAAAAGCGTGTTTAGGATATTCGTACTTTATATGTAGTATTTCAACCATGGTTATAGAAAACTATTGCTGAAATAGCCGTAAGTACTGCGTGCTAGTGTAAAAACCCGTATATGCCCCAACATCCGACATACGGTACTTGGCTCGCAACTCGTACACGAAGCCCACAGCGAGCGCGCCGGCGCGGGGGCAAGTGTGCGCGGGAGGCACGGTTGTCGACGCCGGCAGCCAGCGCGCCAACATTCAAATTACAAGTAGAATAAGAAAAAATAAAATGATTGACAGTTTTCTTTGTTTCTTGCATGTATTCAATACAGTTATCACCTTAGAATGCATAAATTATCAGTTAGAGTAAAGTTAAGGCAGTAAAATTCCGCCACAAACAAGGTTGGACAAAAACAGATTCGGACTTTTAACTTAGTATTGGACAAGATTTTTTACCATGCGTTTATATTTAACTATACCTTCTAACTTGAAGTAAATTCTATTTTTGATGTCATTTATACGCACAATAGTTAGTAAAGGTGGGGACTTTTAACTTAGTATTTGGCAAGATTTTTACCATAGGTTTATAATTAACTATATCTTCTAACTTGAAGTAATTTCCATTTTTGATGTCATTTATACTCACAATAGTTAGTAAAGGTGGGCTGTTTTATAGTTTTATCGTTTTTTTATGGATAACAATACAAGATTTGCGAAGATAACGCAAACTTTCCCAAAACAAACCGTAATTTCGGAATTGTGCAGATCAAATATGTCTTTATTAATTTAAATTACAAAAGGTTTTCTAAAAATTACAAAGACTTAGGGTTAGGGTTAGGTTAGTCTTGTGCTTCTGTTTTTTCTTTCCCTATATCTGCCGGACTGACATTCAACAGTTTTTAATATAAATACCTTTATTTTTTTTATTCCTAGGTACAGCAATGCAAAATATTTTATAACTAATGGCTTTTATAACTTACAACTTATGGCTATTTTTAATTTCGAGTGAAATTAATGGGTACCTACATTATGATTTGTATTATATTTATATTATTCCGCTTAGTTTTAATTTGACGTAACATCATTTCTATCTTCTGTTATTAAAATTACCTACTTTTCTGCATCTTGGTTGCAAATGTTCCCATTAATGTAGTAAAAAGTGATGGCAAAATCCTTCGTTATAACTCATTACAAATTATATCCGCGTCACGTCATAGCGTCCGGGAAGTAAAACTACATAAAACACGATTGACTAAAAAACATACACAAATGAGGGTCCTTTAAGTTACTTAGTTATACGTTACTGTACGAGATTTACTATTTATTTCATAAAAGAAATTCACTATACACACAACAAGTCGTCCATAGTCACGTTATCAAAAATTAAGATTAAAAAATAAACAGTTTTATTGTTCTCTGCGACTAGTTCTTGCGAGAAAATGAACGAGTATATAATAAAATGTAAAAATACCTATTATAATATTGTGTCCTTTTTTTACTATATCATCTTCTCCCCCTGATGAATATTTTGTAACAAAGAAATTATTTCTACAATTGTCGTACGTTTAAAAGTTTCCTATTTAACCAAAGTAAATTTCAATAAATGGTTTCATTATCATTACCACATATTATTAAATTTGGCCGACTTATCGCAACTCTTTTAATAAAATTAAGGCGAGAAGTGAAACTTGATGATATTGATCTTTATACCTTAATTTAATATTACTTCGTCGCATATTTGGATAAAAGCACTATGTCTATATATATATATACCTCATACTCATCCGCAATATGACTTTTCCAGCCTCTGCACTCTGCAGTAATATACTATAACTGAACACAAAGATGCGAGTATAATAGTGACAATTATTGAGACGCTAAGTACTTCGTTTTGTTACCTCTTCTCCCATGGTTACTAACTTATAATACCGTATACGGCATATTTTTGGTAACGATACGTCATTTTACTTTAGTACACGGAACAGTTTTATTGACAAAATAAAAATTATGACTAATTTATCTAACTTAAAAACCGTATTAGCACGATGTGGTCTTATTACTTTGACTGCTGATACGTCATTACACCTTAACGCAAAGTTATAAGACCGTATAGGTACACCATATTCGGCATTTAAGCTTAGCTTATCATATTTTTAACAGAAAATACTAAATTAAAGAACCGTATCGTGCGTTTATACCGCCTTTTAGCTAGTTTTATATTTTACTTTATATTTTTACTGCTAAGCTAAAAATGTTTTTTGGGTCTGTAAAAAAAACTAATTCACTTAAAAAAGTGATAATACCATAAAAAATAAGTCCCAGCACGCTGCTATGAAACACAGAAAAAAATAGTCGAATATGTTGCACCAATTTCTAGAAATTGAACTTTGAATTTTATTTGACGTTTTTTGCGATTATCTCGAAAGTGACTTTTGTCAAAAGGTCGCCTTTTACCGTAGCACGGCAGAATTACAAAACACATCATTAAAACAGATCGTCACGGACCAACAGTTCACGATCTCTGAAATATAGCTGTCGTTGAATCACTGAATTGCATTCCAATTTCCCAATAATTACTACCGGCCACCTGATTATCCTTATTGTGCCCGTTCCACTTATTTGTCTGGGTAACGGTCTCCAATAGGAGCTCGTGGCACCTAGTGGGAAAATATAAATCGATCATAACCTACGCACGTTAAGTGCATGAACAGTTTAGGTAATTGGGTAATTAATTCACTGGTTATCCACGCCTATGACTTTAGTATGAATGACTTGATCACGAAAATGTTTACGCGCCTAATATCAGACAACCTCACACAAATCGATCTAATCCCAATTTAAGCTCAATAAGCCTTATGTTATGGGTACTAGAGGACGATATACATACTTATATAGATAAATGTATACTTAAATAGGTACATAGGAACCACCATGACCCAAGCATAAAATATTCGAGATCATCACGCAATTATTTGCCCTGGCCGGGACTCGAACCCGGGACTGCCGCTCATAGACAGGTCCTTACAAACTGAGCCAACCGCGTCGTCCACCATAATTATGTTTTAAGGAATAGGTAAACTTTTTTTATTAATTTGAAAATACTAAATGGTTAATTAATAATAAAATAATAAATAAATATTAAGGGACAATCATACACAAATCGACCTAGTCCCAAACTAAGTAAAGCTTGTACTATGGGTACTAGACGACGATACCTAAACATAATATATAAATACATATATAGATAACATCCATGACCCAAGAACAAATATTTGCACAAATATTTGCCCCGGCCGGGATTCGAACCCGGGACCGCCGACTCAGATTGGGGTTGAAAGGAAACTTCGAATTAAATCATCGCATGGAAACCGAAAACAACTTAGGTACATTACAAGGATTCGTGGCTCTTTTTTATCTTTTTTGGCCGGAGTACATTCAACCAATTTGATTCCTAGGACATTTCGTACCTTGTCACAGTGAACGTCAATATGATAGCCGCTTGAAATCTCATATCATTGTCATTGTGACATGGTTCTATAGTGGCCAAGAAATCAAATTGGTTGACTGTACATTGGCATATGTATGTACGTGCTCTCCCATATTTTTTTCTAATTTTTTTTCTTCAATGTGATCTGTATTTTTCATTCCACGAAGATAAGTTACAAAACACGAGTATCCAGCTCTCTTATTTGGGCGTCTAGAAACAAGTCAAGAGTTCTATCATAGTTCAGGTCATTCAATAAATTGCCGCATACTGGCGATGAAATTCAATTTTAAATACCTAATGCTTGCTTTCCTTGAATTGAAAACAAAAACACACTATTTCCTAAAGAAGCTTTGAAAACAAGTGTAAGTTATTGCTATTCTATATACGTGCTTTTTTCTTATACCTATTGTTCCCCAGTCTAGGTGAGGTAAAGGCCGACAAACTAGAACTAACGAGTTTAAATTTAAAAAAATCCCGTCTTTATTTTCACGTGGTAGTTATTAGTCTTCTTGTTACTTAACTGTGTTAGTTGTAGTGAAAACTTTGTGTCGTTTGTCACGAATTGTTTTCGTTGCTCAAGAAATGAGTCAACTTTAAATTATTGTATTAAGCGGTTTACACTCACGTGAAATTGTCAGGAACGGCCCGAAATGTTTCGAACTCGTATGGAGCTCTTTATCAGGGACCCAATAAGAATTGCTCTAAATTTATTATCTACTCATTGAGTTCTAAAACGACTTATTCGTTTTTTTTTTAATTCAATACTCTAACCTATAAAAATTAAATTTTGAATCAAATAACTTCTGAGTTGATTTGTAAATAAAAAAAAAGCATGGTAAAGAAAAATTAATGTTCATAGTTCCTAACAGCAAGAACTGTCGAAATAAAATATAATAATTATAATGTTCTTCCAAAAATTTTACCAAGCCTATGGAATATTTTACGCATAAACACTTCAAATGAATCCAATTTCCTTATAAAGCTTAATATCCTCAGTGTAACACTGCATCGTTTACTATGCAAAACTGACCATAAAACAGCGCTTGGGCTTTTGAATATTCACCGCTTTTTGTATTGAAGCGAATGAGTGGAGATTAAATCGACTAATTGAGCTTCATGGCTCTTTTTATAAGGCTTAGTGCTTCGGTGGGTGTTTTCAATGGATAGATGTTTAAATTTTTTGGATAGAAGTATGGCAGACTCGGATTAGTGTAGGACTTTTATTTCAAAATACGTAGAAGGCAATTAGGGCTGAGTAATTTTTTTGAAATCGTAGTCCGGTAAAAAGTATCCTATAACCATTAGTCTATGAATGTACAGTCAAGGAAATTGAAACACGTACATTTTTCGCTCTTTTCGCAATGACAATAAGGGTCATAAAAGTATGCGTTTCAGTTTCCTTTACTGTACCTACAGCTATCCCCGAACCATTTTTTTTAATCCATCCAGTCCAGTTGTTTCGGCTTGATGACAGGACAAATGTATCGATAGATGGCGCTGTACCGCTAGCGCCGCATCTAGCATTTTTCCGGAAATAATGGCTCCTCTCAATGGAGATGTCCATAGAAAACTGCAGTTTGAGAATTTAATTATAATAAAGAAGGTTAACTAATAAGCCAAAAATGTGTTGTGTCGTCGTAAACAGAAGATGTATGAGAATCAAGATAAGATCTTTTCTAGTCCTCCTAGCGTCGGTTGCCTCACTGCTGAGGTTCGAGGTAATTGTCTCGGAACAGTCTCTCCCAGGTGATGCGCCGCCATCTGTTCCTATCAGTAGCCGTGTGAAGAGCATCCTGTACTGATGCACCTCTAGCACAACTGTCAGAAGCGACTATTTCTCGCGCGAGATAATCGCCTGTCTCTTTCTGTACAGTAATGTGAGAGGGTGACGGACAGCGCTATGTCACGCGACAAGAATCGCGAAGTATAGTTGTGCTAGACGGGCTGTAGAGCCAAGCGTTGTGCGAATCTGGTCTGTCCAGCGTGTCGGGCTCCTGCCTCTCGGTCGCTTGCTTTCAACTTTTCCAGTGATCATCAGTTTTTCTAGATTATCACTGTCCTTCCTGGCAATGCAATGTGACCAAAGTACTCTAGAACCCTGCGAAGACAGGTCGTGGACAGTCTAGTTCGGGTCTTGAAATCTTTTCTACTAACTTGTCACTATAATAATATACTGTATAAGTAAGTACATAAAAATATAAAGATAAGTAGGTCATAAAATATACATGATTTTTAAAATACTTAGTATTTCAAAATGTATAGCGGATAGCACGGCAGCTAGTAGATAAAACAAACTCTTTCGCTCTTTGTTTACGAAAACATCTTGCGGGCTTACAGTCAAGCCAGAATGTTTACAAGATAATTTGGTTTACATTTTCAATAAGGGTTAAAAAACTACGTGATTAACTTTCTTTTGCCGCACGTTCTTCTAGTTTTTCTCTTTTCCGTCCTCGTGCATATTTTCGCTCACGTTGTAAAAGTTCCTTTTTACTCCCTTAAAGCCATGTAGACTAATTTTGCAAAACCAGCGCACACTTCCCATTTCACAGCCAAAGCCCTTAATAGTGCTCGCTCCCAGAATAACATTAATGAAAATGTCCCTTACAAATTTCAAGTTTTAACTTGCCCCAGCACCCTGCTCCGTTTGAAACTCTTTAGGTGCAAGCCAATTAACTGAATTATTGAAGAGGCAAAGTTTCCGGTAAGTACAAGTAACCTCGTTAAAGATTAAGATCGGAATACTTATAGCACCTGATAAGTTTACCGCGTATCGTGCTGCGTTTGAATCGAGCGAGTCATGGATCAAATTGAACTAGGGTCTCCCTCGAATATTTTTTTCTGACGATTAAATATCCCAATTTTATCGTATCAAATGTTCTAACACTATTTTCCCAATATTTGATACACTAAGATCACGCGCGCCCTTTAAATACTAAATGTCTTAAATCTATACACTATGTTTCAATGTTAACCTTATTTCCTTTAACTTAAAGACGTACTTCACGTATAAGATGTCTGCACTTATTATGTGTCCAATTTTACGGGACAACTTTGCAGTTTAACTAAGAATAGAGATAATGGTATTATTCACAGGTAACAAAGGTCAGTAGATTTGGACTGCTAAAATGATTCTTACTATACATCACAGTATAGCATTTCCAGCTCATCGGGAACCACACGGCCATCTGTGCTCTGAAGATATAGCTGTTATACTAGTAGAGGATCCCGATATAGAACGACCTTCACCGAGATGTTTATTTGATGAAATGTATTTTATATTTAATTTAATAATGTCAATATATATATTGCATAATGGGTTGCCTAACAAATTTTAGTCCAGGGTATGTTTAATTAAGAATGTAAAAAATTTTTTTTTAAACATTTGATTATTAGATAAATTCTATACCAATCGAAAGTATGAAGCCCATAGAATATGCAAACGTTAGGTTGCCTATTCTTTTCCCGTCACAACTATCGGGTAGCCAGGTTTAAACAGGTAAATCTATACTAGCATTTTGCAACGGTCTGATTATTGAATTGAAATTAAATAACATTAAAGATTATTTTATTATGAACACGGTGGTATAGGGTTGCCTGCGAAAAATCAGTCCAGAATTCCGGTTGTCGAATTTTGAAAAGTAAAATATTGCTGCGAGTGAATGTGTGCGATTGAGAGGTCCCAACCAAAACCATCCCATACGATAGAAGAGGACACAGCATAGCAGCTGTTTGAAGTCCGCGCAGTTAAAAAAAGAGAGTGCGCATGCTATTTGTGCTTGAAAATGGAAAGGGTGAATATCACAACAGCATTTAAAAAAAAAACAAATAAAAAAATCGTTATTAATCAACTCCAGAAGAAATTAAAATGATTTTTACATTATTAATTAAACATACCCTGGACTAAAATTCGTTAGGCAACCCATATGCAATATATTTATTGACATATTAAATTAAATATAAAATACATTTCATCAAATAAACATCTCGGTGAAGGTCGTTCTATATCGGGATCTTAGACTATACATGATGGCATCAGGCCGATGGAACTCGATTAGGACATTTGCCTGTATATAAAACATTCTTGATAGTTGGGAATTTCATAATCTCATTTTATGCGAGGCATTATACAAGCGTCACGTCGTAATCCTCCTCCTTTAGTCGATATCCTCAATGCTAAGGGTCGTGGTCTCTCTGAATAACGTTTTCGTGGACTAGAAGTCACGTCGTATACGTCCAAACAATGACAGGATCCATGATCGCATTCTGAAGGAAAGCTGCTTCAAATAATACTGCTTCATTTTATCACATTAACCGGCTGCTTGTTTTTTATAGCTGACTACTATAGCAGCCCGTCTAGCACAACTATGCTTCGAGACTCCTGTCGTGCGACTTAGCTCACAGTACTGTACAGAAAGAGATAGATAGTATATCTGGGAAAAAGAGTCACATGTCACAGTTATGCTAGAGGTGCAGATAGCATATAAATTATACAGTGCCTCATGAACATCTCAACTGAACTTGACTTGATTCAAGAATTCAACAAACTTTGCTTTTTTTAAGACAACAGGTTCACTGGTTCATATATGGGACAACATTGTCAGGGTTCCGTACCCAAAGGGTAAAATCGGGACATTATTACTCCACTGACAGACCGTCTGTCATTATGTCTTGTCACCGTGTGTATCTCATGTACCTTGATAGACAGTTGAAATTTTCACAGATGATGTATTTTTGTTGCCGCTATAAAAACGAATAAGTACTAAAAACAGACTAAAATCAGTATTTAAGTGGGGCTCCCATAAAACAAACGTGATAAGTTTCGTTAACTGTGCACTTCATTTGTATCTGGCGCCATGGGTGCACGTGCACGAGTCCGACTCGCACTTGACCGATTTTTTACCTACAGGATTGCAAGTAACCCTTACAAGTGAGTAGATCAAACGAGGCACAATGCAATACACTGTTAAGGGAAGATTCAAATGAAGACTCGAACAAAATTAGTACCAACGACCATCGCACAGACCTTCAAATTTTATTTTGATTACACTAACCGTTAATTCGCACTTTGTAACACAATCAACTGTTTTAATACTTATTTGAATACGGTTTTGTAATTCTATTAGCTCGTTTCGTATTCATTGGTCGTGTTTCAATTTAGCTTATGGGTCGGACAGATTAACCGTATGTATTGTAAAATTATTGTAAATATGCGCTGATATCGGCGACCGAAATGTTTCGTTTACATACGTATTTTACGAATTAGAGTCAGTATGTTTGTTTTACGCACACTAGTCTATACTATATTTCGGCAGATAGCAACAGAATGGAAACTAAAAAATAAGTCTGCCCTAAGTCAGGTATGAGTATGACCGAAATAAGGAAATACGGTGCCTAAAATTTACTTTTTTATTATTTGTGTCTTTCACTTGCTCTTCAGAATTTACTTTATTTATTTTGTTCCTTGTCATCTATCAATTGCCATTGTTAATTTGCTCAATGGCTGAGACGGTTTTTTTTTTAGTATTAAAGAATAAATTCGTATGTGAACAATCGTATAAAAGTCTTTCACTGTCCCAGTTTTAAGTGCATTGTAGTGTTTTGATAACTCAAATTCAAACATTCATTGCATAATCATATACCTATTACATAATTTTGATGGAATTAAAGGAAGTACATGGGCAGGGTTGTAACTTCAAAACAACATAACTTACGATAGTTAACTGATTAAAAAAATATATAAATACACATCAATATTAATTTTAAATACTAAACATAACCTATAATATCTGAAAATTTACAAATCCTTTTTATTAGAGACAAGACCTTTTTATTATTTATTTATTTGTTACTATACAATAAATTATAGGTAGCACACATGTAGGTAAAATGTCGCGGTGGAGAAGATGTGTTTCCAAAAGTATTAGCTCGTCGACGAGACACCACAGGTTATCATGACACCAAAATCTCAAATACCAGGGCATCGGCTCTCAATACCACTTCACAGTATTTAGTGTCGAGACCCTTGGCCCGTGGGATCGAAGCGCTAGAGTTCTTTATAAGGAGCTTTCTAAACGGCTCGTCGACACCACTGGTGACCAAAGGGCTGGCAGCTTCCTCGCTCAGCGTCTTAGTATAGCAATACAGCGAGGTAATGCTGCCAGCGTCTTTGGTACAATAAAGGGCCCATTTTTAGATAAAGTTTAGTTTTAGATTAAACTAAAGTTTAATAATTGTTACAATGTTGTTTAGATAGACTTATTATTAATATGTAATTGTTAATCTGTTCTGTGTTGATTTCCACTACGTTTGCTGTACTGTCTAATTTTAAATTCATGCCGTCTCACTCATGTCAGTAATAAATTATTCATGAAGACTTCCTCTAACCGCTACAAACATCTCCCTGATGTTTGGTAATCGAATCAACATATGTTCAAAGTAAATCAATGACTAATTATACTGAATTAAACATCATACAAGCATCTCAACACGGTAAATACTTAAACAGGTAATCAGCAATTCAGATGATCAAAACATCATCCTACTGTCCCGCTTTCTCTTTATGTGTTTGTGAATTGCGTGAATAGGATGGCATGAACTGAAATAGACAGTTAGAAATCCAGTAAAGCTACTAAGTACGTCTACTACCAAGAGATAATACTAGCGTGGAAATAAGAAGGACGTAAGTGGACCAGAAACTTCTGATTGATAGCCATTTTGTTACTAAGCAGGAACATAATTCTGTGACGAAACTTTTGCAAGCTCTTACGCTGATAGTTTGACATTATTGTAAATACTACTTTATTGCGTTTGATGAAAGATTTGATTTGATGTACATTATATTATAATAGTCTACTGAATATGATATACATGTAAACTTTAGGTTGTTTTTCTTCAGTATTAGTATCATGTAAGATAGAGTAGAGATAGAGAGGGTTACCTAATTTGGCTCAAGATAATGATATTTTACGTCACCATTGGCTAAAAGTGATTGTCACTTTCTTGTGGAATATATAACAAAAAAATTATCACCCTGTATGTAGTATCCTTAAACAGTAAATATGGGTAACCATAGGAGAACCTGTATATCTGGAAGAGATCGGTCTTTAGCGATAAGACCGCCTGTTGTCTGTTGCTTTTCTGTGTTTGTATTTATTTCTTGTCAAGGAGTACAACAACAGTACATCACATACCTGAATAGAATAGAATAGAATAGAATAGAATAGAATACGTTTATTTCGTCAAACATAGGTAGAAAAGGTGACAATGGCAGTAATAGTAGGTACAGCTACGTCTTGCCGCATGGCGTACGAAAATATACACAAGAATAAAAATAAAATGAGAACATAGCAAATCAGACAATATTATAAAATCTAATAGAAATAGAGTTAAGAACCATCAAATAACATAGTCATCATCATCATCATCTCAGCCATAGGACGTCCACTGCTGAACATAGGCCTCCCCTTTGGACTTCCATATATACCAGTTGGAAGCGACCTGCATCCAGCGCCTTCCGGCGACCTTTATAAGGTCATCTGTCCATCTTGTAGGTGGACGTCCTACGCTGCGAACATAGTATGTCCAGTATTTAAAATTAATCATTTAAGTTATCAATTATTTCAATTTAAATATTATCTTCAAAATAATCCTTAATACTCGTACTCCTGGGGCGGTGAGTTCGTAAATAACCCAGATCGCAGGTGTTTGCGGCCCGAACTGAAGGTGCGGGCCAAAGAAAATCCCACTTACAACACTTTACTACGTAACAAGGGTGGTAAACGAGGAATTACAAACGAGTGCCTATTAGAAGCCCTCGCCTTCGGCTTCGGGCTTTAATGACACGAGTTTGGAATTCCTTTACCACCAGAGTCACGTACGACGTTTTTGATCACACTTTGCAGGAAATAAAACAAAAGTAGTAGTAGTGAATACCAAAATGACTTACCGCCCTAGGGCGTACTATATCACTTACACCCTAGGGCGTTATATACGATTTACCGTCCGGTTTTCTAACATGTAAACCCTTAGTGTGATAAAAATTACTTACCGCCCTAGGGCGTAATTTCGACTTACCGCCCGCTTTTCTAGCATGTAAATCCTTGTTTACGAGCAAATGTGATGAAAATAATGTTCTAATTATCTATTTACAGTCTAAGGTGACATATAAAAGTGGTACGTTATGTAACTTTCTAATAACCAAGATTAGTCTGCACGTAGTGCGGTACTAAATAGTGGTATGTCGTGTCTAGAAGTGAAGGCTTTATTATTTAGACGCCGCGCGGTGACGTTGGCTTAGGGTGCCGTTTCTTTAGGACTTTTGCGGATAGATTTTAGTGAATAATTCGTATTGAGGTACTTTAGGCAGTGTTTTACCACGTTCTTAATGACTGTCACTTGCATTATCGTAAAGAAACAAATGGCTGAATGAATGCTTTATTTGCAAGTCGTTGATAAAATAACGTGGACTAAAGTATCTAAGGCGGTGGTCTGCAACAAACGCCGTAGGTCGCGTCTGGCGTCTGCTGGAAGCCACGTCGCGGACGCTGCGCTGGACGCGGCTTCCAGCGCAGACTGCCATGGTCGCTCTGAGACGCGGCGTCCAGCGCAAACAGATCAGTTTTTCGCACGCACTCAACGCGAATGGACGTGAAGTGAAAATATGGACGAACAGACAATTTTAAGAATTCTTCTTGAAGAGGAGGAGGATGTTGATTTTGTCATACAATTGTTTTTGAAACAGATAAGAAGAAAAAGGCTACTAAAAAGTATACTGTGTCACCGTTCTTGAGATACAGCCTGGTGACAGACGGAAGGACGGACAGCGAAGTTTCAGTAATAGGGTCCCGTTTTTACCCTTTGGGTACGGAACCCTAAAAATAGCAGTAATAGGTGCCATATTTTTAATTATTTTTATAGGTATTCAAAGTTTGTCTCAAATACTTATGAACACACGAGGTATTTCTTTAGCCCGCTGTACTTACCAAAGTGAGCATATTTATTTATCACATTGTACCTACGCATGCCGCATAGCCACGGCAACCGATTTTTATGAATAATAGGTAGCTATATCGATTAAAATAGCATTCGATTTCAAATCGGTCCAAAGAGCTACGATTTCACAATTAGACAGACAGACAGACAGACAGAGACACACAGACAGAACACCCCTCGATACCTAGGCAAGGTATAAAACGGACTCTCACCTGGTAGACCACTAACCAAGCTCATTTCTTCCCAACGTTTGTGTTTCAACACATTGTTTTTGTAATCTTTATCGCTGGCATCAAATAATTATTCTGTTAAATTAGTAATTCATCGTGTTCTTTTGTAAATTTCACCATCTTCGATTTTTCAATCGCAAAAACGCGACGTCAATTCCGCCTGAATGCTCCGAAATGACTGCGTAGGCGGCGTTCGACCTACGGACGCGGCGCACGGCGCTCGTGCACCGCGTCTGGCGTCTGAGAGAGACCACTATAGTGTATTTCCATAGTAAGCATTCGTACGTCACGTACAGCGTCACGCCAGACGCGACCTACGGCGTTTGTTGCAGACCACCGATAACGTTTTTGTCGTATTTCAGAGTTTGCTATTATTATAACAAAACGGGACTTCATTGCGTTCAAAAAGATGTTTATTTGATTACCTCTACGTTTCGGGCGTGATGTTTTGTTCATGGTCACGAAGGGACTGCAGAGATAGAGTTTTGCCCTGAATATCCAAAAGTGCCAAAACATGTTAACAAAAACATGTAAACAGTTTAACTACTTAAAAAATAGTATAAAATTGTGCTTAGGAGTAACCAAAATTATGTAAATTTTACCAAACTTACTTTGGTTAATTGGCCCACTGTTTGTCAGTCCCCTAATTTATTAACTAGTGGGCTACTGTTAACAAATCTATTTTTTTTTCAGTTTAAGGATTTCTGCCAAAAGTACATTCATCCAGTTGGTAGTGTTACTGCTTCGGACAAGCGACAGGTACCTATTCAAACCTATATTGCTATAAGATGACTGTGAATCAGACTTGGTAAAGAAACTTAAAAATATGGAATGTGCCCAATTTAGCAGCGTATGCATACGAGCCTCTCAAATCCGCAGCTTTGTCCACTTTCCATCGACTCAAAAACTGTGATTACCAGATGTGCCGATGAAACGGCACCCTAACTTCAAAATATGAAAGGTGCCCGATGAAGTAGGGTATGAATATGAGACCGCCTCTGAACGCAGTAAACCGCGGGCTTATCCACTTGCCACTTTCTGCTTCGATCCGTGTCCCCATTTGTTAAATGGGTGGATCATTATTTTCTTGCTGTTATTCTGTCCCATGACCTAGGGGACAATAGTGATAAACTTCTAAGACAAGTGTTGATAATTTATATTACTGGTATTGCCAGAAGATCGTCTACATAACAATGGGCTTCTAACTACTTAAATTACAAAGCTTTTGCTAAATACAATCACGGAAAATTGTAGTTAAAAAGTGACTCAGGGGACATCACAAAAAAAATCTGATTTGTATTTAATGTAATTGCTTTGTGGTCGAACTTTCATTAGTGTTAATACAAGATACCATGGTCATCGAGCTGGTGAAATAAACACATTTGGGTGGTCATATTAACAAACTCATGGTTAGGGTACCGGTTATGGAGTCTGAACTTGCCCGAACCGTAGCGATTGCGTAAACGATTAGTATAGTACAACGTCCTTAGCGGTTACTTTGTAGAACTACAATACTAATCGCTTACGCAGTCGCTAGCAAGTACGGTCACTGTAAACTCAGGGTAACGCAACTGACCGATAGATCGAATCGATAATTGCGTCTATTTTAGACCCATTGATCTGGCACTCATTATAAAATATATATAGGTATTAATAATATTTTTATAAAATGCTCATGGTTTTTTAAGACAGGTGCAGTGAGGAACGGAGTGTTGTCTCGTCGCGAATGCACGTGCGCGTTTTACGGGGATTGCTTTCAACAAAGACTGCTCTCGCCTAAAACACAATAATGGCGCGGGGAAATATTTTCTCACAGCGTAAGTGGATCAGGTATTCGGATTTGTAGATGAAATTACTCTTAAGGGCTTATCTTGGCCGTGCGAATGCAATTTAATTTGGGTCTTTTGCGCCGCGTTACATAGATGTAACAACACCAGCTGTTGTTACCCGACTACGGCAAAGCCAAAAGGAAGGGTTATAAGTTTAGCAGTCTATGTATGTATATTTATTATATGTAAGTTTGTTCCACCATAGTGCGAAAACTACTTAACCGATTTTAGTGATTGAGGTGTCTATCAATTTGTAATTACAGTCCGGGTGACATAGGCTACATTTTTAACAGACTTCAAAAAAGGCGGACGAGTGAGAGCAAAAATTCTAAAGAAAAAAAAATTAAAAAATCAACAGATTTCAAAAACTCTTTTTTTGTTGGAAAGTTAAAACTTCCGTTATTATCTCTTAGAAATATGGTAAAGATCTGATGATGGAATCCATCAGAAATCGACGGAACGCTGCAAATATAATAGTTACAAGTACAATTTCTTTATTATTTTCTAAAGAGATTCAGGTATGTGTTGTCAGAAAGCATAATTTGACCAAGTGGAACTGTTGCAGAAGACCACGAAAGGTGATTGGAACTATATGTTTGCATTAAAGCATGCTCTAGCATAGCGCTTACACTACTTAACCGATTTTGATCAATAACGTGTCCATCGATTTGTTATAACGGTTACATTGCGTGGGCCATATTTTTTAACCGACTTAAAAAAATGATGGTGTAGTTGAGTATATTGCTTACAATTAAACCGATTTCATTGATTATTTTCACCCGAATAAGGCAAAGCCTTAGCAAAGTAATTCTTTATTTATATTCGTATTCCAATATCTAATATCTTATATGATTTGATGACGCGTAACGTCCTGAACCAATTTGATGAAAGAGGTACCAACCGAATAGGAAACAGACGTAACCAGGAAATAATGAAACCAGATAGTACATACAACGTTCTAAAACGGCAATAAGGAAGCAAATTATGAAACTTTTGAATCTACGGAGACGACGGCGAAACAAATCATGGAGGGCTCGGGGGGCGGAGCCCCCCGCCATATAAAATACAACGTTCTGAAACGGCAACAAAAAAGGACATTTTATAAAATTTTAGTCTACGGAGGCGATGGTGAGTTGGTGACATAAAACACGGGGGGCTCGGGGAGGCTGATCCCCCCGCCATAAAAAACTACAACATTCTGAAACGGCAACAAGAAAGCAGATCTCATGAAACTTTTGAGTCTACGGAGGCGATGGTGACATACAACACGGGGGGTTCGGGGGGCAGAGCCCCCCGCCATAAAAAGTACAACGTTCTGAAACGGCAACAAGAAAGCAGAATTTATGAAACTTTTGAGTCTACGGAGGCGATGGTGACATAAAACACGGGGGGTTCGGGGGGGCAGAGCCCCCGCCATAAAAAATACAACATTGTGAAACGGCAACAAGAAAGCAGATTTTATGAAACTTTTGAGTCTACGGAGGCGATGGTGACATTAGATACGGGGGGTTCGGGGGGCTGAGCCCCCCGCCATAAAAAACTACAACATTCTGAAACGGCAACAACAAAGCAGATTTTATGAAACTTTTGAGTCTATGGAGGCGATGGTCACATAAAACACGGGGGGTTCGGGGGGCAGAGCCCCCCGCCATAAAAAATAGAACGTTCTGAAACAGCAACAAGAAAGCAGATTTTATGAAACTGGAGTCTACGGAGAAGATGGTGACATAAAACCCAGGGGGTTCGGGGGGCAGAGCCCCCCGCCATAAAAAATACAACGTTCTGAAACGGCAACAAGAAATGAGCTTTTATGAAACTTTTGAGTCTACGGAGGCGATGGTGACATAAGACAGGGGGGGCTCGGGGGGCAGAGCCCCCCGCCATAAAAAATACAACGTTCTGAAACGGCAACAAGAAATGAGATTTTATGAAACTTGTGAGTCTACGGAGGCGATGGTGACATAAGATATGCGGGGGGCTCGGGGGGCAGAGCCCCCCGCCATAAAAAATAGAACGTTCTGAAATAGCAACAAGAAAGCAGATTTTATGAAACTTTGGAGTCTACGGAGAAGATGGTGACATAAAACCCGGGGGGTTCGGGGGGCAGAGCCCCCCGCCATAAAAAATACAACGTTCTGAAACGGCAAAAAGAAATTTAAATTATAATATTATTGTTGTTAACTAACAGAAGATTTCAGTAGAAAAAAATATACAAGAACATTTAACATGTCTAACGACTTGTCTTGTGGAATAACGCGATGATACCCGATATTTCTACCTTGTTTTTAACTTTTTAGTTCGTTTGTCCGTAGTCGGGTTTAAGTTTTTTAACCTTTTATTTTATTATAATCAATGCTAATCATATTCATCAGCGATTGAATAACTTTTGAAGTGAATTAGTAGCCTCCACCAATGTTCAAGGAGCATTGATAGGTTCAATGTTGAAAACATTAAATTAAAACTCTGAGACCACTTGAAGACGAAACTTCAAAGATTGAGTTAAACAATTAATTTGTTAAAATAATAGTACAAGTCAGATTAAAGCTAGGAGAAAAGAGGGTAAGACTCACAATAGTTATAGCATTTTGTTTTTGGTTAATATTAGACTTATACCCCTTTGAACTATGACCTTTGATTATATCGATATGTACCTACAGTTAAATTATGTTATTATTAAAAGCTTATCATTTTGTACAACCAATCACAAAAAGTAGTTTGCTAAAGCAACAGAGGGAATGTTTGAGTCTTGCAAAAATATTTTTGTGTTGCAAATGACCAATGTATTTTTTGCAAAAACACATCCATGAGCTGCTTTCAGTTTTATTGTTGTCGTAATGTTTGTTCAGTTTCAGTAGTTAAGTCTGTTTTTCTGAATTTCTGTTTAAATTCGTATAACATAGAGTTTGAGTACTACTCCAAATAATATTTAATAGTCTAAATAGGATTACAGTTTTTATTTTAATTCACCGTTATTAAATCCATACTAATATTATAAATGCGAAAGTGTGTCTGTCTGTCTGTTACCTCTTCACGCTTAAACCGCTGAATCGATTTTGATGAAGTTTGGCATGGAGATAGTTTAAGATCCGAGGAAGGACATAGCATAGTTTTCATCCTGGAAATTATCCCTAAAAAGATTGAAAAGTGAGTAAGTAATTCATGATGACATTGATGACCCTGTAGGGAATGTAATGATTAGACCAAAAGCACAATTGCTCTTACATTTACTTAGGCGCTTTTAATAATCCCTTTTATTAATTAAGGTGATTAGGTGGATATGGATATCTATCGTGTTGTACGAGGTTGCTTCCATACGTCCAAGTTCCACGCGGACGTAGTCGCGGGCAAAAACTAGTATATTAAAGCTAGTATATTATTAATATTATTATAAACATAATAATATTGCCTTTATATTATTTTATTTCTGAACAATGATTTGTACACCTGGGGACCTGTGATTGCGTTAATCAGGTAATAAATAAGCAAGCATCTGTTACTCACAATAGTTTTGTCAAAACGTGAAGGATGCTCTTTGTCACTTCATTATTATAGTCGCTTTATAAAAGCAACCATCATAGGCTCGCTGATAAAAAATAATTTGGATCTTATCCGTAAATTCAATAGTAAAATATACCTATTTACTTCAAGCTACCAAAACTTTCCTATACAAATATTCCTATTAATAAAATATGCTCAATAAAATGTTTCCAACTGTACATGGCTTCCATTAAGTATCCCCACGTCGGTACAAAGCTTAAAATAATTCCCAACATTTTAGTACATTTCTGTGTTAAATAATTCCGAACCACTATTAAACTATGAAATATAAATCAAACAAGTTAAAGGTTCAAATCGTTTGAATGCTTTTCAATTTTCGCCTTAATAGCATTGGACATAGGGTTGATACTTATCGATGATACGAAGACATTATGGGATCCTCTCATGCGAGCTGGGCGTTGATTTTCAATATCCGTTTTGAAGGTTTATGTCCAAATTCCAGCTATTTGTGGGTGCAAGTTACATTCTGGTCTGAAAAAGTCCGGTATTTATAGGCGGTCTGACATTTCTGGCCGATTATTTACAACCTTTTTAGGGATCCGTAACCAAAGGGTAAAAACGGGACCCTATTACTAGATTCCACTATCCGTTTTTCTGTCTGTCTAACCAGACTGTATCTGAACCGTTTAGTTAGTTGAAATTTTCATAGATTATGTATTTCTGTAACAACAAATACTAAAAACAAAATAAAATAAATATTGAGGTGGGGGCTCCCATACAATATAAATTTTTACGTCGTCCCATAAAATATCGCTTTTTCCAAAACAATATCGTTTAAACCAAAGTCAATAACTGAAATTAGCATGAGTGCCTTGAGAATCCAATTTGTCGAAATGGTTTTAAAATAGGGTACATGAATAAAAAAAAACTAATCATCCTACATCCCATAATATATATATATATATATATGCATATCGTTGACTGCTAGAAGCCAAACAAGCTAATTAAAACCTATAAGGGTTCCTTGTTGACTACGGAACTCAAAAAGTGGCTCCTGTTACGATTTTTACGAATAAAATCAATATTTTTACATTGTAATAATGATTTATCCGGTTCGAACATGCATCTCATTTTATCTTTAAAATTAACGGGACAATACCGCCTTCGAATCTTCAGTAACTCGAATGACATCATTGTTACTGTACAACTCGTCATTAATTCACTTTTGATTTCTATCTGCTGTCAGCGTTTGGTTGGCAAAAACAGCCGTATTTCTAATGAAATACAATTTCTATTGCTATGTATCAATAGTCTATTATACGAGTTTGTGTAAGTAAACAGTCGATCCGTTGATGTATACATATGTATATCCACCCCATTATATAAAGGAAACGTTTTTGGCTCAACAGATCACATGAAAGAAATAGTACAATAAAGAAAGACAATTTTACGCCAGTCTCCCTTCGAATTCCTCCACTCTCCCTTCACAATAGGGTCTTCAGTGAATGGATGGGATAAAATTGTCTATTCGTAATTGCGTATTACCTTTGGAGTTGAAAGATAAATGACGTCATTAGTGATCGAAATAAATGAAATAGCAGCCTCTGCGTTAGCTGGGTTCGGGCGCTTTGACGAGGGAAAGGCCACAATTTGGAAGTCTACTTGGAAGTAGAGGTTGGTTGAAACTATTGCAAGAGGCCTTATGCCTTTTAAAAATTTTTTTTTTCATATTTTGACAAATATATTTATAACTAGCTGTGCCCCGCGGTGTTACCCGCTCATCCCACGGGAACACTAAATTTATTCGAGATGAAAAGTATCCTATGTCCTTTCCGGGGTCTCAAACTATCTCCATACCAAATTTCACCTAAGTCGGTTCAGCGGTTTAAGCGTGAAGAGGTAACAGACAGACAGACACACTTTCGCATTTATAATATTAGTATGGATTTCCATCAACTTTTTGAAGTGAATAATACTTTTCCCCGAGTTCTAGGCAGTAACATAGCTATTTCATGCTTTCATTGCGTGCAGTCCAGAATAAGTTGAAAAACATGTTTGATCATAGAGAAAAATGTCTAAAACAATTAGCATTTTAAAAGGAATAAGGCCTCCTAACAGGCTTTTATTAAGTCTCACCAGTGTATGCCTGTAATCAAACGTGAGAGGTGAAAGTCTGTGAGTGTGTTTATGTGTTTGTTACATCTTCATGGTCAAACGGCTGGACGAATTTTGATAAAATTTGGTATGGAGCTAGCTAGCATCCTGGATTAACACATAGGCTACTTTTTATCCCGGAAAATGTTGTTTTCCAGTGGATGAGTGAGTAACACCGCGCGGCGCAGCTAGTTAAGTATAGTTTACGAAAAAAATACTTACTGTTGAGTTTATTTCGACTTTCTTCTCAACAGCGGTCTCCTCTTGTGAAATGCCGGTAGATTCATATTCAGACATGTAAAAGTGCACTTGTGGCCACTTACAGAATAAATTGTTTGATTTTAATACCGGTCAAAATCATAGCCCTTCTTTTTGATTCGCCTTATTCGGGTAAATCCAGCGTTACAATTATAATAGGTCGATTGTAGATCACTCAGATGACACTATCCTGTCAGCCCAGTCTTTAGAAATGTTCCACCCTGTATATGAGAATCGGATATTCCACTATTCAATATTATTATGAGGAGGTGGTGATATGACAATGGAACAGAAATGTCATCATGGGAACTTTGTAAGGAACAGAGATCGGACGAATGGGCGTCATTGTATGCAAACATCTGGATATGAGTATCTATTTAATAAATTGATTCCTTACCTGCAAACAAGCAAGTAATGTATTTAAAACATGAATACAAAGATAATTAAAAATTGTGGTGTACCCACATTAAAAAAAATGAGACATTACATGTTTCATAAAATTATAAAGTAATGTATATTTGTTTATTAAGAGGCCTTATTCCTTTTAAAATTCTAATTGCTTTGACATTTTTCTCTATGATCAAACATGTTTCTTAACATATTATTGATGTTACTACCTAGAACAGGGCTATTGGGAGTTATTGGTATATATTTCAAACCTACAGTTTGAATTTTTCATTGATAATTTTTGTTTCAAAAACTACTCGAAATTGACAAAATTCACGCGGAAAATTAGTTTTTTCAACTTACTTTCGACTGTACGCAATGAAAGCGTGAAATAGCTATGTTACTAGCTAGAACTCGGGGAAAAGTATTATTCACTTCAAAAAGTTGGTTGAAATTATCAATATATTTGTCATAATAAGAAAAAAATAAATTTTAAAAGGAATAAGGCCTCTTAATCCTAATCATCATTATCATCATCATCATATCAGCCGATAGACGTCCACTGCTAGAAAAAGGCCTCCCCAAAGTTCTCCACAACGATCGATCTTGCGCCGCCCTCATACAATTTCTACCCGCGATCTTAACCAGGTCGTCGGTCCTTGTTGGGGACCTTCCAACGCTGCATCTTCCGGTCCGCGGTGTACACTCAAGAACCTTTCTGCCCCAACGGCCATTGATTCTACGAGCAATGTGCTCCGCCCACTGCCACTTAAGTTTGGCGACTCTCTGAGCTATATCTACAAGCTTGGTTCTCTTGCGTATCTCATCATTTCGGATTCAATCCCGTAAGGAAAGTCCGATCAAAGCTAGCTCCATTGCCCTTTGAGTAACTTTGAGCCTTCTTATGAGGCCCATTGTAAGCGAGCACGTTTCAGTACCGTATGTCACCACTGGCAACACACATTGGTTAAAAACCTTCGTCTTAAGACACTGCGGTATTTGGGACGAGAAGATCTTCCGCAGCTTCCCAAACGCTGCCCATCCGAGTTGGATTCAACGAGTGACTTCTTTTGTTGAAATTCGACCTACCAAATTGACCTATTAATGCTAAGCTATCAATTTATTAAATACTAGGAGGTGCCCACAACTTCGTCCGCGTATTTTTTCCTAACCGTAGGGCGTAGACGGATAATAAATAGGTATCCTATAACTAACTATCTTTGAATGTCCAGGTATCCTTGTATTGAAATTGGTTAAAATCTGACCAGCCGTTTCAACGTCATGAGAGGACAAAGGAAATTATGAAAGCCTACTGAGTCGGTGGTTTTGGATTCGAATCCCGGACAAGGTAAATTTTTAGGTGATGACTGATGAACGTGAATATTAATAATTTTAAAAACGGTTTAACTCACGTAAAAATTGTCAGGAACGGCCCGACATTTCAAACTCATTTGGAGCTCTTCATCAGGGGTAGTTATCCGTGCTGCCACGCGACTCGCGAGTCGCGACCCACTCAAATCAGTTTGAAACATGTCGGGTCGTTCCTGACAATTTTTACGTGAGTTATAACCGTTTTTAAAATTATTAAAGATGTCTCACGATAGTTTTAATAACTTGAATATTTGTTCCTGGGTCATAGATGCTATTTATATTTATATATTACGTTACGTATATCCTTGTCTAGTACCCATCTCGTGTAGTACAAGCTTTGCTTAGTTTGGAACTAGGTCTATTTGTGTAAGATTGTCGCTTAATATTTGTTTATTATTATTTATTATTTATATTTAATTATTTATAATTCTTTGGATACCATAATATTATTCACAATAGAAAGAGCTACTTAATTAATACCAGCTCTACTGTGTGGCTCAGATGACCAGAAATATTTTTAATCAAAAATAATGTAATCCTAGAAGCAATTACAACCCACCACTTAGACGTATCAATAATTTCTAATTGAGCTCAAATTAGCAAAGAGGAGACAAAACTCGCTAACTTGTTTACTTTATAACTTCCCCCCTTTAATTTGCCAAGAGCTCACTAATTTAATTTTCGTAATGGAAGAAACTTTTGTGGTGTCAGTAAATAAAACGTATGATACTAAGTTTAGAAGGGAGTGAAGTAAGCTGTATTTACTTTTGAAACTGATATTCGAATGGAACTAATGACAAGAGGTGTTACAGAGCTGCGGTTATAGCCGATGCGCCTTCATGCACCAAGATTAGGTACTGGGCTAGACTAAATCTACACATGTTCATGCATGCTATGAGTGATAGGTATTCGTAGCGGTGCGCCCACATGTCACTGATGACATTTTTTTTAAACAAGCAAGCATCCCGCATGAGTTTAAGCAGTTACTACCGCCTATTGACGCTTGCGGCGCCAGGAGCATCACCCGGTAGAGGCGGCATGACTAGTTCACTAATTAAACCGATCTTGTTTGGGCAAGATAGCTCCGTGAGTCACACTGAAGGCCCCGCTTTCCCATTCTCTTCAGTCAAAATCTGGGCACGCTCATAATTTATGATGACAGGTAGTCGTAGCGGTGTGCCCACATGTAATTTCTGACGACATCAGCCCGGTAGAAGCGGCAGACAAGTCCATGGTCCTTGACAGGTAGACCGACTACTCGTTTTTTTTTTAGCATGACTTATACTGTTTCAGGGCTGTTTAGCCCTCACTACTAGTGAGTCGGACTTTGTGTGGGAGTATGACCCGCTAATGAGATTATCTCCGCGCTACAGGAGTGATAAAGATCAATTGGTCTACCAATCTTGTTTGGGCAAGATAGTTCCATGAGTCACACTGAATAGTATTATGCACTATGTTCAGGGAGACTTTCGTTTTTATTTGAGAAAATTTTGTGTGCGAACATAGGATCAAAACAAAAACTTTTTGTTAGGTTTTAGAACGCAACCATATTAATGTTTTATGTTGGTAACTCGATCTGCACTCTATTGTCTATACCCGATGCGTTTTTGTTTGGTATGCATATATAACTATTTTTCTTGTACAAATTGCTAACCGTTTTATTTCGATCGCGATTATTTAACACTTTTTGCAATGATTTCTTCTGTGATTGTGAGTAAATAAAGAACATCAGTTAGGTCATACATTATTAAACTTGTCACGGAACTTGTTTGGTTGGATAGCCACAGGATTAGCTTTAGTGGTTTTAGGATTTTACTACTTTCGTTGTGACTTAAGTGGCCCTACGGATTAAAACATTCGTTGATTCGTAATCTTTCCCATTTCATTTTAACTTAGAGCAAAATAGAGACGTTAGTATGTAAATAGTAATGGATATAAGGCGGTTTACCCTTGTTTAGTCTAATAATTTTTTGCCTAATTTTCATTTGCCTAATTTCATTTTGTCTAAAATTACTTTGCATATTTATTCAGTTTGCCTAATATTAGTTTAGTCTAAAGTCTTTTCGCTTAATGAATATTTTGCATAATCTTGTTTCGCCGAATTTTCATATTGCCTAATTTTTGTATATATAATTTCATTTTATCTATTATTCAACTAATATTATTACATTTCCTATAAACGCTAGTTTGCCTACTACAATTTTTGTATTGTTATTACCTATTATTTATTTATTTATTAATCAAAGTATACACCTTAAATCAGTGTTGGCATCAATCTGAACTAAATCAATCCGGATTGATCAATCGAATTGACGCGTCAATCCGAATTGATCAATCCGAATTGATCAATTCGAAATATTCGAATTGATTCAATTCTGATTGACGCGTCAATCCGATTGAATCAATTGGAATTAACGCATCAATCCTCAATTTGGATTAAATCAATTCTCAATCTAGATTAACCCTTCCCTAAGATTACTTTTCAAGGTGTCCTTTTTTGGTACTTACTTACTGGACTTAAAGTCGATATCTGAGGTTTCCGGAGGTTCGAAAACATGTTCCTGATGTCAGTATTGACTGAGGTCCCTTTTTGGGACATTATTTCGAAATTGGCTGATTGCGGACAGCGGACAGCGGAGAGCGGCGTGCGGAAAGCGGAGAGCGGCGTGCGGAGAGCGGCGTGCGGAGAGCGGCGTGCGGAAAGTGGAGAGCGGCGTGCGGAGAGCGGAGAGTGGCGTGCGGAGAGCGGAGAGCGGCGTGCGTATAGCGGAGAACGGCGTGCGGAGAACGGCGTGCGGAGAGCGGCGTGCGGAGAGCGACGTGCGGAGAGCGGCGTGCGGAGAGCGGCGTGCGGAGAGTGGAGAGCGGCGTGCGGAGAGATGCGTGCGGAGAGCGGAGAGGGGCGTGCGGAGAGCGCACCTCAGATATCGATTTTGAACGCTATCGGTTAATTTCAAGGAAAGTCCCGAAAATGTTCCAAAAAGGACATCCTTCATATTGCCGTCGGAAACATGTTTCGGAACCTTTGGTAAACTCAGACACCGCGTTTGAACGCATTTGGTCAGTTTCGAAAAATGGCCTAAATAAAAAGGACATTCATTAGGTAGATACATACAAAGTAATCGTCAATCCGAATTGACGATTGAGGATTGAGGATTGACCGATCAATTCGAATTACGATTAGTAATCGTCAATCTTCAATCAGTAGATTTAGAATTAGTTTCGTCAATCGTCAATCGTCAATTCGAATTGATCGGTCAATCCTCAATCGTCAATCGTCAATTCGAATTGATTTTTTGCCAACACTGCCTTAAATATATTCAATTCCCTGCAAAAATTAAGGATGGAAAGTGTTTGTACGGAACCCTCGGTGCGCGTTCGGGTCGCAGTTCAACCTCTCGTCGTCGTACCTAGCCTAAGCCAAATCGGATCTGCCATAAGGTGAAATACGTATTGTTAGGAATCGTAAGCTAAGACGGACCTGCGAGGCTCGCTCGCTTCGCTCGCTCGTTAGGGTCGCAGTTCAACCTAACACTCCTCCTCGCTTCGCTCATCGTCGTACCTAACCTAAACCAAGTCGGATCTGCCTTAAGGTGAAATAGGTACTGTTAGAAATCGTAAGCCAAGTCGGACCTGCGCGGCTCGCTCGCTTCGCTCGCTCGTTAGGGTCGTAGTTCAACCTAACACTCCTCCTCGCTTTGCTCGTCGTCATACCTAACCTAAGCCGAGTCGGATCTGCCTTAAGGTGAAATATGTATTGTTAGGAATCGTAAGCCAAGTCGGACCTGCGCGGCTCGCTCGCTTCGCTCGCTCGTTAGGGTCGTAGTTCAACCTAACACTCCTCCTCGCTTTGCTCGTCGTCATACCTAACCTAAGCCGAGTCGGATCTGCCTTAAGGTGAAATATGTATTGTTAGGAATCGTAAGCCAAGTCGGACCTGCGCGGCTCTCTCGCTTCGCTCGCTCGTTTGGGTCGCAGTTCAACCTAACACTCCTCCACGCTTCGCTCGTCGTCGTACCTAACCTAAGCCAAGTCGGACCTGCCTTAAATGTTATGTTCATAAAATGAGTTTCAACGTGATGGTGGTTAGTCAGAATAACAGTCGGCAAAATAATCATTAGTTAAAATAACATTCGGCAATATAATCATTAGTTAAAATAACATTCGGCAATATAAGAATTAGTTAAACTAATATTAAACAAAACAAACTTTATTTGAAGTGATGATTAGACTAAACGAGTTTCGACAAAGTGATCATTTATTGAAACAATAATTATGAAAACTGAAATTAGGCAAACCATTGGCTATACTAAAAGTTGTTAGGCAAACTGAAATTAGGCAAATAATTTTTAGACAAAACAAGGGAATACCATGTAAGGCAGTATGAATGTGACCTCACACATTAAATGCCGACATCATTTTTAGAAAGTAAAATCAGAAGAAACTACAGATTAATATTTAGGCGATTAGACAGAACATATTTTTTGTATACATCGCTTTTTAATTTTAGCCTGAAGAAACTACATTACTTTTCAGATCTTAATGGTGCGGTGAAATGTGCTAATTTCATTTGTAATGACTTATATTCAATTCTATATTTTCTATACGTTATTGTGACTGTTCACACGGATGTACCTACTGAGGTGATTCGACTATGCAAATTTTTGTACCATATCATAATTATTAAAACAACAAAAAATTTCAAATCCCGAAGGGCAACTTAAGCTTCTATTTGCTATATTCTAATACGTCCCTATTGAACGGTCCGACAGTTTTATAGATATCCGTCGATCACACTAGACTAATACTATTCGGTTTTACGACGGACGGAACCCTAATCGTAAAAATTGTTTAGCCTTAAAACTGATTGCTTTGAGTAAAACGCGAATGAGGGTTATGTTTTTATTATAAACACTAGCTATACAACTTGGTGTTAGTAAACTATCCACAGTAAGGTCGGGACAAGCCCACCACATAGGTTAAGCGCCCCTTCCTTAAAAATATACAATAATAAAAATGTTACTACTATGTTATACAATATAATATGTTGTGAGGTTGTAATTATATATATAATTATTTCATCAATTATATATACTGCATGTCATGACGCCTAGAGACCTTCTACATATCTGAAAAATTAACTTTTTATTTTATACCTACAATTTATTACCGTAAACATTGGTTTGGAGAATCTTGTAGTTACATCTCCTCTACATGTATCAATTACCTAGTTATAATATAATTGCAATAGTTTTAAATATAATGTTCGAACAAAATAAGTACTGTTAAGTTTCTTTCGGCTTTCTTCTCCACAGCGGTGTCCTCTTGTGAAATGCCGGTAGATTCAGATTTAGACATGTGTGTGCCCTTGAGGCCTGCTTAAAGAATAACCGTTTTGATTTGGATTGATTTTGATTTTGTAATATGGCGTTAGAAGTAGAGCATGGTTTACCTACTTTTCGATGTTTTTATGGAAGGTGCTCTTATCCCGCAAGACGCGCTTGCCCCGATTTACCTTCAATGTCAAAACATGAACGATACCTAACTCGGCTGAGCTTTGTATTTCACTCAATTTAACACGCTTAAGTAAATAAATGAAATATTCGGGAGAGAAGAGATCTCAGACATATGTAAGTGGCAACATAGAATTGAGGCCTAGTTTTATTAATAACAATCTCATGTGTTCGTTATTTTCACAATTTGCAAAATGGACGTTCCACGTCCAAACAGAAAGTTACCAAATTTTAACTGTATTATGGGACTATTTTGGAAGAAATGAACAACAAAAATAGGGATAAGCTGGAATCAAACTCCCTTGACATGATTTATTCGATTATAGCGGATTTGCGCATATTAAGGGAACCACCCTCCATTTATGGGAAATAGACTTCCCATGCCCTTGATTTGTTGCTTTTAATAAAAGTGTGTTAAGTGCGAGTCTCTATTTTGTGATTTTTCTATAGCAGACTGTTTGGTATAAAATTGAAGACAATATAAATAGAGATAAGGCTCGCTATTTGATTGTTACGGAATAGTTTCTTGTTTGTAATTTTCTAGGTTTGTACGTAAATGTACTCGTATGTTTTTTGCCAGCCTTACCAGACGGATCTCAGATATTTTTAGAACACTCCATAATTTATGTATTACTCGGCTGCGGTAATATTTTGTACCTAGTCATAACTGAAATAATGATATTATAACTTGCGTGAGACATATTTAATTATTGTATTGACCGGTTTACTTTCACGTGTAATTGTCAGAAACGGCCGGTTAATACTATAATAATAACTGAAATGTCTCTCAAACAATGTATGTGCGAATATATTTGTAGTTATTCTCATCGTGACAAAACGGGGGTATGGATATTTTTTTTATTTTCATACTTAACAATACAAAGAATAACCCTCACCATACGTCCCTAACTAACCAAAACATGCCCTTGCCACGAAACCACCACTTCATTGACAACTTTTCATATAAAATGTCAACAAGCACAATTATCATAGTGATAATATTTCAGAAATAATCAAAACGGGGTATTTAACTAACTGTACACGTAGTTATACTAAAATCAAAACGATATTAAGTATGTGCTCGACATTATAACCACACAACACTTCCACAATACACATAGTAAACAGTAATAAATCGCGCGTGTCAATACTAAACACGACCCTCGCACACCTATTGTTGAGCCTTCCTACTGGTGACTATTGTTACGTCTCAATATGGATTAAGGAAAGCTTAAATGATGTTAAAATGTTAAGCTCCAGAGAGGGTGATTTTGGGGTTCCTTTGAAGGGTTCTGATTATCAAAACGAACGAACCATGAAGTGCTCTCAAAAGCGAGGGAAAGGCTATATTGGATAAAGAGGTACATCTTGGAGGAGGAGAATTAAGGCATAAACATCTTATTTGCTACAGCGGAGCTGGGTAAGAAGTATCGTATTATCACAATGCCCAAGTATCATCAATAAGGAATAATTTAAATTTAAAATAGATATTTTGACCATCATGGAATCCTGAGCTACGGGAGCGAAGCGAGCGTGCCGCGGCAGCGGTCGGCGACGCGCCAGAACTGAACTGCTTGCTACCCGTAAAGTAGAATGCGGCTGCTGCTCGCCGGTTCCTGGGATGTACTTGGCTGGACGCGCTGCCGCATGTCTAGATTAGGTGTACAAAATGAATTTTCTATCGAGGAGATATTATGCTATTTGATTAGTTTAAGTTTTGTTAGGTATAAGAAATTTATATGATCTGATTTTCTAATAAATGCTAATTCTATCCATTGATTGAATCTATGAGTAGAAATTTTATTTACTTATCATAATGTTGTTCGATACTATAAACGTCATACCAAGTTTTTCTGAGAACACAACCCACACATCACTATCACTACATAGTATAAAACAAAGTCGCTTTCTCTGTCCCTATGTCCCTTTGTATGCTTAAATCTTTAAAACTACGCAACGGATTTTGATGCGGTTTTTTTTAATAAATAGAGTGATTCAAGAGGAAGGTTTATATGTATAATACATGCATAATTTATCAGCATTGCACCCGTGCGAAGCCGGGGCGGGTCGCTAGTATATTATAAAGGCGAAAATTTGTGAGTGTGTTTAGTAGATTTGTTACTTCTTTACGCTCAGTCGAACGAAATTATTTATAGATTCTATTAAACGTTTTAACCGATGGAAATTCAACGGCAGGATCCGTAATGATAATGACAGCATAATAAGTCTGTTAATTATAGGCTATTTCGTCCCTCCCTTTACGGTTAATGACATTGGTTCATCTATTTGTCATGAATTGCTATCGGGTTAAGCTAGAGGAAATTATAACTAAAGTTACCAATGGGAAAGTTCATTTTTAATCCACACTACTTATACCTATTTAATCCCCAGTCGTAAATTTTTTTGATGAAAAAATTGCCTATACTTTTCGGGTTAAAAAGTAACCGATCAAAGTTAGCCTGAATTCTATGTGACAGTAGGAAAGTGTGAAAACACAAAGTATTTTTGAAACTATGTCGTGTGAAATAAATGGGGCGATGCGACAACGTGTCATGAAAAGCTATGATAACGCATCACGTTGCGTTGATTCGACAGTTATATGCGACATACAGACATTGGAAAATTTTGAGTGACAGTAGGGATTTCCCGACATACAGACATTGGAAAATTTTGAGTGACAGTAGGGATTTCCCGACATACAGACATTGGAAAATTTTGAGTGACAGTAGGGATTTCCATATCGATACTGCTATTGTCTGTCTCATATACTTTTTCTTTGTTTTAATATTTTTTTGGGAAAAAGTATCCACACTTCTTTCCACTGCATGATACAATAGTCAATAAGGGCAATAGACCTAGCCGAAAACCGCTCAAATTGTATCAGCCTAGGCAAAAGCTAAAGGTATTTGGCAGCAATGTATATTGTATGGCTATCCAATTGTATAATAGGTTACCTGACAACTTCAAAGGCTTACAATTAAATCAATTTAATAAAGAACCATAATGAATAATTAATTATTTGAATTGTACCTAATCTAATAATTTAATAATAATCTAATAGTAGGTATAACTAAATTAATTTAATGTTCTTAGTTATAAGTTAAATATTTCTACGCCGTACTGGCAGAATATGCTGAGCTAACCACATCTACTAACCTAAATTGTACCATATTCTTTGAAATAAACGATTGATTGATTGATTGATTGATTGATTGATTGGTATATTTTTGTTGACTTACTGAGTCCATACTCGTTATGTATAGAGTTCTAGTTATAACGACTGTTAGCTTAACAGTCTCTTCTCTGACTTGCTTACATTTTTTTTGTCTTTGACGTTTGGAGACTTTTTTATAATTATGTAACTTAGAATCTGACATGTAAAACAGCTCTTGTAACCTACTTGCAAAATAAGGTTTTGAATTTAATAAACTAATCGATACTTTAGTATAGGGGTACTTTTACGGTATGTATTGTTTGTAAAAATGAAAATATATTGAATGTTTAAAAAAAAAATTAACTACAAATTTGATTCTCTTTTGTTCTTATTTATTTTAAAAAACGATTTCTGTTTCAATATTTGTGATGCATGTAAGAGTATTTTGGAATTATTTTTCAATTATTACTGTCAAAATGGTCTGGTCGTCTCCAAAATAATACTTAGAAAAGAAATACACACTTACAATTTACAAACGCCCTGTCTCTATTTAGCGAGGGTAATGCCAACTTGCAGGCAATATAATCGCCTAAATGGGTCATTGTCAGTTCAAAAAACAAAATTCGTCCCTTTGGGTGTCAAAAGTTAAGAGCTTGTATAAAGAGGTAACGTTCTTTATTCTCACAGGCATTTCATCAGAAAATTAGGCCCTGGAATCCTTAATTTCGCAAATGTCCACCGGAAAGACGCGCACCTAAATTTGACAATGACCCAAATCACATTGACCCTTCACGGATGAAGATCGCCTACAAATTGTGAAGTGTCATGATAAGTTATTTCATGTTCCATCCTTTTAAAGTTTCAAAGACAAGGTGTCAACTATAGTGACGTCTAAAGGCTTCGCAAGCCTTGTAATTGCAATGCGTATTAAGGAAGAACTGAGCGGTTAAAATGGATTTTTTATTTTATTTGACAGGACATACCTAATTAATTAATGCTTAAACTGGGGACCGAAGAGCTGGTAGCTTCCTCGCACAATTACGTATATATATGCATTAGCATTGCGGTTCAGCGAGATCTGTTTCTTTATATCTGGGTTAGAACCATAAAGTTTTATGAAATTAACACGTAGTTAGCCATACAAAACGAGGAAATAAAAACGATTGGAATAAGTTCCGTTGTGCGACAAAAAATAACGATACAATTAGGAATCTTAAAATAGAACCTTAAGGTACGTTATTGGAAGGTTAACTGTCGTCGAACAACGGAGACTTTGATACAAATATTAATTGAGTGAATTAAGGTGGTAAACTTTTTGGTCATCACCCATCTTTTTTATTTATTTTAAGTATGTAAATATATTATTTATAAGTTTAAGTTTTTTTTTGTTTTTGTGTTGTACATAATTATATCAAAAGTCCATTTGTTTGTACATGTTTAACACATAACATAATGTATACAAGTTATATGTACTTCTAAAAAGATAATAGTATATTCCAAGTAGGTTTCGATTCCGACAAACCGACGGACGCTAACTAACCGCGACTTCAACTCGCTTATTAGTAATGCAAGCCTTTGAGCGAGTATTAGTTAGATAAAGGAATAAGTTTCATGCATCCGCAGAAGTGCACAGTGGATCATACAACTTAACAGGTTTACAGGAGAATTTATTGGCGAGAAATTTACAACATCTTACCAAATAGTGTAAAACCTTTCAAATAAACAATGCACAGATCGACACACAAAGCATAAGGAAAAATTCAATAGGTTTGCTTGGGAGTTAGGGTGGCGAAATTGTTAACGCACAGGACCGGCAATCCAGAGGTATCGGGATCGATTTCCGGTCTCTTCCACCAGGTAACTAATTTTAAATTTTTCTTTAAGCTTTGATCTTTGTTATAAAATTGTGGTGTGTACCCACATAAAAAAATGAGATAATATAACATGTTTCATAGATTTCCAAATAGTATAAAGCTTAAAATAATTTCATAACTTTAATATCATAGAATCCAAAACTATAAATTTTATTTGGTTATAGGACTAGTTTTGAAAATATTCAAAAATAGGTGAAAGCAGCATCGTCTAAGAATCAGCACTCAAATGACGTCACGTTGTGAAAAAATTATAGTCGCAATCCACAAAAAGGACAGTGGTACAATTTCCATACTAATTATATCTAGTATTAGTCCGACTGTAAGATTTCACAGACATCCACTGCTGAACATAGCCCTCTCCATAGCTTGCCACAAGGTGCGATCCTGCGGAGACCGCATCTATCGACTCCCTGCGACCCTAACGAGGTCATCTGTCCACTTATCCGGAGGCCGTCTCACGCTGTGCAACATATAGACACGTATAGGAAAAGTATAAGGGATATTACCAAAGACTACAATGTAACATGGATATTACTTAATAACTGTGGATAACACGCTGAAATATTTCTTCCATTTTCTATCCTTTGAATATAAACACCCATAATTATTAAGCTAGCCGTAAAATTTTCTATTTCCATAAGCCTGAACGTAGAAAAAAATGAAAAATCCACCGTACTTCAACCAGACATTAAGGTCTTGAAACGACGCCGTCCCGTATTTCAATCAACCTCTGAAATAAATTACCCCTCGTCTCTGTCCCGAAATGAGTGATGCCGCATAAAATCCTGTTTAAAACCGCCAAAAGGTGACAAAATAAGTTATTTCAGAACTCATTTCTGTGCCGATAGGGATCCCTGAAGAAAGCGTAATAACGGCAAATGGTGCCCATCTCCAAACGACGCATTAACATCGCCTGAGATGACTCGTCATTTGCCGAGTACCATTGGATAGCGTCGTGTTCTCATCGGAGATTTAACACGCTCACGAACACAGTACCATTTTGAAAATGGCACCTGACTTTTGCCTTCATAATATTAAACTATCTACTAGAAGGTGCCCGCAACTTCCTACCCCCTTTTTTATTCCGTAGTCGGGTAAAAAGTATCCAATAACCATCTTTAGATAACTAGCTATCCCTGTACCAAAATTGGTTAGTCTGCCCAGCCGTTTCGGCGTGATTCGAGGAATAAGGAAATTATGCCCAACAGATGGTGACAGACTGGCAAGACGCCGCGCGCCTATACAAAATAAAGGATGATCCTGCATCACGCTATTAAGACTTTTCCTGAAATCACAGAAAACTAATATTCGATACAAATCTAGAATTTTATAATAGTATAGATGTCGTGTGTATGTCATCACATTAAATACATAGGTACATTTTTTCTTTAGATATTATACCTACTCTATGAATCTTAGATATGCCTCAGTTTTATTGCTTCACAATTTTCCTCAACTGCCTTCGCGTGCTGAGGTAGGGTGTGAAGCGAGCCAATTATCAAAGCTATTAAATAACAAGGCATTCATCATTAACATTGTGTCGGATCGACCCCGTAACAGCCGGATTATTAACCTTGTTAATGAATTCTAGGAAATCCTGGGAAGTTTACGTAAATTTTTCGCCTTGATTTTATTAAGAACTTGTTCTTTCCATTCTGTTTGTATAAATGGTATACGTGCTATGGGTTGCACAAATTCATGTCCAATATATTCATTAAATGGACCATGCAATTTTGCAGGTCATTGAACTTTAAAGTGAAGGTATTTTCGTTTCTTCCTATACTGTGCTTCTTTAATATGAAAACTCAAATGTACATTGTGCATGCAGAGGAGTTCTGAGTTCTTTGGCCGCTGCCAGAAAGAGAGGTGACAACTTTGAGAAGCTTCTCGTAACTGGCAAGGCTCAGTTTACGATGCCACCCACGCTGCCTAGACAGAGACAGAGACATTGAGGATATCGACTCGAGGAGGAGAAGATGCGGGCAGCATAATCAGTAATGGTGGTATTCTTTGAAGCATGATATCCAGTAGTGGCCGTCATTTGGCTGACGGTTCTTATGGTAAATTCAAAATTAACATTGTTACTTTTAAATCTGTTTCCCTCATTTTTATTCAAAATTCAAAATTCCAGTGGTAGGGGCGTCTACGTGACATAGAGCGGAGTTAAAAATACTCTTACTTATTACCTGGGCGAATGTTTAAGGTAAGGAGTAACGTCTTCATTCCGTTTTTTCCACATTTATCCGGAGCGGGTTTTTCGTTTTAATACGCGCTTGGCCTGTTTTAAGTCGGGCATTTTTGGACGGAAAAGTTTTAACGGTCTTGTAGTTTTTTGGCTTTTATAATGTTCGCTCTGTATACGAGTATAAGGTAAAGTTGTGACTGTATTTGAGGTTTCTGCTACAGCATAGCGAGACTTAAATATAATTACAGCAGTGATGAGAGAGATTTGTGTGAATACGTACGCAAATGTCTTTGTTATACTAAAGATATTTAAAGTTTCTAACATATTGTTTAATAGAAATTTACATAATTAACTAACCCATTATAAGTCAGATAAATTTTCCCCATTAAATAACATTATTATATATTTCATTGAACTAATAATACATATTAACTAAAAAAAAATATTACAAGTATTTCCGCAAAGTAACGCCTTATTCATTTAATTATATTTCATTTGTTATCAATGTACGTATTTATAATTATAACCAGTTGTTGTGTACAATAAAGTGTTTACATACATACATAACAACAGGATGTTATTCCAAACAGTAAAAACAGTCACAATATATTATTGAAATTTTGTATCGTAAATTGTAGTTATAAAACATTTTCAATATTTGGATTGGCATAACGTCTGCTGTTATTTAATACACGTCGGATCAAGAACATATTATATTTGCGAAAAAAAAAAACTTCCTGTATGAACTGTACTTCCTGTAGAGGAATGTAGATATCCTTTTTACTTATTCAAGACGCAACTCTTATACAAATTCCTATACGGTATGAATATAAGAGGAAATACAAAGATCAACTGAACACGATCTTTGGATCTTGGAATAATTTTATCAGAAAATATATGACATCAATATTCGATATTGATGTCTTATTCGCCGATATATTGTCACCGATGGCCGTTGGGGCAGAAAGGTTTTTGAGTGGCGACCGCGGACCGGAAGACGCAGCGTGGAAACACCCCCAACATGGTGGACCGACGACCTGGATAGGATCACGGGCAGATATTGGACGAGGGTGGCGCAAGACCGCTCGTTGTGGAGGACTTTAGAGGCCGTCTTTGCCCAGCGGCTGATATGATGATGATTCCATACTGTCTTATAACGAAAATATGATGAAAGTATCATTCATTCATGCATTCATTCACAATACAAACTTTCCTCTTATCGGACGAGTAATCGCCACTCTTCCCTATTCCTTTGATATTATTTTGGCCTCCTGTTACTACATGGTTACAACACAGTGCCCAATTTCTCATTGACTTGATTAAAATAATTTAATCTCTTTCTCCGTCCCTTCATCCGTTAACTTTGCCCTCCAGGACAACGGAAGCATTTATGTCGCATGAGATGTCCTCATTCATCCTTTTATATTTTGTATGGTTTTCCGTATAAATCGGTCTTATTTGAGCGTATATTCAATACTTCTTTCGATCCAGCTAGTGAAATCTCTAGATAGGTAAACCAAATTAACTGACATGGCTGTGAGCAGGGTACATCGTTCTTATAACCGACGGCCGCACGTTTTGGCGTAAAGAAGTAACAAACAAACTTTCGCTTTTATTATACTAGTGGGATTCTTGAATCTTGAAAATGTATCTTAAGGCGACTCCGTACGTGGAATGGTGATTTTTAAAGTCCTAAGGCTCGTAATCTAGCCAACGGAAAAATCTGAAAAAAATATATGTTATTTTTGATTATTTCTTCTAAAAAATTATAGTTGGATTTTTTTTTAAATCAATAATTACTATGGAAAAAATAATGTTGAAATAGGGTCGTTTTCAATTTTCAATTCCCTAAGGCTTCTAAACTACAAGTGATATTTACACAGCTTTTTCGCAAGAACATTGACAATTCATTGATCTTTAATCGTATTAATGTTATTAAAACTATCGTGAGACATCTTAAATGAGTTCGAAACATGTCGGGCCGTTCCTGACAATTTTTACGTGAGTTTATACCGTTTTTATAATTTAATCGTATTGTTTAAAAGTTAGTAAAATGAAAATTCGGTCTAATAAAGCATCAAAAAACCTGAATTTCCGCGAGCGCGGCCATGCCCGGGCTGCGAGCTCAGTGTAAATCTAACCGTCGAAGGGGAAGGCTGTGTCACTTGCTCTCGCGATCCATCTAGTTACGGAAAATTGTTATAGTACCGGATCCCGCGGAGGTTCGATCTGTCTTCGTGCGTTTGAAGTGTATTTTAAGAGAGTGTAGTTCGTTTTTTCACACGACTACGCTATGCGACATAACAAAAAGCACTCATTATCATATAGAATTAAATTCAACTGTTTTTTTTTCGTATTTAGGTATCTATGAATTTTAAGTACTTATAAAAAAATTGTCATTGCTTAGCATTGCCGAACACATTTGGATACCTACTGAGATATTCTCAGTCATGGGCTCACACCAGACAGGATTCCCAGAAAATAACACTTTTGGTGTGGGTTTTAGGGCCCTTCTCTGTGTAATATTAGAGTACCTTAGGTATTTCGGTTAGTAAAAACAATCTGATAATACAGATATTTAAGTATGATAACGTCTAATGATCTTTATGAATTCAACCCCAAGAGATATAAATATCGTAATGCAGAACAAGTATTGTTCGTTTGAATACCATTGTAGGGTCAATTTCCCAAGCAGTATTTTTTGATGGCAAGACTGAAAACGCAGGTGCAGAAAGGTTGAATAATAAAGTACCATTTTTTTTCGGAAACAGCCCGCCATTGTCTATCTCGGGCAACAGATAAAATTTAAATATTAATATAAATAATAATTTAAAAAAATATATTTAGACCAAATTTCTCATCAAGGTGGGTTGTCCCCAAGCCGGTTTTATTTGTAAAATGCCGGGTAAGTCAAATACTATGCATGACAAAGAAAATCTGTTACCATTATTTTATTACCATATAAATAGGTAACGGAAAAAGCACATTACCCGTTATATATCTCCTTTGTATACCCTTGAATAAGTGCATATACGTTTGTCCCGAGAAAACTTCTCATTACCGCCGACAATGTTTCGAACCGATTTATTTCCCAAATTTGATCAAGTACGCCCCCCGTCTCCTGCGCACTTTAACCTTTTGAGCGCCACAGTCGGCTGTGGCCGTCAACAAAAAATCGTGCCCCTGACGCCACGTCGGCCACAGCCGTCCAAATTTCAATGATCAAAAACTTTGTAATTCTAACCGCTACAAGTATTTTTCAATCCCTGTTGATTTTGGGGCACATCTTTTTTTTTTACTCTGGCGTCAGTGGCACGGTAAATTGCTAGACCGCTTGGCGGTCAATAGGTTAAAGAATTAGTCAAGCTGCGGCGCTCGACGAGGCCGGTTGTGTATAGTGGCAATACGTTGGCTTGTATAAACGTGAATATTTCATTGCGGTGGACAGGGGACAAAAAAAATGTCATTCCGGAGTTTGTTATAGCTTTTTTATATTTTAACTGCGTTGTTTGAAATTTATATATATCAGGTAAAGTACACTCGCCATTACAAGAGTTGAATTAGTTTTAGAATATAGGGCTTACTTTTTTTTTAAGAAATAAAAATATGTCGTGTTTCTCATTCCACCATTCTCATTCCGGTGTTTCCGGTGTAGTGAATTGACTTTAAACCCCACCAAAATGAGGAAAGCACCGGAATGACATCAAAAGTAGCTTCACTTTTCATAAATATTGTTGAAATAATAATATTTTTTTATTTTGTTTTTAATACCATACTAAGGTATATGTTTATATTATTATGTAATGCCAATATAATATATATTACGAACATAAAAAGTAAAATTACTTTCATAATATGCCACTTTTCTTTCATTCCGGCGTATTAAATTTCATTGCGGTGCACTTATTTTATCATCCTGGTGTACATTTATCATTCCGTTGTGTGTTTCATATTCGATCTCGAATATCTCGAAAACTATTTCAGATTTCAGGGTCCCTTTTACATATGTTTAATAATATAGTCTAAAGTATCTCTTCACATTTAAAAAACTTAAAAATAATCAAAAATAAAGAATCACACCGAAATGATACAAAAAATGCGTCTTGTTGAAATTGACCCTGTAATATTCGGTAAAACGCTAATTTACGAATACGAATATTTATTGTAAGTATTCACATTCGTTGCGTCACTAGTACAGTACATGGCATATGATATAAAAATACATTATCAAAAATTACAATAATTTTCTAGTCCAAGAAGGCAAGTGACAATTTTGGCATGAGGGCTTATTTATGTAAATATAGTCAGAATACATATTTGCATCAATAAATTTCCCACTTCATATTTAAATCTAAATCATCATCATCATCATCATCATATCAGCCTATAGACGTCCACTGCTGGACAAAGGCCTACCCCAAAGTTCTCCACAACGATCGATCTTGCGCCGCCCTCATCCAATTTCTACCCACGATCTTAACCAGGTCGTCGGTCCACCTTGTTGGAGGCCTTCCAACGCTGCGTCTTCCGGTCCGCGGTCGCCACTCAAGAACCTTTCTGCCCCAACGGCCACGGTGGTGGTGGATGATGTCTCTGTGATCAATGCCGTTAAAACCGGGAGCGACCACCGGATGGTAAGAGGCACATTAAACATTAATGTTCAGCTTGAACGCTATCGGCTTATGAAGTCTATGCTCCGGCCAACACCGATACAAATCCAAAACCCCGAACCCTTTCAACTGGAATTACAGAATCGCTTCGAATGCCTGGGTGATTGCGAAGACGTGGACGAATTTAACGACAGGGTTGTGGAAACTGTCCTAACGGTGGGATCTAAGTTCTTTAAGACCCACCGTTCAAAAAGAACCAAAAAGATCTCTGATCACACTCTCGAGCTCATGAAGGAGAGGCGCGGTATGATTCTGCAATCCCCTGATGACGCTTCTCAGTACCGAAGGCTCAACAAACAAATCTCAAAGTCTCTGACTCGCGACCTGCGCCAATTCAATACAAATTGTATTGAAGAGGCTATTGAGCGGAACAAAGGCTCCAAAGTGTTCGCACGAGATTTGTCTATGGGACAGAGCCAGCTGACAAAGCTGAAGACAGGGGATGGTAGAATCGTGTCGTCAAGGCCTGAGCTCCTGGGGGAGGTCGAGGCGTTCTACGGACAGTTATACACGACAACGCGGACACCTGTCATGAACCTAGCCAAAGATCCAAGAGCTAGGTTGACCCGACACTACACAGAAGAAATCCCGGACGTCAGCCTGTACGAGATTAGTATGGCTCTCAAACAGCTTAAAAATAATAAGGCGGCGGGTGATGACGGAGTTACCTCAGAGCTTCTAAAAGCAGGTGGAAAACCGGTCTTAAAAGTCTTGCAAAAGTTATTTAACTCCGTCATACTCGAGGGGAAAACGCCACAGGCATGGCACAGAAGCGTAGTGGTACTGTTCTTTAAGAAAGGCGATAAGACCCTTTTAAAGAACTACAGGCCCATCTCGCTTCTGAGTCATGTTTATAAGCTGTTTTCGAGAGTCATCACGAACCGTCTCGCACGCAGATTTGACGACTTCCAGCCTCCCGAACAAGCCGGCTTCCGTAAAGCTTTTAGTACCATAGACCACATCCATACGCTGCGGCAGGTTATACAGAAGACCGAAGAGTATAACCAGCCATTATGCTTAGCGTTTTTGGACTATGAGAAGGCTTTCGATTCAGTCGAGACCTGGGCAGTGCTGCAGTCTCTCCAGCGGTGCCAAATTGACTACAGGTATATTGAGGTACTAAGGTGTTTGTATGAGAATGCCACTATGTCAGTCCGCGTCCAAAACCAAGACTCGAAACCTATCCAATTGCAGCGTGGTGTGAGGCAAGGAGATGTTATATCTCCTAAATTGTTCACAGCTGCATTGGAAGACGTATTCAAGCTTCTGGATTGGGACGGACTTGGCATCAACATAAACGGCGAATACATCACCAACCTCCGCTTTGCTGATGATATCGTGGTCATGGCTGAGACCCTGGAAGACCTCGGCAAAATGCTCAACGACCTCAGTAGGGTCTCTCAACAAGTGGGTCTTAAAATGAACATGGAGAAAACGAAAATTATGTTTAACTCCCATGTGGAACCCACTCCACTTAAAGTTGGAGACTCTGCGCTCGAAACTGTAGACGACTATATCTACCTTGGACAAACGATCCAGTTGGGTAGGTCGAATTTCGAAAAAGAGGTCACTCGTCGAATCCAACTCGGATGGGCAGCGTTCGGGAAGCTGCGGAATGTCTTCTCGTCCCAAATACCGCAGTGTCTTAAGACGAAGGTTTTTAACCAATGTGTGTTGCCAGTGATGACATACGGCACTGAAACGTGGTCGCTTACAATGGGCCTCATAAGAAGGCTCACAGTTACTCAAAGGGCAATGGAGCGAGCTATGCTCGGAATTTCCTTGCGGGATCGAATTCGAAATGATGAGATACGCAAGAGAACCAAGGTTGTAGATATAGCTCAGACAGTCGCCAAACTTAAGTGGCAGTGGGCGGGGCACATTGCTCGTTAAATCTAAATGAGCGTTAGTAATTATTGATAAATATATCCGCCGGACCTAGCTAGACATACCTAGCCTGGCCATAAGTTCTGTTCCAATTGTTTACCGTTTATAAAATAAAAACCTGAATTTTATTACATATCGTTTAAAAGCCATATATTAATGATCGGATTACAGTTGAATTAACGAAAATATATATAACTTTATTTAGACTCATCGTAATGCCCGGACTTGATTTTTGACTAATGCTCAGAATTTTTCTCTAAGTTTGCCAGAGGGCAATGGAACTATCTTGGATCAAATTAATCGATCGCGGAAGGAACGCCAAAACCCAAATAGCTTACGTAACCCAGACACCCGCTAAACTAAAGTAGAGCTGACACGTTTGCCGCATGTCAACCGATCTGCAGATCAAGAAATCTACACCCACCCAATAAAATTCGGCGTCACGGTAGGTCACGATGGAGATGGTGGGACTACCTGGATGTATTACAAAAGGGTTGGACATTGCTGATCTAAATAAAGACGAGTGGAAAAAAGATAGAGGCCTTTACCCGACAAAGGGACGGCACAGGCTAATATGAATAATAATCTGGAAAAAAAACTTTTGAGTCATGTATAAGTACTTATACATGACTCAAAAGTTTTTTTTCCAGATTACATTAAGTACATTCTATCCAAATATCATAAACCTTCCATGATGCGTTCAAGAACGGCACATTATGACCACCATAAAAATAGACTGTTTTTTAGCACAAATTTCTTATTTCGATAGTATATTATTTATTCAAATTTCAAACATCTCTGAAAAACAAAGAAATTTGATTTGACCTCTATTCTAATATCAATCGAGATGACGTTTAGTTCGAAATGAATTGTCAATTTTCAATCAAATTTGACAAATGTCACACGTAAGTAAAATATCGAACGATATGATAGTTAGGGCCGACTCTAGTTTGTCTCTGAATTAAAATAAAAACAATGACAGCTGCCAGAAAACTTCATTACCGCCATTACCGGGTAATATTTGTTATAATGTGCGACTTCTGAATGCATCATGGAGGCTTATGATATGTGGCTAGATAAAGTAGTATATGTAACTGTACATAATTAGGCATTAAAACACTCATGTGATGTTATTATGAAACTTGCCTTCGGCTCGTTTCAAAAACCCACACTCGTGTTTAATACCCTTCTTTATGTACAGTCACATGAAGTACTATTTATTGTATTCATATATCACATTACACCGTCAAAATATGTTATTACCTTCTTAAACTTCAAAACCTACCTTTGCACTATAAAATGGTAAACATTTAAAACTAGCCTGGTTATGAATAACATTTTCCATCTTGAAATTTTATGAGAATGACCATTTTTATCGGCTAAATTTCATATAAACTGATTAAAAGTGATAAACCTCATTATTTATAGATTTAGGTATTTTAACCGGAACAATCCGAACCCATAGGATCATTTTGCTGACCGTCCGTCTTTCTGTCACGACCCTTTATCTCGGTAACGCGTGTAGGTGTCGAGTTGAAATTAAAACCGTCTACACGTCGTACTTTGGTCTACAGTCCCTTGAAGCTGTAAAAAATCGAACTTTTAAGTTAACGTAAAAAAAAGATACGGCTCTTTATGCCGCAAAAATACGTATCTACGCTGGAAAGGAAAATTATCCAAGAGACACGGAGCTAACTTTACAGGAGATCTAAAAAACTACGAACTTTTTCAAAAAAATAAAAAGATATTAAATATTCTGTGGACCTACTTTTTAAATGATGCATTTTATAATTATAAACAACATAATGTTCTCTACATGTCGCTTTTGTTATTTTGTCTATTAATGGAATAATTTAAAATTTAGCATCGCTTACGCAAAATGGCTGTCAAAATAGAATTAGGTAAATTTATCTAAACGACACGTTTATTTATTTATTATTACGACACATTTATTTATTTATTTCTGCATGATTTTACACGTATAATCAAGAATCTTGTCGGCATTTTAACTATTTTTGGTAGGTACAGTCGCCATCAGATATATCGCAGCGTATAAGGCGTTCATAAATATGTGAACATGTACTGTAACGCCCAGTCAATAAGAGTCGTGTTCAGATATTTATGAATACCTTACATGCTACGATATGTCTGATAGCGACTGTACCTACACATACAAAAGAAACTAAAAAGTATTTTTCGATTCGAGACTTCCAAATGGCCAATTTCACTTTTTTTTTTGGAAAATAGCTTTAACGCATTTTATTTTTAATATTCTACTGTAGTGGGTAAATAGATATTTAGTAATAGATATTTAGTAATCCGAAATAATTATATCATTGTTTAAATGATTTATTTTACTTCGAGATTTTTCAATGCCTTTAAATAAGGTATGTATAAGGTTTGTTGATCTTCAACTCACGCTCGGACTATGCGAGTGTATGAAGCTGCTTGGACGCCACTCAACGAGATTATGAACGAAGTAATATTCCGGGGGCGCACGGTCGGCGGGGGAAATAACGTTAGGCTCCGCCCAGATCCTCAAGGACGTTGGGATTAGGAGTCGCCTTAACAATCCTGTTTAGGTACTTTCGTTAGCAGCAAAAAATTAAATACGCGACCATTTTGAAGACGTGTATCAAACTCATACAGGTATCTCATACACTTCACTTGATACATTTGAACAATATCTCACTGTAACAAAATTAAGATTAAGTTCAGAAGTTCCCTATTCTTTTTCACCGTTTCCAAAGCGTATCACTTTTTCCATTTACTTCCACCAAAACGCAACATCTTGTAACCCTGACTTACAAACTTGCCTAACTACACAACTCAATTTCACAAAAACTGTCTCTTCGGCAATTCCATTTCTCGTAAGTCGTTACGTACTTATATAAAAGTGGTACAGATACACGTACAAAACTTCACTCCCGAAGGTATCGAAACTCCATTATAATTTCGACATCATTAGCAAAGTTTGGAAATCAGCTTCCAGTAGTTAGGAATGTTTCGGAAGAACACGTCCGTTATTTATTTCATTGTATGCTTCGTCTTCATGTGAGCATGTTTTTGTAGAAAGCGAGTTTCTCGGAGAAGATTGAGTATATTTGGAAAAAATATAAAGGTTCAAATTAATTTATAGCGATAACTTCAATTACGGACATACTTCTCTTAGAGTTACATTACAAGGTCCTCCTCCTTGCGCCGGTTGCCTCATTACTGATGGTCATGGTCATTCACTCGGAACAGTCTCTCTCGGATGATGCGCCGCCATCTGTTCCTAGCTGTAGCTGTGTGTAGACTATCGTGTAGTGTAGTGCCAAGGGTTGTGCTAATCTGGTCTGTCCAGCGTGTCGAGCTCCTGCCTCTTGGTCAACTTTTCCAGTGGTCATCAGTTTTTCTAGGTTATTACTATCTTTCCTGGCAAGGTGACAAAGTTGGTACTCTAGGACCCTGCGAAGACAGGTCGTGGACAGTTTAGTTCGGATCTTGAGTTAGGCTAAGATCGATGCGTTGGTGCGGCGTGCTGTCCATGGTATGCGCAGCATTCTTCTCCAGCACCATATTTGTGTTTAGGAAAAGCTAAATTAGACGATACTCGCACCTGACAGTGTTTCGCCATCTTTTGTTTCCTTGTGGCTTTCAATTCTTACTGATCTTAGCAAGAGGTATTTCGTCAATAACGACGTTTAGACTTATCAACCGAGAGGAGGAGAATGGTCGGTAGAAAATTTAGATTTTTGGGATTGTATAAAGTCATGTACTTGAATTGTATACCTGTCAAAATCAAAAATGTCATGTTGACGATACTACCGGGAAGTGGGAACTAATTCTGCGGAGGGATGAAGCGACGACGCAGCGGCGTCAATGAGAACAAAACAAATGAGTGACGTTCATAACATCATCATATTCTATCGCAAATGTTGTGAAACAACTCAACTGATTTTGTCACTCCTACCTGCCACCACCATTTTAAAAGTAATGTAGGAATGTACCTACATTTTCTGTATTCGTAATCTATCTATCTATCAGCCACAGACGTCCACTGCTGAACATAGTCCTCCCCCATGACTAGCCACAAAGTGTGATCCTGTGCAGACCGCATCCATTGATTCCCCGCTACCTTCACGAGGTCATCCATCTAGTCGGGGTCGACCCACGCTGCGCTTTCCTATACGTGGTCGCCACTCTAGGACTTTGCTGCCCGAACGGCCGTCCATTCTCCGGGCTACATGGCCTGGCCATTACCACTTCAACCGTGCAATCCTGTGAGCTTTGTCGGTTACCTTGGTTCTCCTGCGGATATCCTCATTTTTTATTCTATCGCGCAAAGAAACTCCGAGCATAGCCCTTTCCATTGCACGTTGCGTGACTCTTAGCCGCCTTATGAGTCCCATTGTGAACGACCATGTCTCAGTTCCGTATGTCATCACTGGCAACACGCACTGTTCGAAAACTTTCGTCTTCAGGCACTGGGGAATTTTCAACGAGAAGATATGACGTAGTTTCCCGAACGCTGCCCAGCCGAGTTGAATATTCGTAATAGGAATGTTCAAATATGTGTGTAGGTAAAGTATTTTTTAAAATATATTTACGATTTTAATGACCTCGCAGTTTACTTGAGTAAATATTTGAATATTAAGTTATACAAGTAACAGAATATGGTCAGCGTTTTTCAGATCGGCTTTTCTTGGTGCTGCGTAGAGATGTAGCCTCCCTATGCAACTTCTCTCGCCTATTTATTATAACGGCGAGTGCTCAGAGAAATTGTTTGGATTGATCCCTGCCGCATCTTTCCGCCATCGCTTTACGCGAAAATTCTTCCATACTCACCACTTAGAATAGATAGTCGGCAGTACACTACTGTGTAGGATAGCATGGAATAGAGGCGAGGTGGTACTGTTCTTCAAGAAAGGTGATAAAACCCTATTGAAGAACTACAGGCCCATCACGCTTCTAAGCCATGTTTATAAGTTGTTTTCAAGGGTCATCACGAACCGTCTCGAACATAGACTTGATGACTTCCAGCCTCCCGAACAAGCCGGTTTCCGAAGAAGCTATAGTACCATAGACCACATACATACGCTGCGACAAGTTATACAGAAGACTGAAGAGTATAACTTGCCATTATGCTTAGCGTTTGTGGACTATGAGAAAGCCTTCGATTCGGTGGAAACATGGGCGGTGCTCGAGTCACTTCAGCGATGCCATATTGACTATCGGTACATTGAAGTGTTGAAGTGTTTGTATAGTAACGCCACCATGTCGGTCCGAGTTCAGGAGCAGAGCACAAAGGCCATTCCATTGAGAAGAGGCGTAAGACAGGGGGACGTTGTGTCCCCGAAACTGTTTACGGCCGTTATGGAAGACGCCTTCAAGCTCCTGGAATGGCAAGGACTTGGCATCAACATCAATGGCGAATACATCACTCACCTTCGGTTTGCCGACGACATCGTAGTCATGGCAAAGTCGATGGAGGAACTCAGCATGATGCTCGATGACCTCAATCGAGTTTCTCAACGGGTGGGCTTAAAAATGAACATGGACAAGACGAAACTCATGTCAAATGCCAAGGTTGTGCCCATCCCAGTCTCTGTTGAAAACTCGGTACTCGAAGTTGTTGACTCATACATCTACCTAGGACAAGTGGTCCAATTAGGTAGGTCCAACTTCGAGAAAGAGGTCAACCGCCGAATCCAACTCGGCTGGGCAGCGTTCGGGAAACTACGCAATGTCTTTTCGTCCGACATACCTCAGTGCCTCAAGACGAAAGTCTTCAACCAATGTGTGTTACCAGTGATGACTTACGGCACCGAAACGTGGTCTTTCACTATCGGCCTCATCTCAAAGCTCAAAGTCGCTCAACGTGCAATGGAGAGGGCTATGCTCGGGGTGTCTCTACGTGATCGAATCAGAAATGAGGAAATCCGTAGACGAACTAAAGTGACCGATATAGCTCACCGGATTAGCAAGTTGAAGTGGCAATGGGCAGGCCACATAGCACGCAGAGCAGATGGCCGATGGGGCCGAAAAGTGCTCGAGTGGAGACCTCGGACCAGCAAGCGCAGCGTAGGACGTCCACCTACAAGGTGGACAGATGACCTTATAAAGGTCGCCGGAAGGCGCTGGATGCAGGTCGCTTCCAACCGGTATATATGGAAGTCCAAAGGGGAGGCCTATGTTCAGCAGTGGACGTCCTATGGCTGAGATGATGATGATGATGACACTACTGTGCGTTTTGCAATGATTAACTGTCGCTTGCGGTATTTCCGGATCGTCACGACCTTCAAACCTTCAAGAAAAAAGCGTGCTCCCATCTGAAAGTTATCGCCCATGCCCATATGAAAGTTTGCCCCCTATGACATTTAAAAATACATATTTTACTTTGTAGAAAATATTTTAGGCAGTTTCATATTTCAATTTTAATTGTGCTGATCTTGAGCCCTTTGTACTTTTAACAGTTTTAACTATGTAAGTCTAGTCATTTGTAATTGTAGCTTTACTTTTTGGTGCGTAAAATTTTACGTGTAAATTATTCTGAAACTTACTTATAAGTTGTTGATTAATGAAAGAGCAATTTGATAATAAACCTTACCGCAGACAAAATTGCTGGAAACTGTATTTTAATATTGTGATAATTCAACACACACTAAATACTAAAAGTACATATGTAATGTCTAGGGTTAGGACATTTTTGGTACTTAGCATAAAGTGGTTCTAAAATCCATGGAGTCGCTAAATGTAATTTTTTTCAAAGTCGAAGTTTGAAAATACATGCCGATATATTAGATAACATGATTTATGCTGTTTTATTATTACTAAAGTCATCTTTTGACTTTGACTTTGAAAAAATAATAAAATTAGTGACTCCATGGATTGTAGAGCCACGGTATGCTACGGAATGTCCTTACCCTAGTAATCTCCCGTGAAACAATGGAGAATGGATGATTTCTTTTTAAAAATTGAATATTTATCGAGAAGGAATAACCCTGCTACGAAACCCTAATCCTAACTAAGGTGATCATATTTTCGATTTGGCAGAGGTACTAAAGACAACCAGAGCGCAGTGTGTATTGTAGTGATATTTAGAACAAAAAAATATTAGAAACGTCAAACCTAGGCCCTGTACTGGTATTACCTAATGGGCAATACTTACATACAAGATTGGTATAAGTTGGAAAAAATCTGATGCATAGTCACGATCAGGGCTTGAGTTCAGGATCATACAACCTTTAACAATACAAAGAATAAGAATAAGAATAAGAATATTTTTATTGCATAACTGTGTACATAAGATGGAAAAGTGAATTTGTTACAACAGTTTCCCGACTTCGGGCATACAATAGTTATACTTAAAACCTAACTTATAGCTAAGATGCGAAATATTCACCAAGACTATAGAACACTCTTTGAAGCAGCCAATTTTTTAAATTAGTTTTAAATGCAGTTCCTTCTAAGATCTTTAGTTCGGACGGTAACCTATTAAATACTTTTATAGCACTTATGAAAGTACTCCTTTTGTATATACCTGATTTTACTTTAGGTAGGATAATATTATATTTATATTGGTGTCTTAAATTACTTTTTACTGCAGATTTTTTTGTAAAGTATTCCACATTGCTTTTGAGAAAAATACATAATTCTAAAATATAAATACATGTGAGAGTTAGAAAACCTTTTTCTTTAAATATAGCTCTTAGTGATTCTTGGTTGCTAATGCGATAAATAGTGCGTATACATCTTTTTTGTAAAACAAAAGTAGACTGGACATCTGTAGAATTTCCCCAGTATATAATTCCATAAGTCAGCAATGGATAAATGTTACCGAAGTATGCGTTTTTGGTAATGTGTTCTGAACATGTCTCAGAAAGTATTGATAACGCGTAGCACTGACTCGATAAATTCTTATTGATTTGTGATATGTGAGATTTCCAATTAAAATTAGGATCTATATGAACACCTAAAAACTTAATACTATTTACTATTTCTATGTTTTCTCCTGCTTGACTTACATTTAGGGTCAAAGGGCTAGTTTTACTATTTCTAAATTGCATGAGTTTGGTTTTACTCAGATTCACATTAAGATTCAGTTTTCCAAGCCATTCAACAATTTTATGCAGAGTACACTTAATATTACACTCCAGATCGGAAACATTTGATTTTTCACTTGAAAAAAGTATAGTAGCGTCATCTGCAAACAATACACACAGTTCATTAACTATCTTTGGAAGTTCATTGATATATATTAAGAACATGAGCGGCCCAAGGACGCTTCCCTGTGGGACACCTATATTTACAGCTTCGAAGTCAGATTGGTAATGCTCAATGATTTTGGTTCTTTTTGAATATTTTGTTATAGATGTCAGTTGCTGTCTATTGGACAAGTAGTTTTCAAGTAACTTCAGCATGTGGCCTCTTATACCCACATTCTCCAACTGTTGTAATACTATTTTATGTATGACACAGTCGAATGCCTTAGACATATCTATAAACAAGGCACAACAGAGTTTCTTGTCATTTATTTTGTCCCAGATTCCTTTAAAGGTCTTAAATATGGCTAAAGAGGTGGATTTACCTTTTTGAAATCCAAATTGGTTTGAATCAATAATATCATGTGCATTGAAATAATTTATTAACCTGTTGTATATGACTTTCTCAAACACTTTTGAAAAAGTTGGTAATATGGCTATAGGTCTATAATTGCCCATATTATCTTTCGCTCCTTTTTTATAAAGAGGTTTTATAATGGCTTTTTTTAAGTCATCAGGAAAAATACCGGTTTCGAGTGTGAGATTTATAATGTACGCAAGTGGATGAGCAATATAGTCCACGCATGCTTTTATTACCTGTACTGGTATTTCGTCATGTCCGGCACTTTTTTTAGATTTAAGTGATTTTATGATCGTTTTTATTTCTTGGGGTACAACTGGTGCAACAAAAATGCTATTACATACCTTGGACAAAACTGGTTTGTAATCCGTTGGCTTCGGAGAACTATTTAAGTTTTCATTTAAGAAAAAATGATTAAATATTGTGGCCATATGTAATGGATCTGTAATAATTGCGCCACCACTATTTATCTTTTCGACCGTGGTGGTAATAGAGTTGTTAGAGCATGTTTGGCTTTTTATGAGTCCCCAAGTCGCTTTGGGTTTATTCGTGCTGTTCCGCAAGTAATTGTCATTTGTTATTATCTTGGCCTTACGTATCACTGCTTTAAATAACTTACAATATCTTTTATACCTACTTTTTTTGTCCTTACTCTTACATTTTTGCAAATCTAAATGCATTTTTCGTTTAATCTTACTGGCTCTTCTTATTCCTGGGGTTACCCAGTTAGACTTTTTTTTATATGTCTTTTTTACCTTTTCTAAAGGTATACACAAATCATATAATAAGCGAACCAGATGAATAAATGTATTGTAGGCTAAATTAGGATCAGAATGGCAATAAACATCTTCAAAACTTAGTTGTGCTATATATTTCATAAATATTTCCAAATTTAGATCAATTTTCCTCACTCGTATGTACCAGTATTCTTCACTAAAACTTATGTTTGTTGGGATTTTTATGACTTGTCCTGTATGGTCAGATATTCCTAGGTTCAATACTTTGGAGACAAAGGCTACTGGTTGCCTCACAAAGACAGCAATATTCAAAATTCGAATCTCGACAGTTGAAATCATAGTGGCGTCTGTCAGTGCATTGAGTGACACTTCAAAGGTTTCGAAAGGGTATCGTTTTGAATACGAATGCATTGGATGGTGGTTGTTCTATCCATTCAGTTGCTTCGAATTTTGAATTTGACTCTATTTATATAAAACTAGCTGTGCCCCGCGGTGTTACCCGCTCATCCCACGGGAACACTAAATTTATTCGGGATGAAAAGTATCCTATGTCCTTACCCGGGTCTCAAACTATCTCCATGCCAAATTTTATCTAAGTCGGTTCAGCGGTTTAAGCGTGAAGAGGTAACAGACAGACAGACAGACAGACAGACACACTTTCGCATTTATAATAGGTATTAGTATGGATAGGAGCGGGGACAGGTAGCCGTAGAAAAACAATTGAGTGGCCATTGAGTGTGACAAGAGGTCATTGAAACAGTTTTATTTCTTGAGCTGCTATTAGGAAAATCTACCGAGGATTTTCTGTGATAATAGTTTACAGTTACAGTATTTTAGCAATTTCTGATTTCATATACTTAAATGATGTGATAAAAGAAAATCAATGACAATTTATCAGTATTGTCTTCTTGCAACCCAAATAGCGAAAATCGAAATGATCGGTCGTACACTGACAACAACAAAAAAGGCATTTAATTCCAAAAACTAGCTGCTTACTTGCTTACTGGCAACCAATTTTTTTTTTAAATTAGCAGCGTGATATTCAAAATAGTGACTTCTAATGAATAGTACTTCATTTATGAGAAAATGGCAGTTTTCGACAAAAAGTCATACTGTGAGGTTAGAATTTTGTTTACTAAGGCGTTGGTCAGCAACAAACGTCGTAGGTCGCGTCCGGCGTGACGCTGTATGCGACGTACGAATGCTTACTATGGAAATGCACTAAAGTGGTCGCTCTCAGACGCCAGACGCGGCGCACGAGCGCCGTGCGCGGAGACCGTAGGTCGTATTCGTATGCCGCCTACGCAGTCATTTCGGAGCATTCTGGCGGCACGGACGCCGCATTTTTGTACGAAGATGGTAAAATTTTCAAAGGAACAGGACGAGTTATTAATAGAACAGAATATTATTTGACGCTAGTGATAAAGATTATAAAAACAATGTTTTGAAAATAAATATTGACACAAAGGTAAATTATGAAAGAAAAATTTAACCCTTTGAGCGCCGAGCGGCAAAGCAATTCACCGTGCCACTGACGCCAAACCAAAAAAAAAAAAGTGCTCCAAAATCAACAGAGGTTGAAAAACACAGATAGTGGTTTGAATTAGCATGTTTTTGACCACTGAAATTTTTGACGTCAATAGGCGTCGTTGGCGTCAGTGGCACGAATTCCCGATGACGTGATTTGCCGTCTTTGGCGGTCAAAGGGTTAATGCGATCTACTACAATCTAATCAGGACTCGAACCTGCGACCTCTACGTTTTCGGCATATTGCTCTCCCAAACTGAGCTATTAGATGAAGCGCACATCCTAGGGTATGGCTAATGCGCATAATAGGCATTTCAAACACATATGACGCGGAGGGCGCTCCAGTAGCGTAGAATTATGGAATGAAGGATTTGGTGTGATTGACTTAACGATCTATTCGTAACGAAGTATTCTTAAAACTTGATATCGTTAGTATGTAAAAAAAAATATCAACATACAAAAAAAACCCTCAAACTCTTTCTTCATGAAAATGTCATCCTCCTCCTCCTCTTCAAGAAGGGCTCTTTAAATTGTCCGTTCAGCCATATTGTAATCACTTCCAGTCCATTCGCATGAGCGCATGCCAGAAACTAATCACAGTTTGCGTAGGAAGCCGCGTCCCTGAGTGACCATGCGCGGTGTGCGCTGCGTAGGTCGCGTCCGGCGTCAGCGTTCAGCAGACATGACACCACACTTGTGGTATTGGGTAAACAGAAACTGATATGCTGGCGTGTAACTTTGACTGCCCCCCCTTCCTACCCGCCAGGGAGTGGTGGATGCCTACTGGGCTAAATTAGCTTAGTTTTACGTATACTACATCTGTGCCAAGTGAATTCATCCGATACCAAAATTTGCACGTTGTGACTCTATTTCCCGCACTATAGTAACATAGCTATTTCATGCTTTCATTATGCGCAGTCGAAAATAAGTTGAAATAACTAATTTTGCGCGTGAATTTTGACAATTTCCAGTAGTTATCAAGAATTATCAATGAAAAATTCAAACTGTAGGTTTCAAATATACACCAATAAATCCCAATAGCCCTGTTCTAGGTAGTAACATCAATAATATGTTAAGAAACATGTTTGATCGTAGAGAAAAATGTCTAAAACAATCAGCATTTTAAGAAAAAAAAGATGTCTTAATGTCCTTCGAATTTCGCCTCAGTTCCATATTAGGATACAAGAAAACAAGGTTTAGTTTAATTACTGAGCTTTATTTTCTCATTCCAAATTTCATATTAATTTTAAATCTAATTATAATATTTACAGCGCTAACATACGTACCTAAATTAACTGGTAAAGCATAACTGGGAGTATTGTTCACAAGAATTTTATAATTTAATCTGTGATCACGAAATTTTCCAACTGATAGGTATAGCAGAAAGTAAAAGTGTTATTCTAGGTCTTAGTTACGAGTTATTACAAAATTGACTTAAAATATCTATACTATGACTCAAACAGCATTGATAATTTGGACCGGATGTAAGAACGAATCAAGCGACTCAAAGATTAAATATGAAGGCAAACTTTGGAATCATAATCACTATTTGGAAAAAAAACTATTTCCAGCTTTGACAAAGTGTCCTTGAATTCGTTTTACATAAACATAGTCCATTCAATAATTGCTCAAAAAACTATTTTTTATCGTCATTACACAAAAGCTTTTTATCGTTTTACAAAGAAAATAGATGTAATTACAAAATGTCCAAAATTGTTCAAGTACTTAATGTTTATAAACACATTCTAGATATAATGATACAAACGTGACTAGGATATAGGGTATTTACATCTTTGAAAGTGGTTAAGAAAACTTTGAAAACATGTACAAGTTGATAAATTATTTATCAATCAATTTAGTAGAAAGGAATGGATTTTCATTATATTATGAATGTCACTTATTCAAAACACTTTTAATAGAATGCATTTCTTACGAGGCAATCTCTTAAATAAAATATCACCACAAATAATCGCAATTTAGGATAACAATAAGCAAGATACGACCAGATCTCTAAACTCCATTTAACTTTAAACGACCTTGTACATTAGTTATAGTCCAAATCACAATTAAATTCCAATGAATCTACCACTGTGTTGCCATTAAAATTGAACATTTCATTAATAGTAAATTATCACCAGGAGAAAAACTGCTCGTAAGTAATATATTTGTTGGTAATTTTACAGGTAAAATTTAAATGCACTGTATAAATAAACATACTTCTATTCAGAGATGCTAAATTAATAAATATTCAATGATTACTATTTTGTAGTAGAAACATTTATATTGCAATGATAACACTTCAGATTTCGTCAACATTTGGTACCAGTTTTGACACAATAATTTTAACTATCTGAAGACGCGTATATAATTATGCCGATTTTATTGTACCTTTGGTATATATATTAAAAAAAAACGGTAACTAATCATGCATGGCTATCTTTATCATCAAAATAGTGGCGGCCATGACACTTTTTACTTGTCGGTTGTCACGCCGCCATTCGACATCTGACATCTGTCTGGAGCGCTCGAATGTTTTCTTTGCCTGTCGTGGTATTTTTCATTGTTGAGTTTTTGTTTTCTATTAAGTTTTTTGTTAAGTTTTTGTTATTTGTTGTAGTTACTGTGTTATTTGTTGTTGTTATTGCATTAAGTTGGGATCCTGAACGTGGGTTTTGCGTTGACGCAAGAAAGATGGAACCTGTACCAGGTCCCTCTCGTATTATGAAAGAGAATGTTGCTCTTTTCCCACTAAAAAAACGACCTAAAACTCATATGGTTGTTTCGGAGAAGTGTATGGTCATGAACGCTTACAAACATACCTATAATACGTGGCCCGACGACAAGTATTGGTCATTAATGGAGTGTTCAAAAAAAGTGTCGGAATTACTGGGAATATCAGAAAAAACGGTGAGAAAGATCGTCAAAGAAAACAAAACGGGCGCAAAATTCTCTCCCCCTAAGAAACCCGGCCCCAAGTTGTGTGTGATTGACAAGCTTGACGAGTTCACCTTCGCAGCGATCAGGCGCCTAGTACATCAATTTTTTTACCGCAATGAGCCACCAACCATTCAGAAGGTGAGTTTTCTTGGATTAAATAAAATGTCAATCAAACACACAATATTCCTTTATTCCAGGGAGTTTTCTAATGAATGAAATAATTATATGATATTATGTATTTGTCTTCAGGTCTTACAACGTGTCAATGATGATGATGACCCAGACCTACCTAATTTATCAGCTTCCTCCTTGCGACGGGTGCTCAAGCATTTGAATTTTAAATATGCCAGTCGAAAACGCCAAAGTAGCCTCATTGATCGGGCAGACATTATATTATGGAGGAAACAATATTTGAGGAAGGTGAAGCAGTATCGCAGAGAGGGAAAAACATTCTATTATCAAGATGAAACCTGGCTTAATGAAGGTATGTTTTTAAAACTATTTATTGCACTATTTAATTGTATATTCGCAGATATATCACAGCAAACAATGCGTTAAACAGAACTTACTTCTAAATGGTACAAAAACAATTTTCAAATATAATAAAATATTATAGATATTTAAGTAATTTTTATTATAATTATAAGACATAGTAGTGATACTAGTGATTATAAGTTTAATCTTACTCTATGTCGTTACAGGTCACACGGTGAACAAAGTTTGGCAAGATCCAGAAGTCAAGTCATCTCGGCAAGCTTTTCTAGAGGGGCTTACAACCGGGCTTCGAGCTCCGTCAGGAAAGGGAAGGCGGCTCATTATTTCTCACATCGGCAGTGAAGATGGTTTTTTGGAAGACGCACTCCTGTTATTCGAATCGAAAAAAAATACATACGACTACCACAAAGAAATGAACTCGCAGCACTTTGAAGAGTGGCTGACAGGTATTCTGCCAAGGCTGAAGCCAAACTCTGTCCTTGTCATAGACAATGCCCCATATCACTCCAGGAAACTAGAACTTGGGCCCACAAAAAAATGGAATAAGGGCCAAATTATTGAGTGGCTGCGAGAAAAAAATGTGACATGTGACATGAGTATGGTGAAGACAGAGCTGATGGACTTGGTGGAAAAAGAAAAAACCAAAATATGATAAGCAGGCAGTTGATGAACTAGCGGCTGCCCACAATGTTATAGTTTTAAGACTGCCCCCTTACCACTGTGAATTAAACCCAATCGAATTGGTATGGGCACAGGTAAAGGGGCATGTTGCCAAAAATAATAAAACCTTTAAAATGGCAGACATAAAGTCACTCTTCGAAGAGGCGTTGCCACTGGTGACACCAGAACACTGGCGGTCTTGCATAGACCATGTGATTAAAATTGAAGATAAAATGTGCGAACTGGACCACTTAATAGATGATGTTGTGGAACCTTTTGTTATAGACACAAATGAAGATGAATTGAATGATTCAGACATAGAAATATAAATCCTTAAATAAATTTTGTTCTTTTTTATTTGAAATTATATATGTACAGTCGCCATCAGATATATCGCAGCATATAAGGCCTTCATAAATATATGAATATGTACTGTAACGCCCAGTCAATAAGAGTCGTGTTCACATATTTATGAACGCCTTATATGCTGCGATATATCTGATGGCGACTGTACATAGCTAATATTTCCTATTCCTTTAATTTTTTTGTCCGTGGTTTTCAAATAATAAAGTTCACCCATTTGGCCATTTTTTTTACAAAACACTGCTCTGGTCATATTGTTTTTGAATGTGTCTGGAACCTGAGAACTATTGTATCATTTTATAATATTGACTTTGACTGTACCAATGCCAATACAAAATTAAGTTTTTCTTCACAGTCCCAAAAAAGGTAAAACCACGGATTAAAAAATGCCCTTGGTACCTATTAGTAGGACTATGCAGTAGGATCATGGGCAAAGAATGACATACATTATGTATTTGGATGTTTATTCAACATGTAAAACTCTATCAAGATAATGTTTGGTTTTCAGTAGTAGCAGGTTAATTATTATTTTATTATATTTTTTATACTCAAGAAAAAGTTGGTTACCTCTGAAACGTCACACTGACAATGACAGATGTCATTGTGACATTGACACTTCTTGGTAGATTTGTTGGAATTTAATTATGAATCACACTATAAAGTGTTTACTCTAACAATACCTTCAATTATTTCCCAGGCAACCCTAAACGAGCCGTTTCACATTACCGACTCACAACCACCGAAGTTATCGCTACGAAATAATTTAATTAAATACAATTAACCAGTCTTCATCCTTACAAACTACCGAAGAAAACGACTGAAGTACAAAAGTTCTTATAAACGCGCAACACATTGTTCCCTTACACTCCTTCCAGTCCATTCGCGTGCATTTAATTTAAGAAACTTATAGTGACTAGAGTAAGCACTAGTGATAAGTTTGAAAGGATTTTGAAACTTGAACTTGGTCGCCAGTAACTCTCATCTTTAGACGAAAGCATTAAAGAGTCTTCCCCTTTTTGGCTTGATTCGTGTCGACAAGCCAATGCCTCCACCGGCATATCGAATAGCATGACTTGATCAACAACTGGGGGAGCGGTGGCTTCCAATTTATAAGTTGGACTGGCTTCTTCATAAGTTTCTTCATCGTTACCATCTTGTTGGAAAACGTCAGAGTTGGCTTCGATTTCGAATCTGTGTTGCTGACTTTCAGCTTCATAAGTTTTGGAGTTGATTTCGTTGGTCGGTTCGCTGGGTTTCGGTATACAGGTCACGTCGTCTAGCGCTAGCCTGAGCGGTTCGCTCTTTGTCTCGTTCCGTAGAGCGTGGATCCAGGACAGCCGGCAGTCGCAAGTTAATTGGTTACCTGCAAGAGAAAGACGTTTTTTTATATTGGAAGATTACAAAACATTGATTTTTAAACATATTTTTAAAGTACAACTATTTAAATGGATTCTATCGCGTATAACTCACACATAACTTCATTTAAGCAACAAACGTTTCGGTGGCTCAATGCTTCTGTTTTTAAGGGACAGACACCGTGAAAAATAACATCTATTCTGATGTAAAAAATATGTTTTTACGTTTCAGAAATTTTCAAAAAGATTAAATAGGTTTTTTACAAGTTTGTCCTGACATAAAATATTATGTCTTTAAGAGGCCTTATTCCTTTTAAAATGCTGATTGTTTAGACATTTTTATCTATGATCAAACATGTTTCCTTACATATTATTGATGTTACTACCTAGAACAGGGCTATTGGGATGTATTGGTATATATTTGAAACCTACAGTTTGAATTTTTCATTGATAATTTTTATTTCAAAAACTACTCGAAATTGACAATTTTCACGCGGAAAATTTGTTTTTACAACTTATTTTCGACTGCATGCAATGAAAGCATGAAATTGCTATGTTACTACCTAGAACTCGGGGAAAAGTATTATTCAGTACAAAAAATTGGTTGAAATTATCAATATATTTGTCATTATATGAAAAAAATAAATTTTAAAAGGAATAAGGCCTCTTAAGAACTGAGCAATGTTCAACTATTTTTGGTTATTTATACGCCCAAACATATTTTATGATCAATTCCTTCAATGTAAAGACACTTCCTTTTTACAACTTTATAAATAGTTCCTAGTGTATTTCAAATATTACTTTGCTCATTAACAGCGCCGCTGTGGAAAGTTTGCAAATTATATTAAAGTGTATTTTATGACTTAGACGCTCACAAAGGTCATCTACTGTTTATCGTACAAAAACTCAATTCCCAAAAGATAAACCGAATACCTAGGATTACGTTTTCTATGCGAGTAAATCCACGGAAAAGACTAGTAGTCCCCATAAATATAACCTATGCAAATCGCTAGAGACTAACGCTTTACAAACATTAATAATTCTAGATATTATGAGTATTACGACTCGCCCACATTCATAATTATATTATTTGAATCGATTTTTTTACCGAAATTAATAGAAGGCATAACTTTCAAATAAACTAGTGTATCCCTAGGGCATTCTCGTTTCACGGCTCAACGGACGCGTGGCAAAAAAGTAATGAAGTTATCGTTTTTATCAAATTTTGTTTGTTGACTGAATTAAACACATCGCATTGTGTACAAGGACTTATTATGGCTTTGTTAGCCTGCTAAAGGGAGAGCTGTTACACTCATTAATTGTCTTTAATATGGAGGGTGCTTTTGTAGGGGATTAGAGCTCTACAGGGACTTCCATTGTTTGCGAGAAATAATAGTTGTTTATCTTCCCATGAGCTAAGCATACTCGTGAGCGTATTCTCCTAAATAACACGTCTGCGCCAAAAACAAGATTCGTATGATTTGATTACAATACAATAAACGTATTGTTGTTTGCTTCATTGTGTTTTTTGTTCGAGAAATCATATATTTTATTGTTGCGACGAGAAACATTTTCTTGTTTTGTTATAACGTCAAAAATATGACAATATAGTTCATAACAATAACCCCACTGAATAATACAGAAAATCAAATGAACTGGAGAGAATTTCAGCGCGTTTTCTTCAAGGATAAATTCTCAAATTCGTTCAGGTTGAATTATTAATTCTATTCAGCGGAACGATATTTGTTAAAGGAATTAAATTAAATCGTTATCACTCACCACTCAGATAAAGCACCGACGTCTTCACTTTCAAATTTTCGAGTATCGGTTTAACCGTATCCACCGTAAAGAACTCAAGCTCATTGTTCCTCAAATCTAATAACTCAAGTCCCCTAACGCCTTCTAAAAGCCGTTCATTTATAGACCTCAATTTATTCCCGGTCATAGACAATTTCTGAAGTAAAGCGAGACCGTCGAAAGCCCTTTCAGATAAATATCTCAATTCATTATTATCCAAAAGGAGCTCATTCAAATTCCACAATTCGGCGAACGTCAAATCTCCGATCATTGACAACTTGTTAGACCTGAGATCCAATCTCGTCAAATTAGCCAGCCCTCGGAAAGTGTCTCTGGTGAGGACGCTAATCGAATTGGCCTCCAGTATCAGTTCGCTGAGCACGGTCAAATGTTCAAAACAACCGTCGTGAGCCAGATTAATGTTGTTGAACGATAAATCGAGGTATCGCAAAGCCGGCAAGTCTACAAATACGTCGCGCTGGACCTCGGTCACTTTGTTCTCTTTTATAGTGAGATTCACGAGCGCTGGCAAGTTCGTGAACGACGAGAAATCCAATTCTGTTATTCTGTTGTTCATCAGTGTTATCTCTCTCAACGTGGTCATGTTTGTGAACGTCTTTTTCTCGATTTTATTAATAGTTGCATAATGGATAAATAGTTTTTGGAGTTGCTTGAGACGGTGTATCACGTGTAATGGGATGAATTTTAGTGCACCATCGGATCTGACGTTGAAAGTTAGCCTTTCTAGATGCGGTTGCGTGTTGAAACTTGCCCAAATCGGGTCATTTTCGTCTATGCCACCGTTGAAGACCCAGCAGTCGGCTCTAGTTGCGGCTTTAACTTCGGTTTTTTCACAATAGCAATGCACTTTCGATTCTCTGTCGGATATCTCACAGATGTTATCTTTCACCTGCGCGGTGTGATGCCTTCTTTCGGTTTTATCTCGGCGTTTTTCATTTAGCCGACTCTCAGTGTAGGATATTTGCACGGAGGTCAGAGCCAGAGCTAGGAGTAAATATTGGACGACGGACTCCATAACCCTCGCCTTTCACAACCTGCAACAAACGGAAAAAACGGTTAAAAGGAACGTTTACTTTGCAATAGTCTTTATGTGGCGCAGTGAGAAAATGAAAGACGGGAATTTTCATTTAAAACTGCTGTTTTTTTTCGCTTAATACACATTAAATAAAAAAATATTAATGGGAAATGTAACACAGCAATTTAATCGTGGAGTAAGATAAACATAATAAGAACCAGTTTAATAAACTTGAAATAAACATAATATTTGAATAATTTGATCTGTAGCTCCCTATATTGAGTCTTCTTCGTATTTCATTAGTATTTCCAAGTCTCCACAGCAAACATCTAACCCTCAAAGCAAACATCGTAGGTATATGAAAACGCTATGACCTATTTGCAATTACAATTATTCACCGTATTATTACTAGTCATTAGTATAAAATTACGGTTTTTACGTAGCATGCATGTGTTTCAAGGGTAGTAACGAACATTGCACTTAGTTGAATTTGTGGGGTGTTTCAACCCAAATTCACGTTGCTCTGACTAATATTGGACATTAGCGTTTGACCCCTTATTCATTGGCGTGTGGTGAATGAGTCTAAATATGGCGGCATATGTGGCTGATAGCTGTGTTTCATGTCCAATTAAAAGTAATTTAATCCAATGTGTGCGTAGGTCGCGTCCGGGTATAAAATTAAGAGATAAAAGAGGTAAGATGCTGGTGCATTGCATCGTGTTAAACAACATTTTCAAACTAATTAATACGAATACGAGTATTTTATTCAGAGGTTTTATACTACTTACAGTTTAGACTAGATTGCACTAAAAATGAATTAAGTATATCCGTTATTTTATTTGTAATGACATTATAGTTCATATCAATTTTTTGCTTAAAATTTCGTGAACATGTAAAAGGCACGTTCATTTTAAAATTTTTATATTTCTACTTTATTTTATAACAACATGTATCTGGGCCCAACAAACATAAAAAAAATTGCCCGTTAATTTTAATATTCCTATAATTAAAGGATTGATGAAACAAGCCAGAATTTCAACTTAGTAAATAAAAAAAAACAATCTTGGTAATTGTTCTTTAAAATATGATATGGTATACAGGGTGACTTCAAATTGGTAATACAATACACTTTTATGTGGCTCAGTTAATGATTAATAATATATTACATTAAGTTAATTCTTAAAATTAGCAAGCAATAACTGCCGTTAATTTTCTAACAACACAAATAATTAATGTCCCAATGTGTGATTACCTAATGGTTACCGCAAATTCGATAGCTAACTGTCATATCACACGACGCGTTTGGCTCGGTTGGTAGACACCTGCCTACTGAGTCAGCGGTCCCGGGTTCGAATCCCGGCCGGGGCAAATATTTGTACAAATATTTGTTCTTGGGTCATGGATGTTATCTATACACGATGATTCTTAATCGGTGATCAGGAGTAGAAAAATATTAATATCCAGCTAAAAGTAAACTTAATAGGCGAAGTCTCAAGCAATTATCTCACTGTTTAATTAATTAAAAGTTGAAACATAATTAAAACTAATAACCACTAGATACATGTTCATCCTACATAAATTATTGAAGTACGATACCTACGTCATGTGTCATCGCTTTAGCGGGAAATCTTGCCAAATTTTCTACGATTGTACAGGTAATGACAATGACAATGACAAGTTATTACTCATAAATTGTCATTGCCATTTAATTATTAAAAAGGTTGTAAGCTCACAAATACAGATTAGTAGGGTGACAAGGAATTTAAGGCAAAATTGGTTTCAAAATAAAAATTATCATAGAAAAATTAAAAGTTTGTTTTCATGTAATTACGACTTCAACATGACCGCCATCATTTACTGAGTTAGAAAAGTTGGTACCTGATCACCGATTAAAAATCATCGTGTATATGTATTTATATATTATGTATATCGTCGTCTAGTACCCATAGTACAAGCTTTGCTTAGTTTGGGACTAGGTCGATTTGTGTATGATTGTCCCTTAAGGCGACTCCGTACGTGGAATGGTGATTTTTAAAGCCCTAAGGCTCGTAATCTAGCCAACGGAAAAATCTGAAAAAAATATATGTTGTTTTTGACTATTTCTTCTTAAAAATTATAGTTGGATTTTTTTTTAAAGCAATAATTACTATGGAAAAAATAATGTTGAAATAGGGTCGTTTTCAATTTTCAATTCCCTAAGGCTTCTAAGCTACAAGTGATTTTTACACGGCTCTTTCGCAAGAACATTGACAATTCATTGATCTTTAATCGTATAGGCGCGCGACGCCATGACAATCTGGCGGCATCTGTTAGTCATCATTTTTTTGTACTCTCATCAAACTGGAACAATTATGGCACAGGGATAGCCGGACAGATTGCTATTTACCCGACTATGTGAAAAAAATACGGATGAAGTTGCAGGCCTCCTAGTATCTATTCTATTTTTTTTTTCAATATTGACAACCCTCATAATACGCAAACATTACCCAATGTGCAAAAGAATGAACAATTTTAATTTTTCTCTATTCCGTATTTTGGCAAACAATTTTTTGGTACGAGTAATCCGAAAAGCTTTATACTTTTAATTAAAAATCTCTCGAAAATATTTCAAACAAAAACGGAAGCAGTCACAAAAGTGTTAAGTCCCGAAATGTTTATTACTAACAAAAACGCAACACAAACACCGACTGTTAATTAAACATCTGTCCTCTTCTATTGTTTTAATGAGGACCCTAATCAGAGAGAGACAAAAAAGGTAATGGCTTTGTGTCTAAATGATTATTAGGGATTGAAATCGGTGATCCCTTGACGCTTTTGTTTAATTAAAAAAGGAAGGACAATGTATACATGTAGTATATTCACTATACTGAGTATTTACAATGAATCAGGCTTAACGAAAACAGAGTAGGTAAATAAGTATTTTCATATTTTGTTTACTTTTAGTTTTTCGAATTTGCTTTTATAATCAAAATCAGACAAGTTAAATATTGTTGGTTGGTGTAAAAGAATATTAACTTTTTCTGTTTAATTTATATATATTTCTACATATAAACAGATTTTAGAGTTACGTTTTACGTTTTATGTATCAAATTAATAGTTTCAACAAATATAATGAAATCTAGGCTGATTAAAACAAAGTGGAAGGCAGTGACTTACGACAAAACTAAGGTAAACTTTTTTTAAAGGCGCGGCGTGGATAATCTGATACTATACATCATTTTAAATAGCGAAAGTAATCTGCAAACCGACCTATTCCAACACAATACTCACACAAGAAACTTATCGAAACAAACCAACAAACCAAACGAACGTTACGTAGACTCAAGGAACCTTAAAAAGTTTTAAGGAAGTACGCGAAGAAAACAGAAGAGAGATTAGCGAATTGTATCCGTCTTTTGTTTTTAAATTTAATTTCACCACTGGGATCGTGCTTGCAATTTCAATCCGAGCAAGTTGTAAAGAGACAATGTTCAAAAGTAGCTGGAGTCATTTCGGACGAAGTTTTTGTTAGTATTGTCCCATTTTGACGTTTTTATTTAAGGAAGGAGACTTTGGAGGAACATTCTGCTACCCGGCTTTTGTTTTAATGTTATTAGGAGATTTTTTGTTGGTTTTGGAGCTTCACGCAATACGTGAAGTGCCAAAATAAAAGGCAGATAACGATAGAGCGGGGTTTTAATTACCATAATATTACAAAAAATTTAAAGACTTAGTATTTTTGTGCCTAGCAATTGAATTTTGTAAGACTTCTGTTGTAATGAAGTATGTTTATTTTCTTTGGCAGTTTTAACATTACCTAAAGAATTTGGAGACAAAACAAGCTAAATAATAAATAATGCAATATTTATTGCCTTTTGATATTTTGTAGGCAGAAAATGTCTCGGGTTTTACAAAATAATGTGCATTTTGTGAATAGACAGACGTTCAACAACCTTATAATAAAATACTCCAAGAATATTATCTCCGATCTCAAATTACGTGCACATCTTTGACAAATTTGTCTTTGTTGTTTAAGTTCTTTGAAGATTTTAAAATCCGACGCAGTAAAGATTATTAAAAGTTTGAAGCCTTCGTTGTCTGTAAAGTTTTAGCCGTGAAAGAGGTGAATCGGAATGCACTTTATTTACTTATTTACGCGAAATAATTTTAAACGTAGAGCTGCATGAGAATAAAAACACCTCGTAAGAAATTCTCTCAGGCCAACAAACTAAATCGTTGTAAGTAATATATACATTTTACTAGATTACATTTTACTATTACGAGCAATGTACTATAGTATAGATTACAAACTTAGAAATCAGTAACATTTTTGCAATTACCGGCAAAGCAATGATATGTATATAAATCCCTATCCTCCAATATTTTTAATATACTTTTTACTCGTATTATTTTCGGAAATCGTAAACATTTACAACTATTTCTACATCCAGTAACTTATCTGTTGGTCTGTTAACGCACATTTATAGAGGTTTTTTTTCTTATGCTCAAATTCGGCCTTTAAAGTTCTCAAAGTCCAACTCAAGCTCAAAACTTAAGTCTAGTTGTAACTCAAACAGAAGATCTCGTCGATCGAGGCGATTACCTTCCCTACCTCATTAAACCTAATTAAAGGGAATCTCCAATTAACAAATGTTTTCACGGAGCCCTTTTTAGCGATAAAAACATGTTTTTGGATATAGCTTTTATAATTTAGGAAATGTTTTCTTTTTTTCATTAATCAAAAGAAATGTCGAGATAACATAAAATATTCAAAGTTTTTTTAATTTTGAAAGTACATTATCATAGTAGGGTAGGCCACGATGCTAACTCGGGATTCACTCGAGCGTCATAGAGACCTATTGGGTTGCGAAGCTAGATGATAAAAAGAAAAAAAATGTCATATAAGATATACCTTTTCATCGGTGGGGGGAGCGGCTACAGAGTTTCAAAAATGTAAAAAAAAACTGTTGCATGGACATACTCGAGCGCGTCAGATATTGATAGCATCCATGTCCTACACATTTTTAAAGATGTACGCATGTTAAACTGATTTTTTCCATGATGGGGTTGGTCGTACTTGAGGGTTGAAAATGAAAAAAAAAATGTTTTCATCGGGCGCGTCAGATTTTCTAAGGGGATGTTAAGTGAACCTAAAAAAAAGCTCTTATATAAAAATCTGACGATTTAGATGTGACGCAAACTCGCAGTTATTATTAGAATGTGCAAAAAAAATTCGCTATTTTGAAATACTCAAGCGCGTCAGATTAAGATATATATGGTTCATCTTGATGCCCTAGACGTGCTGTCTCATAATCTGACGATTATCTGGCGGGGTTCGCCTAATCTGTCAATAGAAAAAATTAACAGGAACTTGTGACTCAGAGCACTCTCCAGAAACAGGAAAATGTGACTCGGAGCACTCCCCAGAAGCAGGGGCATGTGATTCGGAGCTATTCCCAGAAACTTCCGATGCACTGTCATATTCCATAATACTTTGCCGCTGTTGTAAATACTTAAAGACTCGCGGTATTTTTATTGCTATAAATAATTTATAGCACTGTGCGTGATTTACTTCATTTAATGAAGATTCTCTCGAAAGTTCAAGATTATCGTATGTTGTTCGGGATTTTCGGAGAACCGGTTCGCTCCGACTATATTCTAAAATATTTACACATTTTTGTTATGTTTCTTATGTAAATTTAATTGTTTTTTGTAAAGTTGTTTTACCACAAAATACACACTTTATATTAATATCACTCATAGTACAGCTTGCGGGAATCTTTTAGAGCATAATCTTGACTGTGCAGTAGCCGATTTACGTACAAATGTACATGCGGAAATCCGCCATTTTTGTTCTAAAAGTTGCCGGCAACTATAAATATTTAATAACTTTAGTGTTCTAAACAACATGATCAGCTGTCATGGCGTCATGGCAACAGAAACCAGAGTGGAATACAGGCATCACGTAACTGAACGCATTAAACTTTACGATGAATTTTTGTTACTTCGGCTAGTGGAAATCGTCAGATTATATATTTTCCGTTATCATAGATTCATTCCCTTTTAAATAAAAAAAAAATTAGCCACGCTCGAGAATGTCGAGATGAAGTTTTTTTTTTACAACTTTGTAGCCCTCCGCTTTCTTTACGTCACCTTTAAATTGTCAGATTAGAAGAATATACACGTTTTAGCATGCAACTAACTCACCCTACCTTAATCTGACGCGCTCGAGAATTTCAGATGAACAATTTTTTTTTACTAATCTGATCTTTTATCCTTGACGGGCGGCCATACATATGAGGCTCATATTTGGTGGAAGTACTTAACTGGGTACAAGGTATCTCCCTATATATTAATCTGCCGCGCTTTAGGTACTCCCGAAATCCCCTCTTCAATGCTTCACTCTATTCAATAGCAATCGATAGAGACTGTAAGGTTATTTAAAATAGTAGGTATGTTGAATATTGAAAAAAATTCTAAAACATTTTACTGTAAGGTTATTTAAATTAGTAGGTATGTTGAATATTGAAAAATTTTCTAAAACATTTTTTGATTACTAATTAAGTTAGTTAGTAAGTACTTGAATGCTTACGTGCTTATGCAAACTTTCAACTAAGTTAGTTTTAAATATGGTTATAGAATAGAGTAGCGTAACATCATCCTCCTAGCCTTTGTCCCATTTTTTGAGAATGAATTCTCGATCGGGGTCGGCTACCTAAATCCCAAGATGTGGCGTAGGCACTAGTTTTTACGCAAGCGACTGCCATCTGACCTTCCAACCCAGAGGGGAAAACTAGGCCTTATTGGGCTTAGGTGGTTTCCTCACGATGTTTTCCTTCACCGAAAAGCGAGTGGTAAATATCAAATGACATTCCGTACATAAGTTACGAAAAACTCATTGGTACGGGCCGGGTTCGAACCCGCGACCTCCGGATTGAAAGTCGCATGCTCTAACCACTAGGCTACCACCGCTTCTAGCATAGAGTAGCGTAACAAACAGCGTAAATTGGTGTCAAATCGTATATATTGAAGCTAAAACAAGCAAATTTTCTGTTAAATTTGAAACCTACTAATGTTCTATGGCGCTCGCTTAACACGTACGCTATAAATAATTCGAAATACTACATATTTGGCTTGTAAATGTTATTCCAATTTCGTAACCGTTACGTCAAATTCGTCACTCCACAAACATGTTACAAAAAGGTAATCCCCACACCAAAATTATTACTTTACTACCTGCGCGCATTGTTGTATTCTACCTGCGGACCCTCAGAGATGTTAAAAGATTCTTTTCTCCAAGTTTGGACTATCTAACTTAAAAGCAAAAGATGTCAAGTTCCTATGAAACTCTTAGATATTTGCTGCACTTTGTAGCATGGGTTACTTTGAATTCACTGTACTGTGCTTTGGTTTGGGCAATGCGCCTTTGAGTTTCCGTTTTTAAGTTTATTACTGTGTTAGTAAGAATTTACCATTTCGTGTTACAGTTGACCGTGTTCTGCTATTTTTTTTGTGCCTGTACGTTTGTATTTTATTGTACGTGCTCTAACAATATATGGTTACTTACGTTTTAAATTTAAGCCTTAGTGCGCCTTTGTTACATTTTGTGAAAATGTTACAGGTAAAATGCATACAAATCTTTTGTAAGCTCTTTACACAACAGGTTGTGTTTTGTTTCGTTAAAGTGTAAAGTTTGAGCAGGTAAGTGCATGTTTTTTTTTATAAAAGGGCTTTTTCGCTGCTTCGTCTATGTGGTTGTCTTTATTTTTACTATATTGGAGAAAGTAGAATTAATTAGTTTGGTAAATAAACTAAGCTAATAAGCTTTAAGACAGGGCTGCCACAATATATCAATTATGGTCGATGCGGCACACAAAAGGCCCAAGTGAAAATAATAATAATAATAATAATAAAACATGTAAACTACCTATCATCATTTCAAGCCCACGGCAAAATTATGAAAACGGGTAACTTCTAGGGTAAACTTTATGAACTTGAATAAAATTTAAATTTTGGTATGGTTTAGCCCTTGACATTTAAAACTTTTGAGACTAAACATAAATATAAAAACGATAACCAAGCTAAATTGAATTTCCAAATCACGTCTACCTTATGATACCTTCCCAAGTGTTCTTTTTAGACCATTTTATCTTAAATTGTGGACTTTTCTTTTACTTGTGTTTTTTTATCATCTTTACATAATTATATTGACGCCGAGTTTTCAATAATCTCATGCCCTTATAGGTTGTCTGCCAAAAAAGGTGGAAGATGTCAACTTAAAAAAAATGCAATTCTAGATGTCAAATGATTTAATATTGTTTTAACCCTTGATTACTACTACAATAATACATACGTTTCCCCAAATCATTTTTCCTCCAATAGTCAAAGAGAATCCAAAACGGATGAACATAATATCAATTTAACATCTCTTGAAACTCTACGTAATGGTAGATAGAGTTCTAATTCAATTAGTACAAAAGTTTAATTAGTTTTCTATGCTAATGGATATTACCTAGTTTATTTTATTTCCCTATAAATAGCCGCTCCACAGTTGTTTGCAATCGCTTGAGTACCTCTTGCCTTGGGTGCTTGTCTTACTAAAGGCAGCAAGGATTATGTGGGTTGACTTTGCTGGTAATAATCTACTACCTATTTTATAACATAAAAACGAAGGAGAATACAGTTTTTAGGAATCGATCCACCACGGTAGACTTTATCAAGTCGAGCCAACTTAAAAATAGTACTAATAGGTGAGGTGAGCCACTACAAACTTATTCCTTGAAAATACCGTTTTTTTAAACATTCAAACTGGTTTTCAGTTCTAACAAAAATTTCAATTTCAAAATTGTGATGAGTTATGACAGCCTTTGGACGTGTATTTTTATTTTATGTATATATTATTATGTTGTAAATTACAATTATGCCGCATTTTGCGTGGTTACCGTGCGAAAACCAAAAAAATAATTAAGACTGTGAGTACCTTTAATCGGTAGCCAGGATAACTTGCAGGATCTCTCTTCATTTTAGTTTTAAGCTTATTGCATTTAAATTGTTCAGTGAAAGCTTCCGCTAACAACTTTAATGGACAAAGCAAGCAGAATATGAAATCCTCACTTTCAATACCCTGTTAAAAATAAAACTTTATAATCGTTTACTTGGAACGTATATTTGCGCATCATGCACGACAAAAATGATAAAATATAATATTCGCTCACTGAGAACCAAAACGTCACTATCCGAAAAATTGAGTTTTTGAGCTGTCAATGCCATCTAGCCAATCTGATGGTAAAGAATACAATGTAAAAACTCCTATCGCTCTAGCGCAATTATTAAGCGCGAGATGGCGCTAATGTCACTATGGCAAATAGCGGGGATGAACGCGAGCGTCACTGGAACACTGTCACTTTCGCATTAGTGCCAAGGACGCCGACCGAGTTCAAGGAATATTCTGTGCAGAACATCGTCATTTTTTGTTTAAGGACGGTTTGACATTAAATTATGCGGTAAGCACTACATTTTTTACTGGAAAAACGTATCTATCCGAAACATGTCAGTTTTGACTTTTCATGTGACAGGAATATTAAGATTTAATTTCAAGCCATAGTGTATTTTTTGCTTTAGTGACACTTTTCATTAAACATTTGTTAAGATTTTGTAAGGTGAAAAGTGACACTTTATTCTTAATGACAGTATTGCTTAATATTTGGTGCAATATCGTAGTTAAAAAAATTTAGTCATAGTGTCCTTTTACTTGAAATGACACTTTTCTTTTAACTACTTTAACGGTTTATTTTTAGTAAAACGTCATTGTTTGCATAATGTCATTTTTCTAGCATTATAAGTGATGTGAAAGATGGTGTTTTATGTGTAGTGACAATAGTGACATTAGTATTTATGCATTTTGTATAAAATTGGTTGAAGTCATTGCGTCGTTTTTTATTTAGTGGCGCATTTCCTCAACAGTAACATAAAATTGTAGTCGTAATTTCACTCTCAAAGTGACACATTTCATGTAACTTCATTTTTCTTGTCACTTTACAAACATTTGGGTATCAATATTTTAAACGATTAGTGTTATGATTTCGATTGCCATGAAGTTTTGTATTGTTTTTTTTTAGATTTATTTGGTTATTGTACGATGTTACTCACCAACTTATAACATTAATTGATTCATAACTTTGTACATGGCAATAATAATTAAATAACTTACTACAATAAAACTAAACCTAAAAATTAAACTAAACTCGAACATAATACAGTTAAACTAAATCTAAAAATGGCTCCTGCGGCATTGTGCCCAAGATGCTGGCGGCACTTCCTCGCTGAATCGCCAAACTGATTCTTTGAGCGAGGAAACCGCCACGCCAGCTCTCCGGTCACCAGTTACATCAATAAGCCTCTTCGGGATATCTTTGAAGAGGCTTAATGTGCTGGGGCCCCACGGACCCAGGGTCTCGACGCCAAAAGGTATGAAATTGTACTCAGCGCCAAGACCACTATACTTATTCCAATTTATGCCTTCGGCCGCTTCTGCCGCTGCTCCGGCCCTAATTAAGGATCGGTGGAGGATGTGACGGGGCCAGTGTGTCTACACAGGTTCCATCCCACACTAGCACCCGTCCCTTACTCCATGGAATCAGACATTACGTCCGGTCTCTTGGCATCGTCTCTTAAGATGCCGGTCGGCTCTAAAAAGGCCGGCATTGATTGATGCAAGAGACCAGCGGATGATGCCGTTCAGAGCAGCATGTCTTGAGAAGCGGCCTGCACTGCTCTGGCAGGAAAGTCCGTGGTGACCCAGCCTGTCAACGTCTTTGCCGCAGGGGCATCGGTGTGGGGCGCAGACCGGGACCCCGAGACGGAGACAAACTGTAAGGTGGACGGTATTGGGTTCTGGAAAAATTCCAGTACTCACGGAAGGGAGCGCTAAGGAGCCAGTAACCGGCCTCTTTGGTGCCTACTGCCAAAATTCTGGCTCGGTCTTCCGTAGAACCGTACCGTAGATCCCATCCTAAGCCAGTGCTTAGGATGGAATCTACGGTCAATTTACACATGAATTCGTCCCAGCTCCGTTGAGATTTTGAATTTTCCGGATAATTTTGGCTGGGGCAAGCAATTGACCAAGCCTTTTTTGCGTCTTCTAAGCCCGCAATCTCATAGTTAGTGGGTAACGCCCTTAGGATTTTACCTATGAGAGTAGACGAGCTATGAACTGACGATAAAAAAGTTGGTAAAGTGACACTAGAAATTTTGCGGATCCCGAGCCCACCGTACCGAATGGGAAGAGATCCTTGGGATCAGGACTGCTCGCTTAGCTGAGAATTGAGGACGGATTCTAAATTCATTTTGATCAAACTATCTATTTGTGACAAAAGATGTTGATGGTACCAAAGTGGACAGCAGCGAAGCACATAGGTAAGTTTAGGAACAAAAAGAGAATATTTAGGTAATAATTAAAAGTGCAAAATGTGGGCTAATTTCAAGCAACCGATGAGAATGATTTTGAAATTTCGAGATAGAATTTTGAACATAGTCTTGGTGGAGCTGGGGGATGTTTAGTATAACTTAAATGTTTGCTGACCAGATATGCAACGCGAGTGATTTTAACCCTGATATGGTGACTCATTTAATTATAAAATAAGGAAAAGTTAAACTAAAGTTATAGTCATTAAGGCTATAATAAATGTTTATTATCTCGTTGATTGTTTTTTGAATGTTTTCATGAATACTGAAAGTCATTATTATTAAGTTAAGAAGAAATTGCTACTATATACCTCTTTGTAGTGACACTTTTAGAAAGAAAAAGATTTGTAATTTGTTTGAGTTTTGAGACTGAAAGTAATTTTTATGTTTTATAGTTTCAAGTTATTATGGTATTAGGTACCTTAATATAATATTTAATTGAACTGACCCTGTATAGGATCACTTACATACATGGAAACTATTGAAATTTGTTTATTTTTTTTAGGTGGGACTTTTATTGTATTTCTTACAATTATTGGGCAAAAATTGTGATCGAACAAGTAAAAACGTTAAATAAACATTGATTTACTTTAATAAGGTCGTTTAATTTTCATTTACTCATTTAAATTTCTAATTATTTCAGAGATAATTCATAATATACTGATAAAGTGTCATTTTTCCTCTAATGCCATCAAAGTAAACAAACTGGAATAGCGTCATTAAGCGAAAATAACTGGAAAAGTGACATTCATGTTTTTTTTAAACTTCAATATCTAAGTACTTAATTAATTAAAAAAAATAGGGTTTCTTGCAACAAGTGACAAGCCAGGTCACATAGCCTAACAAAAACAATAATAAAAATATTAATTATATTACAAAATATAGCAGTTATAAACGATTGTAGTTTTTAAAAATTTCAAACCCCTGTACCCAAAAAGCGTGTTTTTCGTTTAGTGACGTTTTGGTTCTCAGTGAGCGTTATATCCTGGGGGCCTCTTATGGTTGTGTTTATCACGTGATGATAAATACGTGTTAAGCATCTGTCACTCACACTCGCATTTTGCCAAAACGTGACGAATTTTTTGTCACTTAATTTATCGTGTGTTAAAAGCAACCATCATAGGCCCAGACGTTCTGACAAAATGCGAGTGTGAGTGACAGATAAATAAATAAATATCAGACAACCTCACACAAATCAATATAGTCCCAAATTAAGCTCAAGAAGGCTTGTGTTATGGGTACTAGACGACGATATACATACTTATATAGATAAATATATACTTAAATACATAGAACAACATGACCCAAGCACAAATATTCGAGTTCATCACACAAATATTTGCCCTGGCCGGGATTCAAACCCGGGACCGCCGGCTCAGTAGGCAGGTGCTTACAAACTGAGCCAACCGCGCGTGCTTTGCACTTATATAGGCCCATCATATCCCTCCATAGGCCCTCTGGAAATTGGAAACTCATGGAAACGGCTGGTTGCGAATATCGCAAAACCTTCTAAGTTTAGTCGGGTCAAAGCGCACCACACCCATATCGTACCTATACCATAAAAATATCGAAAAGTACAGATGCAAGATGGCGTTAGTTGATAACATCTGTATAGCCCAACAGGGTGTTTTCAGTCCACACAATATTGCGGAATTTTAGTGATACTAATTTATTTTACTGGCAACGACAAGTTTTTGGTAACCAACGTTGAAATCAGTGAATGTCACTAATGTAAACAAAGAAAATAAAAATTGGGCAAGTGCGAGCCCGACTCGCGCATGAAGGGTTCCGTACCTATACATATATATAATCTATAACAAGTTTGTTGTATGGGAGCCCCCTTAAATATTAACTTTATTTTATTTTTAGTATTTGTTGTTATAGCGGCAATAGAAATACATCATCTGTGAAAATTTCAAGTGTCTAGCTATCACCGTTGTTGAGATACAGCCTAGTGACAGACGGACGGACGGACGGACGGACAGATGGACGGATGGACGGACGGACGGACGGCGAAGTCTCAGTAATAGGGTCCCGTTTTTACCCTTTGGGTACGGAACCCTAAAAAAGATTAAAAAGTTTTTCCTGCCTTGTATGATTTCGTACGTTAACCTCACCAGGGTGATAATTTTATCGACTTGGCAGGCTGCCACGGTCCTAGATAGTATAAATTGCCATTACTAAGGGCGGTCGCCCACGGCGACTTCTTGTAGAAACGCGCGACAGCATCGCTACTAACACGCGTTAGTCGCATTTGCAACGCGCTACAGCATCGCGACTGTATCGATGCAAACGCGCGACCGTGTCGGTCGACATCGGGGAGGGAACGGAGGGAGGGTGGCGCGGTAGTGGAGAACTGAATCGCGTTTGCATCGCGACTGAATCGTGGTTATGTGGGCGAGGGCACACAGCTAGCGACCGCATTGCGACTGTATTTATGCGAACATGCGACAGCATCGCTACAAAAAGTCGCCCTAATAAGCAAATTTTACTGTGCCGCTCAAAATCGTGCAAGGCGGGAAAAAAAAAAAAATTTTAAGCTACAGTTAAATCTATAATTCTTTTCTCGAAATAAGGGGGGTTATCCCTACCTATCAAAAAAACATCACGATCTTTTAAAAAAATCATCCATTCCCCATTATTGGTCAGCGGAATAAAACCAAAGTCCCATCTGCAAACAAACAACAGACATTTAAAAATTCAAGCTATTTGCAACCGCTCAGGTACTCGATTACTTCAGCTTCTACTTTTCAGTATACCAACTAGTCAATAATCTGTTACAAATCCAGTCAATCAACAAAGAACCTTGGACCCAAGGCACTAAGCACAACTCCGCACGAGAAACATAATTTCCCATCACTCAAATCTCGTGCCTCCATAATTCTAAACTTATTGCCTTAAGTGAAAACTTCGTTCGAGGGCCACTCGTCAAATTTAACTTGAAGTTACTTCCAAGTTTCCTTCACCCGTAAGCTGTACTGATAAAGTCAGTTTACATTAATTTTGTAAATGATAAATTTCTTAGGGGTGTTTGTGCTTCTGTACATATTTAATCTATGTAGGTTGTCAAGAGCGCCCTCTAGGGTTATTTCGGGTAAAAACTTGGCGACGCGTCCCAAATTGTTGCTCCTGACGTCCGGCTTAATGTTTGCTTTCTTTTACGGATTTACTTAACCGACTTTCTTATACGTAAGTAAAGTGGCAAGTTTGTACCTAAGTAAAATAACTTATCGGTTTTGTTTTTTTCAAAACAACCGCTTCAAGCACGTTTATAATCCTCGACAAAATAGAGCGGTGTTATAAGTTTAATATGAGTATCTGTGTGTGTCTGTGACATCGTCGCTCCTAAACGGATAGTCCAATTTGAATGCGTTTGTTTAAATCGAAAGCCTTACTGTCGAGTTGTATCTATATTTAGTTGGATCGGGGGTTTTTTAAATTTTTAATTTAGGATGTTGACAATTATTTTTTATTCCAAAAATGTGATGCAGAAGTTAAGTTGCATAGAAAGTTATATCTGAGACAATGATGGTGTCTCTATTATGTTTATTTGTTGCCAAATCCTCTAGTTTGCATGATTTAATATTTTCTTTTATACCAGCCAGCAGGAAACTATGCGGTTAAAAATAGCCTTATAATTTCCGGACAATATTATCTCTGTACCGTATGGCAAAACCGACGCCTGTCTCTAGGTTTTCTGAAGTTACGAGAAACTCTGCAATTGATAAAGCAATCATACCGAGTTAGAAGGGGTCTTTAAAATCGTCTCAGTGAGCATTGATGGATGTTCTAAAAAAGTACAGTCGGCTACAAAGGCTTGTGACAAAAATCTAATTTGTGACTAAAATTATCTACTCAATATGTTCTGAATATTGCCGTAATATTGCACGTAATAATAAAACAACAACGGAATACTGTGTTTGTATTTCTTTCTTGTCGAGGTGTGCAATAAAGAATATTCTATCTACCTATGTATCAATAAGCGATAAAACCATTGGCCTGAGCGACAAGCACCTACAACGTAAGCTTGTGTACAGTTGATATGTTTTATTAGTATGTACGAATATTACGGCAATATTCAGAACTTCTAAGCGGGCTTATTTATGTACGCGGATACTTCAGAGAAGTTTTAACAAGTCTAGTTTGCAACTGAGCCGGCTACGCCCGACAATAGCGGTCGACTTTTGTACAATACACATTAATGTATGTACAGGTATACTGATAGGTAACAGAATAACAAATTGTAACGAGCCACTTCAAACGGCCTTCACAGAAAATAATGCACAGAAAGTCCACTTCGAAGATCGAAGTTCGAAAGTATCCTGCCATGTCTCTCGATCTCGCGTCAAACAAACAATATTTGAATGAGCGGGACGGCGCGATATGAAGATGAAGAAGGAGTAACCCTCCAGATACAACAGTGCACAGATAAATCAGGAAACGCGCAAAGTATAAGCGAATTTTGGTCAGATTACATTACGGTCCATAAAAACAAAAGAAAACATGCATCGCACTATCAAGTGTATCGCGTATCAGTGCCAATAATAGGTATAGCTTCTTAGACTAGCCAAACTCTAAATCACTAGCAAAATTTACCCTAGCACAAATGTCAACTAAGTTTGTGTGAAGTTTCCTGTCGTCAGGAATATTCAGCGTATGGATATGTTTAGAACCTGTCACACCTGAGTTGCTCTGCATAGAAACTGTCTTGTTTATACACCTGCTATTCTGAGACATTGCAGTAGACAGCTCGGATACAAATCAATGCTAATTGCTATCATAGTTTCTTGGAAAGAGTAATAAAACTATCATAAATAAAAAAGCTCGGATACAAATCAATGCTAATTGCCATCATAGTTGGAAAGAGTAATAAAACTATCATAAATAAAGTGGCAAAGTGCCTTTCAGTTTTCATAGTTTTCTTGATATTAACAATAATATAGGTAAGTCTTTAGGTACAACATTTTTAGGCGTCATTTTCATTTTATATGCTGATTTACAATTAGGTACACAATTTTACATAGAAAACTACCGTGAGTCTCAGACATATATTAAAATACCTACCAAAAGGGTTTATTCACGTCGCAGAAGTCGAATATCGCTCGGACATGTTTCGAATCGGTACGCGATTCATCATCAGGAGAGCCGGTCAGTCGCGGCGGCGGCAATTATAGTTTTATAAAACATTTAACTAACATAGCATAAGACAAAAGAATAGCTTTCGTGTCTAAAATGTTTCTCAATAACCTATTTAAGGCCTAAAATTATAACAAGGCATGTAATCTTCTCGGGCCGAAACTTCCTCTTTTCCCGAAAGCCGCCTTTATTAAAAGCGTGCACAAGTTTCCTGCACAAGGCAATGCCTCTCCTAGACTCACCAAACTACTACACTAACCGCGTTATTCTGAACGAGATTCTGTGTTTTAATTTAATATGAAGCCTTTTAAAGGCGATACGTTCATGGGACTATGACCTAAATATAGCCTAACAAGTTGCGGTTTAGCCCTGGGATAGTGGCGCTACAAACAGTTTTTATACGACATTAATGAGCGTATATCGTATATAATATGCATTACAAGCCCCATTTCTCAAATGATTTTCATGAGATTTTAAGAGTATGTTCGGTGATTATATCAAAAAAAAAAGTGGTCGATTGACTTTTTCGAAAAAATTCAAAATGGCGGAGATATTTCGATATAAATTTGCGAGTTCTACAGCTCACAGAACCCTTAGTATGTTAATAGTTTTATTCATATCTATATTGCAAAGACTCGATTATATTGATAAATAAATATTAAGGGACAATCTTACACAAATCATCCTAGTCCCAAACTAAGCAAAGCTCGTACTATGGGTACTAGACGATGATGTGCATAATATATAAATACATATATAGATAACATCTATGACCCAGAAACACATATTCAAGCTCATCATACAAGTAGTTGCCCCGGCCGGGATTCGAACCCAGGACCGCCGGCTCGCAGGTGTACTAAACTGCGCCAACCTCGTCGTCAAATGATAAAAAATATTTCACATTTCACAGAATTAAATAGAAGATTATAGCATTATATAGCGTTTTTGTGTCGAGAAAAATATCTATTTACAGTATTACACGTTCGTTGGGAAGAATCCTTCACTTGAGCCGCTTAATTAAATGCCCGGTCGAAGCATTTATCTTAAAAGAAAACTCAGAATTCGAAGCACGGTTCATTTCATTATACCTTTTATTTATTTTTCAATACGGTATTTGACAGCTCAAATTAGCAACTTTTCATGAAATGACAAAGACGATCTGCTTGTATGAAGTTTCTATGAAGATACTGGCTGGTGTCATAAAAATCAGTAAGTAGTCAAAAAAGTCTTCTTTTTACTAACTGTCCAATTGAAAATTATATAGTTGGAGGTTAGATTTGTATGGAGACTCTATATAATACATTTTATTACTTAGGTTCCGCACTCTGCGCACTTGTACATAGTTATAAATACCCAATAATATCAACGGAACCTTATTAAATAAGGTCAAGGTAAAATCATTGGGTATTTATAACTATGTAACCCCAAAAAAACTATAACGCGGCACCCAAAAACCATATTATGTTATTAGTTAAATGCTACCTTTTAAGCAAAAGTCACCCCAAAGTGGAAAAAATCAATGTTTCAAACTAATTAACACATAAAAACGTAACGGTACGTAATTGAGGGGCAGATAGTTGGTAGGGTGAAAAATAGAATATAGTTACATAGACTCCAACTATTTAATTGAAAGGCAAGCTAAATATTGTTGGCTAGTTCACTTGTGAGATTTCAAATAAAAAAAATATCACAACACAAACTATTATATTACAAGTTACTTGTATACACCCAAAAAAGTCACAGTCAGATGTGCATTTTCAATAAGCATTTTAATTTTTTCGGTCGGGTTACTGTGGTTACTCAATTCATCGGGTCACTTTAGTTACTCATCGGGTTACTTGGTACCTCGTTGGGTTACTATGGTTCGTCGTCGGGTTATCTGAGGGCACGGTAGTGCCACCGCCAAGACGAGCCAAGCGAAGCACAAGGGCATTTTAATATTTTTTTCTCGTCGGGTTTATTTTTGCCTACTCGGGTCGAATTACTTTTTGGCGGGATACTTCTCGAATAACATGTTATTAGCTATAGTGGTTAAAAGGTTACAATTCATTTTTATTAGAGCCAAAGTTACCTTCTAAAACGAAAGTAACCCAATCTGGCAGTAATTATGGTCTAAATCTTGAGCGTCAGAAAAATACGCAATAAATCCCCCTCAGATCATTGGCTGAGCATTGAGCGATGACAAATTGAGCCCAACCCAATGGGGCTACGCGAGCAGGAAAGTGCAAAATTAGAGCAATTTGGTACGATCGGGCACAAAATGTAACTATTACGGGTGTATTGGATATGAATGGAACCTTGATTATTTTCTAGAGCCGTATATTACTTATTGTATTAAGCGGTTTATACTCGCGTGAAATTGTCAAGAACGGCCCAACATGTTTCGAACTCGTATGAAACCCTTCTTCAGGGACAGCTACGTCTGTGCTACATATGTGTGGTAACTTCGTCACACATTTTTTGATCGACGCTTTTCCGTAACAGCGCGGAACCATAATATATTACTGTTTTTTTGTAGAAAAGTCTATGTACAGCCCAATAACATTATTTACATTTCTATTTCACCACTACCCAATGGTTATCACTACATAGTATAAAACAAAGTCGCTTTCTCTGTCCCTATGTCCCTTTGTATGCTTAAATCTTTAAAACTACGAAACGGATTTTGATGCGTTTTTTTTTAATAGATAGAGTGATTCAAGAGGAAGGTTTATATATATAATACATACATAATTTGTTAGCATTTCACCCGTGCGAAGCCGGGGCGGGTCGCTAGTATGGAATAAATCAACCTTCAGTGATAAGTTTGCCTGTTATTTATCTCTTACTGAAATTTTATACATTGTAGGTTAATTTCCTGTGTAAGAAAGTAAAAAATATGTATTATAAAAATCTTAGGTAAGAACATTAATTATGTTACATGTAGTATAAGTAAAGGTTTGTACTTATGTATGTGTAAGTTGAATCATCTACAATTCTTCTGCTCTGCCCTTAGGATGACAGGTAGAGAATGTGCCTTAAATCCGCCATGCGTACGATAAATTTTCTTATGTGCAATAAATATCAAATATTTTATTAAACCAATAATTACGCACAAATATGGCATATAACGTTTCCTATTTTTTTTTCATATGGAAGCTTTGTTATTTAAAGCATCAGTCCAGCTAGACTGAATAAATATCAGATGTAGACTATTTTAGAGCACGGGACTATCTACCAAATAGGTATCTATAACTAAATCAGAATATTTTTTTTTTAATTTATACAAAACAAAAATAAAAATAACAGAATTATGTCTATACATAAAAATATGTTCATAAGTACACTAAGTAATTTTTGAAGAAAATGTTGTTTAAAAACTGTTCATTATGCAATATCTAAGCCAGAAACAAAACTCCTAATTATAAGTACTTGGATAAAACAAAACTACCCACATTTCTAACTAACGGCGAACTTTACCAACATTAGCGCGGGCGAAAACTAAATCAACAAGGAAAACAAAATAAAACTAAAGCCAATTAGGGAACCCTCTAATTAACACTCAATAAGGGAAAAGCAATAGAAAATAACTTACCCGAAATCAGAATCACGTATCAGCCAACGTGGGCACGCACAAATAATAATCACTAAATTAGAGCCAAGTTCTTTGAAACTTCGTCCACGTCGGAAAGTTGCCCGAATATTCGACAGTACGTGCGCCCCCGCGGAACCCCGAACCAAACTGAGCTGTGGCCCCAGATGGGGCGGGGATTCCAGCAACTGGTGGGGAGTGGATGCAGCCGACAGGATTGCTTGAAAATTCGTAAGTTTCGTGGAAGGGTCAAGGGTTTGGTACTGATTAAGTTTAGGCATTTTAGGAAGGGTCTCGCTGACGTAGTGTTACTGGCTAAATTGTTGTGTAAAGGGATATCTGATACAGAACGTGGTAATTTTGTTATCGATTTGGTGTTAGTGATACAACAGTATCTAACCCCTTGGTATTATTCTCTTAATCCACGTAACTTAAAGTAAGAAGTCCAAATATGCTAACTGACTCATGTTTAATTGTATCAAACTAATGACTATTTATTTCGTATAGTATTTGACATAGGAAACCTAAATATATATAGGAGAAGATAGGTGAACAAATAAAAAATGAAAATGTGATTTTTATCATGTTTTCTGAAATGTCAAATGTGTCGTATCAGGACATCAAAAAGAAAGTTGAAGATAGAGAAACATGGAAGTTGCTCCACCGACAAGAGCTAAGCTCTTAAATATCTGATGATGATTTTGAAATGCTTAAAACGCTGTACGCCATTTTCACCCTTGAAAAAACCGGCCAAGAGCATGTCGGGCCACGCTCAGTGTAGGGTTCCGTAGTTGCCCATCCTTCACAAAAGATGGGCTTAAATTAGGTACGGGAAAGATTTCATGCTCTATAAAAAAGGTCGTAAACGCCAAAGTAACTCTAAATACTTATTACCTTCTGGAAGTCATCGATTATACGCGCCAGATTGAGCGGATTCTTTTAATGCAATATGGCAGTTAACTAATATGTGTAACGTTGGAAGTACAAGGACACCGCGCGGCACTTACGTCATTTTAAAGAAAATTATGAAATTTTGCGATAGCTCAAAAACGGCTCGTCCGATTTTATTAAATATAGTTTTCATTGGAAGTACTTATAAGGCCTCATTTTCATGAATTTTTCCATAATTTTTTGGCCCGTGGTTTAAAAGTTAGAGGGGGGGGACACAATTTCTTTTATTTTCGGAGCGAATATTTACAAAACTGCTGACTTTATCAAATAATTATGTTAAGAGACCCCTATTATTTTTAAAAGACCTATTCAACGATACCCCACACATTATTGTTGAAACGAAAAAAAAAATTCACCCCCACTTTAGGTGTTCGAGAGGTACCCGAAAAAAAGTTTTTTTTTTAGTTTTTATTTTACCGTTTTGTCGGCGTCATACATACACATACTCATACCAAATTTCAGCTTTCTAGTACTAATGGTCACGGAGCTAAGCCGCGGACGGACGGACAGACGGACAGACGGACAGACGGACAGACGGACAGACGGACAGACGGACATGGCGAAACTATAAGGGTTCCTAGTTGACTACGGAACCCTAAAAAGAACTTAAAAACCAAAACGTCATTCGCATCATATAGATACGAGTGTACACTGGTCTTTATTTACGGGATCGCCTAGGTACATCACGCCACAGACTGATAAGTTAAACACAAAAATGGCGGACGGCGTTTTTGTCTGTTCATGAAATTTCTATTTTCACTTACCTACTAAAATTCAGCTTTCTAGCTCAACAAAAAATACAACACTTTTTATTTAATGCTTTTTTCTAGTACGATAATAATTATTTACCATTTCAAATATATTTAAAAAATGGGTCAAGTAGCCTATTATTTGGAATAATCTTCTGCTGCTGCTACTACTAAATAAATATCAGATAAATTATATTTATTTGAGAAGTATTGCAGTTTATAGGACAGTCGCCTTCATAAATATCTGAACAACGATTCTTATTGGGCGTTACGGTACATGTTCAGATATTTATGAACGCTTTACGCTGCGATATATCTGATGGCGACTGGACAGGTAAGTCTTAGTGAAACAGACGGTCAGAGGGTAAATTAGATAATAAGTACATTCTCTCTCTCCTGAGCAATTATTATTCCCATCTGGTTGTGGGGTCTGCTTTCTTCGTCTTATTCTTCCACTTCTCCCTATCCAACGCATCATCTGCCGATACGTCGCAAGAACTGAGGTCCAGCTTTATGAGATCTGTCCATCGCCTCTTCGGTCTACCTCTGGTTCTGGACCCTGGGATGGACAAATTTAAAGCCTTTTGGCCGATAGATAATAAGTACATTAGACAGATAAATGGAAAATTAAATGAACAGATACAGTTTAGGCCACTATGACACGATTTACTTCGTAAGATAACTAAGTAGAGAAGCATAGCTTGAATTCAATGAAAAGCACCATATTATCGTCTCAAGTGACGTAACATTGAGAACTTTGCGCTAAGTAAATGGCTTCAAGCCCGCCTAAGGGAAATTAAGAAAGAGGTTGGAAATTTTGATGTTTGTGTTTATAGCTTAGTTGGTATGGAGTCCTTGTTGGCCGGAGTGTTAGGAAGGTCGCGGAGGTTCGGATCCCGTTCAATAAATTCAGTAATTGGACTTTTCTTGTCAATGAGATAATAAGGTAAACATTAAGATTACGCTAGCAAACGTATGTTTTAATGAAATTTCGTAACTTGGCGGGTGCACTACCGTGCCCCCAGATATAAAATATAAATATCCAATAACCTCATCAAATCAAGTTAGTCCCATAGTAAGTACTATTAGGCTTATGTTATGGGCACTAGACGACGATATACACCATATACTTATACACCAGATGTACAAGACCGTAGGCGAAAAGATAACATAATACCAACCTGTTCTTCTAATACAACGTTTGCAAGTAGGCAATATGTAATTAGATCTGCAAAATTATATAACTTAATAAATAAACAAATTAATATGTATCCCTTATCACATTATGAGTGCAAACACGCGTTAAACAACTGGCTGAAACATAAAACTTACCACGACATAGAAAACTTATTGCAAAATTTATTTTGAAATACGATACATAAAATAAACTCTGTACAAGCAATAAAATAATTAATATACAAACACACACACACACACACACACACACACACACACAATACAAATAATTTACCACCTAGAAGAGCGGTGCCTCTTAGCACAAGTATGAGATACTTAAAAAGGGGTACCAACACTGTTTGTCAGCTGAATTTCTGTGTTACTGAATAAATACATTTTATTTTTTATTTATTTTTATACATACAAAATCTTCCATAATCCAGGCACAAATATTCGAGTACATTACACAAATATTGTAAAAACTAACCCAAGTCCGTCGGCTCAGTATTCAACTGCGCCAACTAAAATATTATCTACGTTCAACTTTTCGCTTTATGTTTCGCTAGTAGGTAAATATTTTAATAAAATTTCATAACACGAAAAAGTTCCAACTTCGTGGTTTACTTTGCTCACTTGGGCCAAAACACCGATATTTTCATATCGCCCGAGGCAAATGTAATGCATGGAATAATAATTCGTTCACTTTTAGTAGGAAACTCTAATAAAATTATCCAAATCGAATAAAATATGTGTGATAAGCCACATTAAACCTTATCTACTGTTTCTCCCCCTTGCTATAAAAACCATGACTCATATTGTGCACCTGCGCTACCATTTAAGCCAAAAAGTTCAATTTTCATACAATAATCACGTCACTTACGCCTTTTTAAACAAAATGGTAAACTGACCAAAATGCTTTATACTTGATTAAATACGCCCTCAGTTTTATAATAGATAAACGAGTAAATATTAATATTATTATAACGTTAATTAGAAATGATGAGCCTGTTAACAGAATTAAAGTTGTGTTCAAGTTAAGTATGTACATAGTTCTATGTAGTATATAAAATATGTGTAAATTTTGATACTTTGCCCAGAAGGATGAAGTTTTCAAACCTACATACTTAATACCATTGATACAAAGATCAAAGCGCAAAGAAATAAGTTTCTGTCAAAAATTTCATTTTAGTGACAAGCTTTTATCGCCGACTGTACTTTTCTTTGGATATTAATCATATGCTCACTGAGACGATTCTAAAGAGCCCCAGGCTCGGTAGGATTGTTTTTTCTATTATGGAGCTCCTATGGCCACCTTCCGGCTCCATCATCAGATCAGCCCCATGGTACCATATTATCGTATTATCATCAAAGTTAAGTAAGTATGCAAAATTTCAGCTCAATCGGTTGACGATATCTGCTTCAAAATTGAGTTGCAAGATTCCACCCGAACAAACATATGTACTTACTTAATTTTATTAAAACTTTCGTGAGACATATTTAATTATTGTATTAAGCGGTTTACACTCACGTGAAATTGTCAGGAACGGCCCGAGATGTTTCGAACTCGTATGGAGCTCTTCATCAGGGACGGCTGCCCGTACACCTCCGCGGCAACCTCGTCACTGCTGATACTTTGATCGACGTTCCGCTCTGAGCGCGCGCGCTGATGGCGCTACTTACTTACATACATACAATGCAAGTTAAATAAAAGCTTGTAAAATTTAAATGCGCAACCTGGCGGAAGAATCTACCCCGGCTTCGCCTGACTTTCTTTCTTTTTGTGACGCCACGCCACTGGTAGGGTATGGTACTAACTAGGTATGAGAATTAGATGCCATCGAATTTGTGAGTGCTGTGAGCGTTTTGTTTTGTTGAGTACCTACTCTTATTACAATTATTATGTTTAATGCTATACTCATATATATCGCTTCGTGATAAATTAATACGCATTTTTTTTTTTGTTTATAGTGTGTGCACGGATGCATGCATAATATGTGTAACTCGATTTTTAGGAGTAGACAGTCTCTTTAGTGTCTGGCCCTGCAAAATATATCATGCAGCGGTCTGTTAGTGTATTAATATGGAAATACTTGTGACTGACTCCTGTTTCAAATGTATTACCAATGTTGAACATCTGTTTGGAACGGACATGTTGACTGTGTCTGATTCTACTTAGTTTTAAATCTTATTTTTTATGTAACCAATGGATAACTGTTATTGGCCCTCTGTTATGTAACAAACTTTATATCATATGTATATTTACGGCTGTTGTTATCCTGAATACCAATAAATAAAATAATAAATAAATAAGAGACTGGGAGTCGAACCCGGTACCTCCAACAGTTCTACACTATCGGTACAGCTGCCACCACCACTGACCACCTGTGGCAATCAGTTACAATTATATTGATGGTGTGCTCACGTGTTCATTGTGTGCGCGGACTTTTATTAACAAGATTGGGTATATAGTCACACAAGAACACACGAGCGCCGCCAACAACGGAGTTGAAGCAGTCGCCGTGGCCGAAAACGGCCTAGGAGAATATATATACAGCTGCCACTCTCTTCAGTCAGGTTACGTATTTCAATTTTTCTTGGTGCTTTGACCTTTGTATTAACGGTACAATATAAAAAAATGTGGTACATCTACATAAAAATAATGAGACACATACTTCCCTATTTGTTATCTTTCATTTGTGAATCAATCAATCAATATATTTAGTTTACATTAAACATGTACAAAACAGGTGTTACATAATCATAGTAGGTATCACACGAAACTATTTAGATAGATGGATATCTATCGGCCACACACGTCCAATGCTGAACATAGGCCACCCCCATGACTCGCCACAAAGTGAAACAATTTTTTCCTAAACCACCCTAAACCTAGATTGTGAAATTCAGGTAAAAACATTATTTAATAAATATATAGGTTTTCGGTTTCGGAGAAGCGTGAATTTCATATACCAAGCCCCGAATCCACTTCAGACTATGTGTAGTTGCTGTGGCGAGCACCATAATGTTTGTTATTTTTTTTCTAATTGCATAATGATCTCAGCATTTCAAATTGCGTGAAGAAGCATCTCTCGGGCCAGCATGGCAGTGTCAACTGACTTGGCACCGTTGGTTTCTCGTCAGTTGCCATTGCGACTTGGGCTCCCCTTTTTGCTTACCATCAGGCGAAGGGGAGCCACTATGTTGTGCCGTTATAAAAAAAAAAAAAAAAAAAAAAAAAAAAAAAAATTGACACGTGACAAAATTTACAACACACATACGTACAGTCGCCATCAGATATATCGCAGCATGCGTTTATAAATATCTGAACACGACTGTTATTTACTGGGCGTTACAGTACATGTTCATATATTTATGGACGCCTTATATGCTCGATATATCGATGGCGACTGTACATACAAATTATTCACATTGAGGGCTAATGTTAAATAACACGTTTCGTTTATATCAAACTGTAGTAGATAATTCAAGTTGTATTTTATATAACATCACATTTTATCGAATATTAAGTACTTATGTCTAATATAATATCTTATTCCATAATCTAGATGATCAGATCAGATCATAAAATCTTTCGATAAGAATAATTCATCAAGCAAATTGGATTTAAGCAAAAATGTGTTTTGCAAAAGATTTCTCAGAAATATGCTATCATAATTGAACCAACTTATATTTCTTTGTAAAAATGTTGTATCATAATTTCGCTGGTCCTCTTTTAGTGTAATAAAGATGAAGACAAGATGCCAGTATTGAGATTAGTCTTTGTTTTATCAAAAGTATCTTTTCTTGGTAGTCTTTTAGCTTTAATCTTTTATTTGTAATACTTTGAAAGCCTATTAAATTTGTTACGTTGTTTTATTTGATCTATTTTGCACGAGATGTAATTGGTCGTTGTAAATAATTGAGTATATCATATATAGTTACTTTACATTACTATCTAATCAATATCGTTAGTGGCGTTAAATTGATAAATAGGATCATACCGCTGGATCATACTAATAATTTATTAGTAATCAATGATTTTTGTACTGGTTAGGTAGATATAAAATTTTGTTTCTGAAGGTGTTCATAAATCAAATGTTTGAGATTGGCAGCTGCAAGAAATATCACTACATATCATAAAACGAAGTCGCTTCCTGCTGTCTGTCTGTCCCTATGTATGCTTAGATCTTTAAAACTACGCAACGGATTTTGATGCGATTTTTTTCAATAGATAGAATGATTAAAGAGGAAGGTTTGTATGTATAATACATGCATAATATAGTAGAGGACCACTGTAATTTTATGCGAAGCCGGGGCGGGTCGCTAGTAGGTTATCAAACTCACTGATATGACAAATGTGAAATAGACTTTAGACACATGATGCTGATGGTAAGCTAGTAATTGTTTAATATAGATTTTCAGAATGACTTTCAAGATCTCTGGATCTCTCTATCGTACAATACTTACGATGAATCCCACACAATATATACTATTTATCCAGTTGCACTGATACGGATACTGAAGTACCTTTCTTATCTCCGGGCTTAGAATAAATACGCCTAGAAACCTATTCAGCGTTTGAAAATTAAGCCAGTTTTGGTTAGCCACGGGCTAAGTTTCGTCCGTGTGCGCGTCACAACGTCAATGTCACAAGAAACACGTATCTATGATTGGTTCGTAGACACGCACACATAAAACCAAAAGCGGCTCCATCTTTCGCAAATCCGTTGTATGAAGACTCTCTATCGAATTATTCTTAGGCTCCAGGTATAAGACATGGTCCTCGGGTATAATATTAATACTAAGTGGTTGTCAATTGTTTATAAGGAAAACCTTCAAGTACCCTAACTTGAAATGCTCTTACCGGAAAGTACTTCAACCTCAAAGAAAACAATACATTCCAAACAAAAAAAAAACTTAAGATCTTAATAACACTTGAAACAATAAGTTTACAAGTATACTGTTTAACAAAAATAAAATAAGAAAGTCATCATACTAAAAAAAAATAAACATTATTATCGCTGAATAAAGTTGTATTTACAAAGATTTGTTCCATGACTTCTTACCTTTTGGTATAAGTATTCCAAGTAGGTTAGCAATAGTATTGTTTGTCGGACATCATAAAAGTTCGAGACAATGCTTTTTGAGCCCAAGCGGGTAAAATGTCTGTTCATTGTTAAGCTGTTGCCACGTAAGCTTGCAGGTAACGTGCTTTCCTGCATGCAGTGACCATGGATTAAGGATTTGTGGGATAAGTTCCAAAGTATTTAAGACAAAAATAATATTAGTCAAGACATAGGTAAAAATAAGTAATAATTTATGCAATTCACTTTTCCTTACCTGCATGGTTTTACATCAAAGCCTACGACTTACGACGCAAGTTTACTGATGTTGCAAATCTTTTATTGTGCCATTTCTTTCATTCTCGTATCAAAATGTAATTCAATGAACGGTGCGAGACGAACTTTGAATCTAGATTTGCAGAATGACCCCTCAATTAACTAATCATTCACCAAAGAATTATAATAACGATTTTACTTACGATCACATCAGTGTAAATAAGGTACCACGTTCACGAACACTGGGACCATTTTGAAAATTGACTGTCACAGGCAAAACTTTTAAATACATAAGCCATAAACAGCATAAGGCCTTTAAATAAAAGCTATGAGAGATAGACAGTTTTGCGTAGATAAACGTCGCCGTCCACAGACGTGGTGCCGTATACGAGGTACGTACAACTCTCGACGTACCTGTCTGTGAGAATGTTAAAGATAAATAGGCTTACTTAGCAGATTTATTCTTCAGCTGGCAAATTATCTGTTCATTTTAGATTCATTTACCGCTTTCATATTCGATATAGAAAAGCCATGTAGCACTTTGGTATATTTTTTATTTATGAAATTAACTGGGATAATTCCAATATATGGAAATGGTGCTTAACTAAATACATAAGTCACGATTTTATTTCGTTTTGCTAAATTAGCTCTCATCACTCGCGTAGGTGTTTTATGTCCAATTATTGCGTCGTTTAGTAAATCCGTGTCTCGAAAAAATTCCTTTTTAATTGTAAGCCCTGATCGTTTTTTATTATTATTATTACTTTAAATCTAGATCAAGAGGATTTGTATCCTCCAGATTACCTGAATATTTTCAATATTGATTGACAAAACTACATATATGGGGTAAAAACGGTTCATGAACTTTCAATTGTTAACGCTATAAATCTGCCGTCATATCGAAAAAGGGCGCATCTAACATTTTTGTCAAAAATGAGTTCTATACATATTCGGAATCAGCAAAAAAAGACGGATCTACCAGTATTTTTAAATTTGACTAAAGATGAACAGAACCCTGTGAAACCTACAATCAAAAAGCACGTATCTGCGGGATACGGCGTATACAACGAATGAGAAAAGGCATTTCTGATGCATGCTAAAATAAAAAGACACATCTAAGCAAAAGCGTTTTATTATTTTAGAAAAATATGGTCATTTTCATAAAAATAAATGGCGCTTCTACACGATAATATGAAGAAAAGACGGTTCTGCGTAGTTGCGCCTTTTCATCTTAGTGAAATCACCATTTAAGTCACAATAAGTCAGGCGCAAGTGTCAGTACCGTCTTTTTTACGTAGTAAAGTTAAGCGTGCGGTGTAAAGGGGGCTCGCGGTTGGATATCAATTCAATCAGATGCGTCCAGGCAGTTGAAGGAAATTTTAAGGTTTTCTTTAAATTATCATCATAAATTTAAGACTCAATCTCCTGCTGGTGTAGCTGATATAGTATGTATACTCTAACAGGGTGTTTTTCAACCCACGCCATAATGCGGTTCTTTAGAGGTACTACTTTACTGACAACGACACATTTTTGGTAACTAACGTTGAAAGTCAGTGAATGTCACTGATGTAAGTAAACAAAGAGGAAACAGGACTTTTTAGATATTCCATTTTAGTATTTTTTTCATAATAAAGCCAAAACTGTTTACAGTGATAAAAGTCAAGTTTTTTCAATAGAATTCAGTAATTATTTCTCAAGAAGAACGAAGGATTGAGCAGCATTCCGGTAAACAATGTTTCAGTTATGTGTTATGTTTTGTTATGTTTTCAGTTTGGTCTGTGATAAATCGCTACTGACGTTTAATAATATAACGTATGCACATATTGCCATATGAAAGCTGTTTGTAGCGCCACTATCCCTGGACCGGACCGGACTTATGGTGTTCAACCATTTACTGTTAAATGCTTCACCAACACCACATTTCGACGGTTTTCCGTACCTTCCCTTACCTTTGCGACATGATTGATTTTCACACCCATTGAAAACTATGCACCCCATAAAAAAAAACCGTTTGTTATTTTTTTATTTTCTGGGATATATTTGCGGTCATTAAATTATTTTTATTTTTAACAGCCACGTCCAGTGCTAAACCTATTCTTGCTTTGATGTCTGGTGTATATTTTGAGTCTACTGTAATAAATATACATAAATATATTAGTTTGCTTTTCTTTAAATTTAAAGGGTTGTCGTATTAAAATATACATTTTCTTCAAAGGAGACAGGTACAATCATTAAAAAAAAACGGCCATATAGAAAAGGCATACATAAGCTAAAATCAGTTGCTTCAAATAGCTTTTGACGTTTTCGGAAAAAAAATACACTTGTACTTTTTTATTAAATCATCTAAAAAGTCGTCAATGCAAGAATTCCGTTTTGACATTTATAAAGCGGTAAAACTAAAACTTATTTGTAGGTAACGTAACTAAAAAAAAAAGCAATTGCCTACTTCCTTCACTTCAACAATAATGTACCAAGTATTAGGGCTGGTCAAAAATCAAAAATCAAAATGCGTTAACAGACGTATCTGCTTTTTTCTTTTTAAGTAGGTCGATGTTTTACTTACAACCTACGTTAAAAAGCAGTTAATGGCTATATGCGTCCTTTTTATTTCGTTAGCTAAAATGCGCTATGCGTATTATTACTAAGTAAAAAAGACGTTTTAATAAATTACTACGCTGAAAAGACGTTTCTAGCCAGACACGTCTTTTTACTGTAGTATAATAGTTATTTACGATACAAGTGTGGAAGGTAGGTGATTTCAGAAGAGTGTGATTTTTATTCACGAGTGAGGTACGAGCGAGTGATTAAACAAACACGAGTCGGAAATCATCTTACACACGAGTTCCGTACAAAACTTTACTATGCATGTACGAGAAAATAGAAAATACTTCAATACTCACAAAGACTGTTTCAATGGAAAAAAAGTGTTTTGATTTGATTTATCCAACAAGAAGCCGTCGTTCACATTTTTTACTTCTTCAATAACATTTTACGGGTTTAAATTCATGATTCGTCCCTTTATCTCGCCATTATTTCAGCAGATTTGCACAAAACAACTTCAAAATAAACTAGACATCAATAAAAAATGGCGGCCCTATTTTGTAAACCGCGCTCGACATATCGACTACTGCGCATGTGCAAAAGTATTTTTTTAATATTCGTCTTATGTCAAAATGGCACAAGCGCGTGTACATTCAGCCACATTTATTTAATGAATAACGATTTAAAGTTCGTTTATTAATCAAATTTTATATCTAATGTAATTTATGACGTGTTGAATGAATTAATTAATGAAATATTGGTTTTATTGTACTTTTATACGTGACAATAATCGTTATTTGACTTATTTATCAAACTTTTTGTAAATAATAAAACCTCTTTGCGTCAGGCTGTCAGATACGGCTAGAAAAAAAAAAAAAAAGAAAAGTAAAAAGCACTAGTGCGGAAAAGTAGTACTTTCCGCACAGTTTGAATGCCTAGAATACGCTCTTTTCGAGCACATGTATTGTAAAAGTATTTATTTGTATTTTTTTTACTAAGAGAAAAGATAAAATATCATTTATTTATTATTAAATGTTATCCAAATTGGATTTTGCATATCAATCCCTATAGCTCAAATGCTCAAATTCTACACGTTTTTGCATTAAAAAAGTATCACATTTTTTATATTCTTTCACGCAGCGAATTTTTTAATTTCAAATTTACAAAATATTTTTTTTCTCCGTTTTCAAGTTTATGTAGAAGCGCCCTATTTCGATATGACGGCAGAAATGTATACTTATATTTAAAAAAACAACAAGCGTAGGCATAACCTATGATCACCTTTCTCCCTATTACTGTTCAATGGATCATTTAATAAAACACCCGTCTCTTTCTGACACTTTATTGAGTATGACGGGTGCTTTATCGTTTTTCTATCGCACGATTAATTCGATTGTCGTAGGCTCGCAAGTGCTATCGATATTTTGTCGGAGAGATCACTAGTGTGCATTTCAATGATATGCTCTTTTCGAAATTATTAATTGATTTCTCATTAATCTCTCCATATCATAGGCTCTATTTGATAGGCGTATAATTTAAGATTCAGGTCACATAATAAAATAAGAATGACAGACACGAGCAAAATTATCTAAATAATCTACCGAGCTTGCGAGACGAGCGAAAAGTCTCCGTTTCAACATGGCCCCGAAATACTTAAGTAGGTATGTCCGGACCCGGATGTTTAGATGTCCAGAAGTTTCTCCATTTTGTGCATAGATTCGATAAGTATATAGATATTTTTTGCAAGTCAAAAAATTGACAAAAATCAGCCTTTTTGAAACAAACTCGCGAGGTTTCACATTTCACGAGGAAATTCGGATCGATATTTACCTAAAGTTGCCAAAATCCTATTGCTATCTCACTCAGATCTCAACCAAAACCGCCTATACCTACAACTGAACGACAAAGCCGCCGCCAAAGTTTAGATAAATATCTATCCGAATTTCCGAACCCTGATGATAAAACTAGTGGCCTCGTGAGTCTAATTATTTACATATATGCCACCGCATATGATAAATATTATATATAAACTTGATACCTATTGATAGCTAGCATTAGCTTTTCGAGCAAATTAGCATTATAAGTACTTAGTTTATAGTTTTTTATTTTCTTTGTTTGTCACTATCTATTTATGCAATTATGTTTTCTTACCAAATAAATGTTTTTCTTTCCTTCTTTCTTTGCTTAATTCGCAATATCCTAGAGCCCATCCCGAATCAAAGCACTTGTATGAGTAACTTTCTCAATAAACGGTAAAATCATGGCCACTCTACAACCTACCGTCAATGGCGGACTTTCCTCCCAAGGAAAGCACTGCGGGAAGGAATTCCTGCAATAATAATGGTTAAGTCAATAAAGAATGCCTTGAAGTGCCGTTGTAAAGAATAATATTATAAGAATAATAGGTACCTGGGTACTAGGTTAAATCCGCCGATGTTTTAGCAGAAAATACATTGTTCCACGGCGATATACAAATAAGGGAAACCCGACATTTCTTGAAAGGACTTTGGCTTTTACGTTTTGTTTTTTATGACATGATGATTGATGATTACCTTGACGTTACCTGTTTCCTTATACAGGAACAGTAACATTCAAATGAGTCAGTTCAGTAGGGATAAGTCACAAACTATAAGAGATAGGGAGATCTGTTATTAGAAATTAGATCGATTTTAGATTGAATAGAAACTGCAATAATGTAACAACATGACATGCGATTACTCACAGATTTCTAACCAAGTTAAATTCCTGGTTATGTTTGAGATTTATTAAAAAATAATGATGCAGTTTCTATTAAATCTAAAATCGACGCCATGGTTCCTAAGAACAAGTTTCCCTATCTCTTATAGTTTTCGTTTTCTCCCTACTGACCCATTTGGATTAATCACCCTGTATAAAAATATGTGGGTTTTAGTTCATACATTTAATTATTAATGTTAAAATTAACGAACAAAAAAGACGATGACTTTTTACTAAGATAATATATTTGAAATAATAATCAAATAGTTTTGTATATTTTGCCTTAAATTGACGAGTTGTTATAGTACGAGTACATAACATACACATAGGGCGGTAAATGTTCCAGAACGCAGGTGTTTGTAAATATGCCTTCTGGGGCTTTACAAATTACCGCTTGTGGTTTGTCTATAGTTTTACGTCTTGGCTTGGCCAGGAAGTGAGATTATTTCCACTTATGAGCAGAAAATCAAACTTACGGTCTAGTGACGTAAAAATGCCATTTAAACACCAAGATTCGAACCTAGATAGTCGTGATGTGATCGCTTAAATAAATGCGATACGAGGTTTACCAAAACTCATTTTGAATTCTTTTCGATGTAGGACAAAATCAACTTGAATGGTTTGAAAAAAAAAGGTGTTTGTATTTTTCTACCCGATGAAGCCCCACACGTGATCTATCATCCACCCATCCTGCCTCTTTATGCGTCCCCGTATACGCAATAATAATAAAATGGTCATAACCGTGGGCGAATATGGGAGTTGTTTCCAAAATTAATCCGTAGATCGAGGGACGAGTAGATACGTTGATAAAGTGATATTATATGGCTGAATATTAAATTAAACATTCATATCTCATCAGTAAAATTCATATGCTGTATCATACAAATATTATAAAGGCGATAGTTTGTGATTAGACAAGCGGTAGGTACCTATTCCTTTTAGCTTCGTTTCGTTTTGTGAAAAAATAGCAAACCCGTATAGAGACCCCTTTAGTAGAAATATGGTAATGAGGAGGAATTATCTTTTGGTCAAATAACAAAAAGTGTTGAATATACCACGTGCGGCTTATGGTTTTTTTTTTTTATGTAAGATACAAAATATCTTACTTATAAGAACTGGGAGAAAACCTTACACAAAATATCAATTTTTCTAATCTACAGTTTTATTGATCTCACTCTCTTTCTATATAGGCCATGTTTGTGAGTTTTGATAATGGGTCATTTTGAAATATTTTATGCTATTTTAAGCATAAAATATTTCAATTTTTCCGAGTAATCCTTTAATATTCTACTGAGATATTAAGGTACCTAAAAATATTTTACCGAACCACATTTTTATTTCAAAGCTCTAGTCACAGGTCAAAAGCCATATTATCATCCTACTCACGTACACGAGCTGCAATTTTACTTTATCTTTGACCGTATCTAAAATTTCAGCCCATCTAGACGTAATCATGAAATATGAGTTCCTAATAACCAAAAAAGTAAATCGAAAATCAAAATGCAATATCAAAAATCTCTGCACCCTTCGTTATGAAAATATGGTAATAAGCATATTATGTTTCCTGCTTTTGTTCAGAGTAAAAGACCGTATTGTAGAGTAGAATGGTTGATTTTTCTGTGGGGTAGTGGTATTAAGTAAACAAACAGAGGGTCATGTTATGGTTCCGTACAATAAGGAGATTATTATGTCTCTCATGGTGTGCTTTTGTTAGAAATTTTTATATCAGGAGCTTATGTCTGTCTATAGGCGATGCCCATAGACTTGTATGGCCGTGGGTAAACTTTAATAAAACTATAAATTGCTTAGGCGAACCCAGGGGATAAAACGGCTCGGCTTAGTATTAAATTTTGCCAAAAAAATCACAGGGTTATAAATTTTTAAGAGATGCTTATAATATATTAAAATAATTGCTTTGCAATACAATAAATTAAATGGGCATACGTTCGGCTTTAAAAATGCGATTTGTCTTATTTGGATCCATCTGTCATCCCACTCTGTAGACATTTGTATTTATTTTATATGGTATATTGTCTTTTCGCAGAATTATTTTTGACAGAACGTTTTATTTCGCAGAATTTTTATTTCTATGTAGTCATAAATTTTTCATAATTCTTACAAATATCATAAATTCATAATAATTATGAATAAGATATAAATAATTGATTGTTTCTGTGACAACTTCGCGCATAAAATAAATAAATAAAAATAAATATCGGACAACCTCACACAAATCGATCTAGTCCCAAATTAAGCTCAAGAAGGTTTGTGTTATGGGTACTAGATAACGATATACATAAAATGATGTCACAAAGATTCAACAACCTAAAATACTTAGGCACACATCTTTGTATAAAACGAATTTAAATTGTATCTCCTCATTGTATCGCAACGGATGCATAATGCGAGGAAAATGCTATTTCTTTGATCCCTAGTGAAGACCTGTTAGCCTTTTTTTTAGGTTAGCGAAATGTCCACTTTTAGACAAATTCCTTTTCCATTTCCACGATAAACTTCACTTCATGAATCCCACGGCCCGCAATCCCTAAAAAATCACCGGTTCACCTTATACTGTTTATATGGTAAAACTCTTACTTATGTCTAAACAAAACAGCGACCGTAATTTAACCACACAAAAATCACCACCATGTAATAGTCTTCACCATTCTAGTTTCATTCAAAATCCGTCCGTCTGATTCGCTGCAAGCTTAAATTCCATTTGACATAAATAATCCTCGCTGCAATGCTAATCCTCATAAATCGAAATATCGGATCTGTGCGATCGCACCGCACTGCAAACGCATATTTACTTGTGATAGGATTGGATGACAGATACAAGAACAGATGAAGCATTTCGACTGTTGGGAACCAAAATTCACGTTGCTAAGAAATTTGGTTACCTATCTGTAACACTAATTTTGATTCCCCATCTGTAACTCCAAATTTTAATTTGTGCGAAAGCCATTTTTTTTTTCAAAACTGTTTATTTTTTAGTATAATTATTAAACAAACCTAACCTAACCTAATGGTTCTTTAAAACGCTGTTTATAAAATCCCGAAAATATTACGGGTTTCAGAAAAAAAAATACTTTCGGACAAAATGGAAATTTGGTGAAACGCTACAGATGGGGAACAATATTTTGGACTTGAGATAGGATACCAAGAAATACTTACTTAAAACAAAGCTTGTAACTCAGTGTCAATTTACTTACTAGATAAGTTACAAGGTTTTGTAAAAAGCAGTGACAGAAATTTGTGAGTGCGTTTTGGTTGTCACCAGGCGATGCGTAGGGTAGGAGATACGATAACTCTTTTATTTATTTAAACTTTAATGCACAGCACAAACTACTACAAATGGCGGACTTTATGCCACAAGGCATTCTCTACCAGTCTACCTTAAGGCTAAATAGAAACATTGAGTTGGTGTAGGGTCTATTAATTTACGTTCGGAGACAATGTTAAAAAAAACAACTTTAGAAATGAATACCTAATAAGTATATATATACCTACTTAAATTTACACAAATAAATAATTATAATATACTGCATACATATAAATTCATGTACCTCTTAGAAACTCTTTTGTTAATATCTTCGTCAAACAATTAGTGCTAACCCGTTATACTTGCGTATTTTTTCATGCATTTAATATGTAGAAAAATAAAAGTAAATTGACTTGAATCTTATGCATATTCATACATTATTAATTATTGTCCTGTCATTAGCTAACCAAACCGTTCAATTTAGTTTGATAATAAAAACAAAATTTAAAAAAATATGTAGACATCATTCGTGCAATTAAAATGACGCATCTGTTACAATATTGTTGTGAATTGTCCACGCATATTCACTACACTGATGCTGGGTTATAGCATCTGGATCACACACGGCTCTGTCAGTGATTTAGCTGGACTTATCGAGGAGGGTTGTGGTAGCTGTCCATTTATATCATGGTTCAGGATTTAGGTTCGTACAGTACTCGTGTGATTTCAATTACTATGTGTTTTGAGTGAAATTTGGCTGTACTATTACGGATTTCGTGTTAGATATGTAATTAAAACTAAAGCTGAGGCGATACCTACAGTCAAACTGTGAATACAGTTTTGTAGGAACATTCTTATGTGTAAGTTTTTATACCGTGTATAATAATAAAATAAAAATACTAGGTATGTAGCGTGGGCTGTGTTGTGTGGGTGGGTTATATGTATGTTTTTGAACCTAATGTAAGGTTTATCTTTACAAAATATTGATTGGTAAAAATAAAATCTCTGTACATAGAAGGACACTAAATATAAAATACATTTCATCAAATAAACATCTCGGTGAATAATAGTTATAGGATAAATTATACCCGAATAGGTAGCCCAAAATGGTTACGCCCAAAGCTACGGGCACGTTCTAGTGTTACAATAAAATACGAATATAAACCGTCTAGCATTCACGCTAGTTAGATAAAATATACCTTAAATATTTAACCTATTCTCCAGGGGCTGCGGAGAGTGCGGAGTGTTATTTTCAGCGTATCTGCACTGGCATATTTTATAGATGTTGAAAGACTTTAACTCTATGAGTTTCTACATCTAGTTTGACTTATAGTACGCGTTAGAGATACTACCTGTCACTTTCCTTTTAATACCGTGCGAGCAAGACAAGAGATACGATTACTCGCGCGACAAGTGACGTCGTGGCTAGATAATATGTCTGAATATTAAAAAAAAAACAGGCGAACACATAATCTCCTTTTTGAAGTCGGTTCTTACGGTTTTTAAAGTTTGTATTCAAAGTTTTCAAATAATTTCGAATGCAAATAGGCTTTAAGAAATTGGTATCGGTCATAGAATTTTTTATCGACATACCAGTTACGAAATGAAATGTGCCAATTTACCATAAAACGATGGTCAATTCAACAATGTATAGATAGGCATTATACTTTGTGGCTGAGTATTTTTTTTAAAAGCAGTAACGTCTGCTTGTATAAACCGAATGTTTACAATGAAGCGAAAATTGAAAAATGTGATGGTTCAGGCAGGCTCAGACCCTGCTACTTATGACTTTACTACACAAATGTACTATTTATATATAAGTGTTATGTACTAAATATTGTAAGCATTTGTGGCAGAGTGCCCTCTAGACACTTTGCCCTTCCGGTGTTTGCCCTTTAGGCTAGATATCAATTAATCCTAGAACTTTAATTTACGCTATAACGATCTTACGTAACTTTGAACTACGATACGATAGTCTGTGAAAGTTCTAATAAAATTAATAAATACACAGAGGTAATCTTACACAAATCGACCTAGTCACTGACTAAGCAAAGCTTGTACTATGGGTACTAGACGACGACATACATAATATGTAAATATATATAGATGTTATAACATCTATGACACTGGTACAAATATTCGAGTTCGTCACAAATATTTGCCCCGGCCGGGATTTGAACCCAGGACCGCCGGCTCAGTAGCCAGGTGCATTACAAACTGCGCTGAACGATTGTTTCTGGGTTATGCGATGTTATCTGTGTATTTATTTATTAATCATTGTGGGCTGTGCCGCTGTGCCTAATATTTTTTACGTGAATTTAAACCATTTTTTAATAATTATTAAAGATATCTCACGGTTCTTAAAGTCGAGTACCGCGTTAAGGTCACGAGGCTTGCCGGCGGCCTAAGTAAGGTACGAGACCTAATTGTGTAACTATTGCATACAATACTTTTTATACGAGCAAAACACTGAAAAACATTTTTTACTTTAATCGTCATTCTCCACTATGAATTTTTATTTTTGATGTAACCTTTTTCGTTCAACTAAAACTGACCTATTAAAAATAAAATGTGACCGCGATGGTCATGGTGGGTGACTCGTGATTGATTAAATTTTTTGACAAATAAGTTCAACCAATCAGCGAACAGTAGCGTGCTTTTTTTAAATTAAATATGCTGATGTTCTCTTTTTGAAATTATTAGAGTTGAGTAGAGAGATGTCTTATGAATATTAAAGTTCTGTAGCTGGTACCGTAGAGTATATAATTTTGGTACAGGATTAAAAAGTGCGTTATTGTGATTTTGTCTGTGAACTTATAATTGACAGATTAGAGTACGCGAGTATAAAAATATTTTTTTTTATTAGTTGATGTTTTCATATTTAAAATTACCTTTAAATACTTAAAAACGAATGCAGTTATAAGTTTGTGATTTAATAGATCTCCAGGACAATTCGCTCTTTAATTTTATAAAAGCAAATTATACTAGAGTACGAAAAGTTATCTTTTCGTCCATTGTAGATCATTCTTGAGATACCTTCAATTCAATAAACACACATGCTCGTAACGGTCAACGTCGAATCAAATCAACGTCAGCCTACAATCGTATCTGATCTCAGATAAATTCGTACCGAGCACAATACTACAGATGTAGGTACAATCAGATTGCAAGGGGAATTTGATCTAGACAAGTCATTAATTTGTTAATTTTAATTGTGAGTTGAATGAGTTTTTAATACAATTGTCATTGTCATGGGGTACAGACTTAAAAACCGGTCAAGTGCGTATCTAATTATGCGCATTGTAATTATCTTAATTTGCATCGTTTTTATAAAGGGTAACCCGTACAAAAGGGTAACCCGTGTTTGCTTTGAAATAACTTTGAAAATCCAAGAAAACATTTTTTTTATTATCGCAAAGGACTTTTAATTTAATTGATTTTATTTATGTGTTCAAATCGCAGGAGTATATAAAATGTTGTTACGAAAATAATATCAAATAATGCTTTTAACTTTTGGAAACGCTCATCGTTATCATTTCTTATTTTCTTGCTATTCTTATTCTACTTACTCTTTTTACTCTAAATCCTGTGTAATAAAGTATTTTGTCAAAATCGAATACAAAACTTGTTTGGTGTATTATTAACAATGTTAATTTTAGACATTCAATGTATTTCGTAAATACGTAACATTGTCTGGAAGCCGATTTCGACGTGATCGCGGCGCCGACCACACCGTGGTGGTTGTCTCGCTGTCAATGAAGGCTGTATCCGCAGATTTCAATTAAGTATACTTTATTATGTAAAGCCTGATGTATATATTATAAATTATCCGAATACTTTTTTATTTATTCTAGGCATCAAAGATCCATAGATAAATACCTTACAATCTTACATACATATTAAATATTAAAAATACTAAAAGAACCTTTTTTTACGCAAGGCCGTTGTGTTGGGTAGCCGACCGCAGAAACGCCAGAACATAATAACTTTCGGCAAAATTCTTCCTTCATGAAGATAGCTTATCCATCGGAATCGGAACCCTCAGTACACAAGAATTAAAATTCATTATATAGCGAGACTCCTTCACGAAGCTCATCAGGATAATTAGAGTTTTCACACGCAAGTATTTACATACACGACGCGGTTGGTTCGGTTTGTAGACACTGAGCTGGCGGTCCTGGGTTCGAATCCCGGCCGGGGTATTTGTGTGATGAACTCGAATATTTGTTCCTGGGTCATGGATGTTATCTATATATGTATTATGTATTTATATATATTATTTATATCGTCGTCTAGTACCCATAGTACAAGCTTTGCTTAGTTTGGGACTAGGTCGATTTGTGTATGATGGTCCCTTAATATTTATATTTATACGCGACGCGTTTGGCTCGGTTTGTAGACACCTGCCTACTGAGCCGGCGGTCCCGGGTTCGAATCCCGGCCAGGGCAAATATTTGTGTGATGAACTCGAATATTTGTGCTTGGATCATGGTTGTTATGTATTTAAGTATAAATAGGTATTTATCTATATAAGTATGTATATCGTCGTCTAGTACCCATAACACAAGCCTTCTTGAGCTTACTTTGGGACTAGATCGATTTGTGTGAGGTTATCCGATACATAATTATTTATTGAATTATTCTTATTTATTTTGCAGATGTATATATATATATATATATATATTATAATATAGTATGTATAAATAAACTGAAAAGTTATGAACGAATAAATTTGAATCACCTTTTGAAGTCAGTGCCAACCTCACGTAATCGTTAGTGCCTGTATAATTTGAGGATTTTCCCTAGATTTCCCTGAGATTTTATCATCAGATCCTGATTATGGTGACAATGGAACCATCTCAAGGGTATACTAAAAATAATACAACTAACAACTTAATCTACCTATAATATATTTTTATAAATTTTAGTAACAAAGCCGTGTTTTTTTTTTACTAAGTTATTTTAATTGTCTCCTCAACACTATATATCATTATCAAAGTGGCATACAAATAAAACTTGTATGTGTATCCAGTGAATGCTACAAACGGCATTAATTCAAAATGTCGACAATAGTTGGTAACTATCGCTCATTCTATTCGAATAAATCATTTCGATCGACACAGAGCGACTCACGTGCAAAATGGGGGATATTGTTACTAGCCCTGCGGGTGTGGTGCATGTCATAAGCATATGCCGGGGTTTTAGGTGCAAAGATTTGACACTAGGTTGACAGTAGATGTCAAATCACTCGTACATCGAAAACCCCAGGGTATGGTCATAAGTGGCGTGGCGTCAAAGAAAAGCTCAGGACACGCCGGGGTAGATTTTGCTTCCTTTGTCTGTAGTAGTAATAGAAGTGATCCTGAAGTGGCCGCTGAAGTAGCCGGCGTAAATCGGGATCTATGGACGCCATGCCATTGCTATGTATATACGCTCCAAGATTTACATAATTATATATCTCAATATAGCCTTAGAATGAGTACGCCTAGAAAGAGTACATACGCCTGTATGGAGACTAAGTACAATAGATTTGCGAAAGATGATGTCGCTTTTGGTTTTATGTGTGCGTGTCTACGAACCAATCATAGAGACATTTTGCTGGTGACAGATGTGCACACGGACGAAACTTGCCCTTAGCCCTTGGTTAACCAAAACTGTCTTCACTTTCAAGCGCTAACTAGGTTTCTAGGCGTATTTATTCTAAGAATATAGCATAAAAAATATTTAAGAAGAAATTCGCCAGTTTCTCCATTGTTTTTAAACGGTGCAGAATAATTTGGTTTCAGTACTGAATTTCTTTCTTCAGTAGGTATTATGCCATTAGTTTACATCGTTTATTACGTTACTGTACATTAAAGCCACATGTGTAGCTCAAAATTACAAATTGTTCATAATATCGCCTTCTCCGTGATATATTATGTCATAATAATTTGAATAACCGCTTGTCTCTTTTCACTTAGACCACGCTCGCTCCACAAAAGTCATTCATTTGGAAGAAGAATGTATTGTACACTCACCCTCAAAAGATACGCTTGTTACCACCACGTCGCTCCAAGCAAACATATGTACCCCGACCAACTCGAACAAAGACGTTAATATGAAAAGGTTCCAATGTCACTGTTGGTTTTTAAACTTAGTATAATAGGTAATAGTACCCTTGGATTAATCGTGTTATTTCAAGAGGCGGTCCTTTTGAAGTGCGCTGAGACGTCAATAATTTGTTGCTTTAAAAATATTTTTGTATGACCGTGATATTGTAACGTATTTCTGTTTGATGTTGTTATTATTGCGCTGATGAGACAAATGATTAATATGAGGTTCGCATTAGGGTTGAATAAAGTTACCAGCGGGTCGTCCGTGTACAATAAATGTTTACAATTTATTTTGTTTGAATATCAAATTTTACAGTGAGAACGACGGTTCGGATTTATTATAAAAATCTATTAAAGAACGTTACATTTTAGAGTTCCGTACACAAATGGTAAAAACTGGACCCTTTAAGTAAGACTCCGCTGTCCGTCTGTCACCAGGCTGTATCTCATGAACCGTGACAGCTAGACAGTAATTTTTTTTACAGATGATGTACCTATTTCTGTTGCCGCTATAACAAGAAATACTAAAAAAAAGAGTAAAATGAATATTTAAGGAGGCTCCCATACAATAAACGTGATCGGTTGTGTTAACTTTGCACCTCGTTTGTATCCAGCGCCATACATACCAGATGCAAACTAACGAATTCAGCCAGTTAAGATGGGATAAGTATTTGTACGGAACCCTCGGTGCGCAAGTCGAACTGGCAGTTGGTCGGTTTTATGCAACTTACTGATAAACAAGCATACGGCCTGGCTGATTGTAAGCGCATATGAACGTTTACAACTACTACTAAGACCTTTTTAGTATGTGTTTACTTCCCTTTTGAAGATCTCCTGTAACCTTGTACCTAAGTACAGCAACTTTAGTACCTAAGTACTAAAGTTTTCTTACCATTTTTTATTTGCCATTTTCGACTTCACTCGACACACGACTCAGCATGACCTGTCTTGCTCGCACGGTATTAAAAGGAAAGTAACAGCCCGACAAAGAGTCTCGTGTCGCAGTTATTCTAGATTTGCAGCAGGGGTAGACATCAAAAAGTTATCCAAGTACTACCAAATAGGGTGAATCATCGCAAATGTTTCCGCTTAGGGTGACTCGCTTATTGGAAACACACCCATACGCTTACTTCTTGCGAGGGGCACTTTCATTTCATTCATTCATAATTTAAGAGCTTCGCTCTTGTCGGTGCAGTAATCGCCACTCTTCCCTATTTCTTGATAGTGTTTTGGTCTCCTGATACGACACTTTAAGAGGCCTTGATTCCTTTTAAAATGCTAATTGTTTTAGCCATTTTTCGCTATGATCAAACATGATTCTTAACATATTATTGATGTTACTACCTAGAACGGGACTATTGAGATTTATTGGTACCTATATATTTGAAACCTACTGTTTGAATTTTTCAAATTTTCATTGATAATTTTTGTTTCAAAAACTACTCGAAATTGACAAAATTCAAGCGCAAAATTAGTTTTTTCAACTTGTTTTCGACTGCACGCAATGAAAGCATGAAATAGCTATGTTACTACCTAGAACTCGGGGAAAAGTATTAATCACTTCAAAAACTTGGTTGAAATTATAAATATATTTGTCATAATATGAAAAAAAAAATTAAAAGGAATAAGGCGTCTTAAATGAGCCCTTACCACGAGTTTACAGTGACTCTACTCACTAGCGATAGCCTAAAGGATTTGTATGGAGAATTGTAGTTCTACAAAGTACCCGCTAGGGGCGCTGTACATATAATCCATACAAATAATCGTTTTTACTGTCGCAAGCGAATACGGTCACGATAACTCATGGTAAGGGTACTGGAATTACTTTTAAGTGATGTAATGAGAGACGTGGTCTCTAACTATGGGCCTCTTAAGGAAGCTCAGAGTCACTCAGCGAGCTATGGAAAGGGCTATGCTCGGGATCTCTCTACGTGATCGAATCAGGAATGATGAGATTCGTAGACGAACTAACGTCACCGACATACCAAACAGGGTTAGCAAACTGAAGTGGCAATGGGCAGGGCACATAGCTCGAAGAACCGATGGCCGTTGGGGCAGAAAGGTTCTCGAGTGGAGACCACGTACCGGCAAGCGCAGCGTAGGACGGCCACCCGCAAGGTGGTCGGATGACCTGGTCAGGGTTGCGGGGACACGCTGGATGCGGGTCGCTTCTATCCGGCTCATGTGGAAGTCAATTGAGGAGGCCTGTGTCCAGCAGTGGACGTCCTATGGCTGAAATGATGATGTAATGAGTATGCACATTTTCGAAAGTGTTTGTTGCTAACTAATTTTTGACAAGTTTCCAATAAGTGAAATTAGAGTTTCCCAATTGACATTTTGTTTTATGTTTTGTATGAAGCTCTGAATGCAGGTCTTAAATACACAGAACTTCCATATGAGAATTGGATAAGAACAAAGATCGAAAAATAAAGGGCTTAAAGATTGTTTGTTCCAAAGATATAGATAAATAAGTAATATCGGACAACCTCACTCAAATCGATCTAGTGCCACAGTAAGCTCTAGTAGGCTTGTGTTATGGATACTAGACGATGATAAAGATGAATTCACAGAAAACATCTATGATTCAAAAATAAACATTGGAGTTCATCACGCAAATATTTGCCCTTGCCGGGATGCGAACCCAGGACCATCGGCTCAGTAGGCAGCTGCACTACCACTGAACCAACCGCGTCTCACGTATTTTTTATGAAACAGGCAACTCAGAATGTTTTTTAGTTCCAAATTTTGTTTCGAGGAAAATTATCTATTGTTCATTCACACGGAACAATTCCTTATACAAGTGTGATTAATATTATGCTAGTTAATTTATAAATAGAACGTGTAAACACGGTAACCTGCAGCTACTAAACAGTCTCTTTAATAAAATGTATGAACTACTGGGACGAGCTACTTGCACAAGTTGTCCAAGTGGCTTGCTTAGATTAAACGTGTAGCGATATTATAAAGGCCAGAACGATGAAATATGAATAAATGTTATTTATTATTTATGACCGACGATTTATTATGTCCGATAAAAATATAATTTTAAAATAAGAAAATCTTAAGCAAATAAAATGTTACGCAATAACTTTATAAACAAATAATAATTATAAACATACGTAAAGTATATATAAAATATAAATAAATTGTTCTTGAAGAGTTTAAATATTTATGCGGTAAGTACGACGATCTGTTCTAGTCTTGAATGTTTTATGCGTATAGATTTTAAACGTAAATATTTCAATTTAAAACTGTTCCGATGAATATTTAGCGTGTATTTATACCGGCTGTCATCTTTAAATATAATAACTTTTTTACAAAAATAACCGACTTCAAGAGTATAAAAATCGTATTTCCCAGAAAACTAGACGAATTACTATAAAAAAAGCCGAAATCGCTAAAAATGTGCCTATAGCATTTCCTTTACATTCCTTCTCATGGATATCGCTATCAGATCTTTATCAAAATTGTATGAGACCAACCTAAAATGACAGAGTTGAGGTGACAAGCATAAAAAAAGATAAAATATAATAGCATTTAGTCAAATAAGATCAGCCAGTCACTTTGGTATTGTCTAAAGCTTACGTAATAATAAAAAACATTCATGATATTCGTATTATTGAAAATTGTAATAACCTCATTATTTTTAAAGTCGGATAATAAATATCGGACAATAAATAGGTAATAAATATCGGACAACCTCACACAAATCGATCTAGTCCCAAATTAAGCTCAAGAAGGCTTGTGTTATGGGTACTAGACGACGATATACATACTTATATAGATAAATATGTATTTAAATACATAGAACAACCATGACCCAAGCACAAATATTCGAGTTCATCACACAAATATTTTCCATGGCCGGGATTCGAACCCGGGACCGCCAACTCAGTAGGCAGGTGTCTACAAACCGAGCCAAACGCGTCGTCGATAAATATCAAACTTTGAAGGCAGCCTTTAGTTACTACACCTTAGCAATTTACTAAACCGTTCCAGTAACCTAAACGCAGCTCAACACAGGTGCGTGAGACGGAACTATAAAAAGGAAGCGCGAACATTTAACCAGCATTATTTCCAACTTGTTCCTTAAGAACGTCGTATAAGCATGAAATGGAGTAGGCGGTTAAGTCGTTTTGTATTCTGTAATATAAATGTATCATAACTCATGGAACGCAGCTAGTTCTAGATGGCTGGATAGATAATGCGGCGCCAAATATATAGTGCTGCCGTTTACTGGGGTGCCGTGGTACCCAAAAAACTATTGAGGGCTTAAACTGAACTAAAATAATCACTTTTTAACAAGATACTAGTTCAACGAGTAACATCCTATATGAGAACGGAAATATACCATATTATATTTTTTTTTAATTGAACGATTAAGTATTTTGTCTAAAAAGTATATGATTATAATATATCTATTATTATGTTTGTATTTGGGTCAATACATTTTTCTCTGTTGCTTGTTGCCATGGTGCATGATGCCCCTGGGTGACACTTTAAAACAGCGATTTTCGGCGGCAATATTGAACAAAAACTTAGTAATTGCAGCACTTATAAGTCCATTCTTATTTAGACTATCTCTTGAAAATACCCATATTATAAAATTATCAACACTTATCTAAGAAGTTTAATCACCATTGTCCCCTGGGTGACGGGACAGAATAACAACTAGAAAAAGTTAATCCATTTATTGATACAAGAATATTTGTGCCTGGGTCATGGATGTTCTATGTATATAATTATGTATTTATTTATACATGTAAGTATGTATATCGTCGCCTAGTACCCATAACACAAGCCTTCTTGAGCTTAATTTGGGACCAAGTTAAATTTGTGTGAGGTTGTCTGAAATTTATTTTATTATTGATTCACGTCTCGCGTGCGGTGACCGCAAACTGACAATTAAACTACTCGAAAACCAATTATTACTTCGGATTTCAGATGTGTTATTATGTACCTACGTACCTACACTACATTATGTAGGGTTGGCACTTTTGGTGGTCCAAAATCTATGAAGTCGCTTATTGTAAAAAAACAAACACAAAGTCAGTCTAAAAAAATAAATGACTATAAAATTATTATGATCATCGTTACTAAACTTGTTTTGATAGAGCGTAATTGTATATAACATACAAAAACACAATTTTTAAATCATCGTAATAGAGTAAGTAAGACTTTTGAAGAAATGGCCTTTTGCTCTAAAAGTATCTTGGCCGCCCGTACCCGTAATATTCAGTATGAGGATTATTAAAAGGTATCTCTAAAAAAACTTGGTGTACGTGTTTGTGTGAGTCAATCTTATGGAACGTGTGAGGGTTTACTGTGGTGACTTTTGTCTGATTTTTTGTTAATTATCATCAGATCGACTTCAAGTTCTTTGTATTTATTGATGTAATAAAATATTATTTGCATAAAATATCATCAAGATACCAGTAAATTCTAATAAAACTACAAATAATGTGCTTTGTTGTCCCATGTGCGGTTTTTACTCGATCTTATGGCATAAAGAGCTCTGTTTTAATTAGTCAATTTTTCCGAGTTTACATGATTAATATTCAGGACATTTTAAAAGCGATTAATATTCAGAACTTATGATACTATTTTCCCGTAGACTGATCGACCCGATTAATTCATAATTATAACCAACAACTACTAGTTTATGCAACTGTTACATAATGAGTGGTCTTAAAACATGCGTGTCTAGTTAGTGAGCCTAAAGGCGATATACATGAGACATCGCTTAATTGACGTTATCTCTACGACGTACACTTGAATTAGCGCCGAGCTAGACTATTAAACAATGCTTTAAGCATATCGTTTATCCAATTTTCCGTGAATTAAACGCATTCAGAAACTATTCCATTCCATTGTTACCCGCATTCGAAATCGAAGACGTATCGACGCGCGTATTAGCAGTAAGTAATAGAAACCCTATTAGCACTATAATATAAAAGCATACAGTGTGTTACCAGCAATTGGGATTTTATTAAAAACTAAACCATTACTCTTATTCCTTAAAGTACTCTAACACTGAGGCCCTTCTTGCAAAGAAAATCTAGAATTCTCTTTAGTTTCCTATTTTGTATAACTTTTACTCAACAAAAACAACTTCTGACGTATAGTGACACTTGTTTTTATAAAACAAAGATTGCCAGTTATGATTTGTTAATATAATAATATATGTAAACGATTAGACACAATTCATTCTCACGAGCGGGTGCAACACACAAATGAAACAATATTACATCTATATACTATTATACAATTCTAGATTTTTATTGAATAACAGTATTTTATGGAGAAGGTCATGATTTCAGGAAAAATCGTAATAGCGCGATGCAGGACCGTCTTTTGTTTTGTATGGGCGCGCGGCGCCATGCTAGTCTGGCGATTTCTCATCAAGCCAAAACGGCTGGACAAATTTGAACCGATTTTGGCACAGGGATAGATAGGGCATAAAATGCGGGCGTCTTTTAGTGATTTTACTATATGCCCATTATGCCCATTGCCCACATGCCGGTTACACACTGTATAACAAACCTAAGCCCATTTTATGATCGAGTTTCACGCCCAGTGGTCATTCGAACTAGAATTAAACACATAAAACAATAAAATGCGACACCATAAAAATGGGATTTCATTCTTTGAACTCAATTACTAGTTTACATCGATGTTTGTCCTCTAGGGAGAAAAGTTCTCCGGTGACTAGATACGACTGCGTAAGCTTCCGAAATTTCGCTGCTTAGTTACATCAGGTTACATTTTACTCACCGAGCGAGCGAGGCGTTTCTGTTTCAGCTATGTATATATGCAAGTATATTATCAGCATTGCAGTGCTGACAGTGGCGCCATCTATTCGTCAAAGTTGAAGTTGGGGTCCTGCCACGGGCGATGTAACGGGGATAGAGAATCAATAAAAGGGTTTCGCCAGAGCGCTAGGCTCTTACCTGGCGTCCGAAGCATGTACTATCTGATTACATTTTTATCTATGATCCGGATGATGAGATCACGGAAACCATCCAACTGACGGTCGCCGCGGACTCTCCGAACGGCAGAGTAAGTAGCCCTTAGTTCGTGTTTTTCTCTCATGATGTAGAGCCCGTCTTTTTTCCCCTCTCCTCCCACCCTTAGTCGGGCTGACCTGTTTCAGTCTATTCACGACGCAGTCCATGCGAACAGTGCGCCCGTGTAACCCCCTCCCAAATCACTCCGGTGGCGCAGAGATAATACGACTACTTTTTAACATGACTTGAACTGTATTAGGGCTGTGTAGCCCTGTTCACTACCAGACCGTGTGAGTCCGACTTTCTGTGGGAGCATAACCCGCTAATGGAATTATCTCCGCACCATAGGAGTGATCCATTGCATGTCCATTACGTCACTCATAGGGTAATATTAATATGTCTAAATCTCCCTTTTCTAAGAATATTCCCAATGCGGTCTCTTCCAGTACACAATCCTCCAGCGAGGCTAGTTTACGACGGACAGGGATAGCCGGCTTTCTCAGAACATGTGCATTGCAATAGAATATACGAAGCTTTGTGGTTTTACATCGGATCTCAACGGATTGATTTTGCAACCATACTGAAAAGTAGACTGGGGCTTAACCCCTCGTATGCTATATCAAAAATTTGCTTATCAAATTGGCCATATTTTAAATAATTCCATTAAAGCCGAATTTCGCCTCAATCTAATAACAGAAACTAAAATATGTAGGTACATCGGTCATAATGTATCATATATTGTCATCGAAGTTACTAACATATAAGAGTAATTCAAATCTTCCTTGCTTTTCTTCTGAATGTAAGACGAATATATTATGTGCATAATAAAACCATCATTGTAAGTTGAATAAACGGTTGTAAAAAACATATACGTGAGGGCATAACATGTCTATGTATCAATGCATTGATCAAATAAAGAAATATGCGTCGCAAGATTGCCAATTCATATTTCATCCTTAATGGATATACAATTATACATATGTCCATTCTAAGAATATATCCAATCCGATCGCAGTGAAACAGCCAAAGGCTGACAAGGGTTTGTATTCCGTCTAATAGATGGTGACTTTGTGTGGTTTTGAATCGGATTTGTACGAAATGATATTGCAATGATACTGAAAAGTAAACCAAACTGCTTCTACTTGTGATACATTATATTGTTTAATTATTATAATAAGCGGTTTATACTCGCGTGAAATTGTCAGGAACGTCCCGACATGTTTCGAACTCGTATGGAGCTCTTCATAATGTCTCACGAAAGCTTTATTAAGATTATTGTTCATTGACTTTTGTCCTTTAGGACGTAACTTTGTCACTTTATAAATAAGACGCTATAACTGTGATCAAAGTAGCTAGAATGTGATTCCGAGTGTCTTTCGGAAAATCGAAACATTAACGACATTCAAAACGTTAACAACATTTATTTATTTATTTAAACTTTATTGCACAAAACAAGTCAGTACAAATGGCGGACTTAATGCCAAATGGCATTCTCTACCAGTCAACCATAGGGCCAAACAGAGATACTAGAAGTAGTAGAACATTGTTTACAATGAAGCGAAAAATTGAAAAATTTAATGGTTCAGACAGGATTCGAACCTGCGTTTCGTTAGCAGACCTTACTGCTATGATAAAAAAAAAATCACAACATTAGTTGAGATAAGAGTGATTTTTTTTTGTAAAACGCTTAAGATTTACCTACTCACTCCGCTACTAGGGAATGCAAACCGGTAATTTTTTCTATGAAAATTACCGGTTATTTCCCGATATTAAGAAGTTACCGGTTTTTATTCCTTATTCGCTAGGTACAAATCTTATAGTTTTTGGTGGTTTCATATAGTTTCTCAGCTAAGATTTAATTTATCTCAGAGCTACCTTACACAGGTATCTATTAGTAGAAAATCAGCTTAATATCATGTTAACACTGTTGGTTATATTATTTTTCAGTAGCGATAGTCAGGTGAGACCAAATTAAAAAACTAAATTAAGCCAATAAACCAGGTAAGTTATCCGGCTAAAAATATCTAATTAAACAAAGTTGGTAGTGGAAACAACCTAATAAATGTTAACTGGAAAGAGTTAAACTCGCTCGTTTCCGGCGCGCAATCCCAGCGAGTTAAATATTAACTTTCCATAATTATGTTACGCAGCTTGTTATCGTTATAATAACATGATTACCTGTGAGCCTAAGGGATGGTCTTATTTTAATCGTAAGGCTTTTAAATAAAACCTTCGCCCTATATTCAAGTACCTAGTATAAGTACCTAGTAGGTGCCCTTAATAAGCAAATTGATGGCAGACGTACGCATGAGCACTAACTACAGTGCATGAGCTGTCAAAATTCGATTTGCGTTTTATACCTGTCTCGCTCACTCTTACACGATCCAGATAAGAACCTCTCAGTTTTCATCCAAACCCGAATCGCAATCGGAAAGCTCACGGACTGTACTAGATAGTCTGACTTACTAAAGAAGGTGATGGCCAGCAGCTACATCAAAACTCTTTATTTTTCAGAATAATTATCAATCAAACGTAACCGAACCAAATGGGTTCTTTAAAACGATGAATATAAAATCCTAAAGATAATATGGGTTTCAGGAAAAAAATACTTTCGGACAAATTAATATGTGACGAAACGTTACAGATGGGGAACGATGGTTCGGAGATGAGATGGAATACTGGTCGCAATCCTTAATAGCGTGGGAACGATGAAGAAGCTGAAGAAGAAGAAGATGATAATGATGATGATGATGATGTTGATGATGATGTTAATGATGATGATGAAGAAGAAGAAGAGGAAGCAGCTAAAACAATAATCCAAAATATACGAATTAAAGCAGTATCAAACTCATTGAGCAGTACAAATTACTACTGTGTAATGAGTTTGCCACTTCTTTTTTTACGTGAGATTAGGTATCCTACAACCACGGCGGCTTTTGCGAACATCAAAAGCGAGAACCTTTTTTGATAATTTATTCTGTGATTTGACTCCGTTGAACCGGTTCTGTAAAATATTTCTACTTATTCCGCATTGAGCTCCAGATTGTTTTATAGTTATATTAATTAATAAAATGTTGTGCAAACGATTTTCATCTTTTTTCAAACGCAGGCAATTTTCCACGCAGATTCATTTCAAATTCCAGTTCAATGGGTATAATTGTTTTGCGCTTCGAATATGCCTCGAGCAAGCGTGCAGCGACTGGACCCCCATGTATATTTAAATGAACATTTAATCGAATTAAATTTAAAATAGCTGTCAGCAACGAAAAATGCGCAACCGACGGCAAAAAGGCACAATAAGTTTTCTATCACAACAGAATTGTACTTAATCGTGTATAAATATTAATACGTGCTTCAGGCGTATGATCTTGCATAATGATACTTACAGTTTTAATCCATATTTAATATTATAAATGTGAAAGTGTAACTGTTACCTCTACACACGATGAAATTTGGTATGGATATAGTTTGAGTCCCGAAAATTTTCATCTTTCCATGCAGACAAAGTCGCCGGCAATAGCTAGTGATCATTTATTATCTGTCCAAAACGCCGTTAATTATTTTTCTTAATCTATTTAACTAAATATTTCTAATGTTCTAAGAAAACCAGTTACTAGTTGAAGGGAAAATGCATACGTATTTAATATCACATGAAATATCAGCTAACAGAAAGGTAGCGGGACTGAAGTCAAAACGTAAGTTATCAGTAATAACTTGCTAATTGTTGCAGATATTTCCATAATGTAAAAATAGATAGATACAGACAGAGTTTTATCAATCAGAAGTTTTTAAATTTGCTTCACTATTACCTATTCTCAACTCTATGGTATAAGTAAGGCCTTTGCATCATATATAAATTATCTGTTCAGTAGACTAATGCACTGCACATGCGCTCCTTTGTACGCGTTAATTATCTACACCCAAATAAGCCGATCATTCATGGCGTCTTCACGCTAAGCAAACAGGGGGTGCTCACCCTTTAACAAACTGGATGTGGCTTGGACCTTTCTTGAGTTTTCGAACCTTTATTTAAGATCTGGTGAGTTCCTTAGATGATTCTTCTACAAAAGTAAAATTATACAAGACAAATTGAATAATATTCTGCACTCAAATAAACCGATCACTCATGGCGTCTTCACGCTAAGCAAAAAAGGGGGCCTCACCCCTCCAGCAAACCAGATGTAGCTTAGATATTTTTTTCAGATTATAAATATTTACATATGAGGTCTAGGTAAGTCTATACAGGTTGAATTGCACAAGAAAAATATATTCCACCCTCCAACAAGCCGGTAACTTATGATGTCTTCACTCTAAGCAAATAGCTCACCTTTCAAGCAAGCTGGATGAGGTAGCCTTCTTGTGATTTCTTAAACTTTTAGGTAAAGTCTGGTACGTTATTTAAATGCCTCTTATGCACTGGTAAAATCATACACGAAAAATGTATTCCACACTCATATAAGTCAATCACTTATGGCGTCTTCACGTTAAGCAAACAGAGAGTGCTCACGTCTTGAGTGAGTATGCTGGATGTGGCAGCCTCCTTTTTTCCAAGTTTTCATACCTTTATTGTGAAGCCTGATGATTTCCGTAGATGCATATTTTTATGCTGATAAAATCGTACAAGAGTAAACTGCACACCAAAATAACCCGGACAATCATGGCGTCTCCATGCTAAGCAAACAAGGGGTGCTCACCCTTAAAGCAAGCAGGTTGTGACTTGAACCTTTTTTGAGTTGTTAAACTGTCAAACTGTCATGAAAATTCGGTTGAGTTTTGCTTTTCCTCATCTCGTCAGAAAATACGCCCAATCGAATATCAGGAACATCGGAGGTTTAACGGTTTCGAACATTAAGCTCACAGAAACATACATAACAACATGGCAAGTTAAATATAAGCTCACAGCTTGAAACCTACTAGCAAATTTGTGTTAACGCTTGAATGTCATGGGTTTGAAAAGATAATGGAAACTAAATCTTTATGTGAGTTCTTAAAACTTTATATGAAGTCTGGTGAGTTCTTTGGGCGCTTCTCACCAGATGTTACACTTCCAAAGTGCTCTTAGAATCAGACGTGCAAAAGAATCTTTAACCAAATAAAACTTTCACGAATTATACTCACGTGAAATTGTCACCAACGGCCTGACATGTTTCAAACTCGTATGGAGCTCTTCCCCATGGACAGCTTACATCCCTGCGGTCAGGAAATCACTGTGATTAAGTACTAAGTGATTTTGATTTAATACATTTAGTCTTTAACTTGCCCTGCTTTTGACAAGTATTTCTCGGAAACTATTAAGGTGCGTCATTAGACAGAAGCTCGTGTCTAAAAAACAGATCGTTTCGAATACTTCTTAATAAGGTATGCCTGGCGAGAGTTAATCCCAGTTGAGCAGGGATTATGTACCGCTACCTTCCCTTTATTTTTTAGGTTTTTTTTTCTTAATCTCTGGCTCATAAAAACGAAAAATATTTCAACCCGCCCCGAGTTAATGTATCTGGTTAATTTGTTTACTACCGTTTTCAGATATTAAGCGCTGTATGAATATGTTCCGGTCTTTTAATCGGGTGCTAAGGATTACGCAAATGAGAACAGGATACAAAGTCAGAACATCGATATGAAAACATAATAATTTAATTACAATAGGCGTGCAGACATTTTTTTTAGGATGTCAATCGATTCTATTTTTTAGGGTTCCGTAGTCAACTAGGAACCCTTATGGTTTCGCCATGTCCGTCTAGGTCCGTCTGTCCGTCCGTCCGCGGCTTAGCTCCGTGATCATTAGTACTAGAAAGCTGAAATTTGGTATGAGTATGTATATGTATCACGCCGACAAAACGGTAAAATAAAAACTAAAATTTTTTTTTTTTCGGGTACCTATCAAACACCTAAAGTGGGTGTGATTTTTTTTTTCGTTTCAACCCTAGTGTGTGTCATTGAATAGATCTGTTAAAAATAATAGGGATTTCTAAACTTTACTTTTTGATAAAGTCAGTAGTTTTGTAAATATTCGCTCCGAAAATAAAAAAAATAGTGTCCCCCCCCCCCTAACTTTACAACCACGGGTCAAAAAAATATGGGAAAATTCATGAAAATGAGGCCTTATAAGTTCTTTCAATGAAAACTATATTGAACAAAATTAGACCATCCGTTTTTGAGTTATCGCAAAATTTCATAATTTTCTTTAAAAGGACGTAAGTTGACTTCCAGAAGGTAATAAGTAATTACAGTTACTTTGGCGTTTACGACCTTTTTACAGAACTTGAAATCTTTCTCGTAACTTAAACCTCGGGCTTAAAACCGCTGTTTTAAGCCCGTCTCTTGTGAAGGATGAGCAACTACGGAACCCTACACTGAGCGTGGCCCGACATGCTCTTGGCCGGTTTTATTATAATTATTATTTTTTAGCTACAGTAGACTGGTCTAAAAGTTGAAATGACCGTCAAAGTTCAACATACCTACGGACCGCTAAAAACGCTTCATACAAAAATGGCCAGTTCATGGTAATTTGTGGGTTGGGTACCAACATTATGGAGAAAATAGAGTGGTTTGGCACCAACTTCAAAAGTTGATTCAAATTTAATCTGTTATTGATGATCGGGTTATTGTTGGCTATTCAGATTTTTGAAATCGGTTTTTTGTTAAAAAAATATTTTTATATTTTTTGCATATTAGTGATTCAAGTATAATCACTTTTTCACAAAAAATAACCGACTTCAAAGAGCGAAATGGAACATACAATAACACTTATGATTTTCTCATGGATGTCTTTATTAGAACTGGACCAATTTTAAATGGGACCACACGGGAAGCACCAACTTTCAAATCAAAAAAGAATCATCAAAATCGGTTCACCCAGTCGAAAGTTCTGTTCTGAGGTAACAAACAAAGAAAAAAAAAGACAGTCGAATTGAGGACCCTCCTCCTTTTTTTGAAGTCGGTTAAAAATTGGGTGAAAATTTGATAACGAGATCCTTGAAGAATCTATGGAACTCCTTAAAAATTACAAACACAGTCATATAATAGTGAGTTCGGTGTTTGTCATAGTAATTCTCGTCACAGTAACTCATAGTAACTTTTGGAAATGCGGTATCTACGCCTTGTGATCGTTATGTTTTTAAATGATAAAATACCTTTGTATACAAATAATGTATCTCCTTCAGATTGTAAACTTATTTATGTAACTCATCATCATCATCAGCCTGTTTCAGTCCACTTCTGGACATAGGCCTCTCCCATGACACGCCACTGAGCTCGATTTTCAGCTCTCGTCCTCCAGTTACTACCCGCTGTCCTACGAATGTCGTCGCTCCACCTTGTTACAGGGCACCCTACACTACGTTTACCGATTCGTGGCCTCCACTCCAGGACTCGTTTGCCCCAGTGGTCATCGGCTCTACGGCAGATATGACCAGCCCACTGCCACTTAAGCTTGCTTATCCGCTGTGCTATGTCGGTAACTTTGGTTCTCTGTCGAATTACTTCGTTTCGGATCTGATCCCTAAGAGACACACCAAGCATAGCTCTTTCCATGGCTCGCTGAGCGACTTTGAATTGGTGGACTAGTCGTATGGTGAGTGGCCACGTCTCGGCTCCGTAGGTCATAACAGGTAGGACGCACTGATTAAAAACTTTAGTTTTTAGACTTTGAGGTATGGGCGACGTGAAGACTCGACTCAGTTTTCCGAACGCTGCCCAGCCCAGTTGTATTCGCCTCTTATGTAACTCAATGCAGTTTAAATAGATAAAATTGACACAATATTATCTCAAAGCTCGGCCGGATTAGCGCCCTAATAACTGTTCTTTTGACACTTATGTCTTTTATAGAAAATGCCGTATCTAGTCCCCTCCGAACCTTTGTAAAGGTGAACGCAGGCGGTTGTTTAATTTAGCCATTGATTACCCATTGTTCGAAGGCAAATGCATACGGGGTGTTTGAACAGAGGGTGCATTGCTAAACGTCATTTAAATTTAATTAAATCTAACAGATAGCACTGTATCTCTAGGTAGGTAATGAAGTTTCTTTCAGTTCTGTGATTTACATTTTATTAGTAGGGTCAGAAATATTTTGAGTATTGTACCCAATATTGACTTTAAAGTAGAGTAGTTAAGGTTCTTAGATCAAATTTTATGTTTGTTTGCTGAATGCAGCGTGTTGTTCTGACAGGTTATGAATTTTGGAATTTAATTTTACAAGGATGTAAATTTTCTTTGGGAAGTTACTGCTATGGGGGCTTGACTTGTGACGAAACAGATGGTTGCAAGGCAAGAAGTAAACAGTTTATTAAATTTAAAGATACGTTTACAATAAAGCGAAAAATTTATGATGGTTCAGGCAGGGTTCGAACCTGCGTCTCAAATAAATTATCAAGTTTCAGAAAGAGAAAGTGTCAAAACTTTCTTGTTTTGTGTTTTAAATTTGAAACTAAAAAGTGGGTTATATCTTTTTTCGTCGCACAAACAATGTTGCGAACAATTTTTGTTGTTTTTGAATCAATGCTTCCACGTGGGCTCAACCACAAATAAATCACATCTGTTTTTCTTAAATTTGTCACTGTCACCATATCTACTTGTAGATATACCCATAGGGGCAGCCACTATTTTCCACTTGCTACGAGACGTTACGAGACACTTCCGCTTCTTCCATAAACTTAATATTCAAAGAAATATTGTAATATAGCTGTTCTGTTCTAAACCCGGAACGAACCTCAAACCTCTGACAATCACTACCTTTATACACGTGTTTGGAATTCTCACAAATGAAAACCAGGATTCTGCATTTGTTTTTAAGCCCCAACCCCAGCAAAGCAATAACATCTCCGTGTAAACATTGCACTCATTATATCGAGCCGACGGCGTATCTGCGGACCGTGAAATTATACCGTTTCTGCCATTCTAATCTCACCCTTCCGACGTGGTCTGAAAGACTAGAGGCTGGCGGGAAGCTTAGCCTGATTGCTCTTAGAACACGCAGTTGTTTTAAAAAGGAAACATCTTATTTGTATATTCTTAACGGTTACGACCGTCTTAAAGGAGAAATGCGAGAAGGGGAGTTACTTTAAATTAAAAAGCTTAGAGCTATGTGCGTGGTACAGCTTGCTGTTTTGATTCAAAGGGAAATGTGTTATACGTACAACCATATCCATACTAATATTATAAATGCGAAAGTGTGTCTGTCTGTCTGCCTGTCTGTTACCTCTTCACGCTTAAACCGCTGAATCGATTTTGATGAAATTTGGCATGGAGATAGTTTAAGATCCGAGGAAGGACATAGGATAGTTTTCATCCTGGAAATTATCCCTAAAAAGATTGAAAAGTGAGTAAGTAATTCATGATGACATTGATGACCCTGTAGAAAATGTAATGATTAAACCAAAAGCTCAATTGCTCTTACATTTGCTTAGGCGCTCTTTTATTAATTAAGGTGATTAGGTGGATATCTATCGTGTTGTACGAGGTTACTTTCATACTTCCAAGTTCCACGCGGACGTAGTCGCGGGAAAAGGCTAGTTATAATATAATATCTAGCATACAAAACCATACCTACTTGTACTGAGCAATTTTTGTCTGATTCTATTTCTGTAATCATGAATTTCAAAATTTTCTTAATTGAATTTTTCAGAAACAAGATCATTATCGATTTTGATATACATAATTAAAAAAACTGTCCGACAAAAAAAAAATGTGAATGCGATTTTTTCAGAAAACAGTACATTGCATGAGCGTCACAAATCGGATGAACTGCTTTTTCTTACAAATTTAGGGGCAATTGTTTTTATTTGTATATTCTACAATGCTTTTCATTCTGGATAAAAATGGCCCATAACGTCTATAATTTAAGGCAAGTAAAATACCCATTTTTATCGTTTCGCTTGCTTTTTACACCACCGTCATTTTGGGTACCATGGGACCGGTGCGGTACCAGGTATTCGGCCGTTAAGGGTGGTTGCGGGAAAGAATCTCGACGGAATTTCGTCATCATGACGTGTGCGGCTGAAGGGTACGGGTTTTGTTAATTAATCTATTTCACAGCCTTTAATTTTGGGGTACCTGTTGTAATTCTAATGTGACATTTTGTTAAAGTTCGTAGATAACTGTTTTTGTTAATGTTATACAAAAAAAAATAAAAAAAAAATTATACAAACAAGTAAAAAGAGTCGTTAATAGAAATTAAGTTTCGTGGTAGAAGGAGTCATTGTTCGCTATTGACAAGCTAACTGGCGACGAGTATAGTAGGTAATTACCTATTTTTCCTGGCGTCAAATTTAGGTTTAAATACCAGTAATTATCGTTACTGAGCTGTCTGTAGTACCCTTCGTTTTGTGCCGGATTAGATAATAATTAAGAAAGAAATATGCTGGTGGAATTAGACACGTAGGTCAATTTAGGGTGATTACTGGGCAATAACCCTCCCGATTATCGCACTACGAGCCAGTTCACACGGCGCGTTGCGTTGCATTGCGTCATCGCAATGTATTTTGACGCATTATTTTCAGCTTGGTCAAAATTGTCTTCATATATCCGGATGTCCAGATTTCCGGATGTTCTCGTCTACAAAACGCATCTGTCAACATATTCTCGTGTTTTTAGGGTTCCGTACCCAAAGGGTAAAAAACGGGACCCTAAATTACTAAGACTCCGCTGTCCGTCCGTCTGTCTGTCTATCTGTCTGTCTGTCTAGACTGTTTAAATTTTCACAGATAAAGTATTTTTGTTGCCACTATAACAACACATACTAAAATCCGAATAAAATGAAAAAATAATTAAGCGGGCTCCCATACAACAAACGTGATCGGTTGCGTTAACTTTGCACCTTATATGCAGTGCCATACATTACCACGTGCAAACCTAACTTAACCCATCCAGTTAATATGGGATAACTGTTTGTACGGAACCCTCGGTGCGCGTGTCCGACTCGCATTTGGCCGGTTTTTTAATAGTACATATATACGGAGATGTTTTAAGTATGTTTAAATTAGGTACTTATTTCTAAAATTGTTTTTTAAAATTGTCTCCGAACGTTATAGACCCTGCACCAACTCAATGTTTCTGTTTAGCCTTATAGTTGACTGGTAGAGAATGCCTTGTGGCATTAAGTCCGCATTTGTAGGTACCTACTAGTTTGATTTGTGTAATAAAGTTTTAATTAATAATTCGGTATCATATATATAATTATTTTAGCCATTTCGAAACAGATTCGTATTATTGGTAGGGGTCAGGTAGGGGTATTTTTAACTGACTTTAACAATAGATTTAACAATAATTTATACACATAATACACTACCACTAATCCACAACGCTGGTTTCATCTAAACTACACATTGAGTCCGTTTTGCTTAAACCCTTGTTTATCTAAGTACTTCATTTAAAAGCCCTAAAATATCATATTTAGTTACTAGCATACATGCACGCGTTTCGTTTTATGCTTATCAATATTCAATAAACAATTTCCCTGATGGCTTATATATCATTGTTTATAAATTATTCAGGGCAATTACTTACGCATTTTATTTTACGTACGAAGGTTATTCCCTTAAGGATACAAATTACTCGAGTAGATTGCTTGTGTTTGTAGATGTTGGTTTATCTCTTACATGTTCATTCAAATGTAGAATTAGGCATCATTTTTGTGTTGCACAGACTTCATTTTAAATAATGCTTTGTAACTTTAAACCTCCTTTGAAAGAAGAAAGCATTCTCTGGTAGCTCTTCAGCTATTTTATTATTCCGGCAGCCTTTATTATTTATTCTTCGTGGTCGAATGTAAAACTACAATTGTCGGCATTCAAATAATATAGCATAAGTGTGTTAATCTTCTAATACACTTATATTAGAAGACTTATTTAGAAGAAACTTCGGCAGAAACAAATTATACTAAAAAATGTTTGCCCAAATATGTTTCAAAAGTTAAGAATCAATCAATTGAATCAGGTCTTACCTACTCTACTTTACGGAAACTCATATTAATTAGATCAATAACTTTGGTAATTTACGATATAGTTACGTGCATATTGCGAACACGTTAAAAAATGCGCACGTAAGTAATTATAACAGGTTTTTGACATTACAAATTTTATTGGAATCATAAAGAAACGTATGAAAATTTTGAGGTCATTTATTAGACACGCAGGTGTTTTTAAATATGCCAAACAAACTACAACTAGTAAGCTGACTCTGTCTTGCTCATCATACCTGAGGCAGAAACTTCTTTATCACTCTGAAACGTATGAACTCAAATAAAAACACTTTTGAGGATTTGCTTCTAGGTTAGGCTTTCAAAATGAGCCAGAGTACTTTCTACAAACTGAACAGTTTAATATTACACAGATTGAAAACTGTACGTTATTCAATTAATATAAGATCAATAAGGGAGATGCTACGAACTCGGTCTTAACGGCGAGCGATACGTATGTCTCGCTCACTTGTATGGCCGCGCTCGCATCTCTCACTCACCCGCTCGCCGCACCGCTGGTCGCGCAAAGTTGTGGCATTTCCCCAATAGCACTGCGCTAATTTTTTTAAGGACTTCCAAGTCCACGATCTTATCATTATACATCTAGTCTTGCGTTATTGAAATATTATATTATGACATTTTCTTTTGTATTGAAATGAATTTAATCCATAAAATTGTAATATAATATAATAGGGTCTGGACCGCTCCAAGTGGTGTGATATTACACTTTGGTCTTGATATATACTTGACCCCCAGGCTTGTCTGGAAATGGTGATTTAAGAGACGGTAAAAAAATCGGGTAAATGCTACGATACAAAGGTCAAATAAACACTATGAATATTTGTCGCCTTACCTACCGGACTTGAACCTATATCTCTTGCGACGCCGGGGCATCGTATCATTCGTATCTATAACATACATACGATGTTACGAGATTCGGCGTAGCTCTCTCTATCATAGCTCGACTCTCTTTCCTCTCTCGTCGAAATGACTCGGTTTAGTCTATTCACGACACAGTCCATGCGCCCAGAGCGCCCGCGTCATCCTATTAGCGGGTTATACTTCCACACAAAGTCCAGGGCTAACCAGCCTTGATACAGTTCAAGCCATATTAAAAAAAATACGTAGCACACATTATGTAGCGTTGCTGCCAATAAAAACTCATGAACATCCTCTTAGAGTACTGATGAAACCTGTGTACTGCCGCAAAGCTTTGACAGTTTTCGATCTCTAGAATGTCTTTTATGCCGTCCCTCAATCTCTTTCATGTAGTGGCTTATCCCGATCTTTCTGAGCGAGCAAAGGGCTGTGAATGTGTGTCGGTCGGCTTATGTACTGCACAAAATATAGCAGGAAAATATCTAATGCAGTCATACTGTGACCTGAAATGTTCGTTAGGATTTAAGACGGACGTTTTTGTGTCATAGGATAATTGACCATATTTATAATTTTTGAGTCAATGCAATGAATGTATATGTAGTTTTAGGGGTGTAGGTAGAGTAATTGTTTACTATGTATATATATAGAACTATTTATTTTTAGAAGCATTTATTTCAGAGGGTATCCAGACTTTCGCCGAAATATTTTATTATTATTATTATTATTAATTTGCCAAACTGTTTCATTTTCTCTGTTTTTTCTCAATGTATTGTTTATGGTTTTATACAATTCAGAATGTTAGGTTTGGTTTGTTTTATGAAAGTTCCGCAATAAATATGGTTCAGAGAAAATCGTGAGTTGGGACCGATGTTGGGATGAAACGGTTTGGCAAATGAATAATTTGGGGAAAATATTTCGTCAAAAAACCATTTCAGAGATGGCGCTACTGTCAACGTTTGACAGAATTTGCTTATTCTGTTTTCTTTTGTGAATGGTGTATTGCTCTGACTCCTGATGTACCTACCGCGATGTTACGCACATCGCGTGAAATCAAACATAATATTTCGCCAAAGCTCCCTCTGTACCACATTTGTGTTATTTAAATGCTAGGCATATACACCATACTTCTAGAACGTGCGTTTACGCAACAAAACATAAATGCCGGATCACGGATAAGATGTCACTGTCAAATATAGAATTCTTAAAAAAAAACTCGCTCCAAAATTGCCAACTTTAGTTTCATGTTTGCGCCATTTTGTAAACATTATCATTTCCATGTCACAATCGATCAACACCTGAAAAATATCCATCAACATAGATTATTCCCCTGAAACTTAAAGACCACTCAATCTTCTACCATCAATCTAAAAGCGGTCTCATTATAATGCATTTAATAGGCCGACTGCACACTACGTCAACAGAGGGGACACAAATGACAAATGACAGCTATCGTTTATCTTCCTAACTGTCAACGAAGCCAATCACCACTGGCAAAAAAACAAACATTTCAAACCTTCAAAATCATAAAAATCACTTCTAAAAGCAAGCAACTAAGTATCAGATGAATAGCAGAACTAAATTGGTCCTTTAACACCTAACAACCAATTTGAAATGAACTGTAAAAGTTATTAAAAACTAAGATAGACATATTAAAGACGGGGGTCAGCGTAAATTGGATGCTTAGTTGAAAAGGTCGCTACGTTGCTATGGCAACGGATCCCGCGGTCAACCAATCGCTAATCGTGTAATCAATCAAGCATTAGAAATTGGAACGGGACGTTTTAAATTTAACTGCCAAGTTCTGATACAGACCGTCTTGGTGATTCAAAACTGGGCGCTAATTCGAGTGTACTTTGAGATATCGCCAAATAAGCGATGCCTCAGTCAATCTTTCAGGATGACTCTCAAACGACTCTAGCATTGTTGAACACCTGCAACATTCAATTACAAATTACAATGTTGCTCTTTAAGTGCCAGTGTTCAGAGGCACAATGTAGTTTATTGTATTCCTTCTATTCATTATGCCCTAATTTAATTTTTTAAGTATATCAAAAGCCACTAAAGTTATATAAAACTATTTATATAATTCGGTCCTTTTGAAGTTTGGCATCTATCTCCGATCTCTTTGTAAGTCTTCATTAGTGAGGTGGTATATTCGAGGGCATAATATTCACCTCAATCTCAAAAAATATCTCAAAAAAAAAATGTATAAGTAAGCCTTGTCCAGGAAACTCCAGGATATGAGGAGAGTCGGATACCTTCACTTGCCTGAATTTTATTTGCCGTTGATTTATCACTTGCCATGAACTTTTTATTTCATAAAGTCTTTGGGATTATTTAAATAATATTCATTTCGAAATCATTAGGTTAGGTTAAGTTTGTTTTTATAAAAAACCCTGAAAAGTTTCAATAAAAATAAAATGTAGATTGAAGGTTAAATATGTATAAGAAATAAACTAGTAAAAACTTATGCCATACGAAAGGGGGAACTATAGAGAACCCAGAAAAGTCAATAAAAACGCTAAGGTCCTAGCTTCGATACTCATTCAAGATTGCATGTCCGATATAGACGAATAACAAACCTATTATCCACGTTTTTTCAGCACATCACCACGAAATACATCTAAGACTCCCGTAACCACATTTTAGCTTATATTTATGACAGGCACTATCTTTTACAGCCTTTATATCTAAGATGTCCTTTCTTCCTGCAGGAGGACAAAAAGATTCAAGGAAGAAGGCTGTATGGGATCAGAAGGGACAGTAACCGTTGGCTGCAATTGGGAATTGGGCTGAATAAACGCAACCAAGCGATCGACAGCTCGCCTATCTCCGACCGGGCGTCCCTACACCAAAACATCATCATCAATACGTCCGTTTATGTAAACATGATCAAAACATCATACCTAATCCTGGCCTCATCATCGAATTCCTCTCCCAAGATATATCATGATGCTCCTGCAATCCTCACAAGATCTTCGACTTTTTAGTTTAGCATGGTTTACCTGTTAGTTTCAACGAGCGAAGATAGCTTACTGGCGTTCCCATTCGTTACAAATCTCCAGATTTTTCCAGAACCCCATGTAACCACTAAAACCAATCAAATATTACTCCCACACAAAGTCTGACTCACTGGTAGTGAGGGCTAAACAGCCCATTAAAGTCATATCGTTTAAAAAAAAATAGTGCGTGGAGGCCCTCCGCGCGGAAGAGGTGAAACTTCGTAATGTGGAAATGGTTTTTTTTTTCGAATTTGGCATTTTGGTCTTGATATAATTGTGGGTACATATTGTGGTGTATAGACACCTTTATGAAATAAAGTGTTGCCACCACCTGCCCGCTGCCGCCATTACTAAGACAGACGTCAACGGGAGCGGGCAGATCGTGTCAACGGTAAACCCGTTTACGTGTTTCATTGAATCTATTCCCGCCCTGAAACCCTGGACGTCACAATGGCGACGAGGATTAAAACGAAACAAGGAAGTGTACAAATAACCGATAATAATAATCAGTGGAATCCTTTTAATTAATTTCTGTAAAAGGAAAAGAAAAGGAAAAAGTGGGTATAGTGGTTTAGAATATTAAAGTACCTACAACAAAAGTCGCATAACATTCTGACCAGTACTTTGTGCACTTATGTCAAAATATAAGCAGAGGAATTAGCCGTAGTAAGAGTATCTACTTATTGGAAATGGATGTTGATATCATCAACAAAGGTGTCAAAACATGAGTGATAACTATTATTTATCAAGCTAGACAATCTAGCCCCGGTATAATCGGTTTTATTTACCTATAAATTGTGACACGGTCAAAACATGTAATTGTAAGAACAACAGATTTTAATATATTTGACGGTCACTTGGCCTACTAACACAGGTGAGACAATGTAACTTAACCGACTATATCGGGTATATCGTCTATGTTTTTCATTAATACATTTTCGTTATCAAATATAGCCATCTAAATAATAACAATAATAATTTATTGCGACCAAGTACTTAAATCTAAGTACAAGGCCCTGTCAGGGCGTAGCAAACATTTATTTAATATTTTTGGATTGGCTTAGTTACTAGAAAAATCTTACAAACTAGGTCATAATTACTCAGTATACTTATGTGATTAACTGCACAATTAAATTTCTTAAATCCGCACATTCAATGTAGTGGGTGTACAGCGTAATTGTCGTTACTCATAATCACGCTGTCATTTAACACTAACTTGTCAATTTATTCACTGTACATTACTGGCAATTAAAATTTTGTTAGAAAGTTAATAAAGCCTGGATTTAAGTTAATTAATTAAATTAAGGTCATGGATGGATACGTTAAAGATCTATGTTACTTTACTCTGCTTTAAGAAGAGCCTACTTGGTGGTAACACATTGTATATGCTATATGGTAATTGGCGTCGTAATCACTTTATAACACAGAAGATGTATGTACTTACCTAGTCGTACAGCTCGTACAACCGTACCGAAGACGTAATCAATATTTATGTATGAGTATAATACATTACCTGAAATGCCGGTAGACTCGGGCATGTAAAGGTGCCCTTTGCCTACTTGCAGAATAAAGTGCATTATTTCATTATTACCTAAGTGTGACTAAAGTGTATGCAATAACTACTAAGTATTGCGAATATAACATAACAAACACAAAAGAGCGTAAGCTCACCGAGTTTCTCACTTCTTGTGTTTGGAAATAATAATATGCAATTATTTGTATTTTGTGTTATGTAGCAATCAAGAAAACTCTTCGGGTTTCTTTGTAAATGAATAATCCGGGTAACAAAAAATGCAAATCAAGGTCTAATCCTGGTACTGTTCGTTTTGCCCCCATACAAGTACTCGTACGTTTCCTTTGGCCAAGCCAACCGAAGTATCGACCGATGTTTGGTAGTAAAGTAACAAATTGAATGAACAAAATTAACGTACCTAATTGCCAATATATTTATGAAGTAGTGACATCGAGAGTAATGTGCATTAATCGGTTCCTCATACTAACATACCGTTTTGACATTTCATTAAGAATAGCTGATTTGAGCTGTCATCAAATACCGTATTGGCACCTAAATAGAATTATATTTTAACTAGCCCGTCAACTGTTTACTCCTTGAGTACAGGGTGTCTGTCACTTTCATTTCAATGCCATGCGAGCTAGACGGGTGGTGTTGAGTCGCGCCACGGGTGGGGTCGCGGCAAAATATTGTGCTAGCCATGTAGATGCTGCAAAGCATCGGAAATTCAAATATTTGTAATGCAATTAGTTTAAATAAACTACCCTAACATTTGGATACCTAGTAGCAAATAAAGGAACTGGGAAAGTGGGAACGTAATTAAAATATAGGGATATGGGAGGCAAAACCAACAGGATTTGAGGAAAACAAAACCCTATTAGGGTATCAAAATAGAATCGGTTCAGCTGTATCAGCGGTGAACAACTACAAAACAAGCTGTCATTGGTTGGCAATGACAGGCGGAAAGATCTCGTATCAGCCCTTAGAGTAGCCCGTATAGGTACGGAAATTAACTACCAAACAAGCTGTCGTGCGTTGGCAATGACAGGCCGAGAAACTAGTTTTCTAAATTTTAAATTGTATGACTGATAAATGGCCGTAAAGGGGGTGCGAGTAATAAAATATGCCCTCAAACTATGACAAGCGCATTAGACCCTATTTACTGGAGGTCTCATTCGAGAGGCTGGACTGTCAAGTGAGTGTTGCGCAGATGACATCTCTTCACCCTTTACTGCACATGAAGCCATTTATGGCCGTTATAATTGTATGACTTTAAGTGACACCGTGTCAAATTCGAAAGTCGAATGATACTACAGTAATTCATGTCGTAGAGGGATTATCGCGAAATTGATTGGATATGTAACAAATAAAACATGGTATTGATTTATCTGCATTGGAACTAAATCGACAATAAGTGTTATATATATTATACTCTATTAAATAAATCGTTGTCTAGAAGTTGAAACGATTTGACTGATTTGAGTTCACTATAGAATAAAGTATATAACAAAAGAATATATATACTAGAAATAACGACTTATTTGTCATTTAAAGTATTCGTGCATTATAAATAAACGATTACGAGTAAAACATGAGTATTATGGTAATGACATTTTAAAACGAATTGTCCAGTTTGTGGCGTTTAAAGCAAATCTTCGCTTAGAAATTGAGTCGATTTGACCTGATTGTCATAGTTCTCTGGAATAGGTAAATTATACTAGTAATTGTGAATAATTCGACATTTATTACGCATTGTGAATTAACTAGTATGAGTATAGGTAATTCTATTCTATGAGCAATTGATAAAAGCATTTTGCCAGTTGATAGAATAGATTGAATATTCTTTATTGCACACATAAACAAGGATAACAAGTAAAATTAGAATTACAATGGAGGTAAACAACATGCAGTCTAATAGCTAAAGAGCGATATCTTTCAGACAACCTTTAAGTAGAGTGTTGTTCTTGTCTTTTAGGCATTTAATGCTATAACTGAATATTAAATATAATGACAACCCTCTTAATTTCTCATATTCTGAAAGTTGGTCAATTGTTTATCTTAATTGCGGGTTGAAAGTGAATTTCCATTTTGGTTTGATTTTGCAGGGTTAGAAGCAATGTAAAAACAAAAGTAACATTTAACCTTGCATAGAGAACCAAATGCGCTACAGGGCAACTTGTACAGCCACGGAAAACGCACGGTATTGTCTGGACTGGATGATATAAAGTATTACGCGTTAAACGAGAAAATAGTAGACTTCAGTAAACGTTTCCTGTGTAATAAAATAATACTGATATGTTCCTAAATTATAAGAAAATAGTTTAATAAATACTAAAATAGAAAAATATATTTATAATACATAAGTACGACGTAAATTCCATGTTAAATTTAAATCATCAACCTGGTGGCTGAAATTCCAAATTACGATAATTTATAGTTTAATCGAACATATTGCATATTGAGAAGATCATTATTCGGTAAAAGATTAAGTGAGAACTAAAAAGGAAAACCAATATTAAAAAAAAAAAAAGCGCAATTTGAATGATTTTTCGGATGTCACGGGAACACATTGCGTGAGATACAAACGCTGAGTGTGCATTAGAGCAATGTTCCGGTTAAACAGAGGTCGTGTGTTGGAGTCACACTTGGACTTCACATGCGCGAAATTGTATGTATCCTTTGTATGTTAAAAAAAAAGGATTTTTAACTACACCAATTTCAAACAGGTTTTACAAACTAAAATCTACTCGCATTATAAATGGCATGCATTTCTATGGGATTGTATCTATATTAATATAACGTCGTATTAGTATATGCATATATGCCATGCATTTGTTCTAGATACTCGTAGTGTTCGCTGGGTAGTGTAGTAGACACGTCAACACTACGTTAAACAATACCTAGGTGTAGGTACTGATAATCACATCTATTTCTTAATGGACCGAGTAGTACCTAAGTCGAAATTGACTGGTACTAACAACAAGTAAATAAAAGATCTACTCTAATGGGCTAAGTAGTAAGTCTCTGAAGACTGGTACTAACAACGAGAAAAGTAGTAAGTCTGTGAAGACTGGTACTAACAAGTAGTAAGTCTGTGAAGACTGGTACTAACAATTAGAAAGTCTGTGAAGACTGGTACTAACAATTAGTAAGTCTGTGAAGACGTACTAACAACGACAAAAGTAGTAAGTCTGGAAAGACTGGTACTAACAACGACAAAAGTAGTAAGTCTGGAAAGACTGGTACTAACGTCGAGCAAAACAATAGACTATTCTATTGAAATTTTGTAGTAAGTCTGTGATGACAGGCACTAAAAAAAACCAGAAGTAAACTGCGTAGCATATATATATATACACATATATGTTTCAGTAGTACTTGGAATGTACACATTCAGATGATACTTAAAAAATAATTATATTAAAATACAGTTACAAATAAGGAATTGGTACTCAACTGATATACAATAAAAAGTTGACGAATATCGCAATAAACTGATTTTTTACGTAATTGGCACCACTAACAGTAAGACGTCGCGCCGAATGTGAGTAGTACCTCTATTTATGATAAACGCGTCTTCATAATCATTAATCATACATGCATTAAAACGGTGTTGTCCCTGAATCAAATGGTAAAGTGAAATAAACTTCGGGTTAGACGAGGGTTTTCCAAATTGAAGACTTTGTTTTACATTAAGATATGCAGCGTTTATAATATGCATGAGCCCTCATAAGAGACGTAGGCAGTGTATATACCTACCTATCTATTCTCCTTGAGGTATACTCATTTGTAACTTTCAATGTAAATTTCAATAATGCAGCAGGAATTCGTGATTTCTTGTAAAGTTACTACGGTATTTGAAATTATGGTCGATATAGCAATCAATAAAATTTATAAAGAAAAAAAAAAACACATTTTTCATTTCAAACGCTGACTAATCAACGCCTGTTTAGTATTCTGAAATAATTACATTTCATGAGAAGATTTTTAAATTCATACCAAAAATTGGAAAATGTATATTTCATTGAAAAGGCAAACTGTGAGTTTTCTTGCGGCGCTTCTTTCTCACGGAGGCCTTAGTTGGAAGCGCTGGTAGATTCCTAAATTTTAGAAAATAATTGCTCTACAGTAGATTAATTCACGAGTAAATAAATATAACTTAATGTTATGGTTGCCAAGGGAATTAAAATAATAATAACTGTGACACAATACCAAATACAAAATATTTAATAATCGCATTAATCCATTGCGTCCTCCGATTAATAACAAGTAATTGACAATATTTTCTTAGTGCATCATGATTATGAAAAAAAAAAACAAATGAAAAGAGAAGAAAACGGAAACGTGAGAGTTGTTTAGTGATGTAAAAGTGAAGACAACTTATTGAACTTGAAACTACTAAAAAAACAAGTATAAGTCCTCACTAAAATTAACTTTTTATATGCATAGATTTATAATTAAAAGCCTTGTCTCAAACGGAGAATAAAGTGAATAGTAACAAAACAAAAACATAATTCGATGATTATGAAGAACAACGGCACAACCCGAACCGTGATGTCATTCGATTAGAAACCTTAAATTGTTGAAAAATAGTTTTTAATTGAATAACGGCACACCTCGAATTGTGCCGTTGTTCTTGATAAGCAACGAATTCTTTATGACACATTTATTACAAACTTACAAAACAGTTGTTGATAAGATTAAACTATTGTTATATTTCAATGTACATTCAAATTCATGATTGAGAATTAAATTAGAAAATGTTACATTTTTAACTACAGTCTAGTGACCGGGGTATTGCTATTGTTGCGCATACCCGTTACTTTGAAATATTGTTGGCTGGTTTGCTCACTGCGCCGACGCGAAATCAATCCATATTAATGGTGGAATTATCATCTTCGCTGTCTCAGCGAAGGTGCTGGATGTACGCGATGCGCCACAATAACCGTGCTCAGCTGAACCCTGAGTCTGAGCAAATGCTTCGCGCCTTGGTGTTTGGCGTGATTGGCTGGTGTGGGGCGTCTGGATGTAGGCCCCGAATTTAGTTCAATTCACTCGGACGGAGCAGTGAGCGAATCCGCTAAGGGTTGTAATTACTGATAATATAAATCAGTCTAGATTCCGGGAATAAATAAAATGTACATGTAATGCAATCTCGATATGAAATATTAATAACTAGCAATAAGTAAATAAGTAAGCTATCAATAAAACTATTTCAAATTTATCAAAAGAGGATGGTGTGGTGTATAGACACCTTTATGAAATAAAGTGTTGCCACCACCTGCCCGCTGCCGCCATTACTAAGACAGACGTCAACGGGAGAGGGCAGATCGTGTCAACGGTAAACCCGTTTACGTGTTTCATTGAATCTATTCCCGCCCTGAAACCCTGGACGTCACACATATTAAATACAAAAATAATAATTCGATATGAGGCGGGTATTGAGAGAGAAAGAGGACGATGGGGACAGATTTTGTAACGGGCGTAGCTCACGGGTTAGTTAACATTGTAATTAAAAATTGAATACAACGAAGTAATTACAATTATACAATTTACTGGAGTACATATTTTATTGTGGTATCCCTGGACCTGTAATAATAGGAAGGGGTAGAAATTGTAATTTCAAAAAAGAAAACCTAACAACCAATTGATCTTCACAAGAGACGTACCGTACCTTGACATAACCTTAAATCCATCGCATTGTCCGTGGGATTGTTGCGTTAAACGTTTAACGCAACCTTGTTGGAAGTCGCATTAGAAGTTTCACTTCAAAAACAAATAGGTAATGACTTCTAAACTTTGAAGCAGAAATACACGGAACGAAACAAGTTAAATCTCGTAAAAATACACTGGCCGATGCTCGCCATTTCATTGAACACAAAATATTCATTGTAGTTTCGTAGTCTAGGACTTCTTATCTCCCCGATTAAGGCGAAGTAATCAACAGAAGTGGGAGCGTTCACAAGACATTAAACCGCGCAACTCGTGTTTAAGGCGCTTTTTAGCGTCTATCATAAAGGCATTAACAGACGGTTCTCATTGCAATGGGTGATAAAAAGGAATTCTCAAATATGTTTCGCGCTGGTACGTATTTTCAGCAGTAAAGTCTGCGAAACAGCATCTTTGGGACTGTTACATGGTTCACGGAAGGAAGGTGGATACGTTTTGATGTGGCACATTGAAACAAAATCCGCAGTCTTAACTCCTATGTTTCAATGTTCTACACATAGTACACAAACTTGAATAAATAAAAACACGATAGCTTGTTTTCTGATTCTTTGAAGTCAATAGAGGAGACGATGGGTATAAGAAAACGGAGCCCCCGCCTAAAAAAAACAAATAGCAACTAGGAACGGAAACAAGAAAGCTTGTTTTCTGATTCTATGAAGTCATCTGAAGAGACGACGGGTATAAGAAGGTGGAGCCCCTGCCTAAAAAAAACAAACAGGAACTAGGAACGGAAACAAGATAGCTTGTTTTCTGATTCTATGAAGTTTACTCCGGAAACGATGACAAATTATGAATGCTTGCAGGTTTACATTGCACTGCATTTTATTGATTGTTTAAATAAGTAAATCCCACCAAAAACATTTTGTAAAAAACTAGCCAAGTCTCGATGGAGCTGCTTGTTTATCTCTAAAAAGTAATGAAATCTAGGCAAAGTCGTACCAAGTCTAAGGTTCCTTACTGCGATTTCTTTATTATTATAGTTAATGTTGTGTGACTTGGCCGTTGAAGGGTACACAAGGGTACAAAACCAGGTGCTCCATGACACCATTGCACCAATCTGTCCCCAGAACCGCAACAAGTCAATTTTGTTTACACGTAGGTAATGTTATCTGTTGTAACTACCTATGTTTGTTAAGCGAGATAATAGCCCATACTGGTATTGGTAATTTGACGCTAGTGTCTCATTTTAGGCTGTTGTTGATTGTGCAACACATGCATTCAGCATTGACAATGCTGACTTCTGCTCTCTTCTTTTTGGAGCGACAAATCAACCACCGATCTAACATAAAATAGACGTACAGACGGACATCTATCAATGATTAGAGGTCCGTCTGTACTAGAAATATTTTTTATACTGTTTGTTTCAGGCTCGCCTATACATAAGTATTATTGAAATACGCAGCTTTATCAAGCCTACAATTGACTGGTTATTGAATCAACATTTTCCAAGTGGCAATTTTCCATCGTCAATGGGTAGCGGTTCTGGCGACAGATTGGTGCAATGGTGTCATGGAGCACCTGGTTTTGTACCCTTGTGTACCCTTCAACGGCCAAGTCACACAACATTAACTATCCTCCTCCTTCAGTCGATATCCTCAATGCTGAGGGTCGTGGCCTCTCTGAATTACTTTTTCGTGGACTATTTTGCGCCAGCTTACTCTATCCTGGGCTGCATGAATGGCTTCGTAAATTGAGGTCTTGAGGGTAGAGCGTATTTGGTCCGACCAGCGTGTTGGACTTCTTCCCCTGGGCCGTCTTCCGCACACCTTGCCTGTTACCAACAGTTTTTCCAGATTGTCCCCTTTCTTTCTGGCAATGTGGCCAAAGAACTCAAAACTCCTCCGCATGCATGTGGTGCTGAGTCTCATCGGGATCTTGAGCTCGGTAAGAATGGACTCGTTGGTTCGGTGTTCCATCCAGTGAGTCCCGAGCAATTTCCTCCAGCACCACATCTCAAACGCATCGATGCGCTGGCGGTCGGCTTTCTTGAGGGTCCAAGTCTCCGCACCGTAAAGGAAGATTGAGAAAACGAGGGAGGTAACAAGCTGCATCTTGGTCTTCCTCGAGATGTTTCGGTCAGACCATACACGGGCCATTTGGGTCATAGCACTCTTAGCCATCCCGATCCGCTTCCTGATGTCCTTTTCACAGGACCCGTTGGCAGCTATGACGGAGCCCAGATATATGAACTCCTCTACAACTTCCAGGTTTAGCTTGTTGGTCATGGTGAGCGACATTAACTATAATAATAAAGAAATCGCAGTAAGGAACCTTAGACTTGGTACGACTTTGCCTAGATTTCATTACTTTTTAGAGATAAACAAGCAGCTCCATCGAGACTTGGCTAGTTTTTTACAGAATGTTTTTGGTGGGATTTCACTTCTTTTTGTAGAAACGTGGGCATATTGTTTTATAACAACCTGCTAATTCACTTTAGCAAACCTCACGAAATAATAAGCGAAATCAACGAAATGCAAATCATCCCTCCTAATCCCTAGCAAACGTTTCCAAGCGCAGTAGAAGAATGTCGTAAACGACTGTAACGCGGCTGGTTGCCACATCGCCATATAAGATTATCGGAAAAACCAACGTGGGCGCGTTTTAAAATACAGCCAGCGCCATCTAGCAACGTGCCATCACCGCCACTCTTAGTCCAATGCATTATATTTTGACCAAACTTTGAGCGAAATTAATATTTTGATGTAATTTGTTTTTTTAATTTGTGTAATGTTCGAGTAGAATATAGTTAATCGTTCGACTATTTCTTCTTGTAAATTTGTAAGTATAAGTATAAAAGCCTGTCTAGTCTTATCCAGAGTTTTCCTTTAATTTTATTTATATGCGTATTATTAAAAGCAGAAGGGGAGGCATTCGCCCAGCGGGTACGTATTACAATGCCGAAGTTCAAAATACCGAATTTCATAAGACCTATGGACGGAAGGCCGAAAATTAAAATGTCGAATGTTTATTTGACCGAAAGCTTAAAATCCCGAAAGAACGTTTGATCGAAAGGATGAAATACCGAATATTATAATCCCGAAGACTGTAATCCTGAAGAATGTAATCCCGAAGATTATAATCCCGAAGACTATGATCCTGCCTGAAGGTTGTAATCCGGAATAGTATTTAAACTCTCGAGAATTATATTTCTGTAGTCTTACAGATTCTAATGTTTATTTTATACAAAGAATATTAACCTAAATTACGTAACCTACTTGCCTACTACTATACTTACTATTTATAAGTGAACTCTTCTGTGGAACCGATCTGCTCCGGCGCTGCGGGATGTGCAGCCCCTCCGCCCTAGCGTAAGAAAGTGCGGGCATCAAGCGAGTCGCAGCGGCTGAGGCTGGTCGCCGAAGGTGACCAAAAAGCCAAAGCTGCGGAGGCGAGCGTTGACAGCTTCGGTTCCAGACAAGTTCGGTTCGGTTGGCAGTCCATGACAGAATATTTTATCATAATATCGAATATTTAGTGTCATAATTTCCCACTCTCCCGGACTCTTTCCTTTTCTTAATCGACTTGCCACAGAACCGAAGCTGTCAACCCCGATTCCACGTGGTCTTGTCTGCCCTACCCCTAGAGTGTATATTAAAGCCCGGAGGCGCGGAGGGAGGGCAACCCTTCGGCCGCCGTAAGAAAGTGCGGGCATCAAGCGAGCCGCAGCGGCTGAGGCTGGTCGCCGAAGGTGACCAAAAAGCCGAAGCTGCAGAGGCGATCGTAGAGGGCGGAGGGGCTGAACATCCCGCAGCGCCGGAGCAGATCGGTTCCACGGAAAAGTCAGATTAGTTTAGTGTCCTGACACTTTTAAAGTGCTCATTGACTTTCGGGATTTGAAAAATTTCGTGATTATGAAATTTCGAGATTTTAAACTTTCGATTTTCTGAAAATAGGTAAGTAATTTGAGCTTCGGTTTATCGAATATCGGCTTTTTGAACTTTCGGTATTTTGACCATCGGTATTTCAACTGTAGGTATTATGAACTTTCGGGATTGTAATACGTAACCCGCCCAGCTGTGGGACGCTATAGGCTAGATTAAATTAGAAGATTTGTCCCACTACGCTGGATTTTTGCAATGACAGTCGAGTTTTTTATGTACGAATAGTAGAAGGGGGCATTACCATATCTCTAATACAGATGAGACCAGCTGAGGGTTCTTCATCAAATAAATAATAAATAAATAAATATCGGACAACCTCACACAAATCGATCTAGTCCCAAATTAAGCTCTAGAAGGCTTACTAGACGACGATATACATACTTATATAGATAAATATATACTTAAATACATAGAACAACCATGACCCAAGCACAAATATTCGAGTTCATCACACAAATATTTGCCCTGGCCGGGACTCGAACCCGGGACCGCCGGCTCAGTGGCAGGTGTCTAACAAACCGAGCGAAACGCGTCGTCAAAATACTTCAGACCTTGGATTTTTGACATCAAATGAAGCGGCCCACCAAGTTGAATATTAAAATACTTAAACGGGTTTACTCACGTCGTAGAAGTCGAATAACGCTCGACATGTTTCGAATCGATACGCGATCCATCATCAGGAGAGACGATCAGTCGCGACGGCGGCCAACCGAACACAACAACAAGTTGAATATTTTTTGTAAAGGCGGTACCTATGTCGATTTCTAATAGTTTGGTTGGGCTCTTGTGTTTTCTAATCAGAGTACTCCAGATCTTCGATTATCCTAGTTTTTAGGGTTCCGTACCCAAAGGGTAAAAACGAGACCCTAATACTGAGACTTCGCTGTCCGTCCGTCCGTCCGTCCGTCCGTCCGTCCGTCTGTCACCAGGCTGTATATCAAGAACGGTGATAGCTAGACAGTTGAAATTTTCACAGATGATCTATTTCTATTGCCGCTATAACAACAAATACTAAAAATAACATAAAATAAATATTTAAGGGTTCCCATACAACAAACTTGTTTTATGGTACGGAACCCTTCATGCGCGAGTCGGACTCGCACTTGGCCAATTTTTATAGTTTTCGCTTTATGTGGCCATTAAACCCTAACTCTGTACCAAATTTCAGCTCTCTGAATTTATGGGAAGTACTAGTTCTTTACTGATGATCATGAGTGAGTGAGTGAGTGAGTGTCATAAATGCGAAACTTTGCTTTCGCTTAACTTCGGAACCAAATGACCTACAGACTTGAAATTTTGGATTTTAAGTAGGTATGTGATTATAGCTTAATGGATGACGAAAATTTCCGCGTTCTGGTCTTATCCAGAGGTGCTCAAATAGGGGCCTGAAAACGCGGCGAAATGGTTCCAGTAAAGGATGGTACGGCAGTGTTTGCTTCGCGCTCGACTTGGCGGGGGCACTGCCGTGCCCCCCGATTTAGAATTTGCCAAGTATATTGCATCCATTTGTGAGAGATTTTCAAAGATGCAAACTAATTTTGTCCACACGGAAACCCGAATAATGGAACCTTTTATAGCCTAAACAAGTGTCGGTCTAGCCCAGGGATAGTTGGCGCTACAAACAACTTTCATATGGCAATAATGTGAATATGTCATATATTTGCACTATTAGACGTCAGAGCGATTCGCCAAGGATTTGTCATCAACCAAATTCAAAATATTGTTTACTGAAATGCTGTTCAATCCTTCGTTCTTCTTGCGAAATAAATACCGAATCCTATTGAATAAAACTTGACTTTCATAACTGTGGATAGTTTTGGATTTATCGTGCAAAAATTACGGAATATTTCGTCCTGTTTTTTCTCTTTGTTTACATCAGTGGCAATCACTGACTTTCAACGTCAGTTACCAAAAAATGTCGTAGCCAGTAAAATAAATTAGTACCACTAGGAATCCGCAATCCGCAATATGGCGTGGATTGAAAAACACTGTGGTATACTAAACACTGCCACATTTGTCCTACTTAAGTTTTAAACCGGCGAACTTACCGGTTACATAGGACAACGTCAGTTAAATGCAGAATTGTACCCATAAACATTTTCTTATTTTTTTAGTTTGGCAACGTATAATATTCAATTATAGTATGTCGTTTAGTAGCATTTTAGGAAACCATTGTTACTTTGTATACTGCTTATATGTCTTTTATTATTATTATTTTTTACATGTAAATTATGGGTCGCAACATACGTGGTTGTTGTAGGTGCGCATATACGATTAGATATGTTATGTAATACTGGTTTGGGCTGAAAAACAGCGCTGAAGTGTCGCTAGATGACACGATCAGCATCATGCTGACGCCCTAATCGTTTGCCACACTTAGTTTCTAAGCTTACCTATGCATGGACTAGTTTATTTTTTAATTTCTTATTGTTAGTTTTAGTAGGTACATGCCAAGTTTGTGAAAATTGTGGCAATAGATTAATTTTCTTTCTTTCTTTCTTTCTTTCTTTCAATACAAGACATTATTTATGATTCTAAAGCAAAATCATGTAACTATAATAATGTCTTACTCGTAAACGCTTTGCGATGTAAATTTTGAGGAAGGCTTTTTATCCTGTCTGAATCAAACAGGGAATATCTTTGTTTGATGTGTTGCGTACATTTAACTGATATTTAGCTGGCAAGGAAAATATATTTGCTGTCGATACGAATGCGAGATCACGTGTATCAACAAAATATTTGTTTTATAAACTGGATAAAAAATTACACGTGTAAAAAAGTGTAGGTACCCATTTATTACAGATTTTTTCCTAAGTAACTTCCCAAAACACAAACATAGCAAAAGAAACATAATAAAATATAATTAAAAAGCCTTCTAAAAAAAAACACGAGAATCGGTTGCGAAATGCAACCCGTAGGCGAGAACAGCTGGAATCCGAACCAAATGACGTATGAAAGATTTTTTTGGTAACGTTGAAACGGAGACGCTTTGCCAATTAGCGTACTTTGGCCCGTCAGCTTCAAAAAAAAAATAGACATGAAACGACGCGGATGTCGCAGTGGTAAAGCAGCTGCCTACTGAGCCGGCGGTCCCGGGTTCGAATCCCGACCAGGGCAAATATTAGTGTGATAAACTCGAACATTTAGGCTTGGCTCATGGTTGTTCTATGTATGTAACTATATATATTTATCTATATAAGTATGTATGTCGTCGTCAAGTACCAAAAACAAGCCTTTTTGAGCTTAATTTGGGACTAGGTCGATTTGTGTGAGGTTGTCTGATATTTATTAGACGTTACCGTATCCATTACGTCCTACATCCCGAATCCAACATCGATGTCTGTCTGTTGCTCTGAGACCATTATTCCTGTATTAAATGGCCCATCACCCCGACTCAGCGACACCGTTAAACAAAATTTTATCTTCACAATAATAAAACTTTTACAAGCCTTGCCGAATTACTTACAAATGGCTCCCGAAGTAATTGTAATTTACGAGTAATTGTAATTTACGGAAGACGCGGATTTGACTTTGACTTCGTGCGTGTAATTCGGAGATATGGATTTTGGACGTAATTTGATAATGCCTTAAGATGAAGTACTAATTGTATGAAATTGCGTAGGTGTTTTTTATAGGTTAAAGCGTAGTTTATTTATCTTATTTCAGGTTTCATACTATTATTATATGTAGGTATATTTAAATTCGTGATGGTGTTCTTCATACTTCGTCTTCCTTGTACGGGCATCGTACGGTAACTTATACGAGGTGATTTTTTTTTGAGTTCGCAAAGTTGTTCCTGTGTTCCTAGATAGCTATTTAGGTATAAAAAGTATTCATTTATTATTACCAGGTCAGCCGGCGCAGCAGCGGAAGTAGCGGCAAATAGGAAGCGTGAGAAATACTCCGCTCTCACCAATTACCTGTTTGTCCCACTCGCGGTGGAAACTACCGGTGTTTGGGGCTCCGATGCAAAGAAGTTCCTGAGGGAAGTTGGGCGTTGGTTGCGGGAGAGAGGCCATGACACCCGTTCCGAGTCTTTCTTGGTGCAGAGGCTGTCCATCGCGATCCAGCGCGGTAACGCGGCGAGCGTGTTGGGCACTTTTGCACCAGGAACGATTCGGAGCCGGCTACTTGATTAGATAATTAATCTAGGTTTAGTTATTAGTTTTATTGTTTAATTTAAGTAGTATAATGTATAATTGAGAAACATTATAAATTATCACTAAAATAAGATCAATAAATGGCAATTTACGTAATCTACGAGCAGCCTTTTGCAGTTCAAATACTGTCTGTGTGTGTGTGTACCGCTAACGGCCCGCATAACCTAACTGGGGTAACATTTTTTCGACTGTGCAGTGGTGCTACCGTGCTCCTAGATGATATAAAATGCCATTACTAAGCTAATAAATCAATATGTATTATTACAGCTTTTAGTAGGTTTCCATAAAATGTTTGTAGTTTTCTTGATTACTTATTGCATCGCCTACTCATCATAGCTACCAAATGGGAACAACTTTCCCATCTCGTAGCACCTTCAGATTAAGTAGTAGATACCAAGAACCACTATCCGCAAGACTCAACCGAAGCTCTACTACTCGTACACATACGACCCTGCTGGACAACTTCATCGCGCACCTTTTAATCGCATCTTCAAAGCAAAGTTTGGTTTTGAGAGACTCATTAGAGCCTTTCATAACCCGGACAAGAATAATTGACGGAGTCGCTTTCACCGGACACGGCGAGGAGGACTACATATACATATATGATGCGAACTGTACACAAACCACAATGTTGTCAAACTTACCCACTTACCAGAAAGCGGCTGAAATGCGCAGAGCATTAGCGCACACTTGCGCACGTGGGGAGTGATTAAAGGGCCCTAAGAAGGCCCTGTTTTAGTTAATAAGGTGTTTATGGTGTACTCGCACTTCCTTGTTAATTGTTAAGGTAAGTTTCTTAGAGAATTTGTAATTTATTTGCAGTATTGCAAATGCAGTGTACGACATAAAAAAGTAGAAATTAAAAAGGTAAAATGCTGTAGTGTTGTCCCTTTCTAATCAATCGAAGAACAACGGTAGTAAACTTTCTTGTTGGACTGTATGTGCGAGTGGTGTGACCAAATAATCGAAATCACTGGTCTTCCCGTTTTGTCTTCCAATAAGGAAGCCGAAAATCAAACGCAGTGGACATAATTACGAAGGGAAGAATATCTAACCAAGAAGAAGATGTCAAAGTTATGTAGTTAACAGAAGGGAATCGTTTTCCTCACACAATGGTCGACAAGGGCCTAAATCAGCTGATTCTTATAACGTTATTCCAAGATATGTTTACTTAAGGTACGAGATCCATTTAATTTAAATGTCGTTTAATGCATCTCAGCGATTTTAGCGAATTTGTGCCCTAAACATAAGATTACTTTGTAGAACTACAATTCTCCATACAAATCTTTCACACTGTCACTAGTGAGTATACGGTCACTGTAAATTCATGGTAAAGATACAAAGCCTCACTCGTCGATAAGTGCGACTAGTGTGAGCGATCTTCAACCGTCATTCGTATTCAGACGCGATGTGTGCACAGCGCTTCGGTGTACGTGCAATACCTTACTTTAAACTGTTCAGCGACGCTCGAAAATGTCCTTTTCAAAATGGCGATTTGCGAGCGAGTTTTTTATGCAAATAAGCGTCGCGGCAAACTCGCTGCGTGATCGCCTTCATACAAAATTCGCTCGCAAATCGCAAGTGTGATAAAGCCCTAAATGTATCGAGAGTTTGGAGTTGTTTTTGGTGAATGTCTGGCATTGATGCGACAGGGCGCTAATTGATTTAGGAAGCGGAGCGTCTCTGTTTTAATTCGGCCCAAAATTAGGATGATGTTTTAGAAAGTTAGTACCTATGCCCCGATGTTTTACGGTTGTTCTCGCGTTCTGGACCGATTCTCTGATAAGTGTATAGAATTTTTTAATCCATTAAATTATTAGTTTTTTTCAATAGAATAAATTATAATCTCGAATATTTTGTTCTTGGGTCATGGATGTTATATTTATATGTATTTATGTATAATGTATATCGTCGCCTAGTAGATATAGTACATGCTGTGCTTAGTTTGGGAATAGGTTGATTTGTGTATGATTGTCCCATAATATTTGTTTATTTATTTTATGTATTTAATATGGCGGAGATATGAGGGTTGTAAACCTAAAAAAATACAAATTAAGCAATTTTGAAACAAACTCGTGAAGTCTACATAGAATCACTAGCTTTTAGTTTTGCGATAATTTTTATTTAGCAAATTCTTTGTTTTTCAAGCTACAGTCAGCAGCAAAAGCTAAGCATTATAACACGCTCAATGATCTGAAAACCCTCTAGAAATAGAGTCTGTGTGCATATATATTTTTGAGTACCTGTCGTGCGCCGCAACTTTTGCTGCTTACTGGACATAGAACGCCATTAAAATATGATATTTCAAACAGGATATAGTAAAAAGATTTACAAACGCTTTACTCATCTTTTTTTATGTCATATGGGGCAAACGAGCCAACTGATCGCCTTATGGAAAGTGATTGCCGTCGCCCATAGACACCCGTAATAGAAGAGGAGTCACAAGTGCGTTGTCAGCCTTTTTGTGGGAGTACGCTCTTTTCTTAAGAATACATAATGAAATGCAAATTCCACTTAAAGATAAAAGGGGCCATCCAAATGTGTGGTATTTGGACGGCCGAGGCCTGTAGAAACCAGCGAGTATTATTGAGGGCCGGACAGTCCCCAGTGCCTGGTTGACCCAACGCAATGCGACATAGTGGGGTGTCCACATTGGAGGTGTCTGATAGGAAATATAATTAGCAATATTGCAACTGTTAACTACAATAATTATTTACACTTTCACTGACACAGGACCATTTTGAATATTGCATGCCTCAGTACATACAAGACTCATACAAAAATGTTAAAGCCAAAAACGACACAAGGCATTAGGCTTTATATAAAAAAAAATAAGGGAAATGTTCTACTGTAGAGGGAGTGGTAGCGAAGTCAAAAGTCGCCGTTCATAGACGTGGTGCCGTATCACGAGGGTTTTAATTTACGCCTCTCGACGTATTGTTAGTTAGTGTTATAAATAACAGTGTAGATTTTTTTAATCAGCGATATGTGTATCGGGTTACCCAAAAAAATAACAGACAATTGACAAAAACTATGAAACCAAATAATAGGATCTGCAAATTGATTGTTTCAGTTTTCAATTTTTGTTTAAACAATAGCAAAATTAACCGTTGCAAAATATATTAACGAAGTATCATTTAAAATATGAAAATTATAAAACCCACATTGATTCTGAAATCTCATCAGTTAAATGTCAAAATGTCACGTAAAATAAAATGTAATAAAATTTATAGCATAAAAAGGTGCAAAATTCTGGAACAGTTATCGTGCCCAGGATTTGTGGACTCGGTAATATATCTTCTAATGTCTGACACATTTCGATTAAATGTCGCACCTACGCATTACATTTGGCTTTTTGCTCAAAGATTGCATTATGTCACTCATCATTATCCCTGTAGGCGTTGTGTGATTCTTTTTTCAAGCAGTGTGTTTCTCAAAAATTAGAATGGGAATTGGATGAAATCATGAAACATCTTGAAATTTTCTTTATATGTAGGAAAAGTTACAGATAAAAAAAAATAAAAAGTTTAAATAAAATATCATCATTATTGATATTTAAAAGTTCTATTCTTATCGGTGCAGCCAGTTCATTCACTTCTCGATACGACGCGACGTATCTTTTTCTTTATCTGAGGTCCAAATAACTGGTCTGTCTTAGATACTAGATAGATATTATAATCTCCCACAACTTCGAATGCAGTCTTCCATCGTTATTTATGTGGGTACAATAATACCAAGTACTTATTATTCAGTGAATATTTTATTCACCTATTGTTCATCGTTTAGCAAACTAATCTAACTTATTCATAATGGGTTTAAGATTCCAGCTTCTTACCAAGGATGTAATCCAGCTAAAACATTGTCCCAAGGCACAGTGACAAAATTCCCTTAAACTTAAGTCGCCAATTTGTGTCGCGTCCGATATTCTGAACGTCGCCTTGCGTTCGTTTAGGCGGCCTGAATATTTCAATACATTACACTCGGCGCCCAAAGTGGTGGCGTCAATTATTCAAAAATTAAACCACCCTGTTTATACGAGCCCTTTCTGGACTGGAACCTGGGACCAATTTGGTTTCTTTAAGCTTGGGACGGAATTTTAGCAAGGAGTTTTGTAAGTTAGCGAGGTTGATGGGACACGTGAGCTGGGAGCTGTTTGCGCGAGGTGACTGTCAATAGTCATGAATTCATGATCATCCACGCTTAAACCGAGATGCACGGATCGTCGTATTACTACAAACTATTCTAATTTGTTCCCCTTGTACTTGTTTCCCTAATTTGTTCTACAAGTCCTTGCTTTTTACCGAATTTAATGATTCTAGGTCAACGCATCCTATTACTATTATTATGAAATTCTGAAATTGTTTTAAAAATATTTTTTCTATTTAAATGGGTTGTCATTGTCTTAACTGTGCGTACAGCGCAATCTGTTTGCAAAAAAATATTTGTCCTCTCATCACGACATGGATGGATTTTAACCAATAGTGCAAATAGCTGATAGGATACTTTTTACCCGAAAACGGTGGAGAACAAAGTTTTACGCCCTCAAAGTGTCACCTTCCAGTAATAGAAATTCCAATTAGGATAGGTAAGAAATCTTAGAATAGATATCAGGTAAATCCCCTCGAATATTCCTGTAACTTTTCTGAATTTTGTGCGTGGGTGCGAATATTTATTATCCACAATGTTGTTCTAAATCCAGCAGATTTTGTGCTTAATTTGAGGCGGTGTGAGGTTATTTTTGTTCCGTGAGTAACTGTTAAAAGTGACATTTTAGAAGACTAAATTAGAGAGAGTTCAAATAAAGGCCTATTTTAATTTAAGTTACCATTTAATGATTCATTTTTTTTTTTCATGTATTACGGCCCATGTGAAAGTCTATCGAGGAGACCTGTGTCCAGCGGTCGACATCCTATGGCTGAAATGTTGATGATGATGATGATGATGATGATGAAATGTTAATACATTTCGACAGTGTCGGACATCCTATGGCTGGAATGATGATGATGATGAAATGTAAATACATTTAATACAAGATCAAAGCTCAAAGAAAAATAGAAATGCGTAACCTGGCGGAAGAGACCGGGAATCGAACCCGGTACCTATGGATTACCGGTCTAACGTGTTAACCTTTCCACCACTATAACGCCAATCGCCAAATTAACCTTTAGAATTTTTCCTTAATATGCTTTGTGTGTCTTTTGTGAGGATTTAGGAGGCCTTATGCCTTTTAAATTGTTAATGGTTTAATATCAAATTTATTTTTGAAGTGAATAAGAATTTCCCCGAGTTCTAGGTAGTAACATAGCTATTTCATGCTTTAATTGCGTGCAGTCGCAATTAAGTTGAAAAAACTCATTTTCCGCGTGAATTTTGTCAATTTCGAGTAGTTTTTTGAAACAAAAATTATCAATGAAAAATTCAAACTGTAGGTTTCAAATATATACCAATGAATCCCTCTGTTCAAGGTAGCCAATCGCCCTGTTCAAGGTAGTAACATCAATTATATGTTAAGAAACATGTCTGATCATAGAGAAAAATGTCAAAAACAATCAGCATTTTAAAAGGAATTAGGCCTCTTAAGCCTCCACGTTACGCATTTAAATTTTAAACAGGGTATTTTTACGGACCGAAATGGTTTCCATTAATTTTCTCTAAAAAAAATACAAATGTTTTATACTTAAAGAGATAAATACTATCAGCTCTATACCTAAGTGTTGATACTTAATAATATATATATCATCTATGTACTATCGTCATTTTGTCCGTTATATGGCCGTAATATTGCTAAAATAGGAAAATCCCAATATTCTGTCGAATAAGGAACAACTCCAAGCTCAGGGAAACTTGGTAAAACCAGGTGCTCTAACATAATTGGCCGCTTAAAGAGTTAGCAAGTTGGTGGCTACTAGCTTGCGAATTTGTCTTCAGTCTGAGTCCTGGGGGGTATTCGACCAATTTTAGAGATATAATGGAGATCTCTCCTTTTCATCACCATCCGTCACTTTTGACGTGTGGCTACTTGACAAGTGGCGGTATCCCTAGAACATCGCAACTTCGTCAATTCGGACGCGCAAAATTTTCGCTTCCTTATGTGACGGCATAAATAACAGGCGCATACATTGATTGCGTAGTACGTGAAATTAGTCCATTACGTTTCGTTCAAAACAGAAATTTATATACATGAATAACATTTTTGACAATCATTATCGCCTTCGTATTTCCAAAATTGAGATGAGATATGTCACTTTTAAGCTCATCGCATTTAAATGACAGTTCAATGGCGATATAACTGTTATCTAATAGAGATTTGACGTTTGGCGATCAATCAAGAGGGGTTCTTCAAGAGGGGAGTAAATAGGTTCTTAAAGGGTCGGCAACGCGCGCGTGATGCTCCTGGCGTTGCAAGCGTTCATAGGCGGCGGTAACTGCTTAACATCAGGCGGGCCGCATGCTTGTTTGCCACCGTCGTAGTATAAAAAAAAAAAAAAAAAACAAATGTTAATCTCGAATTAGGTCCCTGTACCCGTACCATGAGTTTATAGTGACAGCACTCGCTAACGACTGCGTAAAGGATTTGTATGGAGAATTGTAGTTCTACAAAGTAGCCGCTAGGGGCGCTGTACTATCTCCATACAAATCGTTTACGCTGTCGCTTGCGAGTGCGGTCACGTTAATTCATGGTAAGGGTATCGTAGAGTTCAGACACAAGGTGGAATAAGGTACAGAAGGTATAGGTAAGGAATAAGGTAAGGTGTACTAGTGCCCTTACTTATACAGGGTGGAATTTTTCTATGGGCCCTGGAGGGGAACTACATTAAATCCTTTAGTTAGCTCATTTTACTGAAAGGAAACATTCCTTTATTTTTAAAAAGAAACAAAACTGCATTCAAAGATTTTTCAAAATCTGCTAGCCTCAACCGGGAAAAAACTTGTAATAAGTATTAAATTTCATGGAATCTCGTACAACTGATGAGTGTAGGGCTAAGTTTACTGGATAAATTTTATCCTGAAATCGAGGGTTTATTTTTTTTAATTTTTAGTTGGTTCGATTCCCGGTTGATGCTAGCAATTTTCGGAAAATCTTTGAATGCAGTTTTGTTTCTTTTTAAAAATAAAGAAATGTTTCCTTTCAGTAAAATGAGCTAACTAAAGGATTTAAGGTAGTTCCCCTCCAGGGCCCATAGAAAAATTCCACCCTGTATAATACTTACTAGACGGTGCCCGCAACGTCGTACGTGTATTTTTTTTAAACTGTAGTCAGGTAAAATGTATCCTATAACCATCTTTGGATGTCCAGCTATCCCTGTACCAAAATAGGTTAATATTTGTCCCGACCTCTCGGTGTGATGAGAGGATAAAGGAAATTATGCCCAACAGAGGGCGCGATATCGTCACGTACGACTAAGCTAACAAGTACGCTTGCCTGTACAATATTAGTTAAGTATTAAGTAATATTTACTGAAGTATAATATGTTGACACTAACAAGATAATTATTATAATTCTAAGAACACGTACCAATGTATTTTCTTCGTTTCGTTACTATAACTCATTTATTAATAAAAAAACCGGCCAAGTGCGAGTCTGACTCGCGCACCGAGGGCCGTGCAAATACTTATGGGCGAATATACAAAAGTTGGGTAACTTTTCGGGATATTTTGTTTATGATAGTTTTTTAATCAAAATGCTACAAATTCGGGTATATAAGATAGGTAATGTAATGAATATATTGCTCGAGATTGGGCCAGTCACTTTTTTAAGTAGAACCGGAGAAATTTCTGTTTTTCTGAATTTGACTGCCAGGGGACTGACGAGGCTGACAAAGTACTGACAAAATACACAACTTCATAACATATGCTTGATATTTATTAAAATTTAGAAATAAATCTCTTAGGAACTAATCTATCTATTAGCCACAGACGTCCACTGCTGAACATAGGCCTCCCTCATGACTCGACACAAAGTGCGATCCCGTGCAGACCGCATCTATTGATTCCCCGCTACCCTCAGGAGGTCATCCGTCCATCTAGTCGGGGGCCTTCCCACGCTGCGCTTTCCTATACGTGGTCGCCACTCTACGACTTAGCTGCTCCAACTGCCGTTCATTTACCGGGCTACTTGCCATTTCAACCGTGCAATCCTGTGAGCTGTGTCGGTTACCCTGGTTCTACTGCGGATATCCTTATTTCTGATTCTTTCGCGCTCAGAAACTTCGAGCATAGCCTTTATTGAAGAACTACAGGACCATCTCACTGCTGAGCCATATTCATCAGCTGTTCTTCAGAGTCATTACCAATCGTCTCGCGCACAGTCGATTTCCAACCTCCCGATCAATCCGTATTCCGAAAAGCTTTAGCACCATATACCAAATTCATACACTGCGGCAGGTTGTACAGAAGAGAAAGGAGTATAACCGGCCACTATGTTTGTGAACTATGAAAAGCCTTTGATTCGATCGAGACATGGGCTGTGCTTCAATCTCTCCAGCGGTGCCGTACCGACTATCGATACATCGAAGTGCTGAAGTGTTTGTACTGAAACACCACCATGTCAGTCCGAATCCAAGACCAGAGCCTATCCAACTGCAGCGAGGAGTAAGACAGGGAGACGTTATTTCTCCAAAACTGTTTACTGCTACACTGGAATATGCCTTCAAGCTACTGGATTGGAACGGACTTGGCATCAACATTAACGGCGAGTACCTCACTCACCTTCGATTTTCATACGATAGAAACTATTTTTAGTCTTATTCTTAGTCTTCATTCACTGAAGTAATAATTGAAAAAACTGTTTAACGTGTAATACTGTGAGAAAGATATATCTCCACCATTCAAACAGCTTTTTAATTGGCTTTACTACTTTGAGGAAGTTTAACAGTATACATTTTCTAAGTAAGCATCCCTGTTTTTTTATAAGTCACTGCTATTTTTGGTATTCTCTATAATTTTGTATTTGTTGTAGCTTGTTCGAACTTTTTTTTATCTCTTTATGTAGTTTCTTTTAATTTAATTTAAATAAAACTTCCGCAAAGGCCCTTCTTCACTGTTTCCTTCTTTTCCTTTTAGTAATATCTTCACTCATTTCTCCAATTCTGGTTTATGGAGTTTCTTCCATAGATTTGACAACTTACTTAGACTGCTTTTTGACTCTCCTATATTTTGGTCGATGATTTTTCAGTCTAGTTCTCAGTTTTGAAACCATTGCTTGGTTCAATATTTTTTAATTGCCTATTTCTGGACTTTTTCTGTCTTTCGCTTCATTTGCTCTTTGGTCGTCGTTTATAATAGGTCATTTGTTCACCATCTATTGATTATGCTTCGTGGTCAGTAGTTCTGGCGAACAAAGATATAAGTAGTATGATTCAGAAGTTGTTTTTTTTTGCGTGTACTCAGATGATTTTTTTAATTTTTTTTGTGGCTAATCGTTGCTCCCAAGGTGTTATTTCCTTAACAAATGTCTTTACCCCTGTTGCTTCTTTTTTTAAGAAGCGGCACGATGGTTTAAACTGAAATAAGTAAAAATATACAGCTTCAACACGCTACAAATGTCAGTACCCTGGAAACCCGTCAGTCCTTTGGCGCAATATAACACAAAGGACTGACGCCAACGGACTGATGAAAAAGACATGAATTTGGGGTTATCTTTAGAATCAACATTTAATTTGATATTTTCGAACATCAACTAGCTACATTTTAACAAAACAAAGTTGACTGTGTATAAATTCAAGTATAATACAGATTAACAAGGAAATAACGACCTACCATAGGACTGATTTTTTGACTGGATCGGCACGTGTTCACATGACAACCACAACTCTGGTACAGGCTCAGTAATAGTGGCCGTAAAATGGCTCGACCTGCAGCTAACTTTACTATCAACTTTGAAATTTAACGCGGATTTGAATTTGAGTCGCCGATATTTAGCGCGAAATTCCAATTCGAACAACAGACAGCGGACTGACGAATAAAACTGAACACAAAGTTTCTTATATTTTTTACAACAACAGTGAGAATATTATATTATGAAAGTAGTGTTATACATTATTAAATACATCATTGATTGTATTGAAACAGTAAGTTTTCTTACATTAGAGGTAATATTTAATACACAGCCATTTGATTGCCCACTTTTGAGGTTGTGACATGCCAAAGTACTGACGTTTTAAGGATAAATTGTGGAGTTTCACAAGTTTGTATTTAAAATGAATAGCTGAAATTGGGTGACCAAATAAAAGGCTTTTAGTAGTATTCAAATAAAATTAAAAATATAAACAAAATATAACAAAACATTATTTTATTGCCCTATGACATCGAGTTACCCATTTTTTGTAGAATCACCCTTATCCCATCTTAAATAACTGGCCGGGTTAAGTTAAGTTTGCACGTGCACCTCTAGCACAACTGTAACACGCGACTCTTTCTCGTGCGAGATATACAACCTATCTCTTTCTGTACAGCTCTGTCAGAGAGTGACGGGTGCTGCTATGTCGCGTGACGTGAGTCGCGAACCATAAGTAGTTGTGCTAGACGGGCAGGTATGTACCGAAATACAGGTATCCCCTAGTTCAGGCACCAGGCTCCACTGCATTAGCTGTACACCAAACAACTGCCATACTATATAATTGTAATTACTATTCATAGTGTATACTTTGTGGTGGAGTGAATAAATGATTTAAATGAAATGATTTATGTATGGCGCCGGATACAAATGAGGTTGCAAACTTAACGCAACCGGTCACGATTGTTGTATAGGAGCCCCCTTAACTATTTATTTTATTGAATTTTTAGTATTTGTTGTTATAGCGGCAACAGCATTACATCATCTGTGAAATTTTCAACTGTCTAGCTATCAGGGTTCATGAAATACAGCCTGGTGACAGACGGACAGACAGACAGACAAACCGCGTAAGCGTAGTAATAGGGTAGTTTTTACCCTTTGGGTACGGAACCATAAAAAGTAGTAAAACAAATAGCAACATTCATAAATACTATAAATAATTCAGAATCAACAACACCTCAAGCCACGGCGATAAGCCCTGAAAACCCCACTTTTCATCTCACGACGACGTAGTTTAGGTAAATATTTCAGCGCTCTGATATTTCGTCGTAGGTAAAAGGGCGATTTCACAAATATTTGTGTTTCTTGTTTATTGCATTTATATCTAGTGAAAATTTTTAGTTGAAAAAAACCGGCCAAGTGCGAGTCTGACTCGCGCACCGAAGGTTCCGTACAAACTTTCACTTATCCCATATAAATTGGCCTGGTTGAGTTAAGTTTGCACCTGAAATGTATAGCGCCGCACACAAACGAGGTGTAAACTTAACGCAACCGAGTTCTCCAAATATGATGTTTGAAAAGGACTGTTTATTTTTTATGATTTTATTACAAATGTATAGTTTTCAGATTTTTATAAGTATTTGTAGTATGTGACGATATTACTTGCCAAATTTCATAGTTCTAGGACATCGGGCAGTACGCTATCATTTTGATTCCCTTGAGTGTCGAAATGTACGTTTTTTGCGACATAAACGGCCGTATCTTTTTTTCACATTAACGTAAACGTTTGATTCAAGGCGTTTGGATCACAGCTTCAAGGGACCGTAGACTTGGGTATATGGTGTTAATTTCAACTCGATACTCCACGCGTTCTCGAGATACAGGGTCTTGACAGACAGACAGACGGACGGACAACAAAGTGATCCTATATAAGGGTTCCGTTTTTTCGGATTGAGGTACGGAACCCAAAAAACGGTTTAAACTCACGTAAAAATAGTCAGGAACGGCCCGACATGTTTCGAACTCATATGGAGCTCTTCATCAGGGACAGCCACCTATCCGTGCTGCTACGCGACTTGCGGCTCACCCAGCCACCAGTGAGTGTTCCTGACAATTTTAACGTGAGTTTAAACCGTTTTTATTATGATTAAAGATGTCTCACGATAGTTTTAATAATATTAAAATTTAGATTATTCCGACTGAATCCTGAGAGATATTACTTATCGTAGTAAGAGAAAAAATAAGTGTTAAAAAAATTCCGGTTCCAGGTAGGATTCTTTTTTAAACACATTTGTGTAAAAGTAACATATTTAATGGGAAACAAAAGATAGAATGAACACATTAATTTTTTTGTTTGTATTAGTGGTGTTCTCCGACTGCTAGGCGAAGGCCGCACCCCTCGATTTCCACAACCCCCTGTCCCTGTGCTATTTCCGGCCGATCGTATATGAACTTGTCCAAGTCATCCCGCCATCTCCGTCTCGGCCTGCCACGTCATGAACATATTACACTTTTTTATCTTATTTACTAGAATCAATATTATAGTGCTTATGATTCTGACTCGGGACCACCTAAATTTTCTCCGCAAGCAAAAAACAAAACAAGAAATGAACGACGATTTGTGAAAACGCCCAAAAACACCGTTGAAAGCATTATGCCTCCCCGAGACACACGTACATCGACGAACGTGCCTTCTTTGTAACAAGCTTATTGTTTCTGTTCTGCTACGAAAAAAATACTTAATAACCACGTAGGCTGACAAATAAAATGCATGAGACGTCCTTTGTTTTTTTCTGTCGATAATGTAACCGTGTTAGTAGTTTTATGCCGTGACGTAAAGGGGGGTTACGTGTTCAAGGTTCGGCGTGAGGGCACGTTTTATACGGGATGGGGAAGATATCAGACGATTCAGACGTTTGCAATGTCAGCGAAAAGGCATAGATATTTATTTGCTCCTTTTTGACACATCAAAGTCGGTAAACAGCCGTGTACGCTACCGCGGGCTTAATTTGACTGACATTTACATTTCAGCGATATATTGGAAATATCACGGAGTTATGGCTGTAAACATGCTATTATATAATAGTTAAAAGATATCTTTGTTGGTGATTTGGTGCTAAATTATTTCCCACTATTACGTACTTTCCTCTTTATCCGGTTTGGTAGATTGATAGTCATCAGTTCTTGGCATGTTCAGTAAAAGTGGAAGGCGGCGCAATGAACCAAAGTGCGCGCTGACTCCTCCTATTTTGGCGTGACTCGTGACGCATGTGAATCATCTGATATTTTCTTATATCATCTAAAAAAAATACATATTCTGTAATTGCAAAAGGCACTAGGAAAACACCTTTCATATTTATTATTAAATCACTGTATAATATGTTTTGTTCTACGGTCCCCAAAGACTTGCCAAATCTATAGAGGCGGCGTTTGACGTCAACATCTTTTGTAAGTAAACTACACTATTTTTTTTATTATAATTACTTAGCATTTTCACAAATATTATTGAAAATTGTGGCACTAGTTTCGCATCACATGTTGCCAATAAAGAATTTGTAACACTTATTAAGACTGCAAAATGTGAAAAATAGGCAGTTGCCGTTAAGTAGACAACGTCAACACTAAGTTGTTTAATCCGCTTCTAAACTATATATTTAATTAGCACTTCGAAGAATGTCTTAACAACTTCTCCGTGGAAAAATTATAAGATTTTACCCTAGAAAACTAAGTAAAGTTGGACGAAAATTGTAAAATCGTAAGCAGGCGTTAAGTGTTTTTTTATACTTTAACAATGTAAATGGAAAAAGATGAATGTTTACATTATTATTTGTCCGCATCAAATATTTCAATTATTGTTTGGTATTAAAGGTCCAGATTTATCAAAAAGTGCTTTTAATTCTCCATACATTTTTACTATGGCGGCCGCGCGCCGATCTCAATAGGTACGCATTCCCCGCGCTCTATGGTTATAGGCGCGTTAACGGCTAACGCACGGCGCCGTCTTAACGCGCGTGCCATTTATATATTGCCATAACTCTTTGTAACAAGCGTTAGTTTATTATTATTACAGACAGCATGAGCCATTCCAGGCGATAATATTCATTGGTGCAAATAATATTTCATCAACTATTTCACTCTATTCGCATGTGAAATAATATATACAAATGACTTTAGAGCACTAAGTCCTCAGGTTTCACTCGTCGGTTTATTTTGTATTCAGACCGCGACATATAGCCTATACCTAGAAACAGTAGGAACACTAGAACATTAGAATAGAAAATGCATAGTTTCAAAAATTACGGTTGTGTTGGAACGGCCTGACATGGGAACTAGTATGAACTTCTTCTGCAGGGTTCTCAATGCGGTCTTCGATGTCCCGCGGTGGACAGTCTGGATCAATGTCCTTAAAGAAGAACTTAGAACTGACGAGCCGTTTTGGACAAAATAACCTCAGGTTACTTACTACCTTGTCCTGCCAAAGTATTTTTGTACGTGGCCCGTTACTCAATAAAAAACAAAAAACAGACTAAGTGTAATGTGCTCGCCTTACACATAAACACTAAAGTTTTGCAACTTTTCGATCTACTCGAATTTCGGTGACTTTGATTCATCTACGGATCTCTTAGATACCTACTCATCCCAAAATATAGCTTAATCCAATATCTAATACGGTTTAATTACAATTTAATATTCTTATCAAAACTTTCATCAACATTTCGTCACTGAGTAACGAAGTTACCGCGCCGCTATACGGGTAACAGTCCCTGATGAAGAGCTCCATACGAGTTCGAAATGTGTCAGGCCGTTTCTGTCAATTTAACGTGAGCGTAAACGGCTTTATACAATAATTAAGTTAATACTCGTTCTTCAACCAATTATAGAGAAACAGTCATTAATTTATGTGTCCTCAGACAGACAAAAATATGATTCTATAACGGTTCTGTTTTTACGGATGAGGTACGCGTAATGGTTTATTTTTAGATATTTTATCCACTACTTGATGGGAAATCCAATTAAAAAATATCCAATTCAGGAATAGAATTGAGGTAAAATTTAATATTGCGAGGTTCTCTATTTCCAGGCCCGAAATAGCTTGCTATATGGGCGTTTGTATGAACTTGGCTAACTGCTTAAGAGGCCTTATTCCTTTTAAAATGCTGATTGTTTAGACATTTTTCTCTATGATCAAACATGTTTCTTAACATACTATTGATGTTACTTTCTAGAACAGGGCTATTGGGATTTATTGGTATATATTTGAAACCTACAGTTTGAATTTTTCATTGATAATTTTTGTTTCAAAAACTACCCGAAATTGACAAAATTCACGCGGAAAATTGGTTTTTTTAACTTATTTTCGACTGTACGCAATGAAAGCGTGAAATAACTATGTTACTTCCTAGAACTCGGGGAAAAGTATTATACACTTCAAAAAGTTGGTTGAAATTATCAATACATTTGTCATAATATGAAAAAAATAAATTTTAAAAGGAATAAGGCCTCTTAAGGTCATTTAAGTATATCTCCATTAGAACATTTTTTATCACATCATAACAAGGTGGACCGACGACCTGGTTAGGATCGCGGGCAGATTTTGATGAGGGCGGCTGTTGAGGATGCTCGCTCAACACTGCCTCTTCGGTAGCTCACGAGTGAGCACAGTGGACTGTATGTCGGTTCTCGGAATTCGTGGCTCCGGTTCGGTCGCCGTGGCTAACCCAGTCGTAGGCACGGCGGTTCAGACGCGGCACGTAGTTGCCACGTAGTTGCTACGTCACACGTAGCAAACCGTACGTTCGTAGCTCGTAGTGCGGTTCGGTTCAGTTCTGCGGCTCCGGATCCGATGCGTAGCTGCACGACGTAAACGCCACGTAGATATCACGTAGATAACGTAGACCGAAGTTTGGAGATCAACCAACACGAATGGGACCTCAGACAAACTTGGTTACGGCAGCTGGTCGATGCAGGTTCGATGCAGGTTCGAGTACGAGTTATAAAAACACTAGTTGACTTGTTCGTTATTTAATTTTCTTCGGCAGTATGGTAAACAATCGAAAACAATAATTCCTTATAAGCTTTTCCTTAAGATCTAATTCGACTCAGGATCTGTAAGCGTAATAATGGCTCGCAGGCCAATAGGAGGCGTCGATCCGTACATTCTACGGCCGGCACGCCCCTTTCGTCAAGTTCGTTCTTTTTTAAGAATCGTTGTATGAGAAAGTGAACTAGCTACGTGATTGGTCGTTCATATTCCCATTTTTCAGCTCTAACGGCTTTTCTGGTCTACGGGATGGGTGGTTCGGGAAGTGTCGTGTCTACGTTTACGGTTCGATTTCTACGTGAGATGTCTCATTCTGTAGCTTTCATTGCACCGCATTAAATGGCCTTATGTTTTATAAGATAAGATTTACGGTTCGTTAGTTATTAAGTCGGATCGATCGATGAAGTTAAATTTACGGTGTGCTGGCAAGTCGCGGAAGGCTATAAAAGGTAAGTGCAATGAGTCCAGATGCATCTATAAGTGTATACTAAGTGATTAGGTCATAATGAAGTTAATTTGAATTGTTAAGACGAAATTCCGATGCGATTTCGTACTGAAAATGGGCTCTAATCGGACGGTTCATAATTCACGTTAATTTTACGTTAACGTGAATTGCGGTTGACCTAATTACTTTAGAAACATTATAAAAACGGATTCCTGATGGGATTATCCGTTGCTATCGCTTGGCACTATTGCGGAAGCGATAGCAGGTGATGAGATATTATCATAACATTGCCACGTGGTTCGGTACCACGTGGATATCTTATGTAATATTCATCGCTATCGAATTGTGATTTTCGGATCGGAATCGGTTTGGGATTAGACCAGTTACATATATGTGTCTCTTTTACGGACGTTTATATACATTTGGTACATAATAAATCGACTTATAGCGTCTTTTATGCGCAATAAAATAAATTAAATAAATTAACGTTTTACATATCAAATTCGCTTATGAACTAACAGTTTTCGGCTTGTGTCCGTAACAATTCTCCCCCCGATCGCGAAGTCGATCCCTCGGTGATGGGCAGGACCACAAGCCGGCTCGTAGCTCGCCTGAAGACTCCTCCTCTTGTCCTGACGTCCACGTTCCGTACTGCGCCGTCAGGGCCGGGGTAGGTCGCCTCCACGATGCCGCGCGGCCACACGTTGCGAGGCGCGCTGGGGTCCGTGATGAGCACGTAGTCACCAACGGCGACCGTAGGCTCCCGTGACATTGAGGATTGTCGTGGGGCTAAGGTCGGCAGGTATTCTCGGATCCACCGGTTCCACCAGTGGTCGGCGAGAGCTTGACTTGCTTTCCATATTTTGCGATCTGCCTCGTCGCAGGGGCCGGTTAGTGGGACCCCCGCCGGGCCGCCCAATAAAAAGTGATTGGGCGTTATCGCTTCGCTCTCGTTCGGATCAACGCTCACGTGTGTTAGGGGACGTGAGTTGACCGAATATTCAACTTCAGCTAGAAGTGTAATCAGGATTTCTTCTTTCGGGCTTCGTGTGTTGAGTGTAGCGGCGAGTGCAGTCTTGACGCTTCGTATAAGGCGCTCCCAGGCGCCGCCCATGTTCGGTGCGCTGGGCGCTATGAAACGCCAGCTCATTCGGTGTTGCACGCCGTGTTCTTGTAGCGCCGGTATCCAGTCGTGGTAGGCGGCGCGTAGCTCAGCATCCGTGCCCCTCAGATTTGTGCCGTTGTCACTCCACATGACGGCGGGCCATCCTCTGCGGGCGGCAAGGCGGCGTAGCGACATGACGGCGCTGCTTGTAGACAGGGAGTACACGAGCTCCATGTGTACAGCTCGGGTTGTGAGGCACGTGTATAGCGCTACCCAGCGCTTCTCGTGCCGGCGGCCCACAGTGACTGTGAGCGGGCCGAACAGGTCCACCGCACAGTAAGTGAAGGGCCGTGCGTGCGGTTGCAAGCGATCGGAGGGCAGATCGCCCAAGGGCGGCACGCGTGGGCGCGTGCGGCGGAGCACGCAATGCATGCACGCTCGGGCCACACTGCGAACGGTTGGTCGCAGGTGCAGGATCCACAGTTGCTGCCTTAAATCATTCACAACTGTTTCGTTAGAACAATGATGCGCTCGCTTATGAGCGCGCAAAATAAAAAGTTTCGTAAACGGATTTCGCCCGTCCAATATGACGGGTTGCTTGTTTGTAGCCGTGGGCGCGGCGTCGATACGCCCGCGCATATGTATGAGGCCGTCGTCTTGCAGCTGCGGGTCTAGCTTGTACAGCCGGCTGCTACGGGCGATGGCCTCCCCCCGTGAGAGAGCTCGGAGTTCCTCGGGAAAATCACGCCGCTGGGCCCACTGCATCCACAGGTTTTCAGCTGTAAGATAGTGACGTGTTTCTAACGATACCTGGGTTTTCCTTTTCAGTCGCTCTATGAAAAGGAGTGCTCGGGCCGTCGCGCCGATCAAGCGATCGTAGTTGCTGAAACGCTCGATTTTCGGCAGCGGCGGATCTACGTGATTCGTCACGTAACACCGTTCTGTCGGTACCTGCTCGGTTATTTCGATCGGCGGCTCTGCTTGCGGTGCTCGAGTTTCTTGCGGCCATTCGGGTTCGGGTTGTCGCAGGAAATCAGGACCCACGTACCATCTATCGGTGCTCCTTACCACGCGATAGGGGTCCGGTCGAGTACCGTCGTCGGCCGGATTCATCTTTGTCGGGACCCAGCGCCATTGTTCGGGTTCGGTGAGCTCCGCTATCTCACCTAAGCGGTGGCTCACGAACGCGCTGTATCGGCGCGCGTTCTCGCGTACCCAGTGCAGTACGGTTCGGCTGTCGGTCCAGTAGACGATCTGCACGGGTTTCACGCGGTGCTCGTTCTGCAATGTCTGCGCTAATCGGGCTCCTATTAAAGCGGCTTGAAGTTCGGCTCGTGGTATGGACAAGCGACGAACGGGAGTTACCTTAGATTTCGCTGCGGCTAAGTGTACTCGCGGCTCGTTCTCGCCCGTCTCCCCTTCCGTCCTCCAGTACGCGGTGGCGGCGAACGCTTGCTCTGACGCGTCCACAAACACGTGCAGTTGATGCCGCACGCCTGTACCTAGCTGGATACAGCGTCGCGGTAATCGCAGCTCGGCTACGTGTTTGATATGCTCCAGCCACGTAACGAAAGCGTTGTTCAACTCGCCTGGCAGCGGCGAGTCCCAGCTCGTTCTCAGGGCCCACACGTTCTGTAGCAGGACCTTTCCCGTCACGGTGTACTGCGCTAAGTACCCTAGCGGGTCGAACAGGCTCATCAAAGCGCTGAGGGCTTCGCGCTTCGTGGGACCCCGTTGTAGTTCTCGTACCTCGGGCGGCACGCGAATCAGCGATGTATTGAAGCTTAGCTCGTCGGTTCGAGCGTTCCAATACAATCCCAATACCTTTTGCTCTTTGTTGCCTAAGCTTGTGAGATCGTCGGCGGCTCGTTGCTCGGGCGGGATCTGCTCCATTAGCCTCGTCGAATTCGAGGCCCAGCTTCGCAGGACGAAGCCTCCCATAGCGTGTGAGGCTGCTACTTGCTTAGCGGCGTCGATCGCCTGCTGCTCCGTCTCGTATCCCGCCAAGAAATCATCCATATAATGATTCGTCTGAATATCGTAAACGGCGTCCGGATACAGCTCGGCGTTGTCCTGGGCGTTCCTGTTTCGCACGCTATGTGCTAAGTATGGAGAAGACGTATTCCCGAATATCATCGATTTCATGCGATATACTTGCGGCGGTCGCTCCCGATTCATTCCCCTCCACAGGAATAGCTGCGCCATTTGATCGTCGGGTCTCATCTGGATCCGTAGAAACATCTCCTGTATGTCGGCGCTAACTGCGAACTCACCTTCGCGGAATCTGCACAGGATACCCGGGAGTGACTGCAGTAAATCCGGGCCCTCAAGCAGCTTGTCGTTTAGACTGACGTTCTGCGAGGTCGCCCTGGAGTCGAATACCAACCTGATTTTGTTGCCTTTATTTATGTTTCGTACAGCAAAGTGCGGCAAAAACCAGGTTTTATGACCGTCGTAATCGCCTATGTGTCGCACGGCGTACTCCTTGGTCAGCAAGTTATCTATTTGCGCGGTGTATTCCGCTGCAAACGTCGGATCCCTGTCCATACGTCGTTCGATGCCGCGCAACCTGTTATACGCCATAGTATAACTGGGCGGCAAGCAGGGTTCGTCGTCGCGCCACAGTTGTCCAACCTCGTAGCGCGGGCCGTCGATGCGTTTAACTGTCGCGTTAAATATGTCGATAGCGCGTTGATCCTGCGGGCTCCTTTTGTCGATTAACTTCACGCCTAGCGCTTCGACGTCAAAGTACCTTTTCAACGCCATGTTTATTTCTCGGTCTTCATTCGAGAAAGCGTGCATGACTACCTCTCGATCGCTCTGGTTCCGTAGGTAGCGTGGAGCCATGCCGTAAATCGTCCATCCGATTTTTGAACGGATCGCCACTGGGTCGCACTGCCTTCCCGTTCTCGTTTCTAGCGGGATCGTCAGGTGCCAGTGGTCCGCGCCCAATAGTATCTTAGGCGCGGCATGTTCGTAGCAGGCTTCGTTCAAGTCGGCTAAGTGTTCGAAGTTGAGTACCGCCCTACGCGGCATGTACTGCTCACGTAGTCCCAGTTGCGGTACAGTGCGCAGCGTAAGCGAGTGTGACGGGCCTCCGCTCGTAGCTCGGACGCTTACCTCTACGCGCTGACTCGGTTGCGTCAGGCATATCGAGCCTACGCCTTGTATGACGAGAGGTTTTTCAGGTCCCGTTGCTCCTAGTTGATCCGCCAGTCCCTGATCGATGAGAGATATCGTGCTCCCCTCATCGATCATACAAAATGTTTCGATGCTTCCGTTCGGTCCGCTTACGACGATAGGCATTATTTTAAGCATTACCTTCGTGTTCGCGTCGACGGTATTGGCGGTTAGCTCCGCCGTTGTGTGCGCGTGCTCGTTCTGCACGGGCGTCTTATCTCTACGCGTGGGGCCGGGCGCCGCCTGCGCTGTGCTACGCGTCGGGCGGGCTGGGCGGTCGAGTGCTACGTCGGGTGCTACGTGGGGCGGCGCCTTACTCGTAGGCGGCGTCGAATCGTGTAGCAGTTTGTGGTGTGAGTGTGGGCAGTTAGGTACGCCGCAACCTTTCGCCGTGCAGTTCTCGCGGCGGTGTCTCTTGTCGAGACACTTGTAGCAGATGCGTGCGTCTCGAGCCCACTCCCATCTCGCTCCTATCGTCATACCTAATAGCTTGCGGCAATCCGTGGTTCGGTGTGTGTTGCCGCAACACAGACAGGCGTCCACTCGTTCTGTGGCGTATGTCTGGGCTCTTACGGGTGCGGGGCGTCGTATCGCAGCTCCGCTGTTCACGGGGTTCGGGCGTCGGGACGGCAGCGGCTGGTGACTCACGTTCGTAGCGGCTGGGCGTCGCGACGCTGGGGCTCGTGCGTGCGAGAATTGTAATTCGGCGTCGGATTCGTCGAGTAAGAATTCCGCTAGCATTACGATCTCGCACTCACCTGTTCGCATGTGTTCACGTGCGTGTGTGCACCATCTCGATCTCAGGTGCGGGCTCAGGCGGTCGGTAATCTCCCGGATCAGTAGTGGGTTACCTGCGTAGTGTGACTTATCTAAGTCCATGAGCGTCGCGACGATATTCATCACCCTTATGGAGAAAGTGTTGAGGTCAGTCGCGCTCGGTCCTAGGGCGGGCAATCGTTTCAAGTCCTCCAGCGCCCTGTCGACGAGGATGTCGGTCCTACCGAAATTCTTCCTTAATATGCGGACGATTAAGTCCGGACTCGATCCCGACGCCAGCATGTGTTGGACGCATTCTCGCGCCTCACCTTTCAGCGCCGCGCGGAGTCGAGCCATGTTCTCGAAATTTGAGAACTTATACCGCTGTGTGCTCTCGGTGTACGAGTGGTAAAATGTTAACCACTCGTTCGGCAGTCCGGTATAGATCGGGAGTTCGTATACCTGTTTCGGCGGCGGACGAGTTATACTCTCGATGCGATCGGCGAGTCGGTCGATGTCTTCGTTGCGGCTCGCGGTTCGGCTTCGGCTCGGACGGAGTTCGCCTCGTTCAGGCGTGACCGTGCGCTGCCTCATCGGCGTCGGTTTAGCAGGCACGATATTTGCTCCGTCACTCACCTCGGTTCGTTGAAACCACGCATCGATACGCTGCGTGGTTTCTTGGTCGGTCGGCGTTAGTCGACCCGCCTGTGAGCCGCCAGCCTGGGACCCCTCCGCCTCGATCTGTTGCAGCTCGGTCTCGAGTCGCTTCTTCACGAGGTCCTCTTCGATGCGGAGTTGTTGTCGGCGTAGCTTTGCGATGCTCTCGGCTGCGGCGAGTTCGGCTTGCTTCCTGCGGGCCTCGGTGGTGCTGCTCGTGGCGGACGTGACCGTAGGCGCGCGGGTGTTGCCGATGTTGAAGCGTACTTGGTCGAAAGCACGTTCGCGATCGGCTCGTTCTCGGGAACGATCGGCGGTGCGAGTCGCGGTGTGAGTCGCGGTTTGAGTCGCGGGCGCGCGGGCCGCGGATGATTCGATCGGCGCGTGCGCGGCGAGGGGCGCGTTAAACGCGCGGTACGCGGACGTCGCGGGGGCCTCGGGGCCTCTGCGGTCGCGATCGTAGCCGGCGGCGCGCGTGGGCGCTCGGGCTTCGGGGTGCGCCGGCAGGTGAGTCGTCGGCGTCGAAAAGCCGGCTGCGGGGTCGTCGCGTTGCTCCCGTAGACTGGCTCGACGCAGGTGCTCGTCCAGCTTCTGCCGCCATTGGGTCGTGTCCGTGGGCGGCGATTCTGGATTCGATCTGCGGCTCGGTTCGTCCAGGGCTGCACGTTGTGGCTCCCTGGTGTCCGACAGTCGTCGACGCGCTCCGTGCATCTCCGCAGACGTGGATTCCCCTCGGTTCGGTTCGCTGGGGGCTCGGCCGTCTCGTGATGCCTGGCGTCTCGTGTGGACCATCGTTGTCGGTTGGTTCGGCGGTTCTTCCAATCCGGCTCTCGAATGACCAAAATGGTCCGGTTCTGTGGTTCAGATATCCGTCGCTCGAATGACCAAAATGGTCCGGTTCTGTGGTTCAGATATCCGTCGCTCGAATGACCAAAATGTTGAGGATGCTCGCTCAACACTGCCTCTTCGGTAGCTCACGAGTGAGCACAGTGGACTGTATGTCGGTTCTCGGAATTCGTGGCTCCGGTTCGGTCGCCGTGGCTAACCCAGTCGTAGGCACGGCGGTTCAGACGCGGCACGTAGTTGCCACGTAGTTGCTACGTCACACGTAGCAAACCGTACGTTCGTAGCTCGTAGTGCGGTTCGGTTCAGTTCTGCGGCTCCGGATCCGATGCGTAGCTGCACGACGTAAACGCCACGTAGATATCACGTAGATAACGTAGACCGAAGTTTGGAGATCAACCAACACGAATGGGACCTCAGACAAACTTGGTTACGGCAGCTGGTCGATGCAGGTTCGATGCAGGTTCGAGTACGAGTTATAAAAACACTAGTTGACTTGTTCGTTATTTAATTTTCTTCGGCAGTATGGTAAACAATCGAAAACAATAATTCCTTATAAGCTTTTCCTTAAGATCTAATTCGACTCAGGATCTGTAAGCGTAATAATGGCTCGCAGGCCAATAGGAGGCGTCGATCCGTACATTCTACGGCCGGCACGCCCCTTTCGTCAAGTTCGTTCTTTTTTTAAGAATCGTTGTATGAGAAAGTGAACTAGCTACGTGATTGGTCGTTCATATTCCCATTTTTCAGCTCTAACGGCTTTTCTGGTCTACGGGATGGGTGGTTCGGGAAGTGTCGTGTCTACGTTTACGGTTCGATTTCTACGTGAGATGTCTCATTCTGTAGCTTTCATTGCACCGCATTAAATGGCCTTATGTTTTATAAGATAAGATTTACGGTTCGTTAGTTATTAAGTCGGATCGATCGATGAAGTTAAATTTACGGTGTGCTGGCAAGTCGCGGAAGGCTATAAAAGGTAAGTGCAATGAGTCCAGATGCATCTATAAGTGTATACTAAGTGATTAGGTCATAATGAAGTTAATTTGAATTGTTAAGACGAAATTCCGATGCGATTTCGTACTGAAAATGGGCTCTAATCGGACGGTTCATAATTCACGTTAATTTTACGTTAACGTGAATTGCGGTTGACCTAATTACTTTAGAAACATTATAAAAACGGATTCCTGATGGGATTATCCGTTGCTATCGCTTGGCACTATTGCGGAAGCGATAGCAGGTGATGAGATATTATCATAACATTGCCACGTGGTTCGGTACCACGTGGATATCTTATGTAATATTCATCGCTATCGAATTGTGATTTTCGGATCGGAATCGGTTTGGGATTAGACCAGTTACATATATGTGTCTCTTTTACGGACGTTTATATACATTTGGTACATAATAAATCGACTTATAGCGTCTTTTATGCGCAATAAAATAAATTAAATAAATTAACGTTTTACATATCAAATTCGCTTATGAACTAACAGTTTTCGGCTTGTGTCCGTAACAGCGGCGTAAGATCGATCGTCGTGGAGAACTTTGGGAGGCCTTTGTCCAGCAGTGGACGTCTATCGGCTGATATGATGATGATGGCCATGACAAACAAAATGATCAATTTACGGCTGATTTTTGTTTTTTAAACATGCTTAAATAATAAGTCTCGAATGACTCAATACGTACATAATATGAAAGCGTATGCATTTTTTTATATAAAAGCAATATTTAATGTTTTTTTTACCTGTCCTTTGCTCTAGCTATTCATAACGGTTAGTTCAATCAGAATCATTATATTTGAAAGGATGGTGCTGAAATCTTAGACAATACATATCTAAATTAGGTTTTCTCAAACAAGAAGTCTGTTTTCTAAATAAGTTGTGATCAATGTATAAAGAACGACACAGGGTTATCACTTTTCACGTACCGCTTTAGAATAATAACTTTCATTCACACAAATGAGACTGTCAGGTTGTATTAAAGTTCACTTCGTAAATAGTTCAGACATTCACAGCAAAATTATTTTGAAACTAGAAGATAACCGCATCTTCGTGCACCTATTTTTTTTCACCGTAGTCGGGAAAAGGTATTCTATAATCTTCAGCGGGCTTATGATGGTTGCTTTTATCACGAGATAATTGTGGCAAAGCATCCGTCATGTTTTGTTAGTGAGCGGAGTGTGAGTGACAGATGCTTTATCATCACGTGATAAACGCAGCCATCATAGGCCCGTAGATGTTCGACTATTCCTGAACCTCTTCTTCGCGTCGTGTTCCTCATTACTGAGGATCGTGGTTCTCCGAATGCAGAAGTATTTTTTCCTTGATAAGTTTCCGCCACCTGTGTCTGCCCCTTGCATCATGGAATGCATCGTGTAATTTGGTGTTAAGCGATGAGTGGACCTGGTCTAACCATCATGTTGGGCTACGGCCTCTCAATCTTATTCCTAAAGCAAATTTGTTAAAATCCGTTAAGCTATTTCGGGGTGATGACAGGACAAAGAAAATTACCATTACCATACACCAACAGATGGCACTGTACGTCTGGCGCCACGCTCCTACATCGCTCTGTTAAGATTTTTCTTAAATTAATGACCCACAACACTATGAAATAGATTTTCGATACAATTTTAAAGTTTCATAATAGTACTAGCTTCGCCGATCATCCCACGGGAACACTACATTTTTTCGGGATTAAAAGTAGCCTATGTGTTAATCCAGAGCGTTAGCTACCTTCATACTAAAATTTATTAAAATTGGTTCAGCCGTTTGAGCGTGAAGAAGTAACAAACACAAAATCACACATGGAAATTTTCGCCTTTACAATATTAGTGTGATAGACTTGAAAGTGCGTGCAACTTTTTTTCGAGTAAATACAACATGTCAAATAGACGCTTTACAGACAAGTGTGCAAAGTATGTTTCCTAAACTGCTGCATTTCCAACTGTTTAATGTTGCCAACTAAGTTTTTCTCTAAACTCGTAAAACGTTCAGAACTTTTATAAAACAAACTCAACTACTAGGTTTTTTAGATTGAGTTAGTTTTATTTTATGACACAATTATTTGTCGCTAAAATACTATAATGCATAGGTACAAAAAACTGTTTGTTTGTCTCTCCGTCTGTCACAGGGTTGTATCTTTCGAACCGTAATAATTGAAAGATAAAAGTTTAAAGTCCGTGATTTTACGTTTTTTTCAAACGGTTGAATGGAAGAATATTTTTGTATGTATTACTATAACTACAAATATGAAATATACCTATGTGTACTAGTGTGCCCTTCGTACACGTGTCCAACTCGCAGTTGACCAGGTTTTTTTTGTTTCATAACGTAATTTTTTCTACGTTACAGTCGCAACGACGCAGCTTGTAATTCTGTTTCGACATTGGAGCAAACTTAGAGCGTGCTCTAATTTGTGCAAGCATACGAGATCCTTGTATCCCTTTATGGACGTTTTGATAAGAAGCGTTCAAATTCTGCATCAAACTTTGAAACATGATGGTGTTCGAGACGAAACCGATCTTTCCAGAAGGTACCAGCGTTGCGCTAAAAAAAAAATGGGCAAGTGCGAGTCCGACTCGCGCATTAGGGGTTCCGTTCCGTAATCTATAACAAGTTTGTTGTATGGGAGCCCCCTCAAATATTTATTTTATTTTATTTTTAGAATTTGTTGTTATAGCGGCAATAGAAATACATCATCTGTGAAAATTGCAACTGTCTAGCTATCACCGTTCTTGAGATACAACCTGGTGACAGCCGGACGGACAGCGAAGTCTCAGTAATAGGGTCCCGTTTTTACCCTTTGGGTACGGAACCCTAAAAAGGTGAATTCGTCGAATCAGTCGGCCAAAAGCAACTTTGAGGATGGTCGATTTTGGCAGAGAAATCAAGCTGGTAGTAGTGGTAGTTGTGGTAGTACCCTTTCCGTGCTACCAATTTGATAGTTCGTATATTTTCGGATGCCCCTGTATCCGAAAAATACACACATCAGTGGGTCATATTTCCTAAAGTTTCTAAGTGCTACTAGAAGTCACATTATAAATCACTTATCTTCGCGCTGTTTGCTCCAAGTTCTACAAAATGGCGGCATTTAACTGAACACCGAAATTGAATTTACATCGAGTTTGGAACGTGCAATGAGATACTTTCTTAATAAACTAAGTTATGATCGTATTTAAGATCTGAGATTCGGAATATGTAGAACGTTTCTTCGCAAAAAAATTCTAACATTTTTCTTGTAATTTTCTTTCCTAATTTAAAATCCACCATCGGACATCCAGACTGTGGCACGCGACTCTTTGTTGCGCGACAAATACTACCTGTCACTTTCCTTTCAATACCGTGAGAGCAAGACAGGTGACGCTGCGTCGCGCGACAAGCGAAGTCGCGACAAGATATGCTAATAGCCCTGTGTGTAAACAAATACTTCATTCCCATTTGGTTCCATTCGCAGGGACGGAATTTCTTCATAATTTTGAATGAGGATTGATAAAGTTTTTTTTTTTTTTTTATGTCATAGGGGGCAAACGAGCAAACGTATCGCCTGATGGAAAGCGATTACCGTCGCCCATAAACACCTGCAACACCAGAGGAGTCACAAGTGCTTGCCTACCCGGAGGACGAAGATAGAATGCCTCTATGCTAGTAATTTCACCGGCTATCTTACCCCCACACCGCAACACAACAATGCGAACATTGCTGTTTGGCGGTGGGTTAGCAGGCAAGACGGTAGTAACAATCCGGACGGAACCTGCACGAGGCCCTACTACTCCAAAAAAAAAAAGTTTAGGATATTATCGCCTTTTGCAATAGTGAAGAATCTATCGCTTTCCGAAACGTATAAATAAATATGAGTGCGAGAGTAACAAACAGTTTTGGCTTTATTATTTACCTATTGTGTGATAAGCGTTGTCGAAAAGTCATTAGTACCCATAGTACATCGATTATCAACTACCATAATGTCATATCACGCAATACGTAAAAATATATAAAAAAATATTTTGATTAAGGCTGCATTTCCACCAGTGCGAGAATGCGTAGAGAGAGCGAGAGGGATGTGTTTTGGTTAGCCAGTAGAACCAGTTGCGCTGAGCGAGGATTAAGTATAATATGAAGTTATTCTATTAGTTAAAAAAACACATCCCTTGCTACCCATCCTCGCACATCTCTGGTGGAAACGCAGCCTAAGAGACGATCTATTCAAAGTATTTACCATATTTTTTAAGCACGACTTGAACTGTTTCAGGTCTGGTTAGCCCACTACTAGTGAGTTGGACTTTGTGTGGGAGTAAAAATCCACTAATGTCTTTGCGTCACAGGAGATTTTAAAGCTTTTATTTAACTTGCATTGTATGTTTAAAGTATGTTTGTTCGGGTGAAATATTGCAACTCAATTTTGAAGCAGATATCGTCAACCGATTGAGCTGAAATTTTGCATACTTACCTACTTAACTTTGATGACAATACAATCATATGGTACCATGGGGCTGATCTGATGATGGAGCCGGAAGGTGGCCATAGGAACTCTATAATAGAAAAAAGCAATCCTACCGAGCTTTTTAGAATTGTCTCAGTGAGCATTGGATGGATATCCAAAGAAAAGTACAGTCGGCTATAAAAGCTTGCCACTAAAATGACATTTTTGACAGAAACTTTTTACAGTTCCTAATAGCTTCAATACTGAGAAAATATTAGGAAACACACCAACTAGAGAAAGTCTATATTCTGTTAAATAAAAAAGGGACAGCTAAAGTTGCGTTATTGAAAACCTGTCACTTGCACCTTTGATCGGATGCTCACGATTAATCATCGCCTAAATGACGTGATATCGTACAATAAAACCGAAGGGACCGTTTTAACCACATTTTAATGGACAGGTTCAAGTTGATGTTGTCTTTATTGAAAAAAGACATCGTATAAAACCATATGCCTATAAGGCATTTAAGAAATGAAGCAAGTGGTTGAAAACTTCAATGGCTCTTGCATAGGATTCTGTATAGGTACTATAGATGTGGGATTGATGCTTGTAGAGTATAAGAGGCCTTATTTCTTTTTTTTTTTTTTTTTATAATGTGACAAATATATTGATAATTTCAACCATTTTTTTAAAGTCAATAATACTTTTCCCTGAGTTCTAGAAAGTAACATAGCTTTGCACAGATTTCATGTTTTCATTGCGTGCAGTCGAAAATAAAGTGAAAGAACCAGATTACTCCGTGAATTTTGTTAATTTCGAGTAGTTTTTGAAACAAAAATTATCAATAAAAAATTCGAACTGTTAGGTTTCAAATATATACTAATGAGTCGCAATAGCCCTGTTCTAAGTAGTAACATTAATAATATGTTAAGAAACATGTTTGATCATAGAGAAAAATCTCTAAAAAAATCAGCATTTTTGAATGAATAAGGAGCCATATAGACGTATGACGGAGTGTGTCAGACGATCGAATGATTTAGCTGAGGACGGACGAAGTTTTGTAAAAAAGATGTAGGTATAAAACTACTAATATATTGTAATTAAACGACGTGAAGAACAACTAGCGGATTTTCCCCTGCCCCGTCTCCACAGAGATACCAGACGCCAACTTAACGCAACCGTAGGTATATTACATTTGCTTATTTCTTTCTGTCGAGTAGATTTAGTAAATCGATAATATTAATAGGTACATATTAAGCTACGAGAGTTAGAAACATTCCACATTATTTTCTCGACACTTAAGAAGTTCAGCTGAGTTAACACCTCATTTATTCCTAACATGGGGAAAGGCAAACTTTGCCCCACTTCTGTCCGGTAACTATAAAGCAACATTCACTTTGCACTCTAGTGTGGAAAATCCTGGTTTCCTAGTTTGAAGTTTATGTGACACTTATGCTAAAAAGGTACCACGTGTGAGTTTAGCATAAAACGCAAATTCTAAGAGAATTTGAGATTGCATCTTGCGTTTCGCAGGGAAATGTTTGCGTATTTACGTGAGTTGTGTTAGATTATGAGATATGGAGGTAGATAATGTAAGTTGACAACGCAGCTAGCTCTGTGGTAGTGCAAGGGGTCCTTGGTTTGAATCCCGTTACTACAGTTAACCGACTTTAGTAATATTATTATCTAATATCAATTTATTCATAAGCCTATTAATTTCGCCCGCACTTCCAAATTGCCTGGCTTCAGTTGCAACGCTGCGGTCTGGAATCCAGGCAGATTGGATTCAAGAGCGTTCATTCGTGATGCTCAAAATTGCGTATTTTGCTTCTAGTTGCGAAATAAATACTTACTCTTCGTGTGATGTGTATTCATATATGAACATCTGTAACATGAAAATACTATCTTACTACCTTAGCTTAGTGAATCTTACTATCTTAGCTTAGTGAATCAAAGAGGATCTTGACTTCTGACACAAGCGATGACCATTTTACTCTGTTATTTGTGTGATCCGAAGGCATACAAATCTTTCAGTTACTTATATCTTTATTAATCATCATCATCATCATCATATCAGCCGATAGACGTCTACTGCTGGACAAAGGCCTCCCGAAAGCTCTCCACAACGATCGGTCTTGCACCGCTCTCATCCAATTTCTGACCGCAACCCTGTCCAGGTCGTCGGTGCATCTTCCCACGCTGCGTCTTCCAGTCCGCGGTAGCCACTCAAGAACCTTTCTTCCCCAACGGCCATCGGTTCTACGAGCAATCTGCCCCGCTCACTGTCTATTAAGTTTGGTGACTGTCTGAGCTATATCTAGTTGGTTGGTTCTCTTGCGTATACGTACTTACATGTCATCATTTCGGATTCGATACCACAAGGAAATATAGCATAGCACGCTCCCTTTGAACATTTCTATAAATAAGTTTCTGGAGTTAAAAATTACTACGGTTAACACTTATCATACCTATACCATTTAATCATATGTAATAACTATTTGTAATCCACCCAATGTTCTGCAAACTATAAAATATTTCATTTTATTTTATTTGATGTGATTGTATTTTATTTATTTCATTTCATTTCATTTCATTTCATTTCATTTCATTTCATTTCATTTCATTTCATTTCATTTCATTTCATTTCATTTCATTTCATTTCATTTCATTTCATTTCATTTCATTTCATTTCATTTCATTTCATTTCATTTCATTTCATTTCATTTCATCTCATTTCATCTCGTTTTATTTGTACTTTGCAATTGGCTGCCTTCAGTAGCAGGTCAGTGGGATCCATGCGGATTAGATTTACGAACCTTCTTTGGCTATTCTAAACATTTAATGGTTGATGCTAGTTACAAATTAAATAATCTTACGATGCTAGTTGTCTTGAGACGTTTGTATTACGAAAATAAATCACTTGAATTCTAAATGTTGTAACGGTTGACACTTGACAGTTATCAATATCTTAATCATATTAGTGGAAAGGCGCAGACTGCTTGAAATAGATTTTCTAAGCCCGGTGGCTTGGCTCGTCGTCTGTAAACATTGATCTAAATGCTTCCAAATATCTTGAATTGCTCTATTTAACACTCTTCTTACACTATCTAACTCGTTTTACTAATTTCGCTTGCATTTTGCATTTGGCTGGCTTTTGTACTGCGGTCTGTGGGATCTAGGCGGGTTAAGTCCAAAAGCATTTGTTCGTGATGCTCCGTGTTGTTTTGTTGGATCTAGTTTCGAATTAATACAGATTTACTACTATGATTTGCTCTATGATGTGTGGCGTATACTGTGCAGTGTGCATGGATGACAAATTTAGTTTAAAATTAGATTAGGATTCGTCGTAGTTATATCATCTTCACAACAACTGCGATGTTGTTAATAGAAACATAGGTACCAGGGTGATTTGAATGTACTTCTACTGTTTGTTTTATTTTGTCTTCTGCTGAAGTATTTGTTTTTATGTCCTATTTTCTTATTTCCATTAATCAACTGAGCCTCGCAAATTAGCACTTCCAGATCTGACTCGCCTTCTTCCCACCGCAGCTTCGAACAGAAGCCGGCAAATCGCAAGATTCGTTTAAGTGAATAATATTTGTTCAAATAAATAGTATGGACTAATAATGGGTTTAATACTTCTCTTCTTCTCTGGTCCATTTACTGGCCTTCTCTCTCATCGTGTTTCCAGTCCATCTTCATTTAACTGTTTTATTTTGAGTGTCATGTCCTTCACTTTAGTGGCATTTCTCATCTTTGTGAGTTCCATTCCATGTTAATTTTTTTTAGCTTTTGTTTCAGTAATTTAGTCATCGTCCAAGTTTCCGTAGGTCAGACACGGAAGTATGCATTATGTTAAACATTTTACTCTTCTCTCAAGCGGTTTATTATCATTTTTCCCAGAGAAGTCACTAAATGGTACCCAAGAGCGGACAACGGAAGCAGCGAAGACCATTGAAAAAATGGGACGACGACTTTCCAAATAAATTAGAATAAATATCCAAAGATAGGTCCCATTGGAAGGAGTTAGAGGAAGCCTATTTCGATGGACAGCCTGACGTGTAGTAGCAGGAAAGCCAGTAGAAAATTAATCAAGAAAATTATTTAAGACTTGTTGCGTTAGTTTGCAACCAAGTAAAATTACAGAATTCAGTTCAAGTAGCCCGCTGAGCGTCTCAAATAAGCGCTTCGGGTTCTGATGCACCTCTTCGAACAAAAAAAAGGCAAATTGGAAGGGTCTTTGGAGTGAAAAATGATTTGTGTTCAAATAAATATTATGCACTAATTCGTAAAATAGGAAATTTGTTACCAAGTAAAATGTCAGAATTCAATTCAAATATCTCGCTGAGCCTCTCAAATGAGCGTTTCCGGGTCTTACTCGCCGGGATCTCACCACGCAGCTTCGAACAAAAGCCGGCAAATTGCACGAGTCGTTTGAGTGAATAATTTGTGTTCTAATTAATGTTCTGAGCTAGTTCGTTTAAGAAGGATTCAATTGAGATCAGTCTGAAAGGGTTTCTTAGTTGGTTGTTGATACATAACGTGATGTACAATGAGCTGCAGAAATGCATGGCCCATTTATGAATGGATTCATTTATAAATGGGCCATGTATTTGTGCAGCCCATACTACTTTTGACGGCGTTTACGGTACGTCCACGTTTTTTGAGCAGGGGTTTGGTCGAAAATACTCAGCATAATTACGATGGTTATTATTTATTTAATTCTCTTACTAGAGGAGGTCTGCAACTTTTACCGCGTTTGAGGTCATAACCCTCTTTTATTTTCGTTACTCTATTCAGGTCAAAACTAGACTTAAAAATTGACTTAAAATTTTGAATTATAAAAATTTCTGTATATTTTTTATATCCATCCAGTTAATTTGACGTTGGATGACACAGAGAGAAATAATTGCTTAAAACATATTTTTCAATTCATGCCTGACATTCATGCAAATTAAGAAATAAGGAATGACAACAAAATAATATTACAGTATACCTATCATCATCATCATCATCATCATCATCTCAGCCACAGGACGTCCACTGCTGAACATAGGCCTCCCCTTTGGACTTCCATATATACCGGTTACGGGTATACGGGTATACCTATCACAAACCATAAATTCATGCCAATATCTGGGCCACGCTTAATAGAATTAAGACAGGAGTTAGCTGTTGCAACTACAACCTCCATAAGTGGGGCTACAATTAGTGTTCTCCAAGCTGCGACTGTGGTGCTCCTGAACAAACAACCGCTCATAGGAATGCCCTGCGAGATACTTTACTAGGGAGCTAGACGACCTGCACGCGCTGACTGAGGATGCCAGGGAACGGCTATCAAACCTAGACATTCAACTGTGGAGAGCACACTTTCTTTATTTGTTATATGTTTATATTTACTTGTACATCCTTATAAAATGATCATAAGACCTGTATATAAAATGATCATAAGACGTGTATGGTCAGAGTCTTGGGCATCAAAAGTGACGGATGAAAGAAGAACACACGCAGCCGAGATGAGAATGTTGAGATGGATGTGTGGAGTGACGGGAAAAGATGGGATTAGTTATATAGGAATAGTTTGAAAGTAGCACCCGTGACGGACAAAATGAGGAGCAGTAGGTTAGCGTGGTATGGGCATATAATGAGGAGGGATGAACGTCATATTGGTAAAATAATGTTAGGGATGAATGTCAAAGGACGAAGAGCGATAGGAAGGCCAAAAAAGCGATGGATGGATAGTGTGATAGAGGACATGAGAAAGAAAGGAGTAAGCGCTGAAATGACGAATAATAGAGATGAATGGAAGAAGAAAACAATGTTGTGCCGACCGACCCTACATAAGTGGGATAAGGGCAGGGAGGATGATGATGATCCTTTGACTGAAATAAAGCCATACGATAATTTTAATAATTCATGCCGATCTGAAAAAAAACCATTTCAAATGTTTATTTCTTTAGAAATTCATAATAGTAACAGATCAATAATATAACAGACAAGATCTTTATCTTTGTAAGCAAATTGCATAGGCGAATTAGACTCGGAAGCGCTCATTTACGAAACTCAGTGGACGGGTTACTGGAATTAAACGGAATACTGTTGGTAACGCTTGCTGAGCACTTCTAAGTTTCTAAGTAGCCTGTTGAATGTCTGAGTAGTAGGAATCAACTTTAATCCCGGATCCCGGGATACCCCATACTAAAAAGTCCCGCTATTGGAGGCCCTAGTAGAGTCAAAGGGAAAATGCATTCTTAATAAAATAAAAATATTAAAAAAATATTAATGTTTGGACAGGTATTTTTTTATGTCAAGGTTAAAAGGCCGAATAGGCAGCAATGGTAACGCCTGATAAAAACTTACTATAATTAAGTAAGGTTATTATTTTACCTACAGGGTGAACCGTATAAGGCCTTATAAAATGGGACGATTTAAAACTTAAAAATAAGATACTTTTGATTATTTTGGGAGCATGAGACTTAGTACAGGGGTTTACATTAGGGACGATTGTGTGCAAAACACTAATTGTGTATTAACAATTTGAAGCCCCCTGTATAATCATCCTCAAACAAAATACGTCCACTGCTTGCTATTTAAACCTTTGGATTCAATTCGCGTAAAGGACAAAATTCTATTTTCGACAAGAGACAAAAAACGTTTTTTTTTTAGAAAATTGTTTCTTTTTTTTCATTGATTTTTGACCTAATAATAAAAAAAAAAATTCGCGGCGTAAAGTTAACAGCCCAAGTACAATAGTAGTTTATGCAACTGATACATAATGAGAGGCCTTAAAACACAGTGGGGTTTTATGAAACGAGCGTCAGCGAGTTTCATAATAGGATCACACGAGTGTTTTAAGGCCTAATTATGTACAGTTGTATACACTACTTTATCTATACACATATCATAAGTACTCTAAGATGGGTTCAGAAGCCATAAGGAAATGACCGGCACCACTAGTGCTACCTGTAAAATATCTAAAGACTATACATTATACTTAAAATGCACAAACACAAACAAATATATACACAGATTATTTATTGTAATAGTTGTAATTGACATTTACATTGGAACAATATTTTCACCTAAAATGTAATTTACAAACAATTCTACTTTCGTGACAGCAAAGAACCAACAAACAAATGACAACAATAATGGCGGCAATTCGAACCTCCGTCAAGACGAATGTTTTTTTTTTTCTAAATCATATGTATCCATATTCTCATGTCACTCGAGATCAAATGTCGTACGGTTTTTATAAAAAAAACATACTAAATTGACGTTTCGTATCGATAAAAATATTAATATCTATGGATACTAGAATAGAGACCAACTTGTGTTTTGACAGCTGTTCCTAATTTAAACTCGTAACCTTACAAAAATCGGTACTGTAATAACATTACAGTACAGATTTTACCTACTACCACAGATAAGACAAAAAAGTTCTCATAGTAAAATTGGTTGTAATAATGGCTGGCATTTCCTACGGTTTCTGAACGCATTTTAGAGCACTAATGATATGTGCGTAGATAAATATTATTATTATCCATTTTCAGTCTATTTTACAACAGTAATGTTATTTACGAGTAAGTCATTCTACAAGCAATGTGTTCTGCCTATTACCATTTAAGTTTGTTAACAGCGATGTTAGTTAGCTACGTTAATTCACAGATTTCGTAACTCCTGACTTAATATCGCAAAAAAACTCCAAATTTTGCTTCGTGATTATATAAATTTGTTTCTAAGAAGCGCTACAAATGGCAAGAGATAAAATACGGCAACGAATTGAGCAACACAGTTTTTCCTCTTCATCAGTTCTGCCTTTCTTAGGTATTTGTTTGGAAATATTTCGTAATTATTCTCAAATTTATCACAATCCTGAATTTTGTAATGGCGACATTTTTATTTCATATCATTAACTTTTCAGATGCTTGCTTGTTCTTGGTTTTTAATGGTTTTTTTTTAAGTTACCTAGTGCTCCAACGTAAATAAATATCAATATTAGGGGACAATACTTACACAAACTCGCTAGAACTAGATTCCCCAAACTTCCTAAATGCTTCATGTTTTCATGGAATATACTTATTTATCGGTTCTGTTTAATATGAATATACCAAACTGTTTTATGTTACTAAATATTGACATAAAAAGGTAAATTACGATCAGAAAATGTAATGTGATCCACTACAATGTAAGCAAGACTCGAACCTGCAACCCTACATTTCATACGCAGTACTCACTCAACTGAGCTATTACTTATATCGTAAGAGTACTGCCATCAACCCCTCACGCAAAATAGGAGCATAGTAAGATGTCGATATGCCGAAACTCAGCTCGCAATAAACTATAACCCTATATTTAATCGTTACAATGCGACCTGTCACTAATATTCTTTCAATACTGTGTGAGCAAGACAAGCCACGGCATGCAGCAAATCACAATACTTAGCAAAGAATGCAGGTAAAAGCAAATCATAGTATATAGACAATTTCTGTTTTTGTTTCTCCTTTTTACAAAAAAATATGATCTAAATTTGTACTATAGCAAAGAATACTGACGTAAAAAGAACCACTTGTGTGCATTAACAAAACTCAAGGCTATGTGTGCGTGTCGAGGGGCGAGCGCGGGCGAGCGCGGGACGCGCGAGGTGGGCAAAGGCATTCACGTGAATGCCTTGTCGAAGGATTCGGCATTACAAGGTCACCGACGCCCGAGTTACACCGATAGGCCGCTGTCGCGCCTGTGACTATAGTAGGTATAACATGCTGTTATCTATTTAGGCTGTAATATTATGTAAGACGCAAATTGAAATGTTGTAAGTTCTCTGCACATTGGTATGAGCCAAGCAAAAGGTCTGTTGATCCCGTCTAGTTCCAATAAGCCGTACGCAAATCCTGGCAAATGAATGCTTCGGGACCAATTTCGATCTCGGTCCGGTGTGTCGAACAAAAGACTGCAAATTACATTCATTGTTCATCGATCACGTGGTTGACGCAGCGGTAGCATAGCGGTCTACTGAGCTGAAGTCCCTGGGTTCGAATCCTTAAGGGCAAATATTTGTGCGATGAACTCGAATATTTGCTCCTGCGTCATGGATGTTTTCTAATGTACTTATTTAAGTATTTGTTTATGTATATACCTAAGAATGTAAATCGTCGTCGCCTATAACATTAGCCTACTAGAGCTTAATGTGGGGCTAGATCGATTTGTATGAGATTGTTAGTTTTATTTTATGTGAGGGCGTGAACGTCCCGTTGTAAAAAAAGTGGGTTGTGACATTTTGCTTCTCTGTAGCGGGATTATCTCCTATGAGCTATTAAACAACGGGATATATTTAAATGCACATCTGTATAATTTTTCAGTTCACTAGGTAACTCCACTAATTAACTCAATGCATACCAGAAAAACGAATGCTGTGCAAAAAAAACAATTGATTAACTGAACATGTCCTACAAAAAAAACTTAAACATCATACAAAACGAGATGACCTTTTTAACCGAATTCACACCAAAAATATGGTTCGTACATCAGATATATTTGAAAGTTTCACCAAAAATACTGACTTGCACACTAATTATCCTCGCACTGCACACTAAGATCCGACTCGTCCGGGTTAGGTTAGGTTAGGTTAGGTTAGTTTTTTTTTTATATCCAGTTTTGCAAATACCTAAATAGTATATGGAATTCGCATTATTTAGTGTGCATAATTAGTGTGCAAGTCAGTATTTTTGGTTAAACTTTCAAATATTTTGATCGAAAAAAGGGAATATACAGATATCGATTTAAATACATGCCTTAAACAACGTAGTTTAATCACTTAGCCTATTATTTAAATCGGAAAACTAATAAAACTAATTTTACAATATTTCTTGGTACAATTTGTCGTTCGTCGTTCGAACTGTTCTCCTCCCCTTCACACCTCTTTCCATCCTTCACTCATACACTTGCGTTTCGTTTTACACGAACAACTTACATTCCGTTCCTCCTCATGGCGTGTTTATATATTAAAAATTCTCTGTAGTCACAAAGCTATGTCCGCGAAATATTTAAAAACGTGTAGCCTCGTGAAAAATGTAGTTCTTGTGTACTGAGCTAAGTAACATAACTAAAAACGAAGTGACTATGTTTAAGAAGATGGGCCTCAAATGTATTCTTGTTACGCACATCTATCTTCCATATCTCTAACATATCTCCGGCAGTGGACACGTATATAAGCTGTGAAGAAGAAGATAGTACCTACCTACCATCTACACAAAGATCAAAGCACAGAGAAAAATTTAAATGGGTAACCTGGTGAAAGAGAGGTAAGGTGTACTCACATGGGCTTTAAGAAACCGGTCAAGTGCGAGTCGGACTCGCGCACCGAGGGTTCCGTACAAACACTTTCCATCCTTAAGTGGTTAAGTTAAGTTTGCACCTGGTATGTATAGCGCCCCATACAAATGAGGTGCAAAGTTAACGCAACCAATCCCGTTTGTTGTATGGGAGCCCCCCTTAAATATTTATTTTATTTTGAGAATAATTTAATAAAGTTGTTTGAAGACTGTGGCTATAAAAATTAAATTAAGTAGTTATCGGTGGATTCTTTTTCTTCGTAGTCGTGCACTCTTGGCAGAGTGGTCGTGGTCATGGTTAGGTCGATTCTTTCGCCACCGCTTCTCTCGTGATGCGCCGATTTGTACCTACTCCTATGTTTGGCGGAGTGAGAATTCTCGTCTATGCCACATTGTGTCACAGATTTGATGAGGTCTATCCATCGCGTTGGAGAGCGCCCACGAGATCTTTTGCCCTCCACTTTCCCTTGCACCACCAATCGTTCCATGGAGTCCTCGTTGCGGGTGATGTGCCCGAAGAACTTGAGTCTGAGTTCTCTCAAGGAACTCTTTGATGTTGAGTTCTTTCAGGATTGAAACGTTGGTATATCGGTGGATACCGTATGGTTAATTTGAGTATTGAAATAAAGCTTACTACCGGATTTAAAGCTTATTTTGAGCACAAAATGACTGAATAAATATTTAAGTATACATTTTAATATTAGAGGAGGTATTATAAATGTTATTTTATTTACAGTAATTTATTATTTTATCTGTTCTATATAAAGAATCGTAAAAAAGGTTAGTCATAGACTTGACTTAATGAATCATCTTAAATTATTTTGAACATTGTAAGCTAAATGGTTAAATGGATTTAAAGATTCATACTCATCGCACAATAATCGTCTTTGCCGGGATTCAAACCCAGGACCGCCGCTTCGCAAGCCGTTATTATACTAAACGTACTGTCAAAGTCTCTATTACTGTACACATTAACTTCAAGAACCCATTATGCTAAAGCGTGTAAATATTAAAGCAAGCAACTGTACCGTTAGTTTCTTCTCTGCAACGAGCGAAATTTTAATTTTAACCCCAAAACGCTCAGGCCATTTCAACCTAATTGCTCTTTCTAATTCCGCAGCTTTAAAAGGGTCCAAGTAATTTATGTGGCAATATACGCGGTGTCAGGAACATGATTGTTTTACAAATGTGCCGATTGCGAGGACTATAGTTAATCTCAATTTAAATAAATATCCCACTTATTCAGTGTTTCAAAATAAGTGGCAAATTTTTATGTTTTTAAGAGGCCTTATTCCTTTTAAAAAAATTTTTTTTCATATAATGACAAATATTAGTTTTTGAAACAAAAATTATCAATGAAAAATTCAAACTGTAGGTTTCAAATATATACCAATACATCCCAATAGCCCAGTTCTAGGTAGTAACATCAATAATATGTTAAGAAACATGTTTGATCATAGATAAAAATGTCTAAATAATCAGCATTTTAAAAGGAATAAGGCCTCTCCATTTTGGAAGCTTTCGAAAAGTTTTATCCATAAAAAATATTCATCGAACCTAGTAATTTCTACGATCTGAGGCTTTACGAATTACCGCCCGTGGTTTGCCTGAAGCATTGGTGTATCTAAGATTATTTTTCTGGCGGGGCCTGGCCTATGAGTTCAAGTCATGAATTTCTATGGGTAAGTCATGAATTTCTATGGGTAAGTCATGAATTTCTATGGGTAACTCAAAATCCTTGGGTGGGCACTAGACCATATTGGGGTGGGCACGGCCCATCCAGCCACCCCCCTAAATACGCCTATGGTCTAAAGTTTTACATCTAGCGACTGCGTTAACGATTTGTAAGGAGAATGTAGTTCTACACTACTTTGTAGTTCTACAAAGTACCCTCTAGGGGCGCTGTACAATTCTCCATACAAATCGTTTATGCTTAGTGAATACGGTCACGTTAGCTATGGGTACTGAATCTAAGTGTAGCATGTCGTAGCGATTCGTAGCGGTTGTGCATACGCGTAGCAACATAGTGGAGCTACAAACTACTACAAAGCTACGAAGCTATGAGTTGAATGTTTGAAACACTGATTTTACTAAGGAATCAGGACTGATAGGCCTAAAGAAGTATTATGGTAGAATAAAACGTAGATTTTTAACAATGGTCGAAGAGTTGAGCCCCGACTTTGGCATAGTCCAATGTGGAACTTAAATTACCTGGTACTGTGAGCAGTACAAATAAAAACCTTGTGTCCGGATAAAATTCCGGATATTCGGATTTTTGGATGTGCTGCTACAGGTGGCATTTCTCAACCAGTTCTCGTATATTTTTTTGTGGGTTTTATAATTATAAATATAGGATTAATTTTGTCGAGTAAGAATGATTTTTTTGAATATGATGGATGGGGGTTGGACACGTAAAAAGAATATAATCGTCTGTTGACAACCAAAATTCACTAAGTAACAAATACCTACTTAAACAAAGCTCGTATCTCAGTATCAATCTATAAACTAGATACGAGGTTTTGAAGAGTAGTGACAGAAATTTTTGTGAGTTTTGGCTGTCACCCGGCGATATTACTTACAGACATTTAAAAATTGGGCAAGTACGAGTCCGACTCGCGCATGAAGGGTTCCGTACCATAATCTATAACAAGTTTGTTGTATGGGAGCCCCCCTTAAATATTAATTTTATTTTATTTTTAGTTTTTGTTGTTATAGTGGCAATAGAAATGCATCATCTGTGAAAATTTCTACTGTCTAGCTACCACCGTTCTTGAGATACAGCCTGGTGACGGACGGACGGACAGCGAAGTCTCAGTAATAGGGTCCCGTTTTTACCCTTTGGGTACGGAACCCTATAAAAGCGAGGTCTTTAGACAGCTCAAAGAGCCACTTGCAATGTATAGTTGAATTAATTGACATCCAGAAGACGCCAGTACGTACCCTATTGATTTATGTAGATCAAATAGACACAGACACATAGGCTAATATTTAGATGGCTGCAAAGCTTTACGACGTGACATCAACACGTTTGGTTCAAAGGCTGTTATGTAGGAACTAGTCGCTATTGCATAGTTTTGTAGGCTATTCCAAAGGCAGGACGTTAGGTCAAACCTAGGTCTCTATATATATTAGTTACCTCTTACCTCTGCCAGAGAATCTCTCTGACTATACAAAGAGGTAACGCCACTAGCATACTGGGTACCACCTCTAAGAGGGGGTATTCTTTTTATGATCCTTTTTTTTAATTATATAAAAAAAGGATAATACTATTAAACCGTTTTTATAATGATTAAAGACGTCTCACGATAAAGACATCTTTAATAATTACAAAAAACGGTTTAAACTCACGTAAAAATTGTCAGCAACGGCCCGACATGTTTCGAACTCATATGAAGCTCTTTATCAGGGGCAGCTATCCGTGCTGCTACGCGACTCGCGGCGCATTTCAGGAAAAATCTTAACATCCCGATGCAGGATTTGTATGACCTCCATACATCTACTGCCATATGTTGGTAAACATTTATTTGAACTCTCACCACGCTGAAAAGTCTGTTATTTCAAACCAATTTTGCTACACAGAAAAAAAAGATGTGTTAACAGTAGCCCTACTAATTAGGTGATGTTAGCTGCTAGTTAGATAAATCGGAGGACAGACAAACTACTAGTAACCAAAGTTAGTTATGCAAAATTAGCAAAATTTTTGGTTGCTACGAAGCACATTTTGGCTATTTCTCAAGTAGTTAAACTAGTTGAGCTACTTTTTTTTTTTCAAAGTACACTGTACAAGGATAGCTGGACATCTAACGATGGTTCTAGGTTATTTATCCGACTACGTAAAAAGAGACATTTTTTAGCCGGAAATCTAGACTTCTGGACAATGAACATACCTTTGTATGTCCGGATGTCCGTGTTTGCCCAAGCTGAAAATGAGACGCTTCGCTTGCTCAATTGATAAATAAAAGTAACTATCTATAAACGAAATATCAGGCGTAAAGATCATCGTTTTATGCATTATTATAACAAAACGAGACTTAATCGCATTTACAAAGTGTTTATTTTATTACTTTGACAATGGATATAATATTACTTCTAGACTAAGAACGTAACATCACGTTCGAAACGTCGAGGTGATTAAACAAACAGTTTTTGAACGTGATTAAGACCCGTTATGTTATATTGTGTGAAAATCGTGTAAGTTTAAATCAATAATAAAGACTAATATAGTTTATTTATTTATTTATTTGGAGAACAAATACAACCGTATAGTATTTAGCAAAGGAAACCTAAATATGTATTTTTCAATTCATAAAAGTGAAAGATGGCTGAAAAAATTTAATTTGAAAATATGGTTTTTAATCTGTATTTTGAAATGCTTAAAACGCTGTCCGCCATTTTCGCTTCTGATAGTGACGTCATAGGTCCCGTAAAAAAACTGAAAGTCTACTTTGACGACTCCGAATAGTGCCGTCCCTCTCGATCTCCTGTCAAAGTATATTGGAGTGAGCGGAATGGCACTATACGACGGTCGAATTTCGAATACTTACGAGTAGGTAAATCTACGTCACGCCACAGATTAGCAAAAGGTAAAAATGGCGGACGGCGTTTTTGACTGTTCATGAAATTTCTAATTTTCGGTTAATAAAATTTAGCTTTCTACCTTTCACAAAAATACAAGTTTTGTTTTTAGAGCTAGTAAGATCATTATTAACCATTTCAAATATATATCAAAATTGGGTCAACTAGCCTATTAATTTCTTAACTATAAACATAGAACACTGTTACCCTTAGTGATTGCAGTCCTCAGTGTGGCAGACAATATGGCTTAGCGCGAACTAAAATCCTGGCACTAGAGCCTTAAGCCCGCCGCAAACAGACCGAGCCGCAATTTCAAAGCATACTTGCTTTCAAGTAATTTTGCAAAATTGCTGAGATTAGGAACTATGCACAAAAAATTGCATCTAAACCCATTTTTGCAGGAAAATCACAATTTTAGAGTAGTTATTTTTTTCCATAACTTTGCCGTCTAAAATATTTACACAGATTATCCTTTCATCGTTTACATCACGAGACCTAGCTTAACGTTTTAATTAATCACTAGAAGATGCCTACAATCCAACTTCGGCCACATTAAACTTTTTCTACCGTTGTCGGGTAAAAAGTATCGTATATCTTTGGATGTTCTACTATCAGTGTACCAAAAACGATTCAAATCTGTTCTGCAGTTATGGCGTGATGAGTGGGCAAAAAAAAAACCAACAGATGGCGCTCTACGGCTGACAAAAAAAAACTAAAAAAATATCGATACAAAGATCAAAGCACAAAGAAAAACCTTACCGGTATCTCTGGTGTACCGGTCCAGCGTGTTAACCTCTCCACCACCCTAACGCTAGATAACCTTTCGAATTTTTCCTTGTGCACCGGTTCTCGGTCTCTCCCGCCAGGTTACGCATTTCAATTTCTCTTTGCACTTTGATCTTTGAGTCAATTTAATATAAAAATTAAGGTGTGTACCCACGTTAAAAAAATATGAGACATTCCATGTTGCATAAATTTATAAAACAGAATAATGTTGGTTTTAAGTTATGAATTTAGCTTTTTCCCTTGTAAATAGCTCGATTTTTAGTTTCACCCGCTCGTAACCTTCACCTTACATGTAAGTATCCACTAGGTACTCAATACCAATAACGCCCCAGGCATCGAAAAATAACATAATTTATTGCAAAATCTCGAGAAAAAACCCGAGACATCAGTTCGGGCGAAATTAAGCGGACAATATTTAGGGACGGAAGGATTTTGTCGACTGGTACAAGGGTCGGGGCCCAATTAATTCCACGGGCACCTCCGAACATGACCTTTGGACAAGTTTTTCCCTACGAGCTGAGTACGCGGACAAAATTTAATCTGGTAAGGGCCTTTATTAGGCACTGGGTAGCGTAATGATGTGACTGGGACGTTATGGAATTTTATATTATGCTATTTTATGTGATTTTTGCGGATAAGGTTGTATTTTGTGAATGACAGTTTCCTTAGGTACGTACATTATACCTCTAGGTATTTTATGTGTTTTTTGGGGATAAGGTTGTATTTTGTTAATGGCATAGTTTCCTTACATTATACATACCTCTAGGTACAACCTTATCCGCAAAAATCATATATACCTAGAAGTATAATGTAAGGAAACTATGCCATTAACAAAATACAACCTTATCCTTACAATTAGTGACAACCCTAGCACTTCAATCAATTTTACTCGCATTTTACGAAACCTGCACTCGCGAGAAATATTACTTATCTCTATCTTCACAGTACTGTGAGAGAGTGACGGGTGATGCTATGTCGCGCGACTAGAGTCGCGAAGCCAAGTTGTGCTAGACACAAAATGTAATCTAGCAACATCATCATATATAAGGTACTGCTTACGATTAAGGTTACGAATATTAGAGAATTAAAGCGATTTCTATATTCCAACCTCCATAGGCGTGCAGGTATGAAATAATTTATTTGGACTACAGTTCATAACCCGTGTAAAGCAAACATGTATCAACCACAAATGTATGAGTGTGGTTCTAGTCTCCCAAGTGACGGTAGGTTTGTGCTCTATCTCCAAATTCACTGGCATAATTGTGTGCCTGAGCCCGGCCATGTTTGCTGCTCGTCTACCAGATTGATATATGATGGCGGATGCAGGGCTGTCCAAAACCTATGATGGTTGCGTTTATTGCGCAAAATATACGAGATGATAATAAAGTATCAGCTGATGTGTGATACAAAAAAATACGGTTAAACACGATGCGACGCGCTTCATTAATTCATTCATTTATTATTAATTAATTCATTAATTGATCTATTCATTCATTAACTCATTAATTCATTAATTTATTATTAATTAATTCATCCACTCATTCATGCATTCATTCATTAACTCATTAATTCATTAATTTATTTATATTATTTAATTCATTCATCCATAGGAGTGGCTCATTCAACTCATTAATTAATTAATTATTAATGAATGAATGCATGAATGAGTGGATGAATTAATTAATAATAAATTAATGAATTAATGAGTTAATGAATGAATAGATCAATTAATGAATTAATTAATAATAAATGAATGAATTAATGAAGCGCGTCGCATCGTGTTTAACCGTATTTTTTTGTATCACACATCAGCTGATACTTTATTATCAACTCATTAATTAATTAATTTATTTATTTATATTATTTAATTCATTCATTCATTCATCCATAGGAGTGGCTACGAACGCGCGACATTCTCGCCCGTACAAAGGCGGGAGACAGAACCGGGCACTCAGATGTGCGTTGTCTATTTAGTCTACTTCAAATATGTTTTTATTAAAGCTATATTCCTATTTACTGTCATAATTGTGTGCCCGAGCCCGGCCATAATTGCTGCTCGTCTCGACCAGATTGTATGATGTATGATGGAGCTTGTAGGGCTGTCCCAAACCTATGATGGTTACATTTGAAACAGTTATTTTATTAGTGACCTATATATGCTATTTTAAACTCAGTAGTATTAGAATATCTAGCGGTGCCTTGTGCGGCGTGGTATGGTACCTGTCTATGTCACACGTTACGGTATTGAACGGCAAAGGACAGACAGTATTGTTCACGGGTCATAGTTGTTCTAAAGGTGCAGGAAGACCAGTGTTCTTAATTCGAAAGAATTATACTCAGTTTCACTTTTAGTAGATCTGTGTGGTCTTGAGCCCGGCTGTTCGACTAGAATGATATATGAACCCTGTTACAGACCTGTGCAAAGCTACCTTTCTTAGAAGCCGCCTTGCGCAGAATTTCGAGCCAGTTAGTTTCTCTAGAATTCTAGAAAATATTGAACACTCGCAACAATAAGCTACAAACGGTCACTAATGAAGTATCTAATGATGATTATGAAGCAAATATTTTGTTATCCCTTTGAATATATTATTTCCGTTGTTTTCATAAATTTAATGACAAAAAAAATTATATATGTCAATACATGCAGCCGTCCTATGGTGTGCAGTCTGTATAACTGTACGCTGACTGCGAATAAACTGTTGATGCAATTATGAAAACAGCACTAAAACTCTACACAAATTTAACTTGAATACGGTTCCAACGCGTTTCATCTGTATCAGCCCTTAAATACTAGTTATAATGATAAAACTTAATTGTAATATAATAAAATTTATTGAACCGTTGTCACGACAAGGTGAACTGGCAATCCAGGGATAATGGGTTCAGTTCACCAGGATAATACTTATTTCAATTTTTAGGGTTCCGTACCCAAAGGGTAAAAACGGGACCCTATTACTGAGACTTCGCTGTCCGTGCGTCTGTCGCCAGGCTGTATCTCAAGAACGGTGATAGCTAGACAGTTGAAATTTTCACAGATGATGTATTTCTATCGCCGCTATAACAACAAATACTAAAAATAAAATTAAATAAATATTTAAGGGGGGCTCCCATATAACAAACTTGTTATAGATTATGGTACCATTCATGCGCGAGTCGGACTCGCACTTGCCGATTTTTTTCTTTGTGCTTTGATTTTTGTATCATAGTTCAATAATAAATCGTGTGGCAACCCTATTTGTCAGCGGCGCTCGAGTGACGGACGGTCCCAAGCGCCGCAATTTCATAAATCAATCGCAACACTGTCTTCGGTGAATGCGCTTTCATCGGCATCGGCCTAATGTATAGAAGATGTGGTCAGTCTAAGACTGAGTAACGATACTTATATCGATATCGACAAGTATTTTGATCCAGGATATCAAAGATATACAAAATATATATAATGAAGTTTCTCGTGTTTAATTTCTGATAGTTTATATCATTTTCATAATTTATATCGTGTTATTATTTAAAACCATAACTTAATCTACATAATTATTAATTAGTTCCTTAATATCAGAAATCGGTTAAATTGAACAACAAAACCAACAATCCTTTATCTTTATTATTATTTAAAATCATAACTTAATCTACATAATTATTAATTAGTTCCTTAATATCAGACATCGGATAAATTGAACAACAAAACCAACAATCCTTTATCATAATGTATTAAGAGTCAATCTCTTGCCGGAGTAGCTGATGAAGTATGTAGCTCTCTTCATCTAGCCATATCCAAAGCTACCTCCATGATTTCCCTATACAAAATGACGTCTACGTGACGTCTTTCTCTTTTATTTGTTTAACGTAGCTTATTCCTGATCTTCCCCTTCATCGCTTACCTTTAAACTTTCCTTGTGTGATATTTCTTACCAAATCTTTTTTAAGTACGTGACAGTATAAAAGCAAATCCTCTTGTCCAAACTTTTATGAAGCGAATGTGAAGCCAAATTATAATGTTTATATTTTTTTTATTGTAGATTATAAACAAATAACCAACGGGTTACATATGCGAGAGATGTTTTCAGGCTACTTCTGTACCCCATCATCAGATAGTAATAACAATATTAATCTATGGCCATCAGTTTTATTTCACCAAATGATGCATTCTGGAGGGAAGTCGTCGTTCCTAGAATGATATACAAATTAATTTTACGTTTATTGATGAATTTCTTCTATAGCAACAAATAAAGCATATAGTTGACTTGACAACTTCTTCCCTTTTAGAGTGAATTAAAAAAACTAACATTTAAAATTTGGCCACGCTGCTACGTAGGTACTAATACTTTAAGTGTTCAATAAGAGAACATTGAAGATTGGCTATAGTTAGGTTAGATAGATCAGTCTCATGAGTATGTCTTTATTATAATGTCTAAAATTATAAATATAGGTGACTTGTCGATCAGTTACATTTATAAGTTTATTTATTGCTTTCAAAGGTATATTTAAATTTATAAAATACTAGCTGTGCCCCGCGGTGTTACCCGCTCATCCCACGGGAACACTAAATTTATTCGGGATGAAAAGTATCCTATGTCCTTCCCCGGGACTGAAACTATCTATATACCAAATTTCATCTAAATCGGTTCAGCGGTTTAAGCGTGAAGAGGTAACAGACAGACAGACAGACAGACACACTTTCGCATTTATAATATTAGTATGGATCATATCGATATCGAATATCGATACATTACATTGAGCCCTTCTCTATCCACAAAGCCGCCTGTCAGAGCCTGAAACTGGACGCACCAACACTTTGCGGCACAAAGCAGTCTGCAACTATGTTCTAAATACTAATTAAATGCTGCAACATTTCACTACTTTGGATGGACGCTTTCACGTTTATGTACTTAAGATCATTAAAGTCATACCACCTACTATTTTCTGTAAAGATTCGCTATTTTACATAGAAACATACGTAAGTCTCAGACCACAGACAACCCCCACTAGACGCATGTAAGGCGACCCGCGCGCACCAACGATATGGTACGGCAGAACATTAAAATATCAACACGGCGGCCACCGTTTAGTTGCGTCCATGTTTATGATCCATGCGTACGTCAACGAAAAAAGAAATTAAATAAATAACATGGTAAATTGTAGTGTTAAGTGGTGTAGAGAGACCTCATAAACATGGACGCAGCTAAACGGTGGCCGCCGTGTTGATACTTTAATGTTCTGCCGTACCATATCGTTGGTGCGCGCGGGTCGCCTTACATGCTCCGTCTAGTGGGGGTGGTCTGTGTCTCAGACATATTAAAACACAAAACGGGTTCACTCACGTCGTAGAAGTCCAATATCGCTCGACATGTTTCGAATCGGTAGGCGATTCATCATCAGGGGAGCCGATCAGTCGCGGCGGCGGCAGTCAAACAAACACTACAGGCAATCGCCCTGTCCATGCGGCTGCTCAACGCGGGCGTCACCGGCGAAGGCGAGAATCTAGACTCATCATCACACACAATGTCAATTGTCAGGTTGCATACAAAACTCACTACGTCATTTACTAAGGTCTCGTCCACACTAACTATCGATGAATGATCCAAAAGCGTTCTCCAGCTGGGGGCACTTACACGCCACAATCTCTGTTACAATTCGGATGACGACTTAAAAATTTCGACAGCCTTCAATTTCAACATCAATTCGGATATCTCTTACTACGTTCGGTTTGATAAGGTAACTGTACTGCGAGAGAAAAGTTTTTCATTCCATCGAAAGTACGGTAGGCTATCGAAATTAGTCGTCATCCGAATTTTAACCGAGATTTGGGATGGTCAGCGTCTCCCACCTACAAGGTACAATTTTGTTAGATCATTTTTTTTCGATTGGCCTTGCTTTAAGGATCTATAAACTGCAGCTTTTTCATTTTTATTTACCACGGTTTTTGCATTTTATTTTTGAATTCACAATTTGACAGTTCGCAATACTCTGGGTAAAGGGAACTTGGGCCTTCGAAACTCAATAAAAAAAAACTACTTAGTTGGTGATTGACACTAGTCACTGTAAAAATATCAATGGTTTGACACTGACATGTGTCAAAATTTAACCAGATTTACATTGACAAGTGCCGACCATTCACATGTTTTTATTGGGTCACAGCACAGACTACCGAAAATAAAATGGTAAAACCACTACTACACACTATAACAATATACTACCGCCTGAAGCCTCAAAAATGTGTAACGTATTAACGCTGCACAGTTTCGAATTTCAACCGCACTAGCCTCAACCTCTCTTCGGAGTTGGGAACTTGTCCGAAACCTTTTGCTAGTTAATTTTGTCCGAACAAGCCCCTACAATTATTCTCTGATTTCGCGCCTCCAGCAAATCGGAACTAACTTCCACAAACTCGTACATTCCTTCACTAAATTATTCAAAATCAGACTACATTAGTCGTACTTAACGCTTAGATTTGCGTGACATACAAAAATGTTTAGCGATTCTGTGACTGTGTTCTTTTGAAAGGTGTTTTATTCCACACCCGAAACTTCAACCGAGTGAAATTACTCGATGTACGACGAAAATGAACTAAAAAGAACATTAATGAATATCGATACTTTTATTCTGGTCGATAATTTTGGAGACTTTTTGTGGGTACCTACATTATTTAACGAAACGGATTTTAATGAAGTGAAATTAATTTCAAATGCTACTTTTTCAATTATATTTTGACGACTCGACGACAGTTGGCGCAGTTCAACTACCTACTGAGCCGACGCTACGGTCCTGGGTTCGAATCCTGGGTAACGGATGATATATCTCTATAATATTAATTTATATATCGTCGTTTAGTAACTATAGTACAAGCATTGCTTAGTTTGGGACAAGGTAGATTTGTGTAAGATTATTTATTTATTTTATAAATATTATATTTTTTATAAACCTATTACCTCATGCCATAATTCTGCCATGCTACAAAGTCGTATCTTACTATGAAGTCCATATAAAGATACGTGTTTACGCCGTAGCACGGCAGAATACTGCATCTGAACTTATATTTTTTTCACTGCATTATAATTGGATATACTCGTACGTTTATAAATGTTATAATATATAATCTACAAGGTGAAATTAAAAATTGATGCATACAATTCCAAATTAATGTGACAGAAAGTGAATGTGACAGGCTGACGGATACGACTTATCTTTACCAAGGGTTCCATTTTGTTATTTTGCGGACCGGTATTATAAAATATCCTTCGGCAGTTTGTTTTCTAAATTAGTCTTCTACTTTTGTCAATTATTTTAAAAAACGTGCTAAAGGGGAACCAATATTATTAACTTCACGTTGAAATAAGTTCTTTTCCATTGAAAAATTGACTTTACAGAGATGCCACGACTTTGCGCGACAGCGGCAGCGGTATGTGTGTCTCGCTCACTCGTATGGCCGCCGCTCGGATCTCTCGCTCAACCGCTCGCCGTGCCGCTAGTCGCGCCGTCATGCCATCTCCGTTTGACTTCCTGCTCATTTTCATTCGTTTAACGCAAACATATTTAATCTGTGTCGTTTTTTAGCGTTCCGTAACAAGTAAAACGTGGCGCGCAATCATTACCTCTAAAATAAATATCAAGGGACAATCTTCCACAATTCCACCTAGTCCCAACCTAAGCAAAGCTTGTACTATGGGTACTAGACGACGATATACATAAAATATAAATACATATATGTTAGTTGCACCGCCCACAACTTATCTGCTTTGCCCGATGGTTGACTGGTAGAGAATGCCCTATGGCATTAAGTCCGCCTTTTGTACGATTTGTTTTTCTTTTGTGCAATAAAGATTAAATAAATAATAAATAAATATATGTATAGATAACATCCATCCACCACCCACCACCGAGGAACAAGTATTGAAATGTAGTTAAGTAGGTATTACACGAGTTTATCACACAAATATTTGCCCAGGTCGGAATTCGAACCCAAGACCGCCGGATCAGTTAGGCAGGTGCACTACACACTGTGCCACGCAACCATATGTTTTTTTACACTACAATGGAGCATAGCTAGTGAAAAACTGGTGTCTTATTTAGTGTTCCATAGGACTCGAGCCCTTTTAGCCCGAATTTTAAGCCTCACGAGCTCTTTTTAGAGCTGGCTTGATGAAATGAGTTCCGAAGAGCTAGTGATCATAATAAGGCCTTAGTCTTAAAAAAAGCCTATGGGTTTTTATTTTTATTTTAGCCTTTTAAGGGGCTTTAGGCCTTTTTAAAGGCTGTAGCCATTTTTTAGACCTAGGCTACGCTAAGGCTACTTACTTGTGTACGTTAACTTATACAACAAAACAGATAGGTACAGAAGTCAACCACATGTATGTACTTACTTCACTTTTCATACCGGTGGTCGGCGGTCGCTCTAGGGTTGTCAACTATGGCTTATGCTCGAAAACATATCGTGGTACTGGCGCTCCTATATAGTTGATTGATATATTGTGGAGAATGAAACGGGAAGAATGGAAATATAAATTAATAATAACTACAATATTTTTATTTTTATGTCATTGTTATATTAGTATATTACAAATTTGTCACAGAAAATATTTTAAATACCGTAACCTCAAAAATAACGGGCCAGAAGTGAAGCTCGTTGCTCCATTATAGCATAAAATAGTTCACAGACGCGCGTGTCAAGCGGATGTCACTCGCGCTCGCACTGGTCCGATTTGGTCCGAGATATCGTGTCCGTGAGCAAAGTCTATGTAGGTATGCGTTTGCTCGAGCGCGCTTGTATGTTGATTGATTTCTATACCTATCTGTTTTGTGCTTATACCTAGTTCTTTTATACAAAGTTTTCTTTATTATGTTTCATTAAATATCAAAACAATTCAATCAAAAGGATTGATTTGAAAATAAAAGCAAATTTAAAAATTACATATACCTACTTATTATGTAGGTATTAGTATTCTCGAGTTACCTTCTTTGTTAAATATTCATCTTCAATAAAATCCAATTAAGACTTCGTTTTTAGGGTTCCGTAGTCAACTAGGAACCCTTATAGTTTCGCCATGTCCGTCTGTCCGTCTGTCCGTCCGTCCGCGGCTTAGCTCCGCGACCATTAGTACTAGAAAGCTGAAATTTGGTATGAGTATGTGTATGTATGACGCCGACAAAACGGTAAAATAAAAACTAAAAAAAAAAACTTTTTTTCGGGTACCTCTAGAACACCTAAAGTGGATGTGATTTTTTTTTCTTTTCGACACTGGTGTGTGGGGTGTCGTTGAATAGGTCTTGTAAAAATAATAGGGGTCTTCTAACATTATTTTTTGATAAAGTCAGCAGTTTTGTAAATATTCGCTCCGAAAACAAAAATAATTGTGCCGCCGCCCCCCCCCCCCCCCCTCTAACTTTACAACCGCGGCTCAAAAAAATTCGGAAAAATTCATGTATATAAGGCCTTATAAGTACTTTCAATGAACGCCAAATTTCATATTTTTCTTTAAAAGGACGTAAGTTGACTTCCAGAAGGTAATAAGTGATTACAGTTTCTAGGGCGTTTACGACCTTTTTATAGAGCTTAAAATCTTTCTTAACTTAAACCTCGGTCTTAAAACAGCAGTTTATTTTGAAGGATGAGCAACTACGGAACCCTACACTGAGCGTGGCCCGACATGCTCTTGGCCGGTTTTTTTTTTTAATTGTCAGTTGCTGTTTGCCGCATTGATGATAGATAATACTTTCGAGCCGAATCCTCATTGGAGATTTTTTTATTTGATTTGATGGCATGAATTACATAGTCAATGAATTTAATTTTACAGAAATAATCGATGCTATTAAATTCACCATAAGTAAATTCAAAACGAGCCACTATCACATCACTTAGTACATTTTTTATTTATTTCTGACGTCATGTTGGCATGTCAGACCGCCGACCAATCAGAGGTAGCTACTGTAGACTATTCACAGATAATGTAAAATATTGCGTTTGAATATTGTATCAATGAGCGGAAAAAACACAACATACAGAAAATAATAATTAAAATTGAAATTTACAAAACGCAATAAAACAAATAAAAATAATAAAAATATGTTAAGTAATATCATTGAAATACGTGTTTATACACTTTTGAAAAACGTATGTTAATGGCAGTTTCTTGCCTGTTCCAAATACAAAAATTATATAATTGTTGAGAAAACATAGGTACTCACGTCTTTTGTTTTATTTAAAACACCCCACTATAAGAGCGCCGAGTTTATTAAATCTTTTTAATAAGCTCAAAAATATTTTAGCCTCCAAGCCTGTTGAAGTTCGGAGGCCAAAATATTTTTAAGTCTCATTATTTTTACAAGTCTTTTAGGCAGTTTTAGCCCTTTAAACTTATAGCCTTTTAATAAGGTTACGAGCTCTGAGAGTCTAGGCCGGTGGCTTGGGGGCTAAAGAGCTTTATAGGCTTTTAGCCCTATTAGGCGTCAAAATATAGGCCAGCCTTAAATAAAAGAGCTAAAGGGCTCGAGTCCTTTGGAACACTAGTCTTATTTGATTGATATCTACATTTGTAACCATTTAAATAAGTCAAAAGCATGCCACCCTGATTACATCAGTAAAAAAAAAATAGTGCGTGGAGTCCCTCCGCGCGGAAGAAGTGAAACTTCGTAATGTGGAAATGAAAATAGGAAGGGGTAGAAATTTATTTAGTGAACTCATATTGTTTCTTTAAGACAAACTTCTTCACTCTCGCTCTGTCTCTTTCTATTCCCCATTCCCAGGAGAGTTGAACATTTAACGCAATAGTGCTTTCCTACCCCCTCCACGGTAGCGTTAAACGCTTAACGCAACTGTTAAACGTTTAACCCAACCTTGTTGGAAGTCGCATTAGAAGTTTCACTTCAAAAAATGCCAATTTACGGTTCATCAATATTGAAACTGTTTGTGACCGACTCGACTTGCACTTTGACGAGTTTTTGAAGTGAAACTTCTAATGCGACTTCCAACAAGGTCGCGTTAAACGTTTAACGGTTGCGTTAAACGTTAAACACTACCGTGGAGGGGGTAGGAAAGCACTGTTGCGTTAAACGTTCAACGCTCCTGAGAAGGGGGAATAGAAAGAGACAGAGCGAGAGTGAAGAAGTTTGTCTTAAAGAAACAATATGAGTTCACTAAAAATCAATTTCTACCCCTTCCTATTTTCATTTCCACATTACGAAGTTTCACTTCTTCCGCGCGGAGGGATGCACAATTTTTTTATTCTATAGGAACCAATTCCCTCTGTTTCGTCTCGCTCCCAACCCTGCGCCGGTAAAGGACACTAATTCGACTCAAGAAAAGAAATTCCTTAATTATTGAACAAGGGAAACGTTTTTCATTAGGGGTCGTTTACACTCCGTCTGTTTCCCAGGAAGGACGCATTTAGAATTTAAATTGGCAAAAAAATATTTCGCATCCTAAGTAATTGTGTTTAAGGAAATTCTATTAAAGGAAATACACAAATAATAATGTTTCTGGGTAAAAATAGCAGTCAAACACCAACGAAATACTTAATAGGTAATATATACCCAACTAGCAAAAAAGTCTTAGATTGCGCACTTTATAAGAGTGGTGGGCTTATAGCGCTCTTACAATTGTTTTGCTGATGCTGCTGCTCTTATATTAGCTTTAGATAAGATGGTACGGGCTCAAGAACTCTCAGTCTTATTACCTAGTCTCATATATGGATATAAGCGCATTTTATAATACTATTATAAGCCTCTTACTCCTACAACAACATTTACGAAGACTCATTGTACTTGAGAATATGTTCTTATAGCCACATTCTCTAAGTTGATTTGATTTTATAATGGTCTTGATAAATGTTCTTATAAGAATGTCAGACTAATATCAGCATAATATAAAAGCACTATAAGTGCATACTTTTTTGGTCTTCATAAAACTACACTCGAGAGCAAAAGTTTCGGGTCACTAGCATTTACTTCAATATCTTGAAAACGAATAAAGCTATCGTATTGAAATAAATTGAACCTTATTGACAATTTAATAATCCTTCATTACACGTATAAAAACTTATTGGTTGGCGGGAAGTAATGGCATTAAAAAAGTTATAAACATAATGATCTCTTTTTTTTCAAATCAGAACTTCTAATTTTCGCAACTGTTTTTGCTTTTGGTTTTGTTCTGTCATAAAATGTATTTATAAGAAGTCTTCCAGGTATCCAATAATCATTATTAAAGTAGTAATTATGTCACTCACACCTGAGGAATGTACGAGAATCGTCACGATCCTGGAAAATGGGAGCAGTCAGCGAGAAACAGCAAGAATAGTCGGTGTATCGTTGTCTACAGTTCAGCGTGTTCGCCAGCGGTTTCTAGAAACTGGTTCGAACCTACGCAGACCAACAATAGGCAGACCCAGGTGTACGACGGCACGGGAAGATCGATATCTAGTCAACTCTATACTGCGAAATCGGTTTCTTACGGGAACAGCACTGACTCATCATTTTTTAGGGCTTGATGGAAGCAACCCTTCTGCTTGGACTGTAAGACGGCGACTTGCTGAAGGTAATTTGAAACCATTTAGACCCGCAAATGGTCCGAAACTCGAGAGGCACCATCGTATAGCAAGACGAATTTATGCACGCGAACACTCGCATTGGACGATTGAAAATTGGTCAAATGTCGTGTTCTCGGACGAATCAAAATTTATTCTGTATACACACGACGGAAGGACAAAGGTGTACAGAAGACCAGGAGAAAGATTTATGCAAGCCTGTATTGAAGAAAAGGTGGCATACGGTGGTGGTTCGGTACTCGTGTGGGCTGGAATTTCTGCGGAAAGCCGAACAGAGCTTGTACTGATCGAAAACGGTACTCTTAATGGCGTAAGATACGTGGATGAAATCCTCAACGAGCACGTCGGTCCATTTATGGCAAGACTTGGTGAGAATGCCATCTTTATGCACGATAACGCCCGTCCCCACACTGCTCATGTAGTGCAATACTACTTTGATGAGGTGAAAATTCGTCCTATGGTGTGGCCAGCACGTAGCCCCGACCTCAACCCGATCGAGCACGCCTGGGACGAGCTCGGACGACGTGTAAGACAACGAGATCCTCCTTTAATTACGCTTCGTGACTTGAAACATGCATTGGTAGAGGAATGGGAGAACATTCCCCAACAGTGTTTCAGAAACTTGGTGTACAGCATGCCGAATCGCATTGCAGCAGTCCAAACAGCACGTGGGGGTAATACCAAGTACTAAACTGTGTAAAAACTACTTGTAAATATAAAAAGTTCAATATTTTCAGTTTTGGTTTTGCAAGCAAAATGACGCCATTTTTTATTTATCGTTTTAAACATAATAAAATAAATGGTCAGTAGTAAATGTAATGCATTTTATTTTAGTATAATTAAATTGTCAATAAGGTTCAATTTATTTCAATACGATAGCTTTATTCGTTTTCAAGATATTGAAGTAAATGCTAGTGACCCGAAACTTTTGCTCTCGAGTGTATTATAGGATCAATATAAGATGGTTTGATCTTAAATCGATTTTGGGAACACAATTGTAAGAATAACGTTTAGTTAGCCATATTGTTTTGTGAAAAAGAGAGTGCTGTGATTTTAAATTTTGTGTAATAGGCATGGATTACAGAGATAGGAAAAAGCATTCCAAAAATTTATGTTAAAAAATTTAGTTTTCATGTAGGTTAAGCAAGAAACCCTAAATTAATTCAATATGGCCGTACCACTTGTATTCAGAATGCTAATATTAGCGTAAATGATCTTACAGTAGTCTAATAGTGCGCTGGAAAAATGCGACTATCAAAATGGCACCGTTATCACCACAAATAAAGAAATAAAAAATTATAAGAGGATATTTAAATTGAATATTTGAGTAGGCGCATGAAATTTGAAGTGTAAAACAGGGTCCACTTTACAGTAAATAATATTTTCCAACGTAAAAACTTACCGCCCAACGCAACATAAACCATCACCAACACGTTATTTCATTACGTTACCATCACTATTAGGTAATTCATAAACAGTTGTGACAATAATATCTATTTTTTATTGTCACGCTGCAGTTTCACTCAAGACATACAAGTAATCAAAATAAGCTTGTTTAGGCTCACAAGATTCTAACGTTGGACCAATATGCGTCTATGTGGGCTTACAAAACACTTACGTGAGAGCGATATTAGCCTAAGGCGGCTTAAATTAGTTTTGGCAAGATTACTGTAAATGCAATCAGTATTCAATTAGACTGATATTAGGACGATCTTCTCTTTTGCCTGGCCCTTTCCCATTTTATTTGGGGTCGGCCCTCCGTATCATGCGTCTCCAGGCTGCTCGGTCCTGGGTCGTCTCTTTATTTACTTGGGCTTCTTTGAGGTTCTTATTTACTACGGACATCCATGTGATTCGGGGTCTTCCTCGTCCTCGGGGTTTAGTTTCGATATCCAGTACTTTTCTGGTCATGTGGTCGGATGGTCGCCTCATAACGTGTCCGTACCACCGCAGACGGCTCTCTTGTAGTTTTTCTGGGATAGGTCTCACTTTGAAGGTGCCTCTTATGTGCGTGTTTCTGACATGGTCTAGCCTAGTTACACCACCTGCCCACCTGAGCATCTTCATTTCTGCGCAGTGTAACTGATTTTCGTGTTGCTTTTTGAGTGGCCAGCATTCGGCTCCGTATGTCATGGCCGGTCGGACGGCTGCTCTGTATACTCGTCCTTTTATGCGCACGGGCATGCGGCTATCGCATAACACGCCAGATAGTTCTCTCCATTTCATCCACCCGGTATTTATACGATGGGTGACATCAGTGTCTATTGACCCATCTTTACTGATGACTGAGCCTAGGTACTTGAAATGGTCCACTTCTTTTAGCTGGGTGTTCTGCAGCCAGATGGTGTGTTTGTTGTTGACACCACTAAAGTTACAATACATGTACACGGTCTTCTCTCTGCTTATTCGCAGACCTGATGTTTCCAGAGCTTCTCTCCACTTTTCTAAAATCTGCTGTAGGCTGTTCACCTCTTCACTAATGATGACGACGTCGTCCGCATATAAGACGTCCCATGGCGGCGCTCGTTGCAGATTTGAGGTAAGATGGTTCATTACGATATTAAATAGCAGAGGGCTGAGTGCGGAACCTTGGTGCACACCAACTTTCACATCAAACTCATCGCTTGTTCCGGCCGGACTTCGAACTTTGGTTGATACTTGGTGGTACATATCTTTGACAGTCATTATGTAATGCTCGGGGACACTCTGGGCCCTTAGAGCGTGCCAAATTAATTCTCTCGGTACTCGGTCGAAAGCTTTTTCTAAGTCAATGAATATCATGTGCAAGTCTGTTTTGTTGTCTCTGTATTTTTCCATCAGTGTTCTGACCGAATGTATGGCATCAGTTGTGGATCTACCGGCGACGAATCCGCATTGGTTTTCAGTGACGCTAGTTATTTCAAGTAGCCTTTTATTGATAACTCTTTCCCATATTTTGAAGGAATGTGAGATTAGCTTTATAGCTCTGTAGTTGCCGCAGAGTCTTATATCACCTTTATTTTTATAGAAAGGGATGAGAAAGCTCTTTCGCCATTCGTCGGGAATTCCATCGGCCAGGAACTTGTTGAAGAGTTTCGTCAGGAACAGTACGCCGGTGTCTCCTATTCGCTTCCAGAATTCAGCAGGGATATCGTCAGGGCCAGAGGCTTTGTTATTTGCCATTCGTTTGATTTCCAGAGTTATCTCTTCGGGCCTTATACATGGAATAGGTCCTTCTGTAGCAGGGATATCTTGTAGTGCCTCACTAGGGAATACCTCATTTAGCAGTTCTGTATAGTATTCTTTCCAGCGGTCTCTGATGTCTTCGTTTGATGTTAGAAGTTTTCCTTGCTCATTTTTGATAAATTTATTTGTGGCAGTATCCCTACTACTTTGGTGTTTGCGATTTGCCAACTTAAAGATTTCTTTATCGTTTGGAGCGGCTTCAAGTTTAGCATAAAAATCATCCCTGGCGGAGGCCTTGGCCTGTGCGACGGCTCGCTTTGCAATTTTCTTAGCAATTTTATAAGCCTGGTGGTCAACATCATCTCTTGTCTGTTGCCATAGTTTGAAGAGTGTTTTCTTATTTTCCAATTTTTCTCTCACTTCTTCATTCCACCAGCTAGTATCCTTGTTATTATTGATGGCACCCTTAGATACTCCTAAATATTGTTTTGCTTTTTCATTGCAGTATAGTTGAAAATCTCTCCACATTGCATCGGCTGTGTCATCCTGCTGCTCCTGAAGGTGTTGTGCGACGTCCTCACATAGTCTGAGACCTTCTTCACCCTCCAATTTATGCCACCGTGTTCTTATGATTTTCTCCTTCTTGACTTTGTATGTTTTTGGTATTTTGAACTCTGCAACTAGTATTCTATGCTGTGAGGTAAGAGGTTCCCCGGGTATGACTTTGCAGTCTTTGCATGTCTTTAGTTGTTTTCTATCAGTTAGAATGTAGTCTATCTGAGTGCATGCCCCGCCGCTTTTATAGGTTACTAGATGTTCTACAGGTTTTGTGAAGAAGGTATTAAGAATTGCAAGGTCGTGTGCCAGTGCCATTTGAAGGATGCTCTCTCCCTCCAGGTTGAGTTTACCATATCCGAAGTTGCCATGTATTCTCTGGTAAGCGGTAGTTTTCTCACCAACGTGACCGTTTAAGTCGCCGCCAATGAACTTCGGCTCACAGTTCGGCATTGACTGCAGCAGGTCGTTAATTTCTTCCCAGAAAGATTCCTTTTCCTGACTTGGTGTTCCAGACTGGGGGGCGTATGCGCAAATGATGTTCATGCACGGTTGATCGTCCAGAGCAAGCTTGATTGATATTAGTCTTTCACTCACTCTGTTAACTTCGACTACGCGATCTTGAAAGTGTTCATCTACTGCAATGCCAACTTCATTCTGCGCCCTTGTTCCATAATAAATCAGCTTGTAGTTATGCCCGATATTGCGCGATTTGGACCCCTTCCACTTCGTCTCCTGGATACAACAAATGTTGATGCGTCTTCGATGTAACACTTCGCTGAGTTCTGAGCTGCGTCCTGTCATAGAGCCCACGTTCCAGCTCGCTATGCGCATCGTGGGTGATGTTCCGGGTGCTCTGATGACATTTGCGTCGCTTTGGGGGTACGCCCTAGCATTTGCTGCATTTCCATCACTGTTGTCGTCGCTTGAGGGGGACGCCCTAGCATTGTTCGCCCTTTTCTTATGTGTACTTTTCATGATTTGGAGTTGTGGTGATTGGCTTTGTTTTTACGGCCGGTTGCCACCTGACGCCAAGACTGTCGCCTACTACGAGGCGTGAGCGCCGCCGTTGGCCCCCTAGGGACTCATCCGCCGCCATCTCTTCTGCATGCTCCAGCCTAAGCACACAGCACTGCTCTCGACCTCGCCCCAGAATATGTCCAGGAAGCTCGCCGCAGGGGTTTGATATCGGAGTGTCCTTCTCCATTCTGCATGCCTAGCGGCAATTCCACTGGCAACCTGTGGCCTCGATATGTGAGGGCAGCTTGCCGGTGGGGGGGGGTTTGCCTCATCCGCCTGCTCCGCCGTACCAGTGTCCTTCACTTCCGCCTTTACAGCCGTTGGGGTCTTCACCCGTGACCCTGGGCTCGGGTTCCGCGCTATACCCCGCGGGACTGGGTCCCTGTCCGAACTCTGCCACCCACACACCCCGGCCTACTGAGATGTGGGGTGCCCACCCCCGCGGCTGGGACGCGTCGGACAGGAGTTACCCCAGTGGGCTGCAGAGAAGGTGTCTCTACATCCCCTGGGGCCGGGTTAATGGTCTTGTTTTGACCCAAGACCAAGGGCGCTGATATTAGGACGATATAAAGTAAATACACTTATAATATACTGATATTAGGACGATATAAAGTAAATACACTTATAATTTGCGCCCAAATGCAGGCTTATACGATGATATAGGATCAATATAAGAGCGAAAATTTGTAGTCTTTAGACTGTTGTTAGTGCGATTTTGCTGGTTGGGTAGTGCGTTATGGCGTATTGATAAGGTCTAGATAAAAACGATTAATCCTCTACGAGTGTGTAATACACATTACATTATGTATGATTTCGTAAGTACAAAATCTGAATGAAAGAAATATCTTGTTTCATACAAAAATTAAGAAAGGATTTTTTTAGTTTTTCACCCATATAGTCGTATTTTCATGTTAGTAAAAAAAAACTAAAATGGCCCTAATTTCAGGGTTATATAGGGTACCAGCAATTTTTATTGTAGTAAAATATGAATGAAATTAAAATGAAAATCGTTTATTTACAGTAACAGGGGTGTGTCATATTATTTGTTAGCAATTTAGCCCCAGCCCGTCTATCTATACTTCTTGACTGTTGTCACTTAGCGTGACCTGTCAGTCTCTCACATTATCGCATAGAAAGAGATAGGTAATATACCTCGCGCGAGCAAGAGTCACGTGTCACAGTTGTGCTAGAGGTGTGCAGATGCAAAATAGCTAAGCTACAGTCCAACCAAAAAGAGTAGAATTTAAAAAGTGGCAAAACTGTAGTGTCGTCCCCGTTTTCTTAGATTGATTAGAAAGGGACGACACTACAGTATTGCCACTTTTTAATTTTTACTCTTTTGGGTCGGACTGTATAAACTTTAACGTTTCAGAAGATTACATTTCAATATGAGCCTTAAACCCTTGTTTAGGGATCCGCAAGCACTCAAGCACTGACCCATAGTGTCCCTAATCAATAACTTTAGCCATTCCAATGTGTTAACTCTCGATTGGTGTAATTAACGGACTTATCCGCTGACATTTTATACAGGTTGACAATCAAGTAACGAGACTCAGCACCTCTAGGATAATATAACTGTGACAGGCGACTCTTTGTCGCGCGACATACAAGTACTTGTCACTTTCCTTTCACAAGCGAAGTCGCGGTAAGATATGCTAGTTGCTGATATTAGTTATTTTTCTACTCTATACTATGTGAAATAATTTAGAGTAGGTTTTTTTTGCTTGAAATCAGAGCCTCGAGTGGTATTTTTCAATGCAATAGGACGTCTACATTAGTTTTATATTTCCCTTGTAAATAAAATTGGCACTTACTCCAACTTAGATACGATAGGTTCCTGAAAATGTATGAACATTACAGATAGAATAATTTATAATAATTATGAGTTAATAATTATAAAAAGGCAAGTCTTGTTTTTGCGTCGGTTTCCATGTTAACTTTAAAAAAAAACTTGCATAAAAACAATAAACTTTTCTCCTTAACTTCAGAAAACCTAACTGCCTTGGCCGTGGTGTATGCAAAAAAGTAGCCAATTGGTTATTTACAGAAATCAGAGAACAGTCCCGAGTCGCATGGCACTTGCAGAAAAACCCGCGTGTCATCGGCCCGACCTACTACGAGCGTCTACCCGCCGAAATACGTACTGAACCATCTGACGAAACATTTCGACGAAAATTGAGAAACTTTTTATTGAAAAATCCATATTATTCTGTTAGTGAGTACATGGACATGAAATTATAAAATGACATTTGTTTATTTAGTTATTTAATGTTTTTCTGACGATCCCATGGGAGATATGTATATCTATTATAAGTTGGGTAAACTAGTTTTTTACTCATAGTGACATATATTTCTGTTCTATCTGACATTGCATTTTATGATTCTATTATTATTTGTAGTTGTAGTTATATTATGAGTGTATATTTAACTTAATTGAATGATTTCTATCTTATTATATGTTTTTATTGCCGATCATAATATCAAGATTCATGTAAATTAACTTAGGATAATTTATAATGTAAAGCCTGACCAGAAATATATGAGGATTGTCAAGAGGGCACTATTTATAAGATTTATATGGCAACAAATTTTCAACCAATCGCGACCCACTATAATGACATTAGTTTAAATACCTGTCAGTTCCTATGGTAACCTCGTAAAATCATTTTTAAAGGAATGCACTGTTTTCCTGACCGTTTTTCGTGTAGTAAACACGTATACACATTATTTATAATATTACGTTCACGACTGTGAATGGCATTCGGCATTTTCTTTGGATATTTTTAAATATTTGTCTTGTAAAGAAAGCACCACGAATGACATTGACATTGTTGACAAACCGTCAAAAATCATTACCAGTGTAAGAAATTAGTTCCAGTGAAATTCCGCAATATGGCGCATCCTCATATATTTCTGGTCAGGCTTTAATTTGTTATTATGAAATAAATAAATCTAATCTAATCTAAATCCATGCCTTTGTGATGTCATACAATTTCCAATACCTGTCCTCATACCACCCTGTATAGCAGCCTGCAACTCATGAAATATCCTGCGAATTATGTGACGGCGCCCATACCCGCCTACCAATATTCTTTGGCCCGCCCATTTCAATTTCCGGTCGCTTCACGTATCGGATACAGAGAAGCGATTAAAAAAAAAACGTTTTTCATTTGTTCAAGATTCTTGACTGTTTTGACGTATCGACTGACGTGTTTTGTTATTTGCACGCTTGAGCAATTTTTACTTCGTGTTTTTCTTTTGTTCTAATAAAGTGTAGGTAGGCGAAAGGCGGGTCAAATCAGCTGGTACATATTAAAGAAATTGTGGGTATCACTCAAGAAAGCCTTTTGTGTCTTATAGATTTTATAAAAAAAAACGATCTACGTCAGCTTCGTCGAGGATATTTTTTTTCACATTTTAGATTTCAGATATTAAAACAGAATATAATGTAAGAAAAAAATACTTGATTTCTGATGTTAGTAAAAACGTGTCTATGTGTTTGTTTGTTACTTCTTCACACTCAAACGGCTGGACCATAGGCTTAACACAGGCTACTTTTTATCCCGAAAACATGTAGTGTTCCCTGAGGATGCGCGAGTAAGGGCCTTATCACACTTGCGATTTGCGAGCGAATTTTGTATGAAAGCGATCACGCAGCGAGTTCGCCGCGACGCCTATTTGTATAGAAAACTCGCTCGCAAATCGCAAGTGTGATAAGGCCCCAATACCGCGCGGCGGCGCAGCAAGTATTATATATATTACGTCACAATTCAAAACTTGTAATATATGTACAATACAATAAGTAAAATAAAAAAACTAAGTAATTTACATAACTAAAACAAATTAAAAAACTGTGCCGCCGCGGCATGGTCCCGAAGACGCTGGCAGCATTTTCTTGGTGAATTGATATATACAATCTTTGCAACATTTGATAAACCACAGAATGAAAAGTAATAGTAATAGTCCATTTTCGTAATTTCATTTTCATAATTGTCTACACAAAGAATTATTGTTCACTGTTTCGTAATTGATTATTAAACAAGAATCGGGTACAGCCCACGGTGGTTTGCTTTATCAACAAAACCAATATGTCGGAACGGTGTTCAACCAATGTAAATAACATTTCATATCCTGTATTAAATACTTGTCATTCAATATGTGATCGAAATCAGAATGAATGGGAATTGGACGCACTGTGTAATATTCTAACAGTTTCATTGAAACTGGAGCAAATATATATTTTCTAAGTTAAACGGGGAAATTGGTTTTGATAATCCAGTTACCATATTTGATTGATTTAGGGTTTTGATTGATATTTGTAATAGCTCACCTTTTAGTGTGTGCATACAAATATATGTATATAGAGTTTGTATGTGTGCGATTGCGTAGACTGTCAAGTGTAGTTAAGTGTAACGCTTTTCTTAAACATAATATCTAAGGACAGATAGATAATCCGATAGCTCAAGAAACATACCTAATGTTCACCCATACAATGCCATTGGAAAGAGAAGAATTTTTTCAATTACATTTAAGAGGTATCTCTCTTATACCTGTATCTTTTTAGGGTTTCGTAGTCAACTAGGAACCCTTATAGTTTCGCCATGTCCGTCTGTCCGTCCGCGGCTTAGCTCCGTGATCATTAGTACTAGAAAGCTGAAATTTGGTATGAGTTTGTGTACCTACCTATGTATCACGGCGACAAAACGGTAACGGTAAGGGGGGTGATTTTTTTTTCGTTCCAACACTATTGTGTGGAGTGTCTTTGAATAGGTCTTTTAAAAATAATAGTGGTCTCTAAACATTATTTTTTTATAAACTCAGCAGTTTTGTAAATATTCGCTCCGAAAATAAAAAAATAGCGCCCCCCGCCCCTCTACCTTTTCAACCACGGGTCAATAAATTATGGAAACATTCATGAAAATGAGGCCTTATAAGTACTTTCAATGAAAACTATATTTAATAAAATCGGTCAAGCCGTTCTTGAGTTATCGCAAAATTTCATAATTTTCATTAAAATGATGTAAGTGCCGCGCGGCGTCCTTATACTTCAAACGTTACACATATTAGTTAAGTGCCACACAGCATTAAAACATTCCGCTCAATCTGGCGCGTATAATCGATAACTTCCATAAGTAATTACTGCTACTTTGGTGTTTACGACCTTTTTATAGAGCTTGAAATCTTTCTCGTAATTTAAATCTCGGGCTTAGCCCGTCTATTGTAAAGGATGGGCAACTACGGAACCCTACACTGAGCGTGGCCCGACATGCTCTTGTCCGGTTTTTTTCATATTATGGCAAATACATTGTTAATTTCAACCGACTTTTAAAAAGTGATTAATATACCCCGAGTTCGAGGTAGTAACATAAATATTTCATGCTTTCATTGCGTAAAGCTGCAAAAAAACAGTTTTCTGCGTGAATTTTGTCAATTTCCAGTAGTATTTAAAACAAAAATTATCAATGAAAGTTTCAAACTGTAGGTTTCAAATATATAGGTACCAATAAATCGCAATAGCCCTGTTCTAAGTAGTAACATTGACCATATGTTAAGAAACATGTTTGATCATAGAGAAAAATATCTATAACAGTATAACCATCAGCATTTTTGAACGAATAAGAAAATCCTTAAGAATATGCCTAGTCTAATATACTATAAATAATATACTAGTCTGATCGAGCACAAACGTATTGAGGTTTAGGGAGCTAGCGGAATACAACATTCTTTTTTCGCAGTGCTGTACTACTAAATATCGTCTTTTTTTGGTTGTCACCATACTCATATGTTATTTATTTACCTATTATTCAAATAAGTAACACAACATAACAGTACAGACAATACTTAAAACTAGTTAGATTTAGGCGACATAATTTGTAGGATTCGGCAGATAGCCCCGGCACGCCAAAACACGAGACCCTTTGAACCAGAAATCAAAATAACTAAATAATATAATAAGAAATGTATTATAGGTACATTTATGAAACATGTATCGTCTCATTATTTTTTTAATGTTTTTTACACACCACAATTTTTTTATAAAAATACAAAGATAAAGCAAAATTAAAATGATTACCGATCCAGCGTGTTAAACGTATTATAATCGTAGTAATAGCAAAAACCATTACAAACAAAGGCGATATTTTGTACTACGAGGCTGCCGTGCTTACGTCTCAAGTTACATAACATAAATGGCGTAACCTGCAAAATGAAGGGTGCGGGTCTAAAGTGTCACATTACAGGTTATGGGCGGCGCGGGCGACCACGGAACTTGCAGCACGCTAGCTGCAATACCTTACTTTCATGTTTAAAGTGGTGAATTTAATTTACGGCATGCAGTATGAAAACTAAATTACCTGGTAATTTTTAATGCGCTATAATTTGTCATAGGATTTGAGATTAATTAAGTACCTAATAGTTTTGTTGAGCAACGATTGCCAAATAACTCGTGACTTTAAGAGGCTCATTCCTTTTAAAATGCTGATTGTTTTAGTCATTTTTCTCTATGATCAAACATGTTTCTTTACTACCTAGAACAGGGCTATTGGGATTTATTAGTATACATTTAAAACCTACAGTTAGAATTTCGTAATGATAATTTTTGTTTCAAAAACTCCTCGAAATTGTCAAAATTCACGCGGAAAATTAGTTTTTTCAAACTTATTTTCGACTGCACGCAATGAAAGCATGAAATAGCTATGTTACCATCTAGAACTCGGGGAAAAGTATTATTCACTTCAAAATGTTGGTTGAAACTTATCAATATACTTGTCATAATATGAAAAAAAAAATCTGAAAAGAATAAGGCCTCTTAAAGTTTCCATGGATTAAGTATACCATGATTTATAGGCATGCGTAAAAATGCATTCAGTTGTCTTATATTTACAAAATTATAAACCTGTGGGCCTATGGGTGGTTGCTTTTGTCACGTGATAAATAAGTGACAAAGCATTTGTCACGTTTTGATAAAATGTGAGTGTGAGTGACAGATGCTTTGTCACTTATTTATCATCATCATCGGCCCGCTAATACGTACCTACGAGGCCCAGACAATCTTACCCTGGTTCCCGGTACCCAGAACTAAAGCAACTCCCTGACTTTCATAGAATATTATATATTCTATTTTTTCTACGTACCTATATTCGCCCGAACTTCGAGAAAGAGGTCAACCGCCGAATCCAACTCGGCTGGGCAGCGTTCGGGAAACTACGCAATGTCTTTTCGTCCGACATACCTCAGTGCCTCAAGACAAAAGTCTTTAACCAATGTGTGTTACCAGTGATGACTTACGGCACGGAAACGTGGTCTTTCACTATCGGCCTCATCTCAAAGCTCAAAGTCGCTCAACGAGCAATGGAGAGGGCTATGCTCGGGGTGTCTCTACGTGATCGAATCAGAAATGAGGAAATCCGTAGACGAACTAAAGTGACCGATATAGCTCACCGGATTAGCAAGTTGAAGTGGCAATGGGCAGGCCACATAGCACGCAGAGCAGATGGCCGATGGGGCCGAAAAGTGCTCGAGTGGAGACCTCGGACCAGCAAGCGCAGCGTAGGACGTCCACCTACAAGATGGACAGATGACCTTATAAAGGTCGCCGGAAAGCGCTGGATGCAGGTCGCTTCCAACCGGTATATATGGAAGTCCAAAGGGGAGGCCTATGTTCAGCAGTGGACGTCCTATGGCTGAGATGATGATGATGATGATGATATTCGCCCGGAGTTATGCATAAGACTGTCATGTATTTAACTCTATGATATTAAAAACATACCTACTAGTATTTCTTAAACATTTAGAGATTAACTAAAACTATGAACTTTTAGCCCTGCTTTCCCTTATCTAATATTTTGGAAATTTTGAGTATGCTACCCCAAAGTACAGCTACCAATACGGTATAATCCATCTGGTTACTTTTTAATTTAATTTTCTAATATTTAAAATATCACACTAAAAGAATACCCTCCACTGGCTCACATTGTTCGAGTTAAAAATATAACTATCGCTAAGAACATAAATAGACAAAGTTTTCCAAGTAGAAGTTTCCAGATCTTTACGTTCCACGGCATTTTTCCACTCGAATAGAAATTAAGAATAGACATAGTGTCTCTGTAGTTTCTGGTAACAATAACAATGCAGTAGTACAAAGTTGGTTGTCAAGGAACTCTATTAAAACAAATAAAACTATACCAATGTATAGTTCCTTTTTTGTTTTTAATCGAGTTAATTCCAACTCCGCTTTTCATGTGATATGATTAAACAACAACAACAACAACAACAACAAATCCACTTTATTGCACACCTCAAATATACACAGGGATACAAAACATAAGAGATATACAGTAAAAAAATTGACAGAGGTAAACAACAGGCGGTCTTATCGCTAAATAGCGATCTCTTCCAGACAACCTTTAGGTAGCGGAGTAGATCAACAGGAGTTAGTCAGGGAGGAGGATTAAATTTCTCGTTTTAAGTTTTTAATTTTATATCATTCAATATTTGAGAAAAGCATACCTCGAAGTGAAAAATGATTGCTAATCTCGTATCCCTAGCCGGCCAAGCAACCTCGGCAGGTAATCCCCATTTTCCCGGCCTCAGTAGTAATGTACTATTTTAATTCAATCTCTCTGTGCTCAGATGTCTCGCATGTGTGTACACGGGCTTATACGTAATCAACGCAATGCTAGTTAGAATGTTAAATGGCTAACCACGTCAGTGAGATTAGGGACAGTCTAGGCCAGGGTTTCCCAAACTGTGCGTCGCAGCACTCTGGTGCGCCGTAGAGGGCAGAGGGGCGCCGAGTGACGCTTTTTTTTTTTTTAAGTCAAAGGGGGCAAACGAGCAAACGTATCACCTGATGGAAAGCGATTACCGTCGCCCATAAACACCTGTAACACCAGAGGAGTCACAAGTGCCCGCCTACCCGGAGGACGAAGACCCCGAAGGCTTCTACTGAAACTATATCTATACTTTGATATCACGGTGTCCTATTTCTTCGGAAACTTTACTTCGCATACTTACTAAAAACACACACAACTTAAAAAAAACGTTCCATAATGTTATAATAATATGGTTCGATTCTTCATTTTGAGTTGGCGCGCTTAATAACTAGACGTGCGCCTTATTGATACTTTGATATCGAAAACTTATACATATGCATTGGAAACTATACTTTGGAAACAAAAACTAAGTATACTTTAATAACGGAAACTATACTTTTATAATGGAAACTATACTTTTATATCGAAAACTATTCTTTGATATCAGAAACTAAATTTTGATGATCATGGTGCATTTCTTAAGAAACTATACTTTGATGTCGGAGACTGTACTTTGATATCGTTGTGCCCTAATTTTGCGGAAACTATACTTTCATACCGGAAACTATACTTTGATATCATTGTGCCCTATTTCCGGATAGGGCGCCGAGACAAGATACTAGACCAGCGGGGCTAGCATATTTTGACGCGACTTCGCTTGTTGCGCGACTTAGCATCATCTGTCTTGCTCGCACGGCATTGAAATAAAAGTGACAGGTAGTATTTGTCGCGCGACAAAGAGTCGCCTGTCAAAGTTATGCTAGAAGTGCTGTAGGGACGCCGCAAACTAAACAAGTTTTGGAACCCCTGGTCTAGACCTAAATATGATTCCACGTTACAACTTGATGGAACTATGTCGGACTAAGCTCATGTTGGTGAATGTTGATTAAACTATTGTTTGTAGTCTGTTGCGTGAAACTTGCTAGGTATTATTGTATTTGTGATGAGTAGTAGACTGTAGCTTGATTTGATTTGACTTTATACTGGTAAAAGGGATGCTTCAGTAGTATAGGGAAGTCCCATGAAATAATAACACTTGAAGATAATTCACATAATGTTGCGTGAAGTGTGTCTTGATCGGAGGTCGCTGAGAGAATGATCTCAAGTTAATCGAGCGGTCTTATAAATGATCGCTAGATTATTCCTTGATTGGACCAATGGGTAAGAAGGGCGTGGCCCAATTCTTACATGTGTGCGTGTAGATGTGTAGGTGCAAACTGAACAACATTATCTCTTTATTTCAGTAGATACACATTCGTAATACATAATATACATTGGTGGAACATATTTTGATTGACAAGTTATCATATAAGATTCTTATTGGAAATTCTATTTATTACAATATTAAACCTATTTTATGAAGCTTTCTATATGTTTGTTATATATTTATTCATGGTGGTTTTACATCTTTATCAACCAAAGCTTCATATCTTATCCTATACAATAATGAGAGAAATTAATCTTATACTTAATTAAAACTAAGAGAAAAGAAATACGATTTTGAACATAATGATTTTTTATTCTAAGCTGATTACTTACTGCTATATATGATCGAGCTAACTTATAATTATTACATAGAATCCTAACCTACATGCGACAGTCCCCCCTTCGTACGAAAGTACAATATTCAAGTGGAGCGAATGTAGATAAGTCGATCTGTAGGTCGTAGAGCTATGCTGGAGCCTGTTTGGACGTGGGCCACCCTTACATGGCCATCAGGGCCGGGAAAGGTTTTTGCTACAATGCCTCTAGGCCACGTCTCTCTCGGCATAGTGTTGTTAGCTATCACGGCGTCTCTCATAGCAGGATTTTTGAATTTGCAGCGAGTACGGGTTCGTGGACATAGGAGTGGGTGATACTTGGCAATCCCTTTCTTTCTCCTCTTTGCGTACTGACTCCACTTGAACCGGAGTGCTTCTGCTTTCCGTTTGGGTCCATTATTCATCTCTATTTCGGATTTTCTCAATAGCAATCGGGTTTTAAATACTTCAGCCGCAACTATAACGCAAGCAGTTGCCCTAGCCGGTTGAGTAAAACTCGAGATTCGTTTTGTCGGAGGTAAATAATTGGATTTATCGCGCGTGTGTACCGATAACGTAATTTCCGCATTACGTTCTTCGCTAGTTAGCGGCGGCGGTGGAGACGGCGGTCTTTTCTGCATCCGTTCCGATTCGTCATTTGTAACAATTTTTGATTTTTGTTGCACGTCGCTTATGATGTTTGGATTTTTAGGGGCGAATCCTACTAACTCGATAGACGCTTGCATGCTCGAGTGACATAGGTTGATAATTTTTTTTTTTACGCGGCGCTTCTGGCGGCGGGCGAGAGTTTATTATTTCCGCGTATCCTATATTTATCGATTTTCCTATTGACGCGGTATATTCTGTCTTGAAACTTTCGTCTTCGTCCGGCTCGCGCTCTAAGCTGCGTAGTGCATGCGCGCGTTTGTCGGGCAATGCCTCGTCATTCGATTGCCACAACAATCCCGTTTCGCACCTAATTTCCTCCGGGATTTTCCTACATGTCGCCTCTAGCACGTTTAACACACGTTGGTCCGGGTCCGCCCGGGGTAATTTTTTCTTTACCTCTATCGATTCTATACTGTCGTGTTGTTTCGTACAGCTTAAAATTTCCTCCTCGATAGTGGCCGGACGAACGTGGTTTATACGTACTTCCCTATTTTCCGGTTTATCCTGTGACCCTAAAAGGATCCAACCCAGGTTAGTATATCCTGCGGTTAATGATGAGGTGGGACCTGTGCGGAGCTGTCGCGAAATGATTAAACCCCAATTATCTTGCCCAATTAAAATTGTGGGCGTCCCGCGCTCATACGCTAATTGATCCGTTATATCTTTCAAATGATCGCATTGTTCGACTAACTCGCGGGAAACCTCTTGCGAAGGCAGATTCAATTTATCGATTGTATACGCCGAAATTTTTTCTAGATTTCTTGTACATGAACCGCGAATCGATAAATTTATTCTACAGGACTCGTGATCCGTTATCTGACCTCCAATGCCTTGGATCGCGAGAGGTTTGCCCGAACCCCTGGGAGCTACCTTATCGGCCGTGTCTCTTTCTATTAGAGTCATGGTCGAACCAGAGTCTAGAAAAGCTAGTGCTTCGGCACTACCTAACGGGCCTGAAATTTCTACGGGGACCACCATAAGGTACGTATTCGCGCGTTGAATCTGATTTATGCTACTAACACTTGCGCGGACAGATTGCGCTTCATTTGTAAGCCCGTGAAGCAACTTGTGGTGGCCCGCTTCGCATTCGTTTTTACCGCATGCTACGTATTTGCACTTAATAGGTCGCCTATGATTAGGTTCTAAACACCTATAGCACAGCTTAAGGCTTCGGGCCGATTCCCACCGGTCTGCGACAGACTTTTTTAGAAAATCCGGGCAAACGGCTAACTTGTGATTCCCTTTGCAAAGTACGCAATCTTTTCTATTATTATTGAAATTATTCTGCGACTGCGGGGGCGGTCGGGATTGCGTGGGTTTCACCGTTTGCGCGGGTTTTTTTTTATGCGTTTGCGGGCGCGAATTTATGGTAGCTACGGTAGCGGCGCGGTTCGATTCCCGGTATGAGTCATCGTCCGAATCAGAGTCGCTTGCGTAGTCTCGATAGCTATTCGAGTACGGTCGTCCGCGGCTCGCACCACCGTGCATTCGTTGTTGTGGCTGCCTCGACTCGGCATGGTTCATATTAACCACATGAACGTTTGCACGGGACTTTGAATGTCTGTGATGCGATCGCTTCGTGGCCGTACTGACGTCGTTTAAAAAGTTAGCCATCGCGACCAATTCAGGCGTCCCCTGATTGGCTTGTTTGTACTTTGCCCACTCATACCGAATTATCATGTTTAATTTGTCAGTTATTTTACTCACTAACTCTGGCGCGTGTAAATACTGATCTTGGCGCAATGCCTTAATGGTCGCTACCGTATTAGCTACATGGCCGGCAAAAGTTACGATATTACTCGAGTCTTCGGCTAACCTGGGCATGCGCTTCACGTTATGGATCTCGGTCAAAACTATTTCTTCCGGATCCCCGAAATGTTTTTCTAAAGACTCCATGATTTCGTATGGATCGGACACCGTATACATTATAGATTTGACCGCTATCCGCGCCTCACCGCGTAAGGCGCGCCTAATTCTACCTACATTGTTTACGTTACTGAAATGAGGCGCGCTGTCTTCAAACTCGGCCCTAAACGCTATCCATTCCGAGATATTTCCGTCGAAATGCGGCAATTCCGGAATATGCCTGTGTATAGGGGGGCCTTGCAATGCCCGATCGACGTTTCGTACTTGCCCGAATTCTACCCTATTACTGTTATAAGCCGGGTTCAAATCTCTGTTTTCTACAACGGGTGGACGATTACCGTAATTTGATGCTAACCAACCCGAGACTCTCTCATCGGCCCGAACTGCGGAGGCGCTATCAGAGTGTGCGGCTTCAATACGCGCCACCTGTAGCCGGCAATTTGCCTCCGCAGCTGCTTTCTGAGCTAGTTCAAGTTCGGCTTTACGCACCTGTAATTCGGCCATTAAAACAGAAATTTGACTACTACTTTCCCTATTGGCATTAACTAACGTATTGTCCGAATTTCTATCACCGGGCCTGTCTACATTGTCCCTACCTACTTCTAACGCGGAATCGCGGGCGGTATGGGGCACAGGGGCCGGGTTCGGCGCGGGAGAATTGGTTACGTTCGATCGCGGGGCGGGGGCGGAGGGGGGATCGCTCGCGGGCGTCATTGTGTTCGCGTTTGGATTGCTACTGCTTGCGTTATGAGAAAGGCCAGTCCCGTGGCTCCAAGTATTTGTAGGATTAGTGGACGTTTCGCCGGACTCCGGAGTCTGGTCTCGTGATTTTTGAGAACGCGTAACTCTCTTTTCCGGAAGAGACATCGCACGGGGGGACTGTCGCTTAACCTAACACACACACTGAATTTAACACAATAACAAAAAAAACACTGAATTTACCTAATACCTAACACCTATTCATTAGCGAGGCTAAGTGCGACGCTAATGAGCCCTAATATCCCTACGGCGTAAATCCCTCGTTGCACAGATCCAGTACGGCTTGTTCACACCGCTGGGTTACCACCGTACCGGAAGCTGTGTTGAGCGTCACACGTGAACGCTATGACGCAGTACAAGGAGAACTTAATCAATCCAAGACCGATTGATGCGGAAACAAGGGGAAATTAATCAACCCGAGATCCGATTGATGGCAGAACAAGGGGAACTTAATCTACCCGAGTTCTGTGATGCACGCCGTGGTGCGGACTATCGTCCGATTGATGGCAGAACAAGGGGAACTTAATCGACCCGAGTTCTGTGATGCACGACGTGGTGCGGATACGAGGGGAAAATTAATTCGACCCACGATCCGATTGATGCCAGAGCGAGGGGAAACTTAATTCGACCCTGTCTGTGATGCCCGGCGCAGGGACGCAGGGTTTAATCCGCTACACGTCCCTGTGATGATTCTCTTGCGCGCCTCCTGTCACTGGAACGAAGGTCCAATTCCTTCCTTCTTGATCCGGTGCTCGAAGGTCCAATTCCTTCCTTCGAGGTCGCTGATTCTTGATATCCGGCTTTCGAAGTACCAATTGTGATGAGTAGTAGACTGTAGCTTGATTTGATTTGACTTTATACTGGTAAAAGGGATGCTTCAGTAGTATAGGGAAGTCCCATGAAATAATAACACTTGAAGATAATTCACATAATGTTGCGTGAAGTGTGTCTTGATCGGAGGTCGCTGAGAGAATGATCTCAAGTTAATCGAGCGGTCTTATAAATGATCGCTAGATTATTCCTTGATTGGACCAATGGGTAAGAAGGGCGTGGCCCAATTCTTACATGTGTGCGTGTAGATGTGTAGGTGCAAACTGAACAACATTATCTCTTTATTTCAGTAGATACACATTCGTAATACATAATATACATTGGTGGAACATATTTTGATTGACAAGTTATCATATAAGATTCTTATTGGAAATTCTATTTATTACAATATTAAACCTATTTTATGAAGCTTTCTATATGTTTGTTATATATTTATTCATGGTGGTTTTACATCTTTATCAACCAAAGCTTCATATCTTATCCTATACAATAATGAGAGAAATTAATCTTATACTTAATTAAAACTAAGAGAAAAGAAATACGATTTTGAACATAATGATTTTTTATTCTAAGCTGATTACTTACTGCTATATATGATCGAGCTAACTTATAATTATTACATAGAATCCTAACCTACATGCGACAGTATTACTAGAAACCGTATTGTGGTTTGTACACTTTGGTATACAGTGTGCGAGTGCGTTTTTTCATCTGGGACCGCTTGGGATGACGAGGTGACTCTTAATCATAGATGAATGTATAAGCTATATGATTTATTTTGCTTAGTAATTTTTAGTGTAACCACAATTTACGTTAGGTAGTGATTTTATATTTAATAACTAATAAATTTGTTTCGAAATTGCATTCTTTTTTACGTTGTTAACCCACATAACTCCGCCATTTTGAAAAAAAAATCGATGAAGTGAATCGATAACATAAATCTTTTAAGTATTGTTGGGAACGCCAGCAACCACGCCGACAGCGAGACTATGTAACGCCGTGACGACGACTTATGTACTAGGCTAAGTTAAAATAAGACTGATTAATATGTGTAACATGATCTCGTAATTATAAGTTAGACACATAAAAGCTGTCATAAGGTCCTTATATACAATAAGAAAGGTACATAGAAGCTACCAACATCCTTATATAATCAACGATCCTTATATACTTAAAGCACATAAAAGATGCAATAGAACCCCAAGGTAAAATGATCCGATCCCACTGGTAAATTAGTTGCGCCTACGACCCATAAGGTACTGGTTGAATAAGGCGTCACGAAACCCTTATTAAACCACAGGTAAATGGGCCGGGGACGCAGCACCCCGCCGTGAAACACCCGAGGCGGCAAAAGAGCTTATGTAACTCGACCACGTGAACCGTTATGAAGCATAACGTAAAACGTAAATGTTTTATAAGTCAGTTACATAAGGCCATCTACCGCCTCAAATACATAAGTGGGCAACGACCCCGCAGTATATAAAGATAGACCCGAACCCCCTGTAATGAAAACACATAATCCGAACCCCTACCGTAAGCGAATGTAAATAAGAATCCGAAGGAACAATCTTGCAAGATTCTTATTTACAAAAGTTACTCACTATCCGTGAGGTACAACCGAACCCTGTTACCTGAACCCTAAGGTTCAGATAGAACCTAAGAGCCCTTATCGAGCCCCGTCGAACGGGATATGTATCAAAGGAATCGGACGATAAAGAGCCGAGATATGTAATTAATTAAGCAATTATGATAGACCAAAAAACGGCCGTTATTGTACAGAGCCCAAAACTGTAGAGCCAATCAGAGCGAGGAGCAGGTTTTAGAACATTTAAAATTAAAACTTAACGCACTTGACCAAAAGGGGCGTTCCCGAGAGGAAAGGAACGCTCGCTCGCCTCTGATTGGTTCCAATAGGATTATTCCGCTTACGGGAGTTATGTCTGGCGAACCGAACCACAAATGTTATATAAGAAATCGAACCGAAATAAATGTATGCACTACCGAAGAACCAGTTTTATTACTCACTACAAGATCCTGCCTACCTCCAGTTTTCAAGAGCTCCAGCCTGCACGTCGGTCCAAGCGATTCGTTGAGGTCCTGTCCGTCAGTCGAGCTCCGAATCCTTGGAGGCGTCCATAGCTACGCCTTCCTGCATTCACGTCGCGTTTACGTCGGTCTACGTTGCGCTTACGTCGAGTCTACGGCAGAACTACGTTGCGGTCTACGTCGCGGCCCGTGCATCCCGCGTCCGTACCCCGCGTCCGATCTACGTCGCGTCTACGTGTACACTACGTCGCTTACGTGTGTACTACGTCGCGGCCCGTTTACGTCGCGTTTACGTCCTTACGTTTGGACTACGTCGCGGCCCGTTTACGTCACGAACCGAACCTGAACCTGAACCTGCAAGCTGAACCGAACCGAACCCGAACCGAACAAGCTGTTACAGGAAGACCCGATCGAACATCATACAGTCCACTGCGAGCTGAGCCGAAGAAGCCGCCCTGTTGAGACCTGTACTCAACAGCGTTGGTCATTCGAGAGCCGGATTTTCGAGCCAGAACATCCGAACCATGGTGCAGACAAGGAAGCAGACGAGTGAAGCAACTTCGCACGACGACCCGCCGACCGAACCGACCCGAACCTCCGGCGAGACGTCTGCAGAGCTGCTTGGAGCACGTCCGCGAACGAGCGAGACACGCGCCCCGGGCATGCAGCCCGAGAAAAGGACATCGCCAGAGTCACCGCCACAGTTGGACGACACGCTCCAATGGCGGGCAAAGCTGGACGAACACCTGCGCAGAACCAGTCTGAACCAAAAAGAACCCGAAGAACCCGCAGCCGTCGGATACTCAACACCGACCGGCGAACATGTAGCGTCCCGTCTGACGCACGCGCCGCGTACCGGCGATACACGCGAGCCCCGCGCGGCTATGACGTCACTCGCGTACGCGGCCTTTGACCCCGCGATCCGCGCACCGATCCCGCGACCCGCGACACCCGTACCGCGCGAACCCCGCACGTTCGATAGAGACCGCGCTCTCGAACAGGTGCGATTCGAAATCGACGAACGCCGCGCGCCGTCGATTACGTCGAGAACCAGCAGCACTACGGAGGCGCGGAAGAAAGAAGCGGAGCTAAAGGCAGCAGAGCGGCTTGCTGAAATCAAGCGGAAGCAGCTGCAACTAGAAGAGGATCTAGTCAAGAAGAGGCTGGACACCGAACTGCATCGCATCGAAGCGGAGGGCTCACAGGCCGGCGGTTCGCAGTCCGGACGTCCGGCGGCAGAGACAGCGGAGGAATCGAAGCGGAGGATCGATGCGTGGCTTACACACCACGAGGTAAGTGACGCTGCTTACCGCGATGACCCGACGCCGAGGAGGCGTCGCACCGTCACGCCTGAACGAGCCGAACGCGAGACCCGAACCTCCCGAGAGCGATCCTCCAGCCGATCTCAGGCGATAGATCGGTTAGCCGACCATCTACAGACGATGGCCCGCCCTCCGCCGAGACAAGTGTACGAGTTGCCTGCGTACTCCGGACACCCTGCCGAGTGGTTGACGTTCTACCACAGTTTCGCAGAATCAACAAAAAGGTACAAGTTCACGGAGTACGAGAACGTCGCCCGTCTACGAGCTGCGCTGAAAGGCGAGGCGCGAGAGTGCGTGCAGCACATGCTCGCGTCGACGTCGAACCCCGATCTCATTATTAGAGTACTGAAAAAGAATTTCGGCAGAACCGACCTGTTGGTCGACCGAGCTCTAGAGGAGCTTAAACGCCTGCCGTCGCTCGGACCGAGCGCCACCGACCTGAACACCTTCGCAATAAAGGTAATGAATATTGTGTCGACATTGGTCGATCTAGACCGTCGAAACTACGGTGGCAACCCGTTACTGATACGGGAGATAACCGACAGGTTAAGCCCGCATCTACGGTCGAGGTGGTGCTCCTTCGCTAAAGACAACGTGAAAGGCGGTGAGTGCGAAATAATATTATTAGCCGAGTTCCTGATGGACGAGAGTGACGCGGAGTTATTATACTCACACGCGAGAGCGCCGTCACGCAGACCCGCGCATAACGCGCCCACGCAACCGCCACCGCCCCGACGAACGACATACCCGAACCGGGGAGCGAGCGGAGCGATACAGCGAACGCAACCGACACGAGCCCAGACATTCGCCACGGAGCGAGTGGAAGCGTGCTATTGCTGCGGCAATAGTCACCGCACGAACGAGTGCCGCAAACTGCTGAGTATGCCGGTACGAGCAAGATGGGAATGGGCACGGGTAAATCACGTATGCTTTAACCCGTCAAGTGTCAGACCTCCCTAGAACAAAACACCGCGAAATGTCCCATACAAACAAGAAACGGCTGAATTTCCGCTAAAGATGGGAATTTTACCTACCCCGAGAATAATTATATGAGATGTGTTATATATCGTTAGAGAGCTAGATAAATTTGGAATTCGGCACAATATGTTATAATAGCCGCACTTACTTGTAGTGAGATGTAGATTTATTTATATTCCAAGATGTTCGATTTCCGTCACATCCGTCACTAATCATTCACAATTTACACTCAATTTAAAACCACATATCACATTTTACATACACTAAAATGATACTGGCTAGTTTATGCGTCAATTTTACGTAAATTCACCTCTAAACACCTAATAATTACTTCACAACAAATATTTATTCACGAGAACGTGCGCGCACGCTACAAACTTGCGCCGTCCAAGTCGCAACTGTCATGGCGGATTTGCCGCGAAATTGAGCACTGTTTGAACAAAATCATAAATCTATCAAAATTCCCAAGACCTTACACCAATCTAATATATGAAATGAAATCCTGAGAAAGTGTACTATAAAACTATTATTTGTTCGTAAGGTTTTGAACAATTGAAAATTAGGAAACAAATGAATTACGACGGCCATCATTGCAAAATTATTGCGTCATTCAAACTTGAAGACTTTTTTCACTAGGAAACAATGTCGTGCGGCTAAATTTAACATTAAAAACGAAAACCTTATTTAATTGCCAGTAATTTCATATATAATACATAATATAAACACTTTCCGTTTAAAAGATTTGGACATATTTATTACACGACACGACACCTCAAATGCAAGTGATTTTCGAAATGGCGGACGAATTCCGCCAATGTAGCGAAAAAAAAATATTTACACGTCACTATTGAGGATTCTGATTGGTTAAAAATCAAATTTGTGTGCTCTGATAGCTGTTGTTGGATAGTAAAATATCTATCAAGCTGCCACCATAACGAATCGATGCAGAGAAATTGATCCAATGAGCGGTTTGGGCTGTAGACTAGCGTGTGTCTACTGGACGCTACCGGCACAAAATTGCTGTAGACTAACGTTAGTCTACTGGACGCTTGACGGGTTAAATGCATGAACCAAAGGCATCGTCGTGATACGTGCACTGCAAAAGGCTGCAGTGTACCCGGCTGTCCACACTCACACCATATGATGCTACACGAACCGAACCGAACTACATCAAATGTGAGTACAGACAGCGCCGACAATAACGCCCGCCCGCCGCAGTCGTGCGCGCCCGCCCGCGCGAGCGCGCCCTACACTGCGCCGCCCAGCGAACCGAACACAGCGCCGGCACACCGCCGCGCAGAGCCCATACAAGAGCGAGAGACGATCGCTATGACATCACACAACGAATCAAACAAGGTGATGTTAAAAATCATGTCCGTAATTCTGCGCGGTCCTAAGAAGGAGGTGCTATGCTACGGGATGGTCGACGAGGGATCGACAATTTCCATCGTCGATCAGGAGTTAGCGAGCGAAGTAGGTCTAGAGGGACCTCAAGCACCGCTACTTATACAAGGCGTAGGAGCGCTATGCCTGAACCAGCCGAGCCAGCGAGTCGAGGCGACTGTACGAGGCACCGATGGAGGCCCGTCGTACAATATGCGACTCAGAACCGTGCCGCGCTTAGGCATTAGGGAGCAGACAATGCCGCGCGACAGTATAGTGCGCTTGCCGCACTTGGCCGATCTAGCCGAAGCGTGCTACACGAATGTAGTGCCGAAAATTTTAATAGGAGCAGATCATTGGCATCTAACATTGCCGTTAGAAGCCCGAACGGGGAAGACGAGTGAGCCGGTAGCCGTACGTAGTCGCCTTGGATGGTGCATTTACGGCTCAGCACCGAGAACGGTAAGGGCCGGCGAAGTAGTCATGCATATGACGGAGCCGGACAAGGAGCTGAACGCGATGATGAGGCGATACTTCGACATCGACGCGTTAGGGGTAAAACTAATAGACAAAGCGAGCCCCCTAGACGAACGAGCAACAAAGCTGTTTAACGAAACGGTAAGACGCATCGACGGACCCCGGTACGAAGTAGGACAGCTGTGGAGGACCGACGAACCGAACCTGCCTCCCAGCTACAACATGGCGTACAAAAGGTTACGCAACTTAGAGCAGCGTATGGACCGGGATCCCGACTTCGCGCACGAGTATACAGCACAGGTAAATAACCTTATCGAAAAAGGTTATGCAGAGCCGCACTTAGGTGACCTAACAAGCCCTAAGGCATGGTTTTTACCGCACTTTGCGGTAAAAAACCCGAACAAGCCCGATCGCGTCCGTCTAGTCTTTGACGCACACGCGACATCGCTGGGAACCAGCTTGAACGACGAGCTGCTAGAAGGACCCGACTTACTACAGTCGTTGATGGGAATACTGCTGCGCTTCAGAGAGGGTACGTACGCCGCTACGGCGGACATACAGGAGATGTTCCTGAGAATAAAGCTGAGACCCGAGGACCAAGTATCGCAGTTATTCCTGTGGCGGGGATCGGACCGCCAACAGCCGCCGAAGGTATATAAAACAACGAGCGTGTTGTTCGGAACGAAATCTTCGCCGTTTCTAGCACATAGTGTCCGCAACCGGAACGCGGAGGACAATGCGGACACTTATCCGGCAGCCGTGTATGATATCACAAAAAATACATACATGGATGACCTCGTGACCTCTTACGACGATGAAGACGCGGCGGCCGAGACCGCGGTGCAAATCATCGCGTCGCACGCCCACGCCGGCTTCAACTTGCGCGGCTGGACGTCGAACTCTAAAAAGATATTAGAGCGGATACCTGTAGCGCAGAGATCCGACGAACCAAAGAACCTGGGATCTAAAGAGCAGAAAGTATTAGGTATGTTTTGGAACGCCGAAACCGACGAATTAGGTTTCAACACGGCAATGGTACGAGTCCCGGCCGACGTGCGGAACCTGAACCGAGGGCCAACAAAAAGGGAGGCCTTGAGCGCGGTAATGTCCGTCTTCGATCCATTGGGGCAAATCGCGCAATACACCGTTACCACAAAAATACAAATGCAGCGAATTTGTATTTTAAAACTAGGTTGGGACGAGCCATTGCCGGACGACGAGAAGGAGCTATTTTTACAGTGGCTCAGTAACATAGAATATGTTACGGCGCTGCGGCTACCACGGCGATGCTTGTACACGGGGGGAGGTAAGAGACACCAATTACATATATTTGTAGATGCCTCCGAGCAAGCATACGCGGCCGCAGCCTACTGGAGAACCGAGGGAGGACCTCACGAGCCGGTACGTGTGCAGTTGATTACGGCGAGGGCAAAGGTCACGCCCATTCGCCCGATATCGATACCGAGAGCCGAACTACAAGCAGCGCTTATAGGTGCGCGACTGGCGCAAACGCTGCGCGAGGCGCATCGAGTGGCTGCCGAGCAGATTGTGCTGTGGACAGACAGCCGAACAGTACTGCAATGGGTGCGAGACAATGCACGCCGTTACAGTACGTTTGTGTCACATCGACTTGGCGAGATCGCCGAGTTAACAGAGATCGAGCAGTGGAGGTGGGTCCCGACCCGCCTCAACCCGTCCGACGACGCGACACGCGCGGACCCGCAGCGTATCGTAAGGAATACCGACCGCTGGTACACAGGCCCGGATTTCTTGCGACTGCCGGAGGCGCAATGGCCGCAGGAGCAGCGAGATACAACGGAAATACCACACGAAATAATCGAGGTATGTAACGTGGCACAGGTCGTTGACCCGCCACTACCGAAAATAGAGCGATTTTCGAACTTTGACCGACTGATCGGAGCTACAGCGCGAACTCTGCAGTTCATCGAACGTCTGAAAAGAAAGGTGAGAGTCCCATTAGAGGTACGACACCTCAAATCAGCGGAGCACCTGTGGATGCAATGGGCGCAGAGGAGAGACTTCGCTGACGAACTACGGGCTCTCTCACGAGGGGAGCCGCTAGCCCGCAGTAGCAGGCTATACGAACTCGATCCGCAACTGCACGACGACGGATTAATGCGCATGCGGACGCGCATAAACGCAGCGCCGCCATCCGTCAACAAGCAGCCCGTCATACTAGACGGCCGCAACCCGTACGTGAGACTACTGATTTTGCGCGCTCATAAGCGAGCGCACCATGCATTTAACGAGACTGTTGTTAATGATCTCAGGCAGCAGTTTTGGATCTTGCACTTGCGACCATCGGTGCGGAGCGTGGCCCGGACATGCATGCATTGCGTGTTGCGGCGCGCGCGCCCGCGCGACCCGCCGCTGGGCGACTTGCCCGCGGCCCGTCTACAGCCGTTCACCCGCGCATTCCACTATTGCGCGGTGGACCTATTCGGCCCGCTAGCCGTCACTATCGGCAGGCGGACCGAGAAGCGATGGGTGGCACTGTTTACGTGCCTCACTACCCGCGCCGTGCACCTCGAGGTGGTGCACACGCTGTCAACCGACAGCGCCGTGATGGCGCTGCGCCGGCTGGGAGCCAGGCGCGGATGGCCCGCTGTCATGTACTCGGACAACGGGACGAACCTGAGAGGCTGCGACGCCGAGCTGCGAGCCGCCTACGTCGAATGGCTGCCCGCCCTGCAGGAGCACGGGCAGCTACACCGCATGGACTGGAGGTTCATCGCGCCGGGCGCGCCGCGCCTAGGCGGCGCCTGGGAGCGGATGGTGCGGACCGTCAAAACCGCGCTGTCCGCCACACTGAACACAAGATCGCCCAAGGAGGAGATTTTCAAGACGCTGCTCGCCGAGGTCGAGCACTGTGTGAACTCTCGACCTCTCACCCACGTGAGCGTCGAACCCGATGACCCCGAGGCGCTCACACCGAACCACTTCATACTGGGAGGACCGTCGGGGGTCCCTACCACTGGCCCCTGCGAAGAAAATGATAGAAAAGCTTGGCGCGCCAGCCAAGCACTCGCCGACTCTTTCTGGCGAAGATGGCTACGCGAGTACATCCCATTACTCGCACCCCGGGGATCCTCAAACCCCCGGGAGACCGCCATAGCGGTCGGCGACTATGTTTTGATCGCCGACCCGAACCTGCCAAGAAACACATGGCCAAGAGGCATTGTCGAAGCAGTCTACCCGGGACCCGATGGCATCACACGCAACGTGGACGTCCGAACGAGAGGAGGCGTGTTCCGGAGGCCGACGACGAAGCTGGCTGTTCTGCCCGTCAACAGGAGGTCGCCGCCATGCAGCGACCGAGGGGAGGATGTTGGGAACGCCAGCAACCACGCCGACAGCGAGACTATGTAACGCCGTGACGACGACTTATGTACTAGGCTAAGTTAAAATAAGACTGATTAATATGTGTAACATGATCTCGTAATTATAAGTTAGACACATAAAAGCTGTCATAAGGTCCTTATATACAATAAGAAAGGTACATAGAAGCTACCAACATCCTTATATAATCAACGATCCTTATATACTTAAAGCACATAAAAGATGCAATAGAACCCCAAGGTAAAATGATCCGATCCCACTGGTAAATTAGTTGCGCCTACGACCCATAAGGTACTGGTTGAATAAGGCGTCACGAAACCCTTATTAAACCACAGGTAAATGGGCCGGGGACGCAGCACCCCGCCGTGAAACACCCGAGGCGGCAAAAGAGCTTATGTAACTCGACCACGTGAACCGTTATGAAGCATAACGTAAAACGTAAATGTTTTATAAGTCAGTTACATAAGGCCATCTACCGCCTCAAATACATAAGTGGGCAACGACCCCGCAGTATATAAAGATAGACCCGAACCCCCTGTAATGAAAACACATAATCCGAACCCCTACCGTAAGCGAATGTAAATAAGAATCCGAAGGAACAATCTTGCAAGATTCTTATTTACAAAAGTTACTCACTATCCGTGAGGTACAACCGAACCCTGTTACCTGAACCCTAAGGTTCAGATAGAACCTAAGAGCCCTTATCGAGCCCCGTCGAACGGGATATGTATCAAAGGAATCGGACGATAAAGAGCCGAGATATGTAATTAATTAAGCAATTATGATAGACCAAAAAACGGCCGTTATTGTACAGAGCCCAAAACTGTAGAGCCAATCAGAGCGAGGAGCAGGTTTTAGAACATTTAAAATTAAAACTTAACGCACTTGACCAAAAGGGGCGTTCCCGAGAGGAAAGGAACGCTCGCTCGCCTCTGATTGGTTCCAATAGGATTATTCCGCTTACGGGAGTTATGTCTGGCGAACCGAACCACAAATGTTATATAAGAAATCGAACCGAAATAAATGTATGCACTACCGAAGAACCAGTTTTATTACTCACTACAAGATCCTGCCTACCTCCAGTTTTCAAGAGCTCCAGCCTGCACGTCGGTCCAAGCGATTCGTTGAGGTCCTGTCCGTCAGTCGAGCTCCGAATCCTTGGAGGCGTCCATAGCTACGCCTTCCTGCATTCACGTCGCGTTTACGTCGGTCTACGTTGCGCTTACGTCGAGTCTACGGCAGAACTACGTTGCGGTCTACGTCGCGGCCCGTGCATCCCGCGTCCGTACCCCGCGTCCGATCTACGTCGCGTCTACGTGTACACTACGTCGCTTACGTGTGTACTACGTCGCGGCCCGTTTACGTCGCGTTTACGTCCTTACGTTTGGACTACGTCGCGGCCCGTTTACGTCACGAACCGAACCTGAACCTGAACCTGCAAGCTGAACCGAACCGAACCCGAACCGAACAAGCTGTTACAGGAAGACCCGATCGAACATCATACAGTCCACTGCGAGCTGAGCCGAAGAAGCCGCCCTGTTGAGACCTGTACTCAACAAGTATATACATATACCTACTTATCGAACCTACTCACAAAGTTTAATGAGAGGCAAACTCGCTTTAATACTGCTTTAAATGATTCAGAGCTGTCGAAAAACATCATACTGACACTGGAAGAACACTATCGACGCACGACTGCCAAGGCTGAGTATAACTTCCTGTAGATATACAGCCTAATCCATTTGCCTCACAATAGGTACTGACCAATAAGAAAAACAATTCTCTTTTAAAACCCCCTTTATTTAAGTTTACAAAATTTCACATTTTTGTTTATATTTCCTAACAAACGAAAAGTGTAATGAGAATAGGTACCAGGGTGTGTATTCAATTACCACCGACCCTCACAGCTCCCTATAAATTACAAATAACGAAAAAGTTACGCAATACCTACCCATAAATTGTACACCCTGTATGAGTTTTCAGGGTAAAATTTTAATCGTGTTTGGGCAAATGAATTTACGAGGTTGGCGATAGGTATCGATTCAATGCGGGTATAAATAACTCGAAGCTTCGAAGTTGTTTGGGAAATGATTGGTTGTTTTGTTTATTAAGAAGAGACACCGAAAAGACGCGGAAACATTTCAATAATTAAGAAATCGTTTATCACACCTAAATTATTGAAAACACCGTTGTTATATTTAACATAGAAAACTCGCTAAGTCTCAGACATATTGCAATACACTATGAAACGGGTTTACTACTACGACCATTTCTCGAAACAGTAGGCGATTCATTCTAAGGAGCGCCGATCAGTCGTTTATCCGCTGCCACGATTGTTCGGCGTTCCTTTGGATGAATCGCAAAGCGAGCACTCGCCCCGGTATGGCAAGAGATAATATATGTTGAATTTGTTTCCTACAAGCATGTTATGTTCACGCTGCCTTGGTTTTATTAATGTAGTGTGTCTTAACTATTTTTTTCATGACACCTATGTGTCCCCTCACAGCTCCCTATAAATTAAAAATAACGAAAAAGTTACGCAATACCTACCCATAAATTGTACACCCTGTATGAGTTTTCAGGGTAAAATTTTAATCGTGTTTGGGCAAATGAATTTACGAGGTTGGCGATAGGTATCGATTCAATGCGGGTATAAATAACTCGAAGCTTCGAAGTTGTTTGGGAAATGATGGTTGTTTTGTTTATTAAGAAGAGACACCGAAAAGACGCGGAAACATTTCAATAATTAAGAAATCGTTTATCACACCTAAATTATTGAAAACACCGTTGTTATATTTTACATAGAAAACTCGCTAAGTCTCAGACATATTGCAATACACTATGAAACGGGTTTACTACTACGACCATTTCTCGAAACAGTAGGCGATTCATTCTAAGGAGCGCCGATCAGTCGTTTATCCGCTGCCACGATTGTTCGGCGTTCCTTTGGATGAATCGCAAAGCGAGCACTCGCCCCGGTATGGCAAGAGATATGTTGAATTTGTTTCCTACAAGCATGTTATGTTCACGCTGCCTTGGTTTTATTAATGTAGTGTGTCTTAACTATTTTTTTCATGACACCTATGTGTCATGAAAAAAATAGTTGTTGCCCCTATGGGCAAACGTCCAAACGGATCGCATGATAGAAAGAATAATTATATCCCAAAGACACCTACAACACCATCGGAATCACAAGTACGTTGCCGGCCTTACAGGTGGGAGTACGCTCTTTTATTAAAAGTTTGAAGGTCTTGGCGGTCCGGAAATTCCGCAAGCAACAATTCATTCCACAATGCAGCAATTGTGCGAGGAAGAAAATTTCTAGAAAAATGCATAGTTGTGCTCAGCCAACTATCTAGGATAGGACAGGGTGATGATGAAAGAATTGTCGCGTAGGATGGCGGAAAGATGTGGCAGGGATTAATTCGAACAATTCCTCAGAGCACTCTCCGTTATACAAGCGATAAAAGATGCAGAGAGAGGCTACATCTCTACGCAGCGCCAAGGAGTCAAGCCGATCTAAAATATGATATTCGAATAATAAAATTAAAATAAAGCCCATCTTCTTCTTCTTCTTCTTTTCCTTAAGGCCGTTCCCTGAGCCAGATTTGCAAAAATACCCCAAAAATTATCCTATTTTTCTACGAAACGTTGATATTAGTAAACGAGGGAAAAATATATATCATTCTTGATTATATTATCTTTAATAACACAGCATTCGATACACGATTCATAACACTTCGCTCGATACAATTAATTCCCAAAGTAACCTCCAATTCGAATTTTTACTCCAACTTTACTTGTTTTTTTTCTACGTGACACTATGAAACAAAAAAAGGAGAAAAATCAATCATAACTAAAATAGTAATTTTACAGCTTCCGAATTTCAATAATTGAAGCCAATATTTTTAAAATAAATAATCATCGACAAATTCTTACGAAAAAAGATATCGCCTTACGACCCGCAAGCTCTGTCTCCGTCACTCTTTTGAAATGTGACTGTGATGTGACAGGGACGGGTGGCCTGAGGAGGGGCTCGGGGTTCTGGCTCAGGGAACGGCCTTAACCTTTTCCCATTATCTGGGGTCGGCTCTCCTTGTCTGATGTCTCCATCTTAATCTGCACTGAGCAGTTTCAGCGTCTATATTAAAATAAAGCCCATCGTCTTTTGTATTTAAAAGATGTCTTGCCAATTTCAATTTCGTGCAGCTAGAGTAGTAAAGATATTTCCTGTATAATGCAGCGATAAAGCCGAGCCGATATCGTAAGGCTCCCGTGAATTAAAGCTGTAACTTCATTTCAAAGGGTTATTTTGGATTAATAAATAAATAAATATTAAGGGACAATCTTACACGATCGACCTAGTTCTAGCAAAGTAAATAGTAGTAGCTAAGCAAGTTTGTACTATGAATACTAGACGATGATGACAATATACATAAATACGTACCTAGGAACCTACCTAGGACCTAGGAACAAATATTCGAGTTCATCACACAAATATGGAATTCGAACCCCTGACCGCTGGCTTAGTATGCAAACAGATAAACTGCGCCAACCTAGTCATCAAAATATCTGCGAAACATTTAAAGTATAAAAATGAATATGAAATACAAATTACTTTCCAAGGAACTTCAGACACTGGCTACCTTATAATGTCGTATTTCTCTTACAAAAGGTATTTCACTGTCCAGGAAGTCTTCGGATTTCTAATTCCCGCTTGGTACCCTTTTCAATCTCCGGTCAGACTTTGTTCCACTGTTTCACTATCTACAAAGCTGTTATTTGAAAAGGTCAAGCAGCCATATTGAGGTTTGTTTATGAGTAAAATAGTCTGCTATTTGCAGACTGACTTTGGGGTGGCAAGGTTCGCGTATGCGTATGGGAAGACGCAGCGTGGCGAGGCCCCCCATCCAGGCCAGTATCGTGGAAGACCGTTGATAAGGGTTGTGCACGACCAGTCCATATGCAGGTCTTGGAGGAGGCTGTTTTCCGGGATGAATTTTAACAGCGCGTTTTTTTTTTACGGTACAAGGACAGTTGGATATTCAGATAGATTATAGGAGGTACCTATACTTTTTACCCGATCACGGTACAGAAAAAAAGTGGGTTACGCGGATGAAGTTACACCTTCTTTATTCCAGTCGGCGAATTATGATCCCTGGGACACTTCACAAAATAATTATGATAATTTCTAATAATACTGCTTGATTGCTTTTATACGAATAATGTGTTTTTCTCAAACATGCAATGAAATGTCATATTGTGCGTTGTAAGAGGTATCATGTTTTGGGCGGAACAACTCGAGAGAACTGCAAAGAAATTTCATAAAAAAATGCCTAAGCTGGGAAGTAATTTCATTTTAAACATGGCGTCTGTGTTTTAGAACCGTGGAAGAAGTCTCTTTCTTCCATGTCTAGAACAGGCTAAACAGTTGAATTATATATATTTTTTAGTGGTGTATTTTTTTTTTGTTTCATTGCATATGTTTGAGAAAAGCACTATACATGCCTAGCCGTAAAAAGGGCTTGCCGGCTTCGTATCACTATCCGTCTATACCTACTCACCCGGCAAGCTCTTCTTTCCCGGCTAATGCAATAATGTACTATTATTTTAATTATCAATCGACGACCGGGGCTTAAGGCCGTTCCCTGAGCCAGAACCCCGAGCCCCTCCTCAGGCCACCCGTCCCTGTCACATCACAGTCACATTTCAAAAGAGTGACGGAGACAGAGCTTGCGGGTCGTAAGGCGATATCTTTTTTCGTAAGAATTTGTCGATGATTATTTATTTTAAAAATATTGGCTTCAATTATTGAAATTCGGAAGCTGTAAAATTACTATTTTAGTTATGATTGATTTTTCTCCTTTTTTTGTTTCATAGTGTCACGTAGAAAAAAAACAAGTAAAGTTGGAGTAAAAATTCGAATTGGAGGTTACTTTGGGAATTAATTGTATCGAGCGAAGTGTTATGAATCGTGTATCGAATGCTGTGTTATTAAAGATAATATAATCAAGAATGATATATATTTTTCCCTCGTTTACTAATATCAACGTTTCGTAGAAAAATAGGATAATTTTTGGGGTATTTTTGCAAATCTGGCTCAGGGAACGGCCTTAAAAGGTTCGCGTAATACACCTTCTTGCACCGTAATTGAGTAAAAAGTATAACCATCTATAGTCACTATATAATTAGCATTTAAACTAATCCGTCCCTCGGCTGCAGTGACAAATGGGTGCAAGGAGCGAATATTATGAAACATTATATTATAAGACACTATTTCTCAAGCTGCCGACGACGTGCAACGAATATTGTCGCTATAAATATTAAGGAGACGTTCTATTTGCTGATTTTATTTTTTGAGATCGTAAAGTATGTAGTTGAGATCGTATAGTATCGTACATATTTTGCTAAGAGCTTGCTACTCAAAGATAAGGGGTGACTCGCTTGATATTGTGTTCTGATAGAGACAATATAATTTCTTACCTACCATTTTACATGTCATATGTCATGCATATGACAGCGGTAGCACTTAGGGTTCTAATGTTAGCTGTATTCATTGAAAGTTGTAGCGCAATGCGTATCATAAAGCCATTGGCTATATTATATTTTTGAAATCATCATCATTTTTCATAAGCTCATCCATTAGATCCCAATACTCGTAGATTAGGGTTAGGTATATTAAAAATGAAAAGATAACGATTTCTGAGTAGATCAATTTCGCTAATGTGACAATTACTGCAGGTAATGGTAGTCGGTCTGTATAATCTGGCGTTTATCTCTCCCGCAGAAACAAAAACAATGTTATTGATATAATCTGAAGTACCCCATCAATTTACTGCATAAAGTAATCATACGGTATAGGTTCAAACCACTAGCGAAATGGCTGGGATTCGACGACGGTGCTGCCCTGCCATGCATCGACTGAATGTTCTTTTTAACATCAATTTATTGTGTTGTACCCACTTTATTGAATAAATGGTCTATATATCAATAAAGTCATCATAAATTATTAACGTTAATCAGAAAAAAAAACTTAATTGATTTTACCTTCATCCATATTTTTTTATACTACCTATGTGTACTTCACTACATAGTATAAAACAAAGTCGCTTTCTCTGTCCCTATGTCCCTTTGTATGCTTAAATCTTTAAAACTACGCAACGGATTTTGATGCGGTTTTTTAATAGATAGAGTGATTCAAGAGGAAGGTTTATATGTATAATACATGCATCATTTATCAGCATTACACCCGTGCGAAGCCGGGGCGGGTCGCTAGTATTACAATATACCTACATTACGTGACCGAGCATGGATGGCTGAAATTCAAGATATTATTTTTATCTTTTGTATTTAGTATCACACTGACTGACAGAAGTCCTTTGACAGATACAATACAGTTGATACATTTTTGGCTTTGATTATAAAATCAGGGTATAGCTGCGTCGCTTCCCCTTAACACAGTACAATTTAAAGCGCAAAGAATGGCGCACTTATTAGTCTCGGTGATTATCTTCACGAGGGGCAACAGGCAACAGATGGCCGCCACATTAACACTATCGAGGTATTACTAGATTTAGGGTCGCAACTGACTTAGTACCTTTTCATATTTCTCTGACGCTGGATTGGAACCGTTGTTGTATTGTAATTTCACTACGACAAAGGACTAAAGATTGTTTACTAATAAGTAAGCATCGGTTTTCTAATAGCACGGTAGGACTTTAGAGAGCTATCGAGCCGATATTAACCTTTAGAACGCTTTTCCTTTACGCTTTCCAAAATGTGGCTTATACGCCAATAGTTGAAAAAAGAAAGAGCAAAAATAAACCTTATCTGTCAAAGGGAAAATTGCTTTGACAGCGTCCGCCATTACCTATTTAGTGGTCGTAGGCGCGACAGTACACGACCACTTTAGTGGCTCTTGGCGTTCAAAGGGTTAAAGTTAAAATTGAATTCATACTAATTAATCAATTTTATTCCTATATATATGGTTATTGTGGTTAACATTGCTAAGCATTAAATGACTAAAATTATGGGTGTATAGGTGTGTAAAATACTACCTAGACAATATTTAACTTATTTGAACTAAAATTGTATAGATATTTGCCTATTACCTACCTATCATTAATTAAGATTTAGATTTTATTAATTGAGTATTACTATTGTATGGAAAGGATCCCATAGTTAAACTGTGAAAACAGTTTTGTGGGACGATGTACCTTACCTGACATGTTCTTGATATTTAAATATATGATATAAAAAACAAAAAAAAAAAATATATATATATAATTTGTACTATAAACAAAAATAAACAATTAAACATTTGTTCATTAATCTTTACATTTTCCACATACTTTAACATTATAAAGTACTGAATTGTCATGAATTTGTAAGATGACATTTTAAGCCATTCGATGGTTACAATATTACAAACTCCTAGATATAACAAAATTTGTCAATATCATGCATTTTCTAGTCAAAATTGGATATTTGATCAGTATAGAACCCAATTTACTCCAGAAAACATGGAAAACGTCGCAAATGTTTACGTATTTTATGATGATGAAAAAAACAATACCTACACAAATCAGGCCTTTGTATATTCTTCTGACTTTATCCTTGACTATAAAATTGAATTTGCGAATTAAACACATCTATGAGTATGAGTATAAATTATATTTTAATATTAATACCGGCTCCATAGCTCTCTATAGTCCTACCGCGCTATCAAAAGTCCGATGCCTGCTAACAAGTCTATCGTGTTACGGTAAAAGGTCGTATCTTTATACGGATGTCATAGTAAGATACGTCCTTTTACCCGTAGTATGGCAGAAGTACTGAGATTGGTAAGGGATCGTTATTAATTGTTTTTGCGCGCCTTTGTTTTATTATAAATTATTGGGTACGTATATATAAAAAAGGGATGGGGAAGTCATAGAAGCTTCAGAATTAATTAGCCTTGCGTATTAATATTATTATTTAGATTTGAATTCTATTAGTATAAACTCATTAAAACTTTCGTGAGACATATTTACTTATTATTGTATTAAGCGGTCAACACTACGAAATTGTAACACAAAAGTGACGTTGGAGTGCCGGTCGGACAAGTTGTAGGCATGCAAGCAGCGGCGCGCGCTATTAGGGCGGGCGTTGAAAAAATCAGTGACGAAGCTACCGCGCCGCTGTATGGGTAGCAGTCCCTGATGAAGTCCCATACGAGTTCGAAACATGTCGGGCCGTTCCTGAAAAGTTCACATGAGTGTAAACTGCTTTTGAGATGTTTTTAAACGGAAAATATTATAATGTTATGCTAAGGACAAACATCAGCAGAAATTTATTACCAGAACATTATATTGTTATTAGTACAAAATCAAAGGTGGGTGGAATTCATTTCTCAATACCTACTCGATTTTCGATTATTTTTAGAAAGTGAAAGGAAAAACAAAATCAAAACGGCCGAACACAGAATTCCATTCAGTTCCTAAAATTTCGTAATCTTTACGGTTAAGTTTTGAAGGAGGAGACGAGACCGAAACGTCGATTTGTATAACCCGGTTACATTAACTTTGGACCTCATTTGTATGCGACGCCATAGTTACCAGGTGCAAACTTAACGGAAACTGATAACATGGGAAAAGGAGCTTTTCTTACAAAACAGTCTATTTTTATGGTGGTCATAATGTGCGGCTCCTGAACGCATCATGGAGGCTTATGATATGTGGGTAGATAAAGTAGTGTACATATGTAACTGTAGGTACATAATTAGAAAGAAAGAAAGAAAGAAAAATGTTTATTCCAATAAAAGCACACACAGACAGGACATTATTGGCATGTTTATTACACATTGTACAGTGTTTTATTAATTATCGTATGCGGATTGGAGATGTTTTCAATAAGTCCAGCAAATATTATATAATTAAGCATTAAAACACTCGTGTGATGTTATTACGAAACTCGCCATGAAACGAGCCGAAGGCGAGTTTCATAATAACATCACACAAGTGTTTCGGTAATACCCGTCACATAAACTGCTATTTTGTACGAAAGGCGGCAAACATAATTATTTTTCATTTTAATTATTTTGTTGCCATAAAGCGGCAACTAGTCAGTGACGTAAAAAGTCTCACTAGCCGGGAGTATCTTACCTTATTTTCTTATACCATGGTTATAATCATCGTTGCTCGCTGCCAAGTTTTTTTCCCGCCTAGTTAATGGTATTTGTATTGTATATTTGCAGCTTGCCGTATAAATAGTTAAATTTCCCTCAGGAACACGCTAGTTTACTCGGGACAGAAACTCGATCTCGACACACATAATTAAAGGCTTTTTCTGTGCTTTTTCTAGCTCAAAATGGTTAGCCTATTTCTATCCTGTGCTAAAATAATATTATGTTGTATTATTTTAATACATACCGTAAAACTACCCAACTATATAGTCCAATTATCCAACGATGGTCCAAAAGAAAACTCGTTTATTTTTATAAAAATCTATATTCTATCAGTGAGTTTATACGTTTTTATTTAAGTTTGTTTAATTATGTTGTTCACTTTAGAGTTTAATTGTTGTAATTGTCATTATATTAACGAGTAATTTTCGGATTAAATTGGACCATAGTTGTGTGGACTGGACTATATTTGGGTAGTTTTACGGTACGTTTTTTACAGGCTAAAAGCTACCTTTAAAAGGTCAGAGGCCCTAGCATATCTTGCGCTTGTTACGTAACTCACCACCACTCATCACTTGTCTTGCTCGCACGGTATTGAAAGGAAAGTAACAGGTAGTATTTGTCGCACGACATAGAGTCGCGTTTCAGTTATACTAGGGCCTATGGTGATGATGATGATGCTGTACAAAGGAATTAAAGGATTGTTCCGCTGACCTTCCATATTCATGACCACCTCCGACAGAAATCAAGTTTCAATGCAACGTGTTGCAACAGTGCTATAAAATGTTTACTTATAGGTACTGGTACATACATACATGCATAACTCAAAGCTTTTAATAATTAATTTAAGCTAATTGCTCCGCGGCGTGTAGGTTCACGTGTTCGTTCGTTATTTCACTCGTCTAAACTTCAGCGTACTTCAAGCTTGATGTTGATATTTTTTGCATTTCGTGACCAAGGCAAAATGAATACAATACATGGGGTAAGTGAAACTACAAGAAAAATATCGTAAAGTACTAGAAGTTAACTTAGTTGCACGGTTGTAAGATGGCGTCAGGTAGTTTCGTTATTTTTTTGCCAGGTGCTCTTAATATCTCGTGCGGAGCGCTTGGCCCGACTGATCTTAGTTACCTATTTTACAAAGTAAACTCCCCTGTCTCAGACATATTAAAATACATAAAAAACGGGACTCACATCGTAGAAGTCGAATATTGCATGACATGTTTCGAATCAGTACGCGATTCATCATCAGGAGTGCCGATCAGTGGCGGCGGCCAATAGCACACTGCGTGCAATCGCCCTGCCCGCGCCGCTGCTAGACGCGGGGTCACCGTCGGAGGCGAAAATCTACCCTCGTCATCACACACAATATCAACTGTCGGGTTGCACACAACACTCACTACGTCATTTGCTGATCTTAGGTACCTATTATGTACTAAAAACTTCGAAGAAGGAATGGCTTTGTAAGAAATATGTTTTATGATTTCTATGTATTCCTAACTAACATGTTTTTATTTGGTTTTAAGATAAGCCGTGGCTTATTTATTACAGTAAGCAATAATATGCACAATTTATGATTTCTCACATCAATAATGTCAAACATGGGTTAACGTTTTTCCGATTAATTCGGAGTCCTTAATCATTAGCAGGGCATAAGTTGGTCAAATCTTAATGCTATCTCAATCATACCTATAACAATACCTACCTACAACCGTACAACAAAGCCGCCACGAAGTGTAAATAAATATTTATCCGAATTCCAATTCTACCAAATACCTATGTACTAAAACTAAAACTAAAAAAAAGTAAATAGCAGTCTGTGTAGTATTGAATTAACTTGCTTATCACATTTAGATACAATAACTATTCAAATCTTAGCCCATCTGCTACTATCAGCAAAACAGAATAATAATACAAGATAACAGGAAACGTGATGTCTCCTCTCGCCTTACCCCCTTACCTATTAATGTTCATATCGAAACAGATTAATTTGCGCATAAAGTACGGGAAACCACGAACCGAACTTGAAATATATTGTGTTACAAATTATACAACTTGAGATCTATGAATGGTTTATGAAGTCATTATGGAGTTTCGATTTTGCCATTTCGAAGGTATAACGGGCAACTGTGAACGAATAAACCAATTCTTATGGTACGTAATTATTTAAAACAAATTAGGTTAAGTTTATATTACTGTAATAGTTAAGTAGGTACGCTTTCTAACAAAAATGCTGACTGTTGAGTTTTTTCGGCATTTCTTGTAAAAGTGCCCTTGTGGGCTACTTGAAGAATAAACTCATACTCACACTCGCATTTTGTCAAAACGTGACGGATGCTTTGTCACTTATTTATCGTTATAATAGCAACCACCACCCACCAGATATCTACCACATTATTAGCTTAAAGCTACCAGTTTGAAACATAACAATGCTGTGTTCAGAAGGTTCGTCCCGCCAAAGGAGAACTCCCGAATTTCCCGATGATTAAAATGTCCTATCGCCGTCTGCATCCTACTCATTGTGTGGTTTATACTGATCATCTTCACTACCCAAAGGTTGTTTGGAAGAGATCTAGCGAGAATTTTAGCGATAAGACCACCTGTTGTCTATCGTTATTAAAATTATTGTATCTGTGTTTAATTTGTAAACATTTTTTGGAGTGCAATAAAGCATTGTATTGTCCTATATTTAAGCGAACGCCAGCAACTACACAGACAAGGGAAGGCATTCAAGTATCATACTCACGGCCAATTTCAGAATTACACTTAAACCGTCAAACTTAATTCTACTTTGTTCGTTAAATTGTTAGTAAATTAATAGACCCTACTGAATCTTCAGGTCAGTTTAATGCTTCCAATGATGGGTGTTGAGCTGTTGATGAGGGGTACGCGACGAGGTGATATGGGTTACGGGATATGCCCGTCACGGAAGTTAGTTATCTGAAATGGAGTGGGCTGGACACATAATTATTGTACCTATTACTAGGGGCCTTCTAACTTAGCAACTTCGCCCACGTAATTATTCTTCTTTAGGTACCGTAGTCGGCATGTTATTTCCGGATCTACATCGGAATTCTTAAACTTATTTGTCCTATTTTTATTTTCCCTAATATCTTCTGTCCTAAGGATTGCTTGTCCTAACGTTATATGCCCTGATGCATGTGTCCTAATATTTCTTGTACTAATTTCAAATATCCTAATACTTATTTGCCCTAATATTTTATGTTCTACTACTAAATTTGTCCTATCGATTACATATCCTAATTTTATATGACAGATGTATCAAATGTTCTAACACCATTGCCCCACCACCATTGTTTATTAACACTAATAGGGCCGTAGGCATTCTTTTAACGCGAGGGATACAAATAAATCGGTTCTGGCGCTTCGCTCGCTCGGATCGCGCGCTGTAGGGTCGCAGTTCTTCCTAACTCTCCTCCTCGCTTCACTCATCGTCGCACTTAACGGAGACCTAAATCACTTATTTCATATTTAGGTCTGGCAAGTTGTATGACAAACAAACATTACTATCACTTCGATTTGCTCGTGGATTGTCCTTTTCAATCCGGTCTCGCAGGGAAACCTTATCGCATAATTTACAAAACACACAGAAAAACAGTATGGCACCACCTTGTATAATGAAAAAAGGCATTTACGACACGATCGCGTTGACTCACCCAATGCACATGCAGAAAACAATTACAAATTGCAAGTCGCGTGACCCCATGCCGCATGCAGCCGAATTCCTTGCATGTATAGCGTAAACAGAAATATGTGAATGTGAACTGCTATGTTAATTTCGTGGTATAAGAGTACTGTGGGCCTTCGTTTTCTGTGGACAGTATTCCTTTTGACATACCGGCTTGATTTCACCACAAAATCCGCCATTATTAAGGTTTATCCATTCGAAATTGCTGATTGTTTTAGACTTTTTTCTCTATGATTACCTAAATATGTTTCTGGACATATTATTAAAGTTACTTCTTAGAACAGGGCCGTTGCAATTTACTGGGATATATTTGAAACCTACCAATACATTTGTCATAATATGGAAAAAAGAAAACAATTTTAAAAGATATTTTAGATTTTAAAAGGAATAGGTAAGGTCTTTTGGGGCCGACTGACTCAATGAATTGACCCGTTTTAGCGCAGATCATATCAAAGTTAGTTATTTACAGATGTCAACTGATGTTAAAATTATCTCATATGTTCTGAAAAAAGAAAAAACTTAGAATTTTTATTTTTTTAATTGGTGACACAAAACGTCGAAGGTCAAAACGCAAACTTTTATGATTTTTTTAAAGCCAAAAGTGATTTTGAAATGGTTTTTAGAATCATCATAATTTACTAAAGCGATAATTGGATGACAACCATGAACTTAGACGCACTCTTTCACGGTGAAAATGGCAAATTACACCATACAAATAATGGTACCCATAACATATATTGACGCCACAATAAGGTGGCCATTTGTATTGAGCAGCGCTCTGTAGGAATGTTAAACTTTGACAGTAATTTCTGACTTTTAGAGCAGTCTATGTGTAGGTAGTCCCATATAGACGTTCGACACCGAAAAAAAATTGAATCGACTGAGCCCCTTAAAAAACTTTTTTGTCATGCCTATTTCAATACGTTACAACTCGGTTGAGTGTACTCCCTTTTTTGTCCCCATGATTTATTTCGGGCCATGTAATTGCTTAATCGATTGCAAATGAAAATAGCCTCCAGTTCCAAGAAGGAAAAAGAAAGGAATTATTTTAATGTTTTACAATACCCAGAAATCGGGTTGAATAATTTTATTAAATACAGCAATGAGCGCTATGATAATTTTAATGTTCATCACGCTATAAATAATTAACACTGTCAATTTCCGATACGTGTATAACCTGTATAAGTAAGGCAGGCCGCATACGGCGACTCTTCGTGGCAATTCAGTCGCGCGATTTGCAACGTGCTACTGCATCATATGGCCCTTCGTCGTATTTTGAACGTGCGTGCACTGGATTGAATCAGCATCGCTTCTGCATCGATACAGATGTGATTCAACATTGCTACCCAACGCCTGTATCGTGCGACATCGGTTATAGGAAGAGTGGGGGGTTTACCTCTGAATGAATTTTGCGATGCTGGGGGGTAATTCGCCCATTTTAACCAATTTTAGAGAGATGATGGAGATCTCTCCATTTTATCGCCATCTGTCACTTTTGACGTGTCCCTACTTGACAAGTGGCGATATCCCTAGAACATCGCAACTTCTTCAATCCGGTCGCGCTTAATTTGCGTTTCCTTTGTAGTTGACGGCATAAATAACAGGCGCATACTTTAACTTGACCGCGTAGTGCATGAAATTAGTCAGTTACGTTTCATTCAAAACAGAAATTCATATGCATGAATAGCATTTCTGACAATCATTATCGCCTTCGTATTTCCAAAATTGAGATGAGATATGTCACTTGAAGCTCATCGCATTTTAATGACAGTTCAAAGGCGATAACACCTGTTATCTTATAGAGTTTTGACGTTTTGCAATCTCTCAAACAGAATTCTCGAATTAGGCCCCTGAATTGCGACTGTGCCGCGGTGGTAGCGATGCTGAATCTTGTTTACGTGTGCGAGGGTATATGATCGGCGACAGCATTGCGGCTGTATTGCTTCTTGCGACTGCTTCGCCTTATGCCCGCCCTAAAATTAAGCCTTTATCATTTATTTACGTCGTGACAAACGAATGTAATGTAAAGAAAAAAAAAACATGTGAAGATTACTTATATGAATGGGGTTATGTATTTTAACTGTAAATTTTTTTTACTGTAAAAATCTAAGTCTTACGAAAAAAAAAATCTTTGACAAGGGACAATTAGTAATCAAAACACGTTTACTTCATAAAATAATGTCATGTCAGATGAAAAACAAAGGGGAAGGTGTTGATTTCCAGTACCTTAAACCTCTTTATTTTAAATAATAGTGGTAGTTAGGGTAACCGCATCAAGTCAAAAAATGGGATAGTTAAAAACTTAAAAATAAGATACCTTTGATTTAATTTAGAACACTGGATAACAAAAATAACAGGTACACTATTTCTTAACAAATGTAACTATTCAACACTTCACCCCAAATCTTACCAGTTATTTTCCGATTTTCCATATTTGCAAAGGTTGACCCTTTACTATCTCCATATTACGCCTCAGAAATTCCCAACGCAAATTCACTTCATTTACCTACAACATTGTACGCGAGTGATTGAATTCTGGCCTCCCAACATTATTGTGGCTTATTGTGGACCCTGTTTCTTGTGAGTGAATGGACAATGCTCACACATTGTTGGACTGGCAATGCGAGTTGATAAACAATTTAAGACCTTTTCTATGGTCAAAGGATTATTGCAATAGAATCAATGCTTGTTAAGAAACGGTTTTACGATACCCGCCCGTCGTGACCTTCACAAGATCGTTGGTCCACCGTGTAGGGTATACACTAGTAGGGCATCTTCCAGTACGTGTTCACCTCCTTCTTTATACCCCAGTCTTTTCGACCGCCGATTCAACGACCGATGTTAGTCATGTTATATGTATCGTCAGTTGACAATCAAAACTCATTAAGTAACAAATACCTAATTAAACACAGCTCGTATCTCAGTATCAATCAACTTACTAGATACGAGATTTTGAAAGGCAGTGACATAAATTTTAGCAGGCCCTTGTCCAACATTAGACGATGTTATGGAAGCAACGTTATAAGCGATTGATTGAATTGTGACCTCTTAGCATTATTGTGGCTTATTGTGGACGCTGTTTCTTGTAAGTGAATGGATAATGTTCACACATTGTTGAACCGGTAATGTGAGTTGATAAACAATTTAGGACCATTTCAATGAACCTTGGGAGTACTTACAATAGAATCAATGCATGTTACGGAAGCTTTGTATAGCCTAACAAGGGCCGATCCGGCCCAGGGATAGTGGCACTACAAACAGGTTTCATGTGGCAATAATGTACATACGTCATATATTTGCATTATTAAATGTCATTGGCGATTTGTCACAAACCAAATTAAAAACATTGTTTAGCGGAATTCTGCTCAATCCCTCGTTCTTCTTGCGAAATAAATACTGAATCCTATTGAAAATAAAACTTGACTTTCATCATATCGTGAATAATTTTGGATGTATTATGCAAAATTACTTGAATTTTGTGAATTATTTAGTTCCGTTTCCTCTTTGTATACTTCAGTGACTTTAACCGACTTTCAATGTCAGTTACCAAAAATTTGTCGTTGCCAGTAAAATAAATTAGTACCACTAAAAAGTCGCGAGATGGCGTGGGTTGTAAAACACTCTGTTGGGCTATAGCATACAGCTAGAAGCTGAAAAAACTAGGTGCTTCCACTGATACTGTTTAAGCAATGTATCGGTCATTCATCAGTGACATACTCGATACCTACTAGTAGTTTATGCAACTGATACATAATGAGAGGCCTTAAAACACGAGTGAATTAAGATTAGGGCTTATTTATGAATAAAAACTGAGATTTCTACTTATATTGTTTTATTTAAACAAACAATGGTTGCACAGTAAGAACACTCGTAATGTACGACAAGTGCTGCCACCTAACCTTAAAGCATGGAAATTAGTGGGCAATGGAATAGTGGCTTTTTAGCCAAGATCAAAATTTTAATTTAACACTCCCACTAACATTTTACTTTGTAACAACAAAGAAATATCGTAAACTTAAATATTACAGCATATGCATTATTTGCTCTCTTAAAAACACAAAAGATTGAGTGAGCAATGGCTTTGTTAATATATCCGCAAACTGATTTTTACTTGGGACATAGGATATATTTATGAATCCATTTTCCACTTTTTCTCGAATAAAATTATATTTGACATCGATATGTTTTGTCCTTTTGTGAAAGACTGGGTTATTGATTAATTTAATGGCACTCTGGTTATCAACATATAGCTTAATACAATCATATCTTTCACCTAAGTCCATTAACAATTGCTGTAACCATAGTATTTCCTTGGCAGACTCACAGGCAGCAACAAATTCTGCTTCGGTGGTAGAGAGAGCAATGGTCTTTTGCTTTTGGCTCAACCATGTTACCGGCCCACCATTCATCAAGAATATATATCCGGTGGTGGATTTTCGAGTATCCACATCCCCTGCAAAGTCCGCATCTGAATACCCAATAAGATCATTGCTTTCTCCATACCTTATACAAACATTTTTTTATCAATTAAATATCTAATCACACGTTTCACTGCATTAACATGTTGTTGATTAGGATTATTAACATAACGGCTCAACATGTTCACCGCATATGAGATATCAGGTCTGGACACTGAGCATAGAAACAACAGTGAGCCAATAGCTTCCCTATAAGGGAAAGTCACTGTGCTTTCTTCAAGATTTTTACATATAACAACATTAGGATCAGCAGGAGTTGATGCAGGATTGCATTCACTCATATTAAAAGTTTTAACAATTTGTTCTCTATGTACTCTCTCTGATGTAAACATATACAGTTTTCAGACTTTAATACTTCTATGCCCACAAAATATGACAAATTCAATTCCTTAATTTTAAAAGCCTGTTTCAAAAAACGAATTATGTCTTTAATTATCTTTTTACTTGATGATATTATGAGAGCATCGTCAACATATATTATCAGTATAACTTTGATATTTTCAACATTTCTGACATATACACAATAGTCAGCTTGTGACTGAACAAAACCATATGATTTTAAAAACTCAGTAAACTTTTTGTTCCAACACCTTGATGCCTGTTTCAGCCCATAGAGTGATCTATTTAATTTTAATACATTATTTTTGTCAACAAACACACCATCAGGAATTTCTAAATAAATTTCTTCTTCAAGGTCCCCGTTCAAAAAGGCTGTCTTGACATCAAATTGTTGGATTTCTAAGTTATACTTTGCTGCAATGCTAAAAATTATTCTAATTGAATCATACCTGGTGGTAGGAGAAAATATTTGCTGGTAATCAATACCAGGGACTTGATTGAACCCACGAGCACATAATCGAGCCTTGTACCGGTTTATTTTTCCATCAACATCTCTCTTAATGGAAAATACCCACTTGGTGTCGAGTGTTCTCTGTCCATCTCGCTTCACTGGGGTCCAGGTCTGATTTTCATCATGAGCATCGAGTTCTTCTTTAATGGCTTGCAACCATTCATCCTTCTGTGAACTCTTCATTGCTTCATCATACGATGACGGTAGTACAAATTCCACTAAATTAGCTTCTAAATTCAAATTTCGCCTTGGTCTCAAAATTATAGGTTCACGTAGAGTTTCATCAAGGACCTGTGATGGTTCATAATCAGGATCCTCATTGTTGCAACTATGCATACTTTCCTCATTTTCATTTAGTGAGTTATCATTTAAAGAATTTTCACTCAATACAGGTTCATCTTCAAGTATAACTTCCAAATTATCCTCCTGTAGAGTCTCATCACTTTCTTCTATAAATATTTTTGCTATATTCTGTCTTTTTTCAGGAAACTTATCTTCATCGAAAACAACACTTCTTGATATTTTAATTTGTTTAGTTTTCATGTTGTACATTCTGTAATTTGTATTATCGTATCCAACCAATATCATCTTTTCACTCTTTTTATCTAGCTTGGTTCTCAACTGATCAGGTATATGAACATACCCAAAATAGGTTTGACTCCATTCCACAACTCTAATGGCGTTTTATCTGATGTTTGGCTCAATGAGGTTCTATTAAGCAAATAGACTGCACAATTTATGGCTTCTGCCCACAAATCCAGAGAAACATCACGTGCATACAGCATGGATCGAGCACTTTCAACAATTGTTCTGATTTCTCTTTCTGCCCGCCCATTTTGTTCTGGGGTATATGGGGCAGTGCGCTCATGAACAATACCTTCTTTATTTAAGTAATCTCTAAATGCATTGTTAATATATTCTCCTCCATTATCTGTATGTAGAGTTTTCACACTGTGCATGTATTTGTTTTTTATTATAGCATTATACCTCTTGAAATACTCAAGGGTATCACTCTTATTCCTCATGAAGTACACATGTCTGTAGCTGGTTGCTGCATCCTTGAATAATAAAAAATATCTCATGCCTTGAACCGAAGTATGACTCATTGGACCACAGACATCACTATATACTAAGTCACCAGGTTGTAGTTCTGCACGACTTGATTTATGGAATGGAAACCGTGACTGCTTTCCGTAAGCACATGCTTCACACACTAAGTCAGTTTCATCACTATTTTCAATTTTTAATCCTTCAACTATATTGTTCGCACTCATTTTTCGAATTTCTTTTAAGTTCAAATGTCCCAATCTCTCGTGCCACTTTTTAATATCACTTTTATTTTTCTGCACTAAGTTGCATGTATCAGGTATAACGGTTTCAATGTCCAGTTCATATAAATTGTTTATCTTCATTTTAGCACACATCACAACATCCTCACCTTTGTAAATTAGAGCACTATTGTCCTTCTTCACAATGGTATAACCTTTTCTGGTTATCATACCTTCAGAAAACAAATTTCTTCTCAAGCTTGGCACATGTAGTACTCCATGCAACATGCTTCGCTCCCACTGTCCGTTGACACATTTTTTAATTAAAACTTTTCCAATTCCACATACTTCTATGGACTCTTTGTTTCCCAGTGTCAATGACTTCTGAGAACAAGCTGTATATTCTTCAAAAAATTCTTTTCTATATGTCATGTGGGCTGAAGCACCACTATCCAAGATCCAGGTGTCTTCTTCTGACCCACTGCATATGTTTGACTCATCGGCGACATTAAAAGCTAGCATGGTGTTCTTGTCTTGAGCTGGTTTCTTATGAACTCTCTTCGGAGCACGACATTCTCTCGCAAAGTGTCCCCTTTTTCCGCAGTTGTAACATTCAAAACGATGCTTTGCAGGTTTTTCTTTACTCGCGGTACTTGTACTAGGTTCATTTTTGGTAAACTCTTTCTTCAGTTTAGTATTAGCAACCAACAAAGCCATTTCTTCTTCTTCTTCACAAGTAATATTTGCCTCTTCATCCAGAAGTCTCGCTGTCAAGTTATTCAAGCTTTGTTTTCCAGGATCTAGCGACATCCATGCTTGTCGAAGTGATCTATATTTAGCAGGCAAAGTTCCCAATATTTTCGTGATAATGGCAGTGTCACTAATTGTTTCACCACTTTCCTTGAGTTGTTTAGCGAGATTCTCAACCTTTGCAATATGTTGTGCCACACTGTCACTTGGTGACATTTTGTACTGATAAAACCTTTCATGAATTAACATTTTGTTTAATTCACTTTTTTGTTCATATATGGATTCTAACTTAGACATAATTTCCAACGCTGTTTCACAGTTTTCTATTAGGGTTATTTGATTTAAATCCATCGACGACGTGATTATGTACATAGCCAATTTCGGTACCGTAATGTCGATTCCTTTCGCTTTCAGGGCACACTTTATCTGGAATTTCCATTGCCTGAAGTTTTTTCCGTTGAATTTGTCCACACTCATTGTCGTTTCCATTTTGAGGTTATATTTTCGACAATGTAAAAATGTGACTTCTTCTTTACTGTTTTCTTTCGTTCTTCAGTTTTCAGAGCTTCCTGGGCCCATAACCAATTAAGATTAGGGCTTATTTATGAATAAAAACTGAGATTTCTACTTATATTGTTTTATTTAAACAAACAATGGTTGCACAGTAAGAACACTCGTAATGTACGACAAGTGCTGCCACCTAACCTTAAAGCATGGAAATTAGTGGGCAATGGAATAGTGGCTTTTTAGCCAAGATCAAAATTTTAATTTAACAGAGTGGGGTTTTATGAAACGAGCGTTAGCGAGTTTCATAATAGGATCACACGAGTGTTTTAAGGCCTAATTATGTACAGTTGTATACACTACTTTATCTATACACATATCATAAGTACTCTAAGATGGGTTCAGAAGCCATAAGGAAATGACCGGCACCACTAGTGCTACCTGTAAAATATCTAAAGACTACATAAACTTAAAATGCAGTAAGCAATAAATCTTAACAAATACATAAACAGATTATTTATTGTAATAGTTGTAATTGACATTTACATTGGAACAATATTTTCAACTAAAATGTAAATTACAAACAAATCTTCACAATTCTACTTTCGTAACAGCAAAGAACCAACAAACAAATGACAACAATAATGGCGGCAATTCGAACCTCCGTCAAGACGAATGTTTTTTTTTTCTAAATCATATGTATCCATATTCTCATGTCACTCGAGATCAAATGTCGTACGGTTTTTATAAAAAATCATACTAAATTGACGTTTCGTTAAAAATATTAATATCTATGGATACTAGAATAGAGACCAACTTGTGTTTTGACAGCTGTTCCTAATTTAAACTCGTAACCTTACAAAAATTGGTACTGTAATAAGACAAAAAAGTTCTCATAGTAAAATTGGTTGTAATAATGGCTGGCATTTCCTACGGTTTCTCAACGCATTTTAGAGCACTAATGATATGTGCGTAGATAAACACAATTACACTTCAGTGAAATAATTACTTTACTATTATGTTTCGAAAATAGCTATGCAATGAGAGGCCTCCCACACTAAACACAAAACAATGGTCAAGAACGGGTTAAGAAAAAAAACAAACTAGGCAGAGTGGTGGTCCACTTTTTACTTTTATTTTGAAATGAATAAATATAGTATTATTACGTAACAAGGGTGGTGAACGAGGAATTACAAACGAGTTTCTATTAGAAGCCCAAAGCCGAAGGCGAGGGCTTTAATGACACGAGTTTGGAATTCCTTTGCCACCAGAGTCACATACGACGTTCTTCATCAGACTTTGGAGAAAATAAAACAAATGTAATAAATAGTAGTCAATACCACAATTAATTACCGCCCTGGGGCGTAATATACGACTTACCGCCCGGTTTTCTAGCATGTAAACCCTTTATTTACGAGCAAGTGTGATGAAAAGTATATTATAACTATGTTCCGGGCCAAACTCGCAAACTCAATTTAATATATTACCCAGCATACCTAATGTCAGTTCACAGATTCAATTATTTGTACCCTCATGAACCAATTGCTACAGTGTTAGTCTTGTGTTAAATCGCCCTAATTCAACTATAAGTATAATAATACAGAGTGACTTCAAATTGGTAATACAAAACACTTTAAAATTAGCAAGCTTGAACTAACTATCATCAATTCTCTAACAAAACAAATAGTTAAAGTCTCAATGTGTGATTACTTAATAGTTACCGCAAATTTAATAGCTAACTGTCGTATCTGTCACTCTTCGTTATTTACGTTAGTTACGTCAATCAAAGTTTACAAGAAATTAGATTCGAAAAAAAAAAAAAACCTTTGTCTAGTCCATGAAGATAATGTTTAGGAGTAGAGGTAAAGACGAGGCATTTATTTAAAAATCTAAATCTTACGGAAAAAAATTTTTTCTTGGACAATTAGTAATCAAAACACGTTTATTTCATAAAATAATGTCATGTCAGATGACAACCAAAGATGAGAGTGTTGATTTTAAGTACATTAAACCTTTTTATTTTAAATAATAGTGGTAGAGTAACCCCATCGAGTAAAAAAATGGGATAATTTAAAACTTAAAAATAAGATACCTTTTATTTAATTTAGAAGCATGAGATTTAGTACAGGGATAGAATAGAATAGAATAGAATATTCTTTATTGCACACCTCAACAGGAAATAAATACAAACAAATTCAGATTACAAGTAACATTCAGTAGAGGTAAACAACAGGGATCATATGTGCAAAACACTAATTTTGTATTTCCAATTTAAAGTCATGCTGTATAATATACCAGTACCTTTACCATCACTTTACAGTGACTGTAGTTTGTATGGATAATTGTAGTTCTACAACGTAACCGTTAGGGGAGCTATACTATTCTCCATACAAATCGTTTGACGCTAGTCATTATCACGGTCACTTTACCTCAAGGGTACAGACTAGATTCTTCTACTTTACTATTTGTTTAATAGGGGCATTAACACACACTGATGAAAAATTCCTTTCCCCTTTTTTTTGCCTACGCTGTGGGGCAAAAGGCATAATAATTGTATCATGTATATAATAATTTAGTTTAGCCATATCCCTTCAACATAATTTTTCACTTACTTTTAACGATGCGTTTGAACTGAAATATTTGAATTTGTTTTCATAAATGTAAGTGCTATATTCGATTGTATTATATTGTGTGTAATTTATTGACGATGCAAAAGTGATTCCCATGAATCCTACTTGAATAAATGATTTTTATCTTTATCTTATCTTATCATATCAAATTCTTAGAGTTTTTAATTTTTTATGTCCCCCTATGGCAAACGAGCAAACGAATCGCCTGATGGAAAGCGATTACCGTCGCCCATAGACACCTGCAACACCAGAGGAGTTACAAGTGCGTTGCCGGCCTAAAGTCTAGTGTCTCTTAGTACAGCTCGCGCTTTACGCTACCATTTTCTGCCCGCCACGCGTACGCGGGGAGAAAATCTCACTTCCAGGGCAAGGCAAGACGTAAAACTGTAGATAAACCACGAGCGGGCAATTTGTAATGCCCCAGATCGCAGATTTATGGCCGTCACTTCGGCTTGGGCCACAAACACCTGCCCTAGTCATATACCTACTGATGTTTGATGCCGCGTCCACATGCTTGGCAAACAACAGCAAACCTACAGGACGCAGTTAGAGTGAGACGGAACTACGTCGTGCTCACTCTAACATATAACTGCGTCCTGTAGGTTTCCCGTTGTTTGAAAAGCATGTGGAGCCGGCATGATATAATACTGCTGTGATAAAGTCGAAGTATTGTGTAATTGGGGTACATCCCAAGATCTCATCGGATTCGGGCCCTTCACGTAAATTGCAACACGAATTGATAAAACTCTTTGAGTATAGACAACAGTGGTCTATACTCAAAGAAAAAAACAGAAAATATTTAGGTAAGTATTTTTTTATAGATAGGTAACTATATTTAAATTGTCATAAATTCTATACATGAGTCATTCACCAAGATTGTATGTAGTTAACCCTTTTACGACTATTATGCAAAATGGCGCTTTAAAACCATTATATTACCAGAGTAAGGGTTAATAGTTTATACTCCTACCACCCTGTTGCTTTTTCTGTGACTTTAAACTTTATTCAGACGGAACAAGTTGTATTTTGAAGTTTTTTTTATAAAAGTGATGTGAGATTATGAATGTTCGGTTTAAATGGCAGTTTAAAACCATATTCATTAGCATAAGCCGCCATGACAGGGCGATACCGTAAAATGGCCCATAAATCAAGATAGATTTTTATTGCCGCTTAAGTTTTAAGTGGAGATGAATAAAACATTTAATTTCAACGGTAATTGAGACGTAGACCAGTAAAACGGGCAGAAAAATGATCACATGGTTGAATTCATGCTTAAGCTTCAGATATTTCTGAGTCAGAAAATTAAATATTAAAATTTAGTTAACTGTACCGTGTTTTGTATCAAATTAAAGGGCTTAATGCCTTAAATAATGTATATTTTATGTAGTATATAGTATATAGTATAGACTTAATGCCTCATGGCATTAAGTCCGCCTTTTGTACGATAAGTTTTCTTTTGTGCAATAAAGATTAAATAAATAAATAAATAAATAAAGTTGTATAAACGGTTTATAAATAGTAAAGGTAAGAAAATAGATGAAAATTACCTAACCTGTTTTACCCTATCTCCTAAACTACTGCGTATAAAAATTTGAGATATCCATACTAATATTATAAAATGCGAAAGGGTTGTCTGTCTCTCTGTCTGTTACCTCTTCACGCTTAAACCGCTGAACCGACTTAGATGAAATTTGGTATGGAGATAGTTTGAGACCCGGGAATGTACATAGGATAGGTACTTTTCATCCCGAATAAATTTAGTGTTCCCGTGGGATGAGCGGGTAACACCGCGGGGCACAGCTAGTATAAAATAATCTTATTAAAACTTTCGTGAGACCTTACGTGAAATTGTCAGGAACGGCCCGACATGTTTCGAACTCGTATGGAGCTCCTCAGCAGAGAGTTCGAAACATGTCGGGCCGTTCCTGACAATTTCACGTTAGTGTAAACCGCTTAATACAATAATTAAATATATAAAATGTAGCTTTTTACGTGTACCTTACAGGAAAACCTATAAGAAATTTATAGTTTGCCTGCTAGTTTTGGTTCCTTTCAATGTCTAATAATTAGTACGTTCTATGTATGTACGTACTAAGTAAGTCATCATCATTGCCCTTTAAGCAGCGTTATAAAGTCCGGCAATTACGAAGATGGCGGGATAGCCCGATACGAGAGCGACAGCCACATAATTGACAAATAAATGTAGCGCCTATCGAAGAAGGGGGAAGAGCACGCCTGTGCCTGGTGTCTCCGGTTGCGTTTGTGGGAATGAGAAGCTATAATGCTTCATTACGTTTTTAAACCACACCATTGCACAAAGTCTTCCTCCATATATCTTCAGACAAAGTGTTAATTCATATTGGACTATTCTATTAACGCATTGTTACATGGAAATGCTTAAACTATACTAAATAACATTTTGCAGCTCCGCTGTTGTTTGGCGCCCGCTCATTTACGACCAGGGTTCGTAAAATGCGAGCAAAATTCATCGAAGTGCTAGGGTTGTCACTGTCATGTGTCATTCAATCGATTTTGCTCGAATTTTACGATCCCTGTTCACGACACGCGCGAATGCGTGAGCCAGTCACGTCGCTGTGACTGACGATCAATATCCAAAGACTGGACTTTCTGTAAAGTTTTAATTAGAGACATAATGTACTCTAAATTTGTTTTGTAACTTTTTGATACGTCGCAAAATAAACCTAAATTATAAATACGCCTAGTTGAACCTAGAATTGATAAGCGACGACAAAATATTCCCAGCGAACCAGACTTGAAATACGTCCACATTGGAGCCAGTTCATGCATAAGCATGAGTGGCATCATTTCCGTTCACCTCGCGGCAGAGTGGCCTATTTTGCGGGATTTCCGTAAAAAGATGGTCAAATAACCGCTGCAGTCAGCTTTGTTTGAAATGTTCATTTAGATAACTCATTTTTAAAACAGTCACAGCAGCTTATTTTATTACTAAGTATTGCAAATTTCATCACACGGTTGGCGCAATTCATTGACGTGCTAGGGTTGTCACTGTCATGTGTCATTCAATCGATTTTGCTCGCATTTTACGATCCCTGTTTACGACACGCGCGAATGCGTGAGTCAGTCACGTGGCTGCGGCTGACGATCAAATGCGTCAAAATTACACAAATAACTGATAAAATACGGTCCCGGCGGCTTTTTCGAAGATCCAAAGACTGGACTTTCTGTACTTTAAATTTGTTTTGTAACTTTTTGATATAGAGAAAAATAAACGTTAGAAATAAATATGCCTAGCTGAACCTAGAATTGATAAGAGACGACAAATATTCCCAGCGAACCAGACTTGAAATACGTCCACATTGGAGCCAGTTCATGCATAAGCATGAGTGGCATCATTTCCGTTCACCTCGCGGCAGAGTGGCCTATTTTGCGGGATTTCCGTAAAAAAATGGTCAAATAACCGCTGCAGTCAGTTTTGTTTGAAATATTCATTTAGATAGATTTTTAAAGAGTCACAGCAGCTGTTTTATAACTAAGTATTGCAAATTTGATCCTGCGGTTGGCGCAATTCATTGAAGTGAGGGTTGTCACTGTCATGTGTCATTCAATCGATTTTGCTCGCATTTTACGATTCCTGTTTACGAGACGCGCGGATGGGTGATTCAGTCACGTCGCTACGGCTGACGGTCAATTGCGTCAAAATTACACAAATAACGGATAAAATACGATCCCGGCGGCTTTTTCAAAGCTCCAAAGACTGGACTTTCTGTTGAACCTAGAATTGATAAGAGACGACAAATATTCCCAGCGAACCAGACTTGAAATACGTCCACATTGGAGCCAGTTCATGCATAAGCATGAGTGGCATCATTTCCGTTCACCTCGCGGCAGAGAGGCCTATTTTGCGGGATTTCCGTAAAAAAATGGTCAAATAACCGCTGCAGTCAGCTTTGTTTGAAATATTCATTTAAATAACTGATTTTTAGGCTTCTGTACTCAACGGGTAAAAAACGGGACCCTTAATCCCCTGTCCATCTGTCACCAGGCTGTATCCCATGAACCGTGGTAGTTGACATGAATTCACAGATGATGTATTTCTGTTGCCGCTATAAGAACAAATAGAATAAAATAAATATTAAAGTGGGGCTCCCATATAACAAACCAAATCGTTTACGTTAACTTTTCACTTCATTTGTATTCGGTGCCCCACATACCAGGTGCAAACTTAACGTGACCCGGCCAGTTAAGATGGGATAAGTGTTTGTATGGAACCCTCCATGCGCGAGTCAGACTCGCACTTGGCCGGTTTTTACAGAATCACATAATCTTTTTTCTGGTTTTTGCTCATATCACAGAATGAACCTCATATCTAGAATTATTTCCCGTGATTTCCCATATTCGGCTTATTTCGCTCGAACTATAATAAATAATTAAAATAAATATTATGGGACAATCATACACAAATCGACCTAGTCCCAAACTAAGCAAAGCTTGTACTATGGGTACTAGACGACGATAAACATAATATATCTATACTATTATAAAATCCTAAATTTGTATTGAAAATAAATTTTCTATGGAGGGAGGTCATGATTTCAGGAAAAATCTCGATAGCGTGATGCAGCCGGATAGTTGTTTTGTATGGACACGCGTCGCCGTGCCAACCTGGCGCCATCTGTTTTCAAAAAAACCGTTGTCCTCGCATCACGCCGAAACGGCTGGATAAAAAGCTACCAATTTTGGTACAGGAATAGCTGAACATCCAAAGATGGTTATAGGATACTTTTTATTATGATTAATATTTATCTCTGAAAACATAAATTCCATGAAATATTTTCCTTACAATGTGTAAACCTTATAATGACAGCGTTTGTGATTTTGAATTTAGAACGACGTGACCCCCGCGTGGCTCTTACGTGTACAAATACTAAAAAGTATGAATTCGACATAATACCTCCGCGCGGCCCACCGGTATTAACAATAAGGTTAAGGTTGTTTGAGGCGTTGAGTTACGGAAACCGTGTTAGTTAGATATTAAAGATGGCGCCAATTATCGACCAACACAGACGAAAATATGAGTGCAATGTTCGTTGTAAATTGTCTCATGCTCAAAAAAAAAAAAAATTTCTTTAAAAACACAATTTGCGACAATAGGAACTAATGCTCTGTTATTGAATATGCATTTTTCTGTAGTTTGTAAGTATTGACCATAAAAAAGCCCGGAGACGCAAGAATGTTAATGAATAAAACAGATTTTTTTTATGCTATTTTATAGAGTGTAATTGAAATAAAAGCATTTCAAATCAATTTAAGTAAATTAAATACATTTCTAAATATGTTTTACCAACCAACATTTAGAACATTAGGCGCAAATTTTGGTATCGTTTGTGTTAGGCCTAACGTACTAATAAGGTAGCGAAATGTATAATAAACGATAAATATACGATGTATTTAGCCACAATTTTGCATCTATGTAGTTTTTTTTATATATAAAATCTATTCAAAGTAATAAATATCAGTCATTCTTTATTTTTAACGGTGTGTTGAGATTTTGTTCTTTTCCGCTAGATGGCGTTGTTACTTTGGCAAAGTCTCCATACTAACGGCTGCATCGCGCTGTTAAGATTTTTCCTGAGTTAATAACACCAGCTCCATACATGTTGGAGTTATTGATGGGTTTCCTCGACACCGAGGCCAAGGATTCACGCACGTCGTTGCTTGCCTGTGGCCACGATTCGGCACAAGTTAGGGTGTAGCTGTGATGGGTTAACCTGGACTTCCAGAATTACTATCGAAGTTGTTGAATATTGATCGCATACCTAATATAAGCAGCAGTGTATCAGTTATTGAGAGCTGCTGCTCGACAAAGTATGCATTTTGTATGAAAAACAACCATGATTCGACTTCGAGACAAGACAAAATTATTAAATTTACGATGTAGAAAGGATTTCACCTAGCCGGGATTTGAACCCAGAACCTACTGAAATAATAACCGTGTCATCTCATGCATTTTCCTTTGCTTCCTTATTCATTATACCACGGATAACAAAACAGTGAGGCCATCACGTATCCGTTCAGTGGTGCTGGTCGCCATTATTGACGTACGCTCGATTGAGTTAAGTTGGCACCTGAATCTTATGGCGTTACTTAGGAAATTATTATGACAGGTTATATTATTATATTAGTATTAGTACCATTGTAGACGAAAATAATTTATTGTCATCTTAATAGATGTCATTAATATATGTTCAGGTAGGACTATGAGCTAATTATTTTTCAAGGTGCTTTGAATAGTTATCTACAATAAACAATAAATATTCAAAACGATATATAAACATAAGTCTAGCCTCAAATTAAACTAAACCAAGATGATGTTCACAAGCGTAGCACCGAAGGTGCGGAGCGTTCTAGGGAAGTCGCCCACCCACTAATTTAAGTAGTAACTTAATGCGAGGCCGCAGGCCGAGCTCTACGTAGCACCGAAGGTGCAGAGCGTCCCAGGGATGCCGCTCACACATTTAAGCTTATATTAAGTGTGTGGGCGGCCTCGCATTAAGTTTTTTAAATCTACAATAGACAATAAATATTAAAAACGATCTTTTAAACATACCTAAGTCTTGACTCAATCTTAATTAAACCAAGATGATGTTCACAAGCGAAGCACCGAAGGTGCGGAGCGTTCTAGGGAAGTCGCCCACCCACTAATATAAGTAGTAACTTAATGCGAGGCCGTAGGCCGAGCTCTACGTAGCACCGAAGGTGCAGAGCGTCCCAGGGATGCCGCTCACACATTTAAGCTTATATTAAGTGTGTGGGCGGCCTCGCATTAAGTTTTTTAAATCTACAATAGACAATAAATATTAAAAACGATCTTTTAAACATACCTAAGTCTTGACTCAATCTTAATTAAACCAAGATGATGTTCACAAGCGAAGCACCGAAGGTGCGGAGCGTTCTAGGGAAGTCGCCCACCCACTAATATAAGAAGTAAATTAATGCGAGGCCGTAGGCCGAGCTCCACGTAGCACCGAAGGTGCAGAGCGTCCCAGGGAAGCCACTCACACACTTCAACTTATATTAAGTAGGTGGACGGCTTCGCATTAAGTTATTTAAATCTACAATAGACAATAAATATTCAAAACAATTTTTTAAACATAAGTCTTGCCTCAATTTTAATTAAACCAAGATCATGTTCACAAGCGTGGGCGCCTTCCCTAGGACGCTCCGCACCTGCGGTGCTAGGTGCGGAGCGTCCTAGGGAAGGCGCCCACCCACCAATATAAGTAGTAACTTAATGCGAGGCCGTAGGCCGAGCTTCACATAGCACCGAAGGTGCAGAGCGTCCCAGGAAAGCCGCTCATACATTTTCTTCGGCCTCGCATGACGTTACTTCAACTTATATTAAGTGGGTGGGCGGCTTCTTTGCGACGCTCCGCACCTTCGGTGCTACGCGGAGCTCGGCCTTCGGCCTCGCATTAAGTTACTTCGATTTATATTAAATGGGTGGGCGGCTTTCTTGGTACACTCCGCACCTACGGTGCTACGCGGAGCTCGGCCTTCGGCCTCGCATTAACTTACTTCAACTTATATTAAGTGGGTGGGCGGCTTTTTTGAGACGCTCCGCACCTTCGGTGCTACGCGGAGCTCGGCCTTCGGCCTCGCATTAAGTTACTTCAACTTATATTAAGTGGGTGGGCGGCTTCCTTGGGACGCTCCGCACCTATGGTGCTACGCGGAGCTCGGCCTTCGGCCTCGCATTAAGTTACTTCAACTTATATTAAGTGGGTGGTGGCTTCTTTGCGACGCTCCGCACCTTCAGTGCTACGCGGAGCTCGGCCTGCGGCCTCGCATCAAGTTACTTCAACTTATATTAAGTGGGTGGGCGGCTTTCTTGGGACGCTCCGCACCTGCGGTGCTACGCGGAGCTCGGCCTGCGGCCTCGCATTAAGTTACTTCAACTTATATTAAGTGGGTGGGCGGCTTTCTTGGGACACTCCGCACCTACGGTGCTACGCGGAGCTCGGCCTTCGGCCTCGCATTAACTTACTTCAATTTATATTAAGTGGGTGGGCGGCTTTTTTGAAACGCTCCGCACCTTCGGTGCTACGCGGAGCTCGGCCTTCGGCCTCGCATTAAGTTACTTCAACTTATATTAAGTGGGTGGGCGGCTTCTTTGCGACGCTCCGCACCTACGGTGCTACGCGGAGCTCGGCCTCCGGCCTCGCATTAAATTACTTTAACTTATATTAAGTGGGTGGGCGGCTTCTTTGCGACGCTCCGCACCTTCGGTGCTACGCGGAGCTCGGCCTGCGGCCTCGCATTAAGTTACTTCAACTTATATTAAGTGGGTAGGCGGCTTTTTTGAGACGTTCCGCACTTACGGTGCTACGCGGAGCTCGGCCTGCGGCCTCGCATTAAGTTACTTCAACTGATATTTAGAGGGTGGGCGGCTTTCTTGGGACGCTCCGCACCTACGGTGCTACGCGGAGCTCGGCCTTCGGCCTCGCATTGAGTTACTTCAACTTACATTAAGTGGGTGGGCGGCTTTTTTGAGACGCTCCGCACCTGCGGTGCTACGCGGAGCTCGGCCTTCAGCCTCGCATTAAGTTACTTCGACTTAAATTAAGTGGGTGGGCGGCTTTCTTGAGACGCTCCACACCTGCGGTGCTACGCGGAGCTCGGCCTTCGGCCTCGCATTAAGTTACTTCGACTTAAATTAAGTGGGTGGGCGGCTTCCTTAGGACGCTCCGCACCTTCGGTGCTACGCGGAGCTCGGCCTTTGGCCTCGCAATAAGTTTAGTAAACGTATGATATTGTGTTAACGCGTGCGAAGCCGCGGGCAATAGCTAGTAAATACATATATAGATAACATCCATGACCCAAGAACAAATATTCGAGTTCATCACACAAATATTTGCCCCGGCCGGGATTCGAACCCGGGACCGCCAGCTCAGTAGGCAGGTGTCTGCAAACTGCGCCAACCGCGTCGTCAAATGTTCACATATTTGTCCTAGCTAAATAATAAAAAACCGGCTTTATAATATGTGTATCAATACCATCACAATATAACGGGCCCATGTCGGATGTTAATCCAAAATACACAAAACATATTCATATTTAGTTAGCGAAAGTCGGAACGGCTTGTTTGCTTTGCCATTCACTGCATCGCAAATATGAATTACACTTTGCCTACCGGTATCCGATTTCAAAAACTTATTTGTATAAGTTGTTGAAGTTTTCAACGAGCTGCAGAAGAAATGTGAGTATTGTTGTATCACAGATCTGTTTATTTATTATTTGTTCAATATAAAGTCAAATTCGTTAATATCAAAAGATAATGCAAAACTTGACTCAATGGTGTTTATAGTTTTTTTTTATCAATTTAAATCAAGATAGAGTGATTCAAGAGGAAGGTTTGTATAATACATGCATAATTTATCAGCATTGCACCCGTGCGAAGCCAAGGCGGGTAACAGTATATATAACCAAAGCTATTCCGCCAACACGTTCGAGTCCTTTTGGCGTTGAAAGCAAACTCACTAAAACGTCTGACCCCAATAACGATTGATGGATAGTATCACTGAATACACAAAAATTTCACAGTAGCATAAAAAAGGATTTCTTTGAAAACGGTGACGATATTCTCAATAACTTGTCATGCAGGTCGCACGCCGGCACGTTTTTCAATCGTCACACAAAGACGTATACCAGTAGTTCACAACAAATATTTTTTCGCTTCCGATGTATTCGATTCTACGCTCGCTCCAAATTCGGGCGATGTTTGAAAAAGGTTAGGGCATTTTTCTCCGCGTACGTGCGTGAAGGTAGGTACGCTACTGATTTTTCCGGGCTCGGTATCACACGGAAACGAATTCTGCCAGAAACGTGCAGTTTGAGAGTTCGTAGGAACTTTGGGTTCGGAAAAATCAGAGAGGTTTTAATCTCAACTCCCTAAAAGCGAAGGATATAATGACCTGAAGGTAGTTTTAACAGCATACGGACTATGTAGGTCATAATTTGATCAAAAATATCTGAACACGCCTGAACACCGTTGACAATTAAATAGAGGCGTTTGATATTTGATCAAAGTCTTGCTTATAAATAACTTGACTGTACCCTGAAAGTAGATAAATAAGTTTACCCTTTTTGGATTTAAAATTACAAAATATTGTTTTGCCTTTGAATAATCTACTCTATTATTTGAACCAGCAGGTACAAAATGATAAGTAAAAAGGAATAATACAGTATATTTTATTTAGTTAGACGTGGTTAGACGTATTTTTAATGTGTTATTGTTAATATTTGTGTTATAAATAAAGATCCCAAAAATAATGTAATACCAACATGCCTTTTAATCCCAGTGCCGAAATGGTATCAAAACATTTTGCATTTACTTTATTATTTAATAATTGGATTTTTTACTGGCTAAGGTTAAATAATATATCATACCTTTAAGAAGGCTTGAGGTCTGAAGACAGCGGCTGACAGTTAATTGCAGCGGCACAATCGTTAAGTAGGTACGATGCGCCAACTCTTGGCTACATTAAAATCGCGACAGTGCAAACGCGTTCTAAAAGGTATTTCACACTTGATACGCATTGGTATCCGCGCGCGTGACGCTTTCATACACGCCAGTACACATAGAACAACTTTTTTATAACGAAAAGGTAATAAGTCAACTTATATTCTATTCTTACTTTAACTGTGACAGAAGCATTACAGTCTAATATTTGTAATTTCATCGTTTTACTTGTAGCCGTTTAGTCTTTAATGATTTGATCATATAAAATATGTTCGCTATGATTCTAGTTCAAAATTGTAGCTTGCAATCGATTTTTATTATCAGAATGTACGTTTTTTAATTTTATTAGAATACTTACCTATTATAAATGACCTTTAAGGGCAGCTTTATTACGTTTAAATGTGGTCAATTGCCGAGGAGAGGACGTGCTGTGCACCAATACATAAGATGCAGGATGCAGAATTGCATGGCCTATTTATAAATGAATTCATTCATAAATGGGCCTTGCATTTTTGCAGCCCATAGTATCATGGTCTCGTTTTTTTTGAAGTTGATTGTGATAATGTTGAGTGTCTAATGAAAACACAAAATGCAATCGAGACGATTAATGCGTTTTCATCACACTTGCTCGTAGACCAAGGGTTTACATGCTATAAAACTGGGCGGTAAATCGTATATTACGCCCTAGGGCGGTAAGTCGTATATTACGCCCTAGGGCGGTAAGTCGTATATTACGCCCTAGGGCGGTAGGTAATTTTGGTATCGACTACTACTAATTTTGTTTTATTTCCTCCAAAGTGTGATGAAAAACGTCGTACATGACTGGTGGTAAAGGAACTCCAAACTCGTGTCATTAAAGCCCTCGCCTTCGGCTTCGGGCTTCTAATAGACACTCGTTTGTAATTCCTCGTTTACCACCCTTGTTACGTTATGTACTATATTACGTCACCTTTGGCCGTAAGTGGGATTTTCTGCCCGCTACGCGAGGGGAGAAAATTTCACTTCCTGGCCAGGAAAAGACGCAAAACTTTAGACAATCCACAGGTGATAATTTTTAAAGCCCTAGAACGCATGTTTATAAGCACCTGCGATCTGAGACATTCACGAATTCACCACCTTAGAGCTTAGGTATGTAATGTACTACAGCGTGTATATTTGATATAACCGCAAACTTTACGGCGTCTTAGTATAGGCACTTATTAATAATATTGATCCGTAAATTATTAAAAAAATCTAACTTTTTTTTCCCATATAAAATAATTCAGCACGCAATTGTTGTTTGTTGTTGTTTATTGACACTTAATATCGTGATGTCACAACTGTCACTAGTATTAACTTTTAATAAGTGTAGGTACGCCATACATTGCTGTTTAGGAAATTTTCAAAAAATAATTATGCTATGGCAGTTAACGCTAAATTAATAATTTTTATAAATATCAGATTATAGCAGTAAAATCTACGTCTGGCTTCAATTTGCGGTTATTTCAAATATACACGCTGTATAAAAACAACTTACACTAGAAACTCCGCAGTGTAATGCGATACTACTGTGATTTAATTCGCTAGCATCAGGTATTTTATAAGTTATGAAAGTGAAATGGCAATAAGTTATTTTAGACTGCCTAAAATTGGAGAATAACAACGAAAAGTATTTTCGAAAGTTGTTCTACCAAAGACTCCATTGAAGAAACAATATTTATCAATAAAATTAAGTCTATTCCTTTGTAAATACACAATTGTATCCAATAAAAGGTTATTGCAAGTTCGAAAGCGGATATCGGAGGAAACATTTGCCTGCAAATAAATAAACTAGGTCAACAATACAAAATATAATACCATTCTTTAGAAAATGTTAGCTTTCATCATTTTTGACCAATCGTTTCACTTCGTAACTGATTTTTTTTTCGATTTATCAATACTAAACACATTTACGGCTATTGTTATCATTCTGTAGAATTTAGTAGGTTAGGTTTGTTATATAATTATGGTGTGGCCCGTTACAGGAGCAGTAAATTAAAACATATACATTCAACTCAATAAACAAACCACATCTGTTTAGCAACATTTAGGAATAGGTACCTTGTATTATTTAATGGTTTGTAAAAAAATGTTTGTTCAAATTGTTCCTTGTATTTGATAATTGGTAGCGTTACAGCCAGTGTCAGCCAGTATACATTGAAAATACTATTTGATTTGTTAGGATTAAGTATCGAACATCTGAAAGCTGTCTTTTTAGGGTTCCGTACCCAAAGGGTAAAAACGGGACCCTACTGAGACTTCGCTGTCCGTCCGTCCGTCTGTCACCAGCCTGTATCTCAAGAACGATGATAGCTAAAGAGTTGAAATTTTCACAGATGATGTATTTCTATTGCCGCTATAACAACAAATACTAAAAATAAAATAAAATATATTTAAGGGGGGCTTCGGTCCATACAACAAACTTGTTATACCTATATATATATATATATATATATAGGTACGGAACCCTTCATGCGCGAGTCGGACTTGCACTTGCCCAATTTTTGTTTTCTTTATTAAGGATCACCAACAATTATTACATCACAACATACGATAATGACAGTTTATAAGGAGATAAATTTGATGCACAACCAATAAATAGGCAAACACAGCATGCACTACTTGTTACTTAAGTACCTAAATAATACATAATTATATAATAATTATTTTTTGTAATTTAGTTAAAATCTTTGTTAATGAAGGTTACACATTTTAAAAATTAAAATCTACCTGTTTTAATTTATTGCTCCTGTCCTGTACATACCCTGTAAGATCTGAAAACCTAGATGGCGAAAAAAACAGAGCGCGAGTTGATTAGCCCATTTGCCAAAAATTTGTAAACATTTTAGACTTTGTGAAAAACATATGAATCTAACCCTATCCAGCGTTGATTGAATTAAACCTAACTTGGTCACTTTATTGAACACTGATCCAACCCACCCTTGTTTTCGCTTGATTAGCTAAATATGCCCACTTGCTTCAATTACTGGCCAAGTTATTAGAAACCCTCTTTGCAACCTTCATTCAACCCACGCTGTATTTATCCTTCCAAAGTTTGAATAGTCGTAACAGATACATAACATCAAGGAATTTGGGTAGATGGATAATATTAGCTAATAAATCAGGATTACATAGAATAACTTTAATACTAAATAACGACTTGGTAAAACAATCTTTGTATTACTTTTTATGGCAGACAACGCACCTTGTGACTCCTCTGTTGCAGTACCCTTACCATCAGTCAACTTGTCCGTACTCGCTAGTGACAGCGTAAACGATTTGTATGAAGAATAGTACAGCGCACTTAGCGATTACTTTGTAGAACTACAATTCTCCATACAAATCGTTTTTACTGTCGCTACACGGTCATTGTGAACTCATGGTAAGGTTAGGTCTCTATGAGCGACGATAATCGCTTTCCATCAGGTGATCCGTTTGCTCGTTTGCCCCCTATTACATAAAAAATACGCCGAAAGTGTTATGGTACACGGATAGCTGCACATCCAATAATGGTTTTCAAGGGTTTTTTTTACCCGGCTACGGTAAAAAAGTTTTTCATTGATGAAGTTGCGGGCACCATCTATTAGTATGATTATTTTTTTTACACACATTTGACACATCACAGGACCCATATAACGTAAATCTGCACGACTTATTGAATTTCATAAAAAAAAAACGTGCAATGTCTTAGTGGTTTTTCTAGTATCTATAAACGTTTTTACTTTCTATTTGATACAATTGAGTTCATGTTATATTTTTTCGCATCACGGTGTTAAAGTATGTAATGATAATCAATCATTACATAAACAGTTACGTATTACTTGCTTTTTTTTTAAAGCTTTGTTGTAACTAAATCTTGCGTTTCGATTCATGTAATAAAACCAAATCAAATCGTTTATTTGCATAAATTGCGGTACAGAGTTGAGATCGTAATTACATATAACAGAACAACACAATTTGCCAGTATAAATAGTGGCATGGAAAATTTTTCAATATTTAATAATTACTAGTACCTACCTATTATTTATAAATTATAATTTTCATACACATACAACTCATTACATTACAATACATTACAATTATTAAATTACAATTAGGTATTTGAATAAATCCTTATGCAATTACATAATAAACATAATTCATTTACATAATTTATTATTACTTTTTATCCTAAAAACAACCATTTTGTTAGTTGCTTTTTAAATTGAGTTGGCGGACAATCTTTAAGAACGCTTGGTACATTATTATAATTTTTTATTGCCATGCAGTGATGAGTTACTGCTATGGATTTTTAATCTTGTACAAGAGGTAACACACGAGTCTCTTGAAATAACGGCCTACATGAGTCCAAAAAGTGGGCATTGCAAACCGCTGTAATACATTTCTTTTGAGCCAGAAAAGCCTTATTCATATCCACGGAATTGCCCCACACTAGCAACCCATAGCTCAAAATGGAGGAGACAATAGCCATGATAAGCTGTGAGCGCGACCTATCTGGAACAGGTAGTGCTTAGTCTGCGTAAGGCAAATACACCTTTGTTAAGCTTTCCACAGATTTCTGAAATGTGCGGTTTCCAAGTACAATATTGATCAATATTTATGCCTTAAAATATTGTCGCTTCAACTACATCAACCTGCTCGTTATTATAACTAACATTTAATCTAGCAGTTCCACTATTACGATTACTATTTCTGTAAATTGGTAGAAATCAACTAAATCGGTAAATTGGTAACCTGAAGAAAGAACAATAAAACAGATTACTTTTTTACATAGAAACCTCCAGTGAGACCGACGGCTCGTAGCAAAAAAAAAATCATTTACACAAAATAAAGAAAAATATAATATGCAGGTTCGGAAAAAAGTTGTTGATACAATAGATTCGATCAGCCATTCATAATCGTTCCATTTGGCAAACAATACATCTTTGCTACATCACTAAGACATCAACGGAGATCGGTCAAATGTTTGTTAAAATAATAACCAAACTGTAGCATAAGTATAAGAATGTTAAATGGTATCAAAGTTTATGGTTGCAGTAAAAACAATTTTAATAAGTCTACAATTTAAAAAAATAAAGAAGAAACCTCTATCCTAGGATGTTTAGGTCGTATTTCAAACTTCTTATTTCTTTACTTTCAGTTTATCAGGCGTGAGAGCTATCTGTACTATCTGTAGCTTTTAGGATTGTATTAACATGTGTAATGGTTTGAAAATCTTATTCGACATTTCGGAGAATATACCGTTATGTTTCAAGGGCAGGGTTGGGATTTTTCAGCTGAATAAATCTTGTTGTTTTCTGCGTATTGAATCATTGAACTAAATAAAAACCTTTTTTATAATTGTTAAAGATGTCTCACGATAGTTAATAATCACTACATAGTATAAAACAAAGTCGCTTTCTCTGTCCCTATGTCCTTTTGTATGCTTAAATCTTTAAAACTACGCAACGGATTTTGATGCGGTTTTTTTAATAGATAGAGTGATTCAAGAGGAAGGTTTATATGTATAATACATGCATAATTTATCAGCATTGCACCCGTGCGAAGCCGGGGCGGGTCGCTAGTAATATATATTATATCTATCGCTGTCGTGACAATAACGCTTTCGGCGTTATGCTATCCACAGCAAATATGATCACTTTGCCGTACACGATATAATTTACTAATTACCTACTACTATAATTAAGTACTTATTATATATGTAAAAAAATAGCAAGTCTGTACTTGCTACCAGCTGTTTCTAAGAAACTCTTTGACTTAAAATCTGAACTTTATTCTTATAATGGGATTACGACCAACCGGCTTTAAGCGAAAGTCAGTTCCATTTTTTGTGATGTGTCGCTATGTAGGCTTTTTGGCCAATTTTTTTTATCATCTTTTTTTAGGGTTCCAAGGAGTAAAAACGGGACCCTATCACTATGCCTCCGCTGTCCATCCGTCTATCCGGCTTCTGTCAACAGTTTGTATCTCATGAACCGTGACAGCTAGACAGTTGAAATTTTCACAGATGGCGCATTTCTGTAGCCGCTTTAAAAAAAAATACAGCAAAAAAAAAGTTAAAAATTATTTAGTTGTACGGAACCCTCAGTGCGTCCCGACTCGCACTTGGTCGGTTTTTTCAATATATATAAATTACTACTGAGTTTTTTTTTAACATCGTATACATCTCGTTTGAAACTTAACAATTAGATATTTTAATTATGTGCCCCCTTCGCCTTCTGCTGCACCTACTTTATATTAAGTTGAATTTTAATCATTGTCACCACCCAAAGGTTGTCTGAAAGAGATCGCTTTTTAACGATAAGACTACCTGTTGTCTACCGTTATTTTATAAATTGTATTTGTTTTGTCTTCTTTTGTAAACTTTTATCGGTGTGCACTAAAGTATTGTTGTATTTTAGCCATAAAAAAAAAATCTCGAGATCAGCGCACAGAACTAGTTTTAGTCAGTAAACTCAGCAAGTTGCCAGTAAATCGGCTCGTTAATCAACCGTTTAAGCACGCTTTAAACTATAGTTTGAAATTACTCAAAGTTTGATCCCGCCCGGGGATCGACGGCGCCGCTGGGCCATACAATCATCTTGTCTTCGCGAAGTTGTTTTAGATAATAGCTACTTAGATACGTCGAAAATAGTGGAACTTAATTTTATTAAAACTATCGTGCGATATATATATCTTTTATAAAAACGTATTGATACAAAGATATCAATCATCCTCCTAGCTTTTGTCCCATTTTTTGAGAATGAATTCTCAATCGGGGTCGGCTACCTAAATCCCAAGATGTGACGTAGGCACTAGTTTTTACGCAAGCGACTGCCATCTGACCTTCCAACCCAGAGGGGAAACTAGGCCTTATTGGGCTTAGGTGGTTTCTTCACGATGTTTTCCTTCACCGAAAAGCGAGTGGTAAATATCAAATGACATTCCGTACATAAGTTCCGAAAAACTCATTGGTACGGGCCGGGTTCGAACCCGCGACCTCCGGATTGAAAGTCGCATGCCCTAACCACTAGGCTACCACCGCTTACAAATACAAAGATATCAATGCTCAAAGAAAAATTTAAATGAGTTACCTGGGGGACGAGACCGGGAATCGAACCAGGGACCTAATTCGAGATTGACATTTGAGTGATCGCCAAACGTCAAATCTCTATTAGATAACAGTTATATCGCCATTGAACTGTCATTTAAATGCGATGAGCTTAGAAGTGACATATCTCATCTCAATTTTGGAAATACGAAGGCGATAATGATTGTCAAAAATGTTATTCATGTATATAAATTTCTGTTTTGAACGAAACGTAACGGACTAATTTCACGTACTACGCGATCAATTTAAAGTATGCGCCTGTTATTTATGCCGTCACATACAAAGGAAGCGAAAATTTTGCGCGTCCGAATTGACGATCGTCAATTCGGACGCGCTGTTCAATTGCGATGTTCTAGGGATATCGCCACTTGTCAAGTAGGCACACGTCAAAAGTGACGGATAGCGATGAAAAGGAGAGATCTCCATTATATCTATAAAATTGGTCGAATACCCCCCCTGGTACCTACCTCTGGATTGCCGGTCCAGTGCGTTAACCACTTCGCTACCCGAACTCCAACCAACCTTTCGAATTTTTCCTTATGCTTCGTGTGTCGATCTTTGCATTGTTTATTTAAAACAAAATTACGATCGCGTCTTTTGTGTTACGAAAGTTACTTATACAAAAGATATGGGTAACTATCGTTACACAAAGGAAACAATTAAGTTTTGTTTTAATTAAAGCCCTATAACTATGTACAATTTTTTTGAAAATGACTCGTATATCGTAATGGGCTCTCGTATATCCAATTATCCATGTCATTTTTTAAGTATGAAATTTTTTATATCTATATTATGCGTTATTATTTATTTGCGTACTAATACTAAAATTGATTGTATGTTTATGTACCAATAAAATAGCTCACAAACTGCATATGCGCTTATGTAGCCCTTATACCGCCAATAAATAAATAAATAAATAAATACAGATACAGATATTTATTTATAAAACTCGATATTTTACATCTGCTCATTCTGCATCATGCTCGCTGGCGATGATGTGCCCGACATGGTAAACAAGGTGCAGGAGGATTTTTTAAACATAACGAAGTGGGCGCATGACAATGGAATTATTTTAAACATCAGTAAAACTAAGTGTATGCATATATTTTCACCATACAATAAAAAAGCAAAAAATGTAAGCTCAAGCGATATTAATATCATAGGACACACATACAATTGCCTGCACCAAAATAAACATAACTGTACTTGTAGTCAACTTGAGGTTGTTGATAGTTTTAGGTATCTCGGCTTGATAATTGATAAACATTTTAATTGGAAATTACACATTAATCAAGTCTGCAATAAATTAAGGTCAATTTTAGGTCAATTTTATTATCTAAGTAGAATAGTAAATAAACGCACCCTGCACATTGTTTACCATGCTCTCGCTGACTCATTACTGAGTTATGGGCTGAGCTGCTATGGAGTTACTTTTAAGACATATTTAGATAGGATAAAACAGCTACAGATAAGACTAATGAAATATCTAGTAGGCAAGGACATAAAGAGAAAATATAGGACAAACTATGACGCACTGTTTTCGATCTGTAAAATTCTCCCTGTAGATTGTAAGACTATATACCTAATTATCCTAGAAACTTATTATAGTGACGAGTATAAGGTACAAAGGCAGAAAAAACGTCACTGTACTAGGTCCACTAAAAGGAAATTATTGATGCAGCCGGTTGCCAAAAATTATTACGCTAAAAGAACCAAAGAGTACCTTATTCCTAAAATATACAATAAATACCCTTTATTGCTTGACGAGGCAAAATTTAAAATTGGAAATTTAAAAAGTAAATTGAAAAAGATACTACATGATAATTACTAATTGTAGGTACCTCGTCCAGATTTGTATCTTGCACTCATTAATAATTTCGTGTGTCGTACCTACCAACGCAGACTTCATTTACCATCCATCAGTAAAATATATACTCTATCGCAACGCTATAGAATCTGCATTGGTATGGCGACTAATTCTTCGTTTGCATATTGCATGATTGTTAAGTTAAGTAGTTAGTAAGTAAGCATCACTGTGCACAATATTTGTAGTGACAGAACGCGACGCCAACAAACTGTTACACAGTTTGGCGCACTTTAAACACAGTGTAAAGTATGTGCTAATATTGATGAATAAAAAAAAAAAAAAAAAAAAAAAAAAAAACATGTCATTGTCTTAAATAAGCTTAATTGGTAAGTATATAAATTTTTTTCAGTTATTAATTACATTAACATTTTAATGAAAACATTTTATTATTTAAAGTAATAGGTAAGTTCCAAGTTTTCAATATTTATTTATTCTACGCAGGTTAACGATTCCTTTCAAGAAATTCATTTATGTTATAACACGCCAGGTCAATAAGAAGCGTGTTTAATTATTTTATAATTAGATTTTCATTTTCAATTGATTTTATATCTGATGGGACAGAGTTATATATAATATCAGACAACCTCACATAAATCAACCTAGTGCCAAATTAAGCTCAAGAAGACTTGTGTTATGGATACTAGGCGACGATATACATACTTATATAAATAAATAAATACTTAAATACATAGAACATCCATGACCCGGGCACAAATGTTCGTGTTCATCACACAAATATTTGCCTTTGCCGAAATTCGAACCCGGGACCGTCGGCTCAGTAGGCAGTTGCTTAACCACTGCGCCAACCGCATCGCCAATGTAAGCTGAATAAAGTCTGTATTAGCACTTTATAGCCTGTGTGCTACTTAACGTTTGACAAACACAATGAAATAATGCACTTTATTCTGGAAGCAGGGCACTTTTACATGCCTGAGTCTACCGGTATTTCACAAGAAACTACTTTTGAGAAGAAACGCCGAAAGAAACTTAACAGTCAGTCACTTTTTCGTAAATTATAGGTACTTAACTCTGACAGTACCTATAGAAGTCAACGTAAAGTGAACCTCAAAAACTTACTTCTTTCATTATAATAAGATATCGAAAAGGATAAAAAGAACCAGTTCAATCCACTAAAATATAGTAAAATAAATCCGCAATGCCGCAAATTCACTTGAATAAGCGATCTTGAAGCCATATTTTACTTGCCTTAATAGTGGGGCAGCCTGTTTAAAGGCAAATCCTCAGAGACTCCACGGATAGAAGTTGAAATAGTGTTTTTCCCCTTTTTTAAGGCTACAAACTTGCACTGTAAATTGGATATTTTAACTACTTTATTACGTTTTGACTTGAGTTTTTCCAAAACGTCTTTTAGCCATGAAATTCAAGCACTTTCGTTCTGAACAAATGAATTCGCGGAAAAGTGAACACGAGAATATATTATAATTTAGATTTTTTCTTAGATAATAATAACATATTAAAATACTTACACGGGTTTACTCACGCCGTAGAAGTCGAAACGCTCGACATGTTCCGAATCAGTACGCGATTCATCATCAGGAGAGACGATCAGTCGCGGCGGCGGCCAACCGAACACGAGTGTTCGAAACATGTCGAGCGTTATTCGATTTCTATGACGTGAGTAAACCCGTTTAAGTATTTTAATATGTCTAAGACTCACGGTAGTTTTCCATATAAAATAATAACATAACCTAGCATCACATTATAAAGGCAAAAGTGTGTAGGTGTGTTTGTATGTTTGTTACATCTTCACACTCAAGCGGCTTACGTAGTTATGATCTACCGAAGGTTTGAAACTATCAACCATAAGGAAGTTTTTTCGGTGCTAAAACAGATTCCAAAGCACTCCCTCGTATTTTGTAGCCTACCCGTCCCCAAAATAGGCGGTTCTAGAAATAAATTGCAAGTTATTTTCCGGTCCGCCGCACGACGTATTGACGTTGACGGGCGACACATAAATCTTTGTAGAAATAATTAAACAAAATCGCCGGCTAGACACTTTTGAAGCGACGTGGCTAAAGTTTTCGGCAATTTTCGGTGTCGTGTCGGCGTTTTGTGAAATTTTGGAGACGTGGATTGATAATAAGGGGATGAAATGGGCTGGATAGGAGACAAGACTAAACTTAGACTAAGAAGGAATTATTTGTGCGCAGCGAGTCTGGTGATCTGTTAATAATAGTAAATTACTGCAGACGCCGGTAAACTCAGACGCCATGTTTAAAAACACTTACTTCCCGGCCTAAGCCTTCAAGTTTGTATGAAATTCTTTTACAGTTCTCTCGAATTGCTCCGCCCGAAACGCGATACTTCGAAGCCTGTTATAAAGCACGTTATGCTGACATTTCATTGCATGTTTGAGAAAACTTTATTGTTGAAATTGTAATCAATATTTCGATACACAGATGCCGATTCAATATCCTTTTACAATGAGAAACGATCAAGTCTTTTTCAATAACTTCTACAACAGTCCGTTTCCACAATAGCTTCAGATTTTGATTACTAAAAAAGCTATACTAGCTTTCAATTTGTGTAGTCATTAATTATAAAGCCTGACCACAAATATATGAGGATGCGCCATGTTGCGGAATTTCACTGAAGCCAATTTCTTACACTGGCAATGATTTTATGATTGTTTGTCAACAATGTCAATGTAATTCATGTTGGTTCGTTTATGTTGCTTTAAAAGACAAATATTTAAAAATATCCAAACAAAATGCCGAAAACCATATGTCGCGTCCACATGCTTGGCAAACAACGGCAAACCTACAGGACGCAGTTATATGTTAGAGTGAGTACGACGTAGTTCCGTCTCACGTCCTGTGGAGCCGGCAATAGACAAAACATTACCAGCGGGGCTAGCATATCTTGCCGCGACTTCGCTTGTCGCGCGACTCAGTGCCACCTGTCTCGCTCGCACGGTATTGGAAGGAAAGTGACAGGTAGTATTTCTCGCGCGACAAAGCGTCGCGTGTCAAAGTTATGCGAGACTAGACATGTTGAAACTTAATTAGGCCGCTTATTTAGAATATTTTCAAATCATAATAAAGAACATCCTCAATTAAGTCATTTGTCAATCGAAAAACGTAATCACAGTTGGTTCAGATGGTTAGGTGTCACAATAAAACAGACACATATTGTTAAAAACATATTTTTTTTATTAATTTATAAAGGATAGCCGAATGGCCTTGATTGAGTCTGATGATTTTTTTTATATTATTTATTTAGGCAAGAAAAAATCACAAAACAAAGCATGTATAAATAAATAAATATCGGACAACACTACACAAATCGATATAGTCCTAAATTAAGCTCAAGAAGTGGGTTATAAGACGACGATATACGTATTTATATATATATAAATAAATTGTACTTAAATACATAGAACAACCATGACGAGCTCATCACACAAATATTTGCCCTGGTCGGGATTCGAACCCGGGACCGCCGGCTCAGTGGGCAGGTGCCTACAAACTGCGCCAAATGACAATATTTAAGGCCTAAGATGGAGCATGTTTATTCCTCTTATTACTCCCGGGGCTAAAAAAAAGCTTCCAGGCATCATTACAACCCCAATGAAAACGTATCAACGGCAGTTTTTTTTCGCCATTGGTTGTTTTACAAAGCCTGTACAGTAACGGCACAAAGAGTAATGACACGGCGTCAGCAGCAATCCAGGTACAAACAAATCGACGCAGTAAATAGTCGGATAAAAAACCATTTCTCATGCCTTCAACGTTCATTTAACTACACTGGGTGTAATGGAAATAGAAACAGTAGGCTAGGGGCCCGTTTCACGAAGCTACAATAAGTTATAATCGGAAGTCCCTTTTCAGCTATTTATACCTATTAGAAAGAGATTTTCACTTCTACACACTAATTTCTAATTTACTGCTTCGTGAAATGGGCAGGTGGTGTACACGAGTAAAATCGTACTTGATAATATTATGTTTTTCATTGAAAAATATTACTAAGATTGTTTACTAAAATCATGATGGACCCTGTGGCTTTGTTAGTTCAGTACTCTTACCATGAGTACAGCTGTAAAAGCACTATCAGAAATCAGGGAAAAGTATGATTCACTTTAGAACGTTGGTGGAAATCATCAATATATATGTCAATGTCATAATATGAAAAAAAAAAATTAAATGTAGAAGGCCCTTCAAATACAACGTCAATGTTTCACCATCGAGTAAGTAAATCTGCTGTTTTTTGCTCATTCGTGGTTTCCATTCACCAAATATAACCAGACCTGCTGTATTGTATTCTGCGTTAGTAAACCATTTTGACGTTTAACGTTTCCGATACGTGCACGCTTTGTTGCGGCAAGGTTCCATGTGTTAACAATGAAGCGTTAAATTAATCACGATGTTAACTTTAGTACTTTGTCATTCTCACTTCTGGCTATTTGTTGCGGTTTAAATTAATTTCGGTTTTATTGGGCGTTGTGAATATTTACGGGTAGTATCATATTCTAAATGAAAAACACTATATTATTTTTTACAAATATACATATTGCTCTTCCCGATTGTAGTACATACATATTTTATCTATACTTAGGTATTTAATTGTATATACCTAGTATACATTCTAAAATGTATTGAATATTAGTTTTGTATGGAGAAGGGTCATTATGCCAGGAAAAATCTTAGCAGCGCGATGCAGAATTCATATGGGCGCGCGGCGCCATCCGTTGCTAAACATTTCTTAGTCTTCTCATCACGCCAAAACGGCTGGATAAATTTTAACCAATTCTGGTACATGGATAGCTGAATATCCAAAGATGGTTGAAATACACTTTACCTAAATACGGTACGGTACGGTACGCGACTAAAGGCCTACTGTAAGATATATATATAAAATTTAATCACGTAAAAAAATATTTTACTTGCCGGGATTCGAACCCAGGACCTTCTGTTCAGTAGGCAGGTACTGCGCGAGCCTTGTCGGCAAAGCAAAGTCGTTCCGTGGCAATTACTGTTAAACAAAAAAAAAATTATTTAACGTTTCCCGCCTTGTAATAATTATTAATTACTAAGTCAATAATTATTAAGCTTCCTCGTAAATGTTTATTCACTACCACGTAACTGGAAATTTCGTATGTTTCAATATAATGAACAAACACTGCTATTATGATATTACGAAATTTAATTAATTTTGGTAAACGCTCGACTGTAAACAACTCGATTTAATACGATTTTGACCGCAAAATAGAATTAAAGATCGCTTTAAAATCGGATTATCCGTTTGGTAGCTACGATGCTACAGATAAACACACAGATACTTACATCACTTTTCTTGTCGGGGGTTAAAAACAGAGTTTCTTTCGGCGTTTTTTCCTCAAAAGTGGTCTCTAATTTCACTTCATTAATATTCAGTTCACTGAGTCGACGGTCCTGGGCTCGAATCCCAGCTAGGAGAAATATTTGTGCGATAAACACGAATATTTGTTCCTGGGTCATGGATATTTTATATGTGTTCATCACACAAATATTTCTCCTATATATTAGTCTCGTCTAGTACCCATAGGACAAGTTTGGGATTTAATATGTATTTATCGTATTTTTATAAAGCTTGTTGGTTGTTTTTCTAAAAATATTTTTGTCAAAAAGGTTTTTACGAATCACGCCTTTATTTTCTACTGCTTTCATTAAACCTAAGATTCCATTAACACGAAATTACATACTACATAGACACATCACTCCTTACAGCAATAAAATCTCAACCTCAACTCGAGAGCGCAATAAAGCGTTCACAAGCATCTGTGTACTCACTACACCAATATCAATAACATCCCTGTTTGTGTAATGTGCGTTGGTATTTAATTTCCCGGTGCTTGAACGCACTCTAAGAACCACTTATGTTCAAGTTCCATAATTAAATTGGCTCTTGATAAATTATTCTGTACTGACGTCACAGTATATGATGTAAAAGCAGTATCTCAAATAGGGGATTATCAGGATTGCTCTTCTAGACTTATGTCAAATTCAAATTTAAAACTTTATTCTGCAAGTAGGCTACAATAGCATTTTTACATGTCAAATTGATACATAAGTTTGCATAGAACGCGTCCTCGTTTCGTGCCTCGTTCGTCGCTTAGCTCTCCTGAAACCATTCATTGGTCTTTTGATCTCGTAGCGGTACTTACCTGTGTGAGAGGAAGTGTAAGTAAGTAAGTATTTTTGGACGTGTCATCATCAGTCCACTGCTAAACATAGGCCTCTCTCTTGGTGCAAAACTGAGCTCGATTTTTCAGCTCCAATAACTACCAGCTGCTTTCATACAAAATGTCCTTTCTCTACCTTGTTACAAGGCGCCCTATAATACGTTTATCGATTCATGGCCTCCACTCGAGAACTCGTTTGCCCCAGTGGTCATTGCCTCTACGACAGGTATGACCAGCACACTGCTTATATCGGTTACTTTGGTTATCTGTTTTGTTTTTGACGTTTACATGAAGTTAAATAACTTCTTTAAGCTATTTGATTTGTGATGATGCGATGTAGGTGTTCGTACACCCAAATGCTGATGCTGTTCCTACCGCCAAAGTGAATGCTGTAATGAGAAGCTGTGAAATAATTTTATATGGGTAGTATTTTTACATAGAAAATTAAATGATTCGTGTTCAAAAAAAGAAATTATAATTATTATTAATAGCGGGATGACTGTAAGAGTTTTCTTAAAATAGATCTTTCAACATTATTTTCAAATGTAGACTTAGTCTGTTTATTTTCCATTGTGTTCGCAAAAGCTACGAAATCAGTTAATATTGTCTTATTGTAGCATAAAACATTTCTTCAGAATATTTCTACTTCAGTAATACACCTACGCTAATCGGCCTTTAGTGTAATAAATAACATTTTCTTTTTCCATCTATTTTGATAAGCGTAAAAATCTAAATTAAAACTATGGAAAGGAGCTATGGAAAGGGCAATGCTCGGAGTTTCTTTGAAGGATCGAATTCGGAACGAAGTGATCCGTCAGAGAACCAAAGTTACCGACATAGCAATTTGAAGTGGCAGTGGGCTGGCTATATTAGCCGAAGAACCGATAACCGGTGGGGTAAACGTGTTCTTGAGTGGAGACCGCGGATCGGCAAGCGTAAAGTAAAATCCACAGACCTACGGACCAAATTGACAAGTAAGTATGAACAAATGTTGCCACAGTTTGGCCAGTGTCGTTCTCATCGATATTAAAATTATTGTTACATCGTAGGTTTAGGGTCCACCCAGACGGGACAATCAAATTGGCAATTTGATCGGGTAATCTATATACCAACCTTTTCCAGTGATTTTGACAAATGACAAGGTCTGTAGACCCCTAATTACAGATAAAAATTTAATGTCAAACCAGCAATAAAATAATGTACAGGAAAATTATATATTTATGATAATTGATAGTTTATTGAATACATACATTTAATTAAATGAATTTATAAAATTATTGTTCATTATTTTCAAATTCCAAACAATGTGGTCCATCTTTTTAACAAAAAAAAAAGCGGGTATCTTCAGAAATAGGTGACTGCTGTTTACAAACTACTTTTATGTATCTAACGATATACGTTATCATTGCTATTACGAGTGTTTATTGAAATTGTTACGTGTTATTATGGATTCGCAAGATTCGGGACCAGAGCCATGTTCATCAAAATGTTCGCCTCCGACAAAAAGGAGAAAAAAATCTATTAGTGAAACTGAAAAAGAGACGATTAATTGAGTTTACGTTTATATTTATAATGAGATGGTAGACAGATTGCAGGACGAACAAGATATCCCAGAGGACATTCATGTCAATAAAAACGAGTGTGTCATGAAAACATCCGAAATTCTTGGTATTTCGAGAAGTTCCGTTTTTAAAGTTTTGAAGGAACACAAAGAACAAGAGAAGTTTACTTCGCCTCTGAAACCCGTGGACAATGTTTCGGATCGTTTTATTATAAATGTAACTGATGATGATCAATGAATCAAGATGACGAAATAACGGAGCCTAGGAATGAATAATATTTTATAATAAAGACTAGTTATCGTTGGACAAGGTGTTTTCTTTTTTACCTACAGGATCAGAAACCTTTTTATGCTTTAAAACTAGTGGGTAAAAACGCATTTTATCCATCCACTACCTCGAAAATCAAACAAACCAAAATTTGTACCTCTTATTTGAAACTAATATACTTATTTTTGATTTAAAGTAGTCTGTTATTTGTACTTTACAACTTGTCGATATATTGTTATCGACATATACCCTTCACTATTTTTATTTTACTGTTCCTGGTATCATTTTACTTGTCAGTCATTTGTCAATTTAGTCCGTAGGTCTGTGGATTTTAGTTTAGTGTGGGACGCCCTCAGACTAGGTGGAGCGATGATCTATGCAGAGTGGCTGGCAAAAGCTGGATGAGAGTAGCCCGAGGATCGCTTACAATGGCGTGCAGTTGGAGAGGCCTATGTCCAGCAGTGGACAAGAATAGGCTGATGATGATGATGATGATGATGATGAAAATTCTAAAATGTCGATTCGTATAGCTTTCAATTGACAAGAGCAGTAATCACACCTTAAAGGTGAAAGTTTGTGAATGAGTTTGTGCGGTTATTCTTTAGGCTCAAGTGGCTGGATACATTTTTATAAAGTTTAGTATGGTGGTAGCTGACACACTAGATTAACATAAAGGCTGCTTTCTAACCTGCACGCGGATAACACCGCGGGGTGTGTTTTGATTTACGCTACCAAATATTACTGCTTTAAGAGGCCTTATTCCTTTTAAAATTATATTTTTCATATTATGACAAATATATTGATAATTTTAACCAATTTTTTGAAGTGAATAATACTTTTCCCCGAATTCTAGGTAGTAACATAGCTATTTCATGCTTTCATTGCGTGCAGTCGAAAGTAAGTTGAAAAAACAAATTTTCCGTGTTAATTTTGTAAATTTCGAGTAGTTTTTGAAACAAAAATTATCAATGAAAAGTTCAAACTGTAGGTTTCAAATATATACCTACCAATAAATCCCAATAGGGCTATTGCAATAGGGCTATTGCACTACCTAGAACAGGGCTGTTTTAGGTAGTAACATCAATAATGTGTTAAGAAACATGTTTGATCATAGAGAAAAATGTCTGAAACAATCAGCATTTTAAAAGGAATAAGGCCTCTTAATAAGAATAATTATTTTGGATGTAGTACATCGTTACTATCGATTCTTAACACAATTTGAGACGATAGTGCCCATCATGAAGTCTGAGTCTTTACGGTAGATGGCGCTACGATGCCACCCTAAGGCATGCAAGAAGGTTCAGTGGTCCAATAGGTAGGACGCCCGTGTTGGCTTGGAAAGCCGTTGGAAACGCAGGTTCGAACCCTGCCTGAACGATTAAGTTTTTAAATTTTCGCTTCAGTGTAAATATTTGGTAAACAGATTACTGCTTTAATAAAAATAGTTCGATAGAAAAGTGGGCCAATTTTTATTTAGTTGCCGATTTTTCAATAAAATTTGGTGAGTTGGTAAATTTCCTTCTTCTGACCATGGCCCAATTTCACTATATATGTCCTACATTTTTTTTTCATTGAGTTACACAAAATGTACCTATTACAGAAATTGGCTCATGGGCCAATTTAATTTTTTTTGTCGATTTATTTATTTTTCATTTCGGCGCCTCATTTTGTACTAAATTTTGATACGAAATACGAAATTTTGACAAAATAAATCCATAAATTTTTTGTAACTCAATGGAAAATTTTGTAGGGCATACCGTGAAATTGGGCTTACGTACCTTGTTCAGAATAAGCAACTTTACCAACTCACCAAATTTGATTAAAATCTAAGAAAAAAAGAAATCGACAACAAAATAAAAATTCGCCTAAGTAGCACACCAGGCTGTATGACACAGCTTTAAGGCGAAGGGATGGCTGAATGACATTGCTCGATTGAGATCCTCCCGCGCGCCATCTAGGCGGGACCAAGTTTAGTTGATGAGCGAATACGCTTAATCATTCATTGACCTGTTGCACACTTGACGGTCTAGATGTCGCTGTGACGGCTCGGCATTGATTGCCAACGAATTTTTCGTTGGCTTTCAATGTGTCTATTTTACAGCAACTGTCTATTTACAATATACTTTGAAAATTATTCGATAGAATGAAATAACTTCAATCGTACCATGTTGATGAAATCTATGTATATCGAAGCAGGCTGAAACATAATAGCTACGATACGAGGAGTCGGGTTATACAGGGTGCAAACATATTTTAACCACAGATTGCTGGGCATATTTATTTAAGGCAGGAAAGGGTCAATATCCTTACGGAGTATATGAAAGACGACAAAGATAACGAAAGAATAGCCTTCTCAGTTAGGTGCAAGATGCACTCGCATCGCGCGTAAGTTTGGAGGATGCTCCGAAGAGGTCAAGGTGACACTCTTCAGAGCATACTGCCAGAAAGCTTTTACACCAGCTACTTCTGGACAAACTTCTATAGCAAACACTCACTAATATTGGGATCCTACTTAAGCAGCTCAAACAAGATAGTATAAAACAAAGACACTTTACAGACAGTAATTTATTTTTCTCTCACAACCTTCTCGTACAACCGTCTAAGAAAGAATGCCCAACCGACCCAGCCCGTTTTTTTACTCCAACGGCTCAGATCTTTTCCCGGTAAAACTTCGCCTCGCGATTGGAAGGTCATCGATAGCCAATCAAAACTAGAAAAATACTGACCTCTGATTGGTCACCCAATCAGAGGCAAGGGATTTGACAGACTTCACTTGAGTTGCCAGTGCAGATATTTTATTAAGTTGCCATTTACATATTTAAATTTAATCACACAAAATGTTGCCAATTAATTAACCCTAACACTTCACCAGGAAAACAATTAACACCCTAAGGGTTCGATATAACGACGCCTTCAGAATCCTGATGAGGTTACCGAGCATATTCACCGAAGCTCGTGTGCCTGATTTCTTTGCCGTCATCAGATTCCGAGTGGCCTCATTTTGAGAACTCGATACTTGCCGCAATCAGTGACGAACAATAGCCCAATTTCCAGGTTCAGGCTGTCTCTGCATCGGGATGGGAACCGAAGGTACCTAACTGAAATTTTACCTAATTGTATTTCAATTTAAATTTATTTATTTATTAAGTGTGTGCTATTGCAACGGTGGCTATGTTTTACTTATTTTTTTACTGATTTTATTTTATTATTGTGTGATATGGGTTTTTTGCCTGCAATAAAAATGTACTATTATTATTATCTCCTTTATTTATCTTTCATCTTTGGCTAGGTTTTTACAATAAATGTATATAAAGAGTTAATTACAATAAAGTAATTACAAAATATAAATACATTATAAAAATCCTAACCTAGGGTGCCGCCGGCAGCGGGGCAGGGCCCAGGCTACCGGTGGTTAGGGCTGTAGAGAGGAACCTCCTGACGATGCGCGCCGTGTTCAGGAGCGCCGCCTTACTATTATTTTTATCAAGTATTTATTGTATGGAGAAATGAGAAACAAACAATATAAATTGGCCTAGGTTCATATAATATTTATTACTCCTTAGGACCTCAGGAATGCCTGGGTAAAATCTTTCGCAATGCTCACGGGCACCCTGTATATACCTGATATCAATGTAATAGTTATATTTTGCAGCAAATTTCAGATCGAAGCCCAATCTTAGTAGAGTTCGTACTTATTAGTATATTTTACAGTCGCTATCAGATATATCGCAGCAAACAATGCGTTCACAAAAATGTTACCAAGAGTGGTGTTCAGATATTTATGAAAACATGGAAACACTTGAAACAAACTTCAAATCAAAACAGCCTGACTGACACCAGACCAAGGAATAGATTCATTCATTCGCTCACAGAATTCGTGGGTTCAAAATTTTTCAAATTAATATTTTATGTATTTTAAATCCCCTTCAAAAGTACTTTTTGTAATGTTTTCGGTTTTTTCTACTATCTTCCAATACTTCTTTATTTTTTATAATTCGTAGTTTTCAATTTCACAAAAAAAACATTTCTGTTTACGATCAATTGCCTGGTCAAAGTTGCGAGCAAATTCATTTATTGTTAAAACAGTAGGCGTTAAAGGTTAAATCTATAATAAACCAGCCTTTGGGATAAATAGAACTGGATAAAATAGGTAAAAGATATATAAGTACCCACTCCAAGTTTGGTTTAAAACGGTTTTGAATTTCCGGAGAAAAACGAGCCCAAACAAGATAAAAACTGTTACTTCAAAACGTATCTGAAGGAAAACCGTGCAAAAAAGTAATGTTTTTCGAACTGGAAGAAAACCTCGAGGATATGCTTGTTACGATACGTATAAGTATCGAAACTCAAAATGATGCGTTATAGCCACAATTCATGACCAAACGCAGCATGTTTTTGGGGTTTCACTATACCCTTCGCCTTAATTAACAGAATAAGGGCTGTATAGCTCTTATGCAGCATATGTGCTACGTGGGATTGCTAGTCGATCCTTACTTGAATACGATATGTAATCCAATTTCATTGGGTAGGATATTATCGGGCTATACGATATGTGGGGTTATTAGCGATAATTATTGAGCGAGGTTACTTGATACTGGTGTGTTACGCTGTAATTAATGGGAGGGATGATTTTTCAACGTTCGATGATAGGGGGACTTTGCTGAGCATATTTTATAAGGAACGTTGTGCCTTGTTGGATGTAGTGTGTCTATTTTTAAACCCTCGATAAAGACAGATTTTATAAATTTAACAGTTTAATTGCCACGGTCGTGAAATGATTTCTCAGCACAGTATAACAACGTGCGGGAAAACTATTCAATATTAGAATGAATGCAATACAACAACAAAAGAAATTGATGTTTTCGTAATTTCGGAAATAAAATGTGAGAAATGATGTGTATCTAACGTTCATCATCATCATCATCATTTCAGCCATAGGACGTCCACTGCTGGACACAGGCCTCCTCAATAGATTTCCACATCGGCTGGATAGCAGCGACCCGCATCCAGCGAGTCCCCGCAACTCTAACCAGGTCGTCCGACCACCTTGCGGGTGGTCGTCCTACACTGCGCTTGCCGGTACGTGGTCTCCACTCGAGAACCTTTCTGCCCCAACGGCCATCGGTCCTTCAAGCTACGTGCCCCGCCCATTACCACTTCAGCTTGCTTACCCGGTTTGCTATGTCGATGACCTTGATCTAACGTTAAGGGATAACATAAAGTAAGTTTCCGTCAATGTTTTAATTTTTGAGACAAACTTTATTGATGACTATACCTTTCTTTGACGACGCGGTTAGCGCTGTTTGTAGTGCACCTGCCTACTGAGCCAGCGGTCCTGGGTTCAAATCCCAGCTAGGGCAAATATTAGTGTGATGTACTCCAATATTTGTTCCTGGATCATGGATGTTATTTTTATTATGTACCTATTTAGTACCCATTGTTGAAGTTTTATATTGGTTTTATGTTGTCTATGTTTATCATTGTCTATTTTTCGAAATACTTATTCCAATTAAAGCTAAATCTCTTGAAACTAACTGTTCGTATTTTCACATTTGATCATTCATTTTTTTCTCTCAGGTTGTCTGGAAGAGATCACTTTTTAGCGATAAGACCGCCTATTGTTTACCTCTATTGTAATGATAAGTGTGATCTGTATTTGTATTTCTTTTTCTTGAGGTGTGCAATAAAGAGTATTCTATTCTATTCTATCTCGACGAACAAGTCTTTGGAATAAAAAAACCCGTACTCAAATTGGTCCACCCGTTTGGGAGCTACGATCCCACAGACAGACACACAGATACACAAATACACAGATACACGTCTTAAACTTATAATCCTCTTTTTTCGTCGGGGGTTAAAAAAGACAGAACTTAGTGTCACTTTCATAAAAGCACACCTTAATGCATTAAAAATGGCGTCGGTTAATTTTGTATGAGCATTCCAAACCCAATTACCGAAAACTGTCTGCGCTCGGGACGCCCGAAATAACCGCATTATTCATTGAACGTCAAATTCTCTCGCATTTTTAATAAAACGGTGTTAATACGCTGTGAGAAAAACAGCGAGTTCACTTCATATTCAATCGCAGGTTTAATTTAGAAAACTTGTATCTAAGCAGTTGCATCTTTTGATTACATTCCATACAAACGTGACATTTTAAAATCATCCCTTCTTGCCTAAAAGCAGGGTCTATTCATATGACAAAAAAAAGAAAGCAAAGAAAACAGCACGGAGTTCGAAACACAATTTTTATGTGAATTTATTTATACCGTTTTTATAATTATTAAAGGTGTCTTACGATAATCTTAATTATATAAAAAAATAAAACTTAAACAAAAAAGAGCTTTCATGGTGGTAAATCAGCTCTGTGGTTATAATGTCGAGAAACTCTTTTTAGTAATAAAATAGTGATGCGACCAAAACGCTCGTTTACAAACCTATTCGCACAGTAAAGGCCTAGTATATCACTGTTTGGTGATAAAAGACCTTGGTAATAGAAGTTTTTGTTGCTTGGGACAGAACTATCGGTGTAGGGGCAGTAATTTGAGAGGCTCACTTACTTCGAATCCAGCGACAGTGTCAGGTTTCAATGGAGTGTTAGATGATTTTCTCCGCTCAAACTGACATCCAAAATTATCTTATAGGCACTGGTTGATGATTGTTCACTCGTTGTGTTTTGAATAGGTTTGCAGCAACAAAAATAACAATTATTTTGTCACAGGCGCGGCGGCGCGGTGCGTGCGTTCAAAAAGTTTTCCTCAAAATGCCGCTGTGAGCGCGAACGAAATGCTTCGAGATTCCTTGCATGCCATCTTAAATATATAAATACAAAGAAAATGTTAAAGTTGTATTCTGTAAGAAAAATACTTTGTAATTTATTATGAAAAAATTAAGAAATAAAATGAACTAATCTGTTTCGCGAGGGAACAATCTGAAACATTAGTATGCTGTGCTATGTTTCGGGAAGCCATTTTCTGCACCGTCGCCTGCCAATCCCTCAACTAAAAACTCCGTTAAGTACCAGTTTGTCTTTCAACAAACTTAGTCGCTGCAACTACTGTAATCACATAGTCAGTGATTATATAGAAAATGCATGTACAATGCAACCATGTGTTTAATGGTTTAAAATAACTAGCACCGACGTACATAAAAAAACTATCTAAGAGATTTTGCAGTTGCTTGAAAAAATTCATAATATATTTCCCGCCTCGTAAGTAAACTTCAATAACCAATTAATTTTTCGAATTCGCAGGGGTTCTGCGTGCTACTAGATACGTATTTATATGAACCGTACTGTAATTTATTTGTATTACCTTAGAGCAAGGCCCCTGAGAAGTGGAAAAAAGGGCTTGGATAGAAAAATCTGTAACATTTTTTTAAGATGAGGAGGTTATTTCCCGCCTGTAAAGAAAAATTCAGATTAATGAAAAATTTCACACATTTCCCATTGTCTTTTATATGCATTAAAACTGAAAAAAATAGATCAAACTATATAGTTTACCTACTTGAGAAATAGCCAAATTGTGCTTAGTAGTAACCAAACTAATTGTGCAAACTAGGTTACTAAGCCCTAAGTTTGTCAGTCCACCGATTTATGTAACTAGCATTTGGGCTTTTGTTACTGGAGAATTAGGCAAATACTCATTAATGTAACGTCGTCTAAAACACGGGTAAAATTTGCAATAATATACGCTTTAATGAAAGCACTACATTTTCCGAAGGCTAAGCCGCCATTTTAGAATGTCGCGGTGCAATTCACGCCGCAACCTAATAGTTTTCGTGTACGGTCTTATCGTGTGCTTGGGAGTAATTTCACTGCCGTGGCCATTTAAATGATTACTCGAATGATGCAGTTTTGTACTGGAGCTGGCAAGAAAATTTTCTTTTATACTTTCTTTTCCTTTTTTGTGTTAATAGGTGACCCGACAGCGTACTAAAGAATCGACGCGTATCCCATTAGGAGGTAGCAGGGAAGGATGGCATATACCTAGCTGCGACTTCGCTTGTTATGTGTGTTGGATAGTGTAATATATTCCGTCGATAATCAGGGCGATAATTCAAGATAATTTGAGATATTTCTACGTCTCAGATTATTTCAGATGTCATTAAAACGCGATATTTGCGATTCTGCATTAATTGACAATCATTTGGGTGCACTGTCACGCCTGTGTCTTGAATTTGTGCTAACTAAATGTGTCATTACTGGTGCAAAGGTGTCTATCGCGATTCAGCGCGGTAATGTGACAAGGCGGGGAATGAAGCGGAGCATGGTTGGGTAGCTTACTTGTAAATTCATAAGTAAAAAAATAAATATGTGTAATAATTCTAAAAAAACAAAACTAATTGTGCTAGAGGTGGCTTGAGGCCTAGTCGCTGCAGACCCAACAACCGTTGGAAACGCGTTCTTGAGTTGAGACCGGGGATTGCCAAGCGTAGTGTACGCCGTCAAACTAAATAGAATGGACGGTCTATGCAGGGTGACAAGAGTAGTTGACATAAACAAGAGTTGGCATAAGATTTTTTCGTAATACTACGAAGCTATTAGGTTAGGTTTGTGACATAATAGTCCTAAGTAAGTTCACTATGTCAATCAGAATGAAAGGAAAGCAAACCCAGCTAAGAGGATACGGATTGACTTTTGAAGTCTTGCAAATGTGCAACTAAGCATTATGATGGCACTACCTATAGATCACGGCATGGAATAATTTGGGCGGACAATGTACTGACAATTGAGATTAAATAAAGCAGTATTAGCGGTACATAATAAGGTATAGGTGGCATAACGGCGCTACAAGAACTTTTTGAAAACTCATAGCGCTAATCATCCCTTTTAAATCACTTCTGTAGAGCCATTATAACTTACATATATGCGGCCACTGTAGACCCATTGTAGAACTATAAGCTGTATAATTTGGGGCCTAATAAACGCTACAAGAGCTCTTTATCTGGATAATATAACCACTAAAGCGCTTATTTAGGAACCTAAGAAGTTATCAAAATTCTTTATCCGACTACTATATACGGCTTGTTATAGCGCTTGTGTGCTAGTTGGGAATGCTGTTCTTGCTTATTCCTTGTACCTATTTCATGTTTTGGTGTAGCTATAAATGTTTCTTCCTTTAAATCGGATAGGGTCACTGACGGCCGCATCTCGCCCTCAGTTGGAATGGAGAAAGAGGAAATTAAACCATGTAATTCCTATAATGTGTATATTGGATCGCGTAGCGACAGTCGGGGTGGACCTTTATTGCACAGGTCATAGTTATTAATGAGGCCGCGCATATATGGAGCAGTAAAATCAAAATGGCACAACAATGTATTAGCCAAGATTAACTTGTGTAGGGTGACCAATTTTACACAAGTTGGCGCACTTATGGCGAATACTAGAAACCTTTTTTTGAATCGTAAAATATAGGCCAACTTAAGATACTTATCTAATAAATTCATCCATAATATTATTAAAACTATGAGACATCTTTAGTAATTATAAAAACGGTGTAAACTCACCTAAAAATTTACAAAAACGGCTAGTTGTCCCTGATGAAGAGTTACATAACATGAATTTTAAACATGTCGGGCCGTTCCTGACAATCTTTACATGAGTTTAAGCCGTTTTTATAATAACTGTTAATTAGCGTTTGCCAATTTCTTAAACTGATTTCCTGATTATCATCTTCTCTATCTTTTTTTAAATCTATTTTTATTTAACTATCTTTATTTAACCAGTCACATATTTTAATTTGCTCAAAGGTTAATTGATAAAACATTGCCATCCCATCAGTATGGAATAGGAAAATACATGATTTATTTCAGGTTGTTGAAATATTTTTATTGTAAAATTTATCTCGTCGTTCTGTCAAAAGAGGAAGTATGAGAAATAAAATATTACGTTTTTTCCAAATATTTTTCTCAATTTTTTCCTTCATAAAGCTTTCTCGAACTCGAAGGAATATAACAAAAAATATCATCTTAATTGGTCCCCAGATCCCCGCCCATTCTCGAGTTGTGCGTTTAGCAACACGGTAAGTGATTCATTTATATTGATTGATAGATTTAATTGGGGGGGATATACATTTGAATAGTGCAGTTTACGTGAAAAGACCCAGGATACAAATCAACAGTTTATTATTAATCAAAACTGTTCAAAGACTATTTCAGAACTGACGTTGTAGTCAATACAAACAAACGGTGCTAATGCAAATTTAAATAAAATAGCAACCTGTTCTAGATTTGGTTTGACAAAGTTCTAGGCCAGGCCAGTATATCATACACAATAGGTTTAATACCCAATATCACGATAATAATTTTGTTACGTAATTTACGCATGTTTAGGTTAATTATTGCCACACTGACAGCGCTTGACTTCGTTCAGGTTAACGCATCCTAAATGCGATCAGCATTCGTGCGTGCAGCTCTCCGTGGCGCCACCTATGGTCTCTCGGAAGTTCAGCGCGAGCTCTCGAGCTAACATCATGCCGTGGTGGAGCCTTGTCGTGCCATAACCATAATAATAGATGCCTTTCTATATATTTATCAGTCACAGACGACCATTGCTGAACATAGGCCCCATAGCTCGCCATAAAGTGCGATCTCGTGCAGACCGCATTAATTGATTCCTCGCTACCCTCACTAGGTCATCTGTCCACCTAGTTGGGGGCCGTCCCACGCTGCGCTTTCCTTTACATGGTTGCCACTCTAGGATTTTGCTACCCCAATGCCCATGGCATGCCCGTTGCCATTTCAACCGTGCAATCCTGTGAGATATAGTTGCCCATTTTATAATTTTTGTCGCACTAATTATTTAATTACGTTTTATGCACACGTATAAATGTATCTCTTTCTAAATTCGCTTATAAATTTATGAATATCTGATTAAGACAATTACTCATTTGGAACATTAATAAATCAGAATCATGGTCACTCTTGCTCCAAGTCGTATTATGACGTCGGACAACACGGCGCGTGTTAAATTCGCCTAATCCCGTCAAATAGCCCAACTTAAAGGGTTTGGACCCCGTTACGGACCCGCTAGGGTTAACTGCACCTTTTAGGGTTCCATAAACTAGTTCCGTGCTTAGGAGTTCCTCGTGGTTGCAATAGGTTTTATCGGGTCATTGGTTTTAGTTTTTGTTTTACTGGTTTTAAAAGGTTTTTTACGAACTGTAATCTCTTTTGTATAACTCTTGACTTTCCTAATCCAATAGTACGTAAGTAAATAAATGTGATTTGGTTATACACATGTATAAATATGGAAGCGTGGGACCTCCTGACACAAGTATTTACAAATACTTAATAGGAGATCCCAAACCTGTAATATGTTTATGTAAACCAATAAACTATTTCATTTTAATTTTTCATTTTCTAATCCAATACAAATAACCTTGAATTTTAATCCATTAACCAGTACCTATATAGGCGCATCTGTCACAACGTCAATGTCACAAGTGACGTCACGTCTCTGTAAACACGCACACATAAAACCAAAAGCGGCTTCATCTTTAATAAATCTGTTGTGTGAAGACTCTTGATTATTTCACTGTTATATGTAGGTATATGTTGTGTCGCAGTGAAATGGTTTTTTTTTTAATTCGGTCAAATCCCTAAGGAATTTGATAAATCCACGGCAGATGACAATATCGCAACCGAGTTTTTTATTTCACTAAACAAATCTAGGGATTTGATCAAATCGCTACACTAGTTTAGTGAAAATGACGAAATCGGATTGGTAACTTTTGGATTGCCTTGATCAAATCTCCAAACAGGTTTAGTGAAATAAAAAAAACTAGCCATTAGTCTCAACTTGCATCATTGCCATTTCCCTAGCCTACGAAAAATCGGTCATTTGGTGAAATCTCTAAACCAGTTTAGTGAAATGACAAAATATTTGTAGGCTGATCTTGCTTTGCCATATTTACGATATAAAATGTAGTAAGATGCGGTCATCTCAGTATGTACATTTTATAACCTAAATTCTTTGTATTTTCTTTTTTCTTGTGATGAAATAAATTACAATACAATACAACAATACTTTATTGCACACCAATAAAAATTTAAAAAAGGAAACAAGACAAATACAATTTATAAATAAGGGTAGACAACGAAATGAAATGAAATGAAATGAAATGAAATGAAATGAAATGAAATGAAATGAAATAATTTATTCAGTAAGTAGGCCACAGGGGCACTTTTACAAGTCAGATTGTGAATCTACCGGCATTTCGCAAGAGGAGACCGCTGTTGAGAAGAAAGCCGAAAGAAACTCAACAGTAAGTCATTTTTTCGTAAATAATACTTAAAACAATTACATAATACATTTGTGTTATAACTAATTACACTGGTACACGTAAAGGAGATGTATAGATACTCCAAATCAATGTTAATTAGGAACATTAAAATGAAAATTTAACGATAAATTAAAAATATTAAATATATCCAGAGATGTATAAAGTCTCTGGGTGTCACAACATGCAATAGAATATAATCACTTAATTAATTAAATTCCTTAGAGATGTATAAGGTCTCTAGGCGTCAACGTGAATAATTTACAATAGAAAATAATTATTAAACCTAAATTTCTTAGAGATGTATATGGTCTCTAGGCGTCATAACATGCAATAAAATATTTTAAAATGATTTAATTTCCTCAGAGATGTATAAAGTCTCCGAGTGTCATACTATACTAAGCTGTTTCTTAGAGATGTATACAGTCTCTAAGAGTTCAAAAAGTTAAAATCAACATTGAATAACTTCAATCGAGTACAGGATGAAGTTTCTCACGTTTGCTTAATTTAACACTAGTATGCGGTTCCTACATATTTAATTTGGCCCTTGCTAGCATGAACAGACCGGACCCCACAAACGGCACCCGTTCACGAGTATGACGCATATCTCAGCCATCGCCTCCCTCAACCATATTATAGGGAAGGCTGCGACCCGATCAACGACGCCACCGTAAGCAAAGACCTTTAAGCGAGCATGACATGCTCAAGCTGCCGGGCATACTTGACTAATACTATTTGCCCGGTGAGAAACAACAAATTGTGCTCTCATGTTACATTAAAATTACCCACCAAAATAATGCTTATTTACAAATTTACTATTGACACAACACTAAACAACTGGCTTAAAGGCATCACTGTCGTTTATAAAGTCATTGACAGTATAATAAGCTTTATTCAATAAGTGACGTTTTATTTGCGCTTTAAATTTGCTACAGGGCAATTTTACTACATCAATAGGTATTTTATTGTAGAAGCGTACACAGTTCCCCACGAACGACGAGCTAACCTTACGGAGACGGTGGGCAGGTATTGCGAGCTTGTCCTTACTTCTCGTATTGTAGTGGTGAATGTCACTGTTGAGCTTGAATTCATGGAGATTTTTCCGCACATACATGATATTCTCAAGAATGTATTGAGATGCTACGGTGAGAATGTTTGTTTCCTTGAATTTCTCTCTTAGTGACGTACGACCTCCTAGTGCATAAATTGCGCGTACAGCTCGTTTTTGTAGCACAAAGATGGTTTGGATGTCCGCCGCTCTTCCCCATAATAAAATTCCATATGACATAACACTATGGAAATAACTGAAATATACAATCTTTGCCGTCTCGACGTTTGTCAGCTGCCTGATTCGCCTAACTGCATAGGCAGCGGAGCTAAGCTTACCTGCAAGAGTGGCTATATGCGCACTCCATTGCAGTTTAGAGTCTAAAGTAACACCCAGGAATACTGTTTTTTCTTCAAATTCCAGTACTTCACCTTTCAGTTTTACCTTGGCACAATTTACTTGTTTCACATTTGGTAATGTAAATTTAATGCACTTAGTTTTCTTGGCATTTAAAAGTAAATTATTTGCAGTAAACCAATCCACAATAGAGGACAGTGCATCATTTATCACATCGAAGTTGTTTTCTTGCCTTTTTACTTTAAAAAGAAGAGATGTGTCATCTGCAAATAGTACTATATCATGTTTATCTCGCACAAGGTTTGGTAAATCGTTAATATACACTAGAAAAAGAAAGGGACCCAGAATTGAACCTTGAGGTACCCCCATAGCAACAGCTGACCCAGTCGATTGAGTCCCATTGATATCTACCCGTTGCGTTCTGCCTGAAAGATATGACGAGACAAGGTCAAGGGCATTGTTTTTGACTCCGTAGTGTTCTAGCTTACGAATTAAATTCTCATGATCAACGCAATCAAATGCTTTGGATAGATCACAAAAAACTCCAATAGCATCTTGAGCCTTCTCCCAGGCATCAAAGATATGTTTAACTAGTACCACGCCAGCGTCAGTGGTAGAGCGACCTTTAGTGAACCCGAATTGATTGCTGTGGAGTAGGTTATTCCGATTGAAATGAGATATAAGTTGATTTAGAATAATCTTCTCAAAAACTTTGCTTAATGCTGGTAGTATTGATATTGGTCTAAAATTTGTGGGGTCTGATTTTGTACCTGATTTGAATAAGGGAATAATTTTGCTATGCTTCATCAAATCAGGAAATACTCCAGTATCAATACATTTATTAAAGATATCAGCTAAATATGGTGCAATAGATTCAACAATTGAATGTAACACTTTGACAGATAGGCCCCACAGATCCTCAGTCTTCTTTAAATTTAGCGATTTAAACGCTTTAATAATAGTGGTAGGGGTTACATAAATGAATTTAAAGATAGTTGTACATTCTGTTACATTCGTTTTCAATAGTAATTCAGCGACATCGGGCGATGAATTTAAAGACTTTGTTGTCTCTACAGGTATATTGCAGAAGAATTGCTCAAAGTGATGGGCAATTTCAACATCGGAACTTATTACAGTATCGTCGATTCGAAGACTGTAATGGCGATCTTTTGGTTTCGTTTTCCCAGTTTCATCATAGATTACCTTCCAAATAGTTTTCACCTTATCACAGGAGTTTGTGATCTTTTTAGACAAGTAATCAGCTTTAGCGGCGGCACACATTTGCTTAAAGGATTTGGAAAACATTTTCACGTACTCTAGGAACTCCGGTCTCTTGTCGATTGTCCTTTGTTCATATAGGTCGTAGAGACGACGTCTTTTTTCATGAATATCAGGTGTAGCCCAGTCGCTGAATTTAGTTTTAACCCTGTCTAGTACTTTCTTTAAATTGAAACAGGCATCAAATTCTTTTTTAATGCAGTTAAACAAGACCGAACACATACAGTTAGCATCCTCTTGAGTAAATGTAAGATAACATAGTCTCCTCTGAATGTTATGGTTAAATAAATCTAAGCGATTTTCAGAGATCGGTCTGCACATGGCGTCTTGTGGATCACTTTCAACATTTCCACTGAAGTTGAAGGAGGCATATTGTCCGCAATGGTCAGAGCTTAGTTTGTTTATAATAGATTTATCAATCGCATCAACACTACTAAATATGTTATCAATACACGTTGAACTGGTAGCTGTGATTCTGGTAGACTCAAAAAACAAATTCACTAGGCCAAAAGAATTAAAAGTGTTCAATAAACTCACACTCATAGATGATTCTTCACACAAATTAACATTAAAATCACCACACACAATAATACACTTATTACTTGAGAATATACTATTGAGCACTTCATCCATAGTTGACTCAAATAAACTATAGTCCGCTGATGGGGGTCTGTATACGCATATAATTATAAATTGTTCCAATTCAATACACGACAGTTCAATCTGACGCTCAATGGACATGTTAACAATATCTTTGCGTTCTTTATGCTTTAAATCATGTTTTACCATAATCAAAGATCCACCGCGGATGTGAACTTCTCTAGAGAAAGAACTTACTATACTATGATTGTTAAAATTGAACATAAATTCATGACCTTTAAGCCAGTGTTCAGTTATACACAAGATATGAATATTATGATTATCTATAAATAAACCAATTTCAAGTTCTTTACTAGTAAAACCTTGTATATTTTGGTGAACTATATTAATCGCATTATTATCAAAACTACTACTAGTGTTAAAATCGTCGGGGGGCGCAGAGCCGGCGGGGACACACGTTGTCGAAGAAATCAGTTTAAATCACCCGCAGACTCCGTCCCGGGAGATCCCGCGGTGCTACAACGTAACGCAAGATTCACCCTAGCACTACTATCACAAGTCATGCTAGTCATGACGGCGTCTATAATATTATATGCTAACAGATTAGCACAATCACGTAAGCATCTTTTCGAAAGATACATACGATTTCGAGTCAGGACAAAGTTTTTAATAAATTTATTCGTATCAAAATACGAAATCGTGGAGGTATACAGACCGAGTCTATAGAATAGGGAATTGAAATATTCTATCTTATTATACATTTTTTCAGACGTTTTTTCCGGAAACGGTAACGCACACACAATGATTTTACCCACACCTCGGTCGACAACACCGGCGAGAGTCTCGCAGAAGTCGACCACGTCACGCTTGGTATAATCCAAACTGTCTCCCAGCATGATCGCGACGGTGGTGTGTCGGTCGAACGCGTCGGCAGAAATAGACGAGGCGATGCGGCCGAGAGGAGCGCCCGGCAGACAGTTGTTGGTGACCGGCTGCTGCAGGCGCCCGGCCAGCAGCGCGCCGAGCCCGACACCCACCCAACAGGTGGTCTTATCGCTAAAAAGCGATCTTTTCCAGACAACCTGGGTAGTGAAATTGATGAAATTTAACTTAATATAGAGTAAGTGCAGCAGAAGCCGAAGGGAGCAAATAATTAGATACTAACAGAAAACAAGTACGCATATGGGTAAAATATACACATACATAAATAGATACTTACCTAAATTCGATTAAAATCTTCACCTTCCACATTGAGGTAATAAATAATACCTCAATGACCTTCCATCTATATTTCTCAGTTTTAAATGTCCGCATGTTGACATTCGGAAGGTATCAATTTGCTTACGCATGAACAGTGAACAGTGTACACACGGATGAGCCTAAACAAACGGGATGTGTACACGCGCGGACCGCGTCGGGAGCCGGCACCGGACCCGGCCGGGTGTGGCGGGGGAATTATGGTCGTCAATTGTTTACTATGTTTGAATAGGAGTGATGATATTTTAATGGAGTAATGGTTAAATTCGTTTGTTTGGGTATTACCTATTATGTGCGAAATATTGCCATTATGATGGCAATTGTTGGTTGGCCGTAGCAATTTGCTCAAGCTATCTTTATTATTGGTCAAAAACTACTCATGTCTACTTCAGGCTGAAGTCTTCAGCAACGTGCTCACGTTCCCTTATAATTGTTAAATAATTCGGCATGTCTATCAATTTTAACTATGTAATCTAGTTGAATCAATTATAATAAGGAGGAGGATGGAGGAGTAGGGAGGAGAAGAAGGAGGAACACATGAAAACACGGGATGAGCCTGAAAAAACGGTCCAATAATTTGTTATGTGTGAATGGTATTAGTAAGTAATAGGATAAAGTGATTAATAAAATAAATATTTTATGGAAATCTGACTCTCACGGCTAGTGTTCTTGGTTAACAATACAATACAATAGAATACAACAACACTTTATTACACACCAATAAAAGTTTACAAAAGGAAACAAGACAAATACAATTTATAAATAACGGTACACAACAGGCGGTCTTATCGCTAAAGACCGATCTCTTCCAGACAACCTTTGGGTAGTGAAATTGATGAAAAATTAAGCTTAACACAGAGTAGGTGCAGCAGAAGGCGAAGGGAGCACACAATTAGATACTAACAGAAAAACCAGTTTCTTTTTCTTTCAAGGTATAATGAATTAATGAAAGAAGAAACAAACATGTTCATCACACAAATATTTGCCCTGGTCGGGATTCGAACCCAGGACCGCCGGCTCAGAAGGCAACAAACTGCACCAACCGTCATCGTAAATACATCATGAAACTTAGATAAGCCACCATCTCAATTACAATTACTACAGTGCAGTCAAGTGACTTGTATAGTCTATCCGGAATTCTAAGATCAAATGCTGCCAAAATAGCACAAGTGAAAAACGACCTTAAATTTACAGGTAAACAGTGTTAGTGCCTAGTGCCAAAGTGACTTCATTTAATCTTAGAGATCGGACAGACTATACAAATACATAATTATTACTATATATTTTCCAACCCCAATAAATATTCAGTAAGTTATTTGCGTTTCGATCAAAACATTTTTCGTTTCAATTGGCACCGGCGGTCTGGGCCGGAAATATAAATTAATTATATTGCCAATAAATGTGCAATATTTCGCGCTCTCCTATTTTAGAAAACATTTCTAAGCTGTCGAGACAAGGCGATTGGTATGACGTATTTTTACGTAATCTTTTTATTAGGCTAAGACCTCAGTAGTAATGTAAAAATGTAATGGAGTCTAAATAAAGAAACCCATAAAAAACGGACTCACGAGCATAACCGGGATTTTCGAGGCACCAATAATTTAACACACTGTCTAGGTAGATGTAAATAAATAAATAATAAATAAATATAGGACAACCTCACACAAATCGATCTAGTCCCAAATTAAGCTCAAGAAGGCTTGTGTTATGGGAACTAGACGACGATATACGTAATTATATAGATAAATATATGCTTAAATTCATAGCACAACCATGACCCAAGCACAAATATTCGAGTTCATCACACAAAATATTTGCCCTGGCCGGGATTCGAACCCGGGACCGCCGGCTCAGCTAGGCAGGTGTCTACAAACAGAGCCAAGCGCGTCGTCAAGGATATATATAATTGTAGAAGTCAAATCGTGCACCGAAATCGCCGGGATATGCTCATAAGTTTCTTTAATTTTATTTTCGTTTTCCTTTTCAGAAATTCGGCCTACTTACAAAATATACAATACAATACAACAATTCTTTATTGCACACCAACAAGAAAAATATTACAATCGAAACCTTAATTTATAAATGGTAGACAATAGGCGGTCTTATCGCTAAAGAGCGATCTCTTCCAATATAATCAATTATTTCATTTTATTTCATAAACTGATTTATGTCAGAGGTTGGCGCAGGTTAGAGTGCTGCTACCTGCCTACTGAGCCGGTGGTCCTGGGTTTCAATCCGGGCAAGGGCGATTCTTTGTGTGAGGAACTCGAATATTTGTACCTATGATGGTTGCGTTTATCACGTGATAAATAAGTGACAAAGCATCTGTCACTCACACTCGCAATATGTCAAAACGTGACGGATTCTTTAAATCACTTATTTATCGCGTGATAAAAGCAACCATCATAGGGCCCCAGGTCCCGTTTTTATCTTTTGGGTACGGAACCCTAAAAATTAACCACGTAAAAAGAGAGCTACGAAAGGTGAAACAAGAGCTGAAATAGGGCACGGAATGAAGTTCCACCTTAACACAAATAAATCAGTTGGCGTGCGCGGAATCACGTCCGATCTAACGCAGCTTGTTAACGCGAGTAAACTCGTTCGTCCGACCGCCGGGTGCGACGGCCGACCGGTTAGAGTGCGACACAGCATCTGTGAATATAGTCTACCATGATATAAGAAAACAAGGTATGCCACTCCGGCTAGTGAGACTTTCTACGTCACTGCTTACTTGCCGCTTTATGGTAACAAACACAAATAAATCGGTTGGCGTGCGCGGAATCACGTCAGATCTAACGCGAGTAAACTCGTTCGTCCGACAGCCGGGTGCGACAGTCGATCAGTTAGAGTGCGACACAGCATCTGTGAATATAGTATACCATGGTCATACTATATTATTACTAACTTACTAAGAAAATATGGTATGACACTCTGGCTAGTGAGACTTTTTACGTCACTGATTAGTTGCAGCCGGTCGTACAAAAAAAAAATGCATTTATGCGTTACAATGGTAATTGACTATATTTAATTTGGTCGTGATAACTGATTTAAAACACTCACGATTTTTTGAGATGCATACAGGTAACAGGGGAATTGCAAAGTATTATGACTGGTCACTGGCAACACAGACTTGACAGAATTGACAGAAACAACCAACCATCATACTATGTTGGTTGGTTGTCGAAAGTCCACCTGCAATTCCGGTGTGCCATACCTTTCTTTCTTATACCATGTAACCATACAGTATAATAACATGACTATGTTTACAATCAGACTTGTATAATTTTGGTGTAATGTAACACGATACAACTCTAGCATTCCGCTACCGAAATAGTACTAAAAAAACGATAAATACAGAAGGCCTATTATTTTGTGTCATAGGAGTAAACGAGCAAACGGATCGCCAGATGGAAAGCAATTACCGTCGACGGTAACTGGAAAGTTTCAAGAATATTGGGGAGGCTAATGCATTTGTATATAAGATATAAGTAATTAAATTGTTTTATTTAATCGTGTCACAATCGCGGAAATCACAGAAAATTAAAAACGTGTAATCGATTTAATTCTTGCGCACTCAACTTTAGCGAACGTAGTGTTACCAGAGTCCTTTATAATCGGAAGACGCTATTTATTCTGTGATTGCGTATTAAGATTAATAAATGTTTGAATTATCCATAAACGTTAATAATTTGGGATATTAAAGGGAATGCTTGAGTGAAACATCGGCTCCTTGACGTTTATGTTGTAATGTTAGAAATGTGGGTGTAAAAGTGATGAACGTGTGAATAATGTAGAGAGATAAATTATTAAATATCAATTTATGGAGTGTTAGGGGTATAATATGTATTATTGTATATTTCTTTGATATAGAGAGGTACTTTAATGCACATACATTATTACAACCCTGATAAATAAAGGTTTCAAACCATTTAAAAGTACCGTGAGTCTCAGACATATTATAAGACATACGAAACGGGTTAACTCACGTCGTAGAAGTCTAATATCGCTTGACATGTTTCGAATCAGTTCGCGATTCATCATCAGGAGAGCCGATCAGTCGCGGCGGCGGTGGCCAACCGGGCACTGCAGGCAAACACCCTATCCGCGCGGCTGCTAGACGCGGGCGTCACCAGCGGAGAAGAGAATCTACTCTCATCATCACACACAAAGTCAATTTTACTGTCGGATTGCCAATTAGTTGCCAACATTTTCATGACAGTGCTTATTCATGAGCTTCACAATTTATTACAAAGCTTCGAATAATTCAGTGTCATATAACGCCAGACCTCTACAAGTACATTTGCATACTTACATTCTTCTGAACTACACCAACCTAGTATCAAGGTTCTGTTCATCTAATAAACAAAAGCAGTAGTTATATTTAATCTCCATAATATTTCAGCGCGGTATAAATGTGAAACACTTCTAAAGGTCGTTCCACAATGCACCCCGTCGGGACGGCACAATTTGTAACAAATAGTAAAAAACGGTAACATAATTGCTCAACAGCGAACAATAAGTCGTACCAGTTAATAAGTTGTATAACAAAAATAAAATCGGTGCGCGTGTAAGCGTGTGTTATGGTCCACGTGGCTAGGGAGGTGGTGAATTTGCCAAGCCGAATGTAGTTTTATAATTTATATAACGTACCAGTTCAGTTTTTCACATAATACATTATAAGTACGAATCGTACACCAGATGAGACGACCCTTTAATAACTACCTTTTGTGAATTACCTTTTGACAACTAACTTTGACTACCTGTCAACCCTTTAATAACTACGTTTTGACAACTACCTTTGACTACTGTCAACCCTTTAATAACTACCTTTCCAACTACCTTTTTTCAACTACCTTTTGACAACTACCTTTGACTACTGTCAATCGTTTAATAACTACCTTTTGATAACTATCTTTGACTAACTGTCAACCCTTGAACAACAAAAATAAGAAGTATACCTACACCAATTCTTTTGTTTTAAAGCTAAATTTACCATCAAGGAAATATTTGATAGCTTCGTAAGCTTTTATTGAAACTTTGGCCAAACATTCATCGAGCTTTTCCTCGAAGCGTAGTCAAGCACTAGCGCTTTACTCGTGAACTTATGAGAATAAATTACCCAGTGGACTTTGAAATCTAATTCACGAGGTTCCCAACAATGTTCCTATATTAAAGTACATATAAAACGGGCTTAACTTACGTCGTCAATAGCTCGACATGTCGATCGGTTTGCGATTCATCATCAAGAGCTCCGATCAGTCGGCGGCCAATTGAAAGCGTGTTTGTTAGTAAACCCGTTTCATAATAGAGATCTGAAAAATGGGGATTACCTGCCGAGACAGGTCAAAATATTATATTAATTCACCGAGCTAGCTAGGGGTGTCTCTACGTGATCGAATCAGAAATGAGGAAATCCGTAGACGAACTAAAGTGACCGATATAGCTCACCGGATTAGCAAGTTGAAGTGGCAATGGGCAGGCCACATAGCACGCAGAGCAGATGGCCGATGGGGCCGAAAAGTGCTCGAGTGGAGACCTCGGACAAGCAAGCGTAGGACGTCCACCTACAAGATGGACAGATGACCTTATAAAGGTCGCCGGAAGGCGCTGGATGCAGGTCGCTTCTAACCGGTATATATGGAAGTCCAAAGGGGAGGCCTATGTTCAGCAGTGGACGTCCTATGGCTGAGATGATGATGATGATGATGAGCTAGCGAAGCGAGCAAAACCTCAGCTAAAGATTCTTTTGAATGTTTGGATGTCCAGATCTCCGTCTGTTCTCGTCTACATGTCGCATTTTGTGAGGAAATTACAAAGAAAACTTGAGATGCGTACCTGGCGGAAGAGATCGGGAATTGTTGTCGCTTTTGGTGGAGAGGTTAACTCGTTGGACCGGTAATCCAGAGGTCCCGGGTTCGACTCCCGGTCTAATCTACCAGCACGTCTAGCATAAGTGTGACACGCTACTCTTTGTCGCGCGACAAATGCTACCTGTCTCATTTTTTCAATGCCGTGTGAGCAAGACAGCTGATGCTCAGTCGCGCGACATGTGAATTCGCTGCAAGATATGCTCTGCAGGTTACGCATTACACTTTTTCTTTGTGATATTTTGATCTTTATATGAATGGTTAAACATAGTAAAATTTTCTTTGTTCTGATATCCAAATATTATTTCTCTATTAAACTTCCTAGTTGAGGGGGGCGGTTAGTATTTAAATTCTCTGTTAAAATTATGAGGGCGTGTCGCCTCAAGTAATTAGACATTTTGATAAAGCACTCGACACAAATCATTAGAGCAAGTTTAAATGGTTTTTAGCACGACAGTTTGGAACGCCACGTGTGGTCACGCCACGCTGTACTGGTGAGGCATCACCTTTATTTTACTGCAGGTATTATTTTACACGTTTTATTTACTTTTTTTTTCTTAAACTAACCGACCTAGTCCTAAACTAAGCAATGCTTGTACTAGACGACGGTAGACATCATCTTTCAATTAATATCGAGGGCTGCGCAAAAATGCGATTTTTTGTTTTTAACGGCATTGTATTCGTCAAGGTAAATATTTTTCCTAATTTTATCGTAATTTTATAACTGATTTAAATAATTAATGTATGTAGGTATTGTAGGTCATACATTTTTGTCGATATAAAGAGCCGTACAGAAGGCGTAAATAAGAGTAAATATATTATATTTGCCAACAAACGTGGTTATGTATTTTGGTGAAATTTTAAATGTAAAAACGCTGTGTATATTTTTTTTTTAAACTAGGTGGGTATAAATATTTTTTTTTTTCATTTTTTTTTCACGTGATGAGACGACAAAAAAATATTTTTTTCATCAATAATTACTGTAGGTCCTATCAACTTGAGTTTCATCAATGTGGATAATTTTGGCTTTATTATGCAAAAATTACCTTGAATTTTGCGGAATATTTATTAAGTCCTGTTTCCACTTTGTTTAAACATCTGTGACATTCACTGACTTACAACGTCAGTTACCAAAAATTTGTTGTTGCCAATAAAATTAATGAGTAGCACTAAAAATCCGCAATACGCGGGCTGAAAAATACCATTATCGGTACATACATCGGTAATTCGGGTGTATTAAGGACAGCCTTAATACTCACTAAACTTCGCCATGATAATATCATGTAACATAAACTTGGTACACAATCTGTGAAGACATATTGTGTTATGCGCGGTTTGCGGTCGCTGCTGGAAGTGATATACCGACGTTAAACACGATATTGTTGTCGATATATGTGTACGCTAATTATTATACTGTGTAATAGTTAATAATGGACTAGTAATCTTGGTTTCATCGATCGGTGTGTTCAATAATCAGCCTGCGCCATTTCATGAGCCAATTCGACGAGGCATTTGCTATCAAAAATCAAAACGTTTCTGTAAGTAGGCCACAAGGGCACTTTTTACAATGTCTGAATATGAATCTATCGGCATTTCACAAGAGAAGACCGCTGAGAAGAAAGCCGAAAGGAAATAAACAGTTCGTATTTTTTTCGTTATTTATACTTAAAACTAATACAATTACATTTTGTATTTACCTGTATCCTAGGTGCTCTCTGTACCATCAGTTTTCTGATATGCACGCACTTCTAGTATCTCTGTTTAGCCCTATGGTTGACTGATAGATAATGCCATTTGGCATTAAGTCCGCCATTTGTACTGACTTTTGTTTTGTGCAATAAAGTTTAAATAAATAAGTAAAATAAATATATTATATCTAGGTAATTCATAGTTATATCTCTAACACTAAGCATAAACACTGAAAAAAAAGTCTCGTACTGGTAACCAGAATCCTGTTATCTATACAGGACTGTTTTGCTGTATATGTGACGACAAAACTCTTTGTAAACATAACCAGACTGTTCTAGTTAAATCAAAATTGTAAAAACTATAAAGCGCATTGTAACGACTACAATGCAAAAATGTTTATAGTTACTTGATGTTATTGTTATGTTTACACATCAGGCCATAGTGGGAACAAGGCTTTTAGTAAAGGTAACTACTACCTGATTTGTTTGTATTACTGATTAATATTGTTGACGTAACAAGAACAGATTGTAATGGCAACTAGATCTTAATGTATTGTTTACCCATCGTGTCGTAGTGGGAACAAGGGTTTTAGTAAAGGTAACTACCTGATTTGTTTGTATTACTGATTAATATTGTTGACGTAACAAGAACAGATTGTAATGGCAACTAGATCTTAATGTATTGTTTACCCATCGTGTCGTAGTGGGAACAAGGGTTTTAGTAAAGGTAACTACCTGATTTGTTTGTATTACTGATTAATATTGTTGACGTAACAAGAACAGATTGTAATGGCAACTAGATCTTAATGTATTGTTTACCCATCGTGTCGTAGTGGGAACAAGGCTTTTAGTAAAGGTAACTACCTGATTTGTTTGTAATACTGATTAATATTGTTCACGTTACAAGAACGGATTGTAATGGCAACTAGATCTTAATGTATTGTTTACCCATCGTGTCGTAGTGGGTACAAGGCTTTTAGTATAGGTAATTACCTAGTTTGTTTGTAATACTGATTAATATTGTTCACGTTACAAGAACGGATTGTAATGAGAGCATTAATTCTTGTAACAGATATTTTTTTATACAGCGTGTAACAAAAATCTGTGCTCATAACTTTACCCAGTCATTCTATTTGTTAATATGATAACTATTTATGTTTTACAGAACAAGTTTCGTACAGGAAGTTTAATTTAAAAGTAAGTCTGGCAAGCGAATCATGAACCTCTAAAAGCGCGGCAAAACCAAAAACTCTGCGGCGGGCCACACCTTGTTTTCGAGGAATTTTCACTTTGATACTTTTTAAACTTCCTGTACGAAACTTTTTCTGTAAAACATAAACAGTTATCATAAATAGAATGCCTGGGTAAATATATGAGCATAGATATTTCGTTACAAGCTGTAAAAAAAAAACTCTGTTATAAGAATTACTGCACTCGTTCTAAGTATCTCTGTATTTTTTTACTGTAAAGTGCGCGATAGTAAAAAGAACGGCACATTAATTTGGTTCTTGCACATAAATAGTATGGCATAATACTTTACAGTTTAAAAAAAACAGGGTATAGTAACCATTACAATCCATTGTTGTTAGATACGTGAACAATATTAATAATCAGTATTACAAACAAACCATCAGGTAGTTACCTATCTTTAATTTTTTTTATAATTATTTATTAATGGGGTTGAAGTCTGTCTCTTTTTATGCCTTCGTGGTCTTAATAATATACAAAAAAGAAAAAAAAAAATATAATGTAAAAATACCGAGCCTCATACATAACCTAAATAATTAATTTATTACATACATGATTCAGGCAGCTCTAAACATTTATTTATGAAGGTATGTTGTGGGTATTTCTGAACCACGAATTTCATAAATAGAGAACAGTCTTTGTTTCTCAAACTCATACTTGACAAACGGTACACAATTTACAAATAAATAACACTCAAAAAATAAAATTAAACACTTTATTTAACACACCTTCGCTTGGTATAAACGTATTCAAAAAATTAAATTAAAGTTAATGCTCTTTGCATCATCCATTATCATTATAAATGTACCTACTCAACAAATAAAACAAATTATTAAGGGTGCAATGCTTACTGGCCGGGTCACATCTCTGAACCAGGATGTGATTACTGATTACAGTGAATAAAATGTACCTTTTATGTACTGCTATGCACCCAGTTGAAAATTAATTATTCCTTTGTAGTTTGCCAGTTAAGGACATTAAGCGTTTCTTTTTTCTTATAAGGATTCATGTGAAAAGATGTACCTAATTACATGACAGAAAAGTAAATTCCTATCGTCATTATAAAATGTACACATAATTTTTACAGCCGGGCCTGCCAGGGAATATGCTCTATTTATTTTATATTAAAACTGGAAAGAAGAAGACTAATTCTATTGGTAAAGAGCATACTGCCTGACGGACCCGGCGGAAAAATATGATGTGTACATTTTTTCAATGGCGAGGCGATAGGTATGTATTTTTCTTTAGGTACATCTTTTCACATGAATCCTTATAAAATAAGTACTTTTTCATTGTATAGTAGGTACATTTTATTCATATAAACCAGATTCATATATGAAAAAAAATGCCCCTAACTTGCAAACTACAATGGTACAATTAATTTCCAACCAGGTAGGTAGGTAAATAGTACACAAAAGGAACATTTTATTCACCGTAAACACAGCCTAATTCAGTTACAAAGGTGCAATGTAGGTATTAGTCTTAAACTACTAAACAACAAAATGATATTATTATAGGAGCGATATAATATTAAATAGCCGCCATCTAGCTTCAAGTAGCGGTAGGAGTGTTGTGCCGTTACCGGTAAAGTCCCATTTGCCAAAAATTATTTGCCTAATTTCAGTTTGCCTAACAACTTTTAGTATAACCAACGGTTTGCCTAATTTCAGTTTTCATAATTATTGTTTCAATACATGATCACTTTATCGAAACTCGTTTAGTCTAATCATCACTTTTGATAAAGTTTGTTTTGTTTAATATTAGTTTAACTAATTCTTATATTGCCATGTTATTTTAACTACAAAAAACATTTTATGGACATAACATTAACACTAACATTTAACCTTAAGGCAGGTCCGACTTGGCTTAGGTTAGGTACGACGACGAGCGAAGCGAGGAGGAGTGTTAGGTTGAACTGCGACCCAAATTTAACTTCTCTACTGCGTGGATATTGAAAAGTAAGTATACGTAGAATAATATAGGTACTGTGCAAAGTAGGCAAACTGAAATGATACAAAAATTGTAGTAGGCAAACTAGTGTTTTTAGGAAATGTAATTATATAAGTTGAATAATAGATAAAATGAAATTATATATACAAAAATTAGGCAATATGAAAATTCGCCAAAACAAGATTGTGCAAAATATTTATTAAGCGAAATGACTTTAGACTAAACGAATATTAGGCAAACTGAATAAATATGCAAAGTAATTTTAGACAAACTGGGGCATAACTTATTTGCGTCAACCGACCGGCATCGGCAGTCTGTACTCTCTATACGATAACAGGATTAATAATTGTGCACGTGCACGTGCTTATTTAAATGTGTCTACCTACAATCGTGGATGAGGAAGTGGGAGGGGCAGCTGTTCGTGCTGCTACGCGACTCGCCCTCTTTCTTGCTCTGAAGGCCTCCAGCATCTTTTCTTGGGTTTCTTCAGCAAAGGTTGACCGACTAGTAATGACAACATAAAAAAGGCGTCGATATTTTCAGCCTCTTCTGCATTGCCTCCTGAAAACCAAATAAACACATTATCAAACATGCAAACGGCTTGCTTTGATGTTGTGATGAATGCACGATTTCATTTCATTACAATCTACCCACTGCAGGCAGTTTGGTTAGCCTCTGATTACTACGACGGATTTATAGGTGACTAGCTGTGCCCCGCGGTGTTACCCGCTCATCCCACGGGAACACTAAATTTATTCGGGATGAAAAGTATCCTATGTCCTTTCCCGGGTCTCAAACTATCTCCATACCAAATTTTAAGCGTGAAGAGGTAACAGACAGACAGACAGACAGACAGACACTTTCGCATTTATAATATTAGTATGGATTAATCAAAAACCGGCCAAGTGCCGTCGGACTCGCGCAGGGAGAGGTGAGGTTTCCGTACAAACACTTCCTATCTTAATTGGCCGGGTTAAGTTACGTTCGCACCTGGTATGTATGGCGCCGCATACAATTGAGGTGCAAAGGTAACGCAACCGATCACGTTTGTTGTATGGGAGCCCCACTTAAATATTTATTTTATTTTGTTTTTAGTATTTGTTGTTAAAGCGGCAACAGAAATATATCACCTGTGAAATTACAGACAGATAGACAGACGTACAGCGGAGTCTCGTTTTTTACCCTTGGGTACGGAACCCTAATAATCAGTGAAGAGAAAATAGAAACAATACAAAGAAATATGGTTACCTTGAGATTCATCTTTCATTGATTTCATTGCTTCGTCCATGCTTTTATTAGATTTAAACTCGACTTAATTTTAAGAAGTAGATTCACTTACTTGCAAAGACTTCCGTGTATTCTTCCAAATTCCACGTTTTCAGTAGGTTTGCTACTTCCTCATCCATGATTGTAGACACATTTAAATAAGCACTTGCACAATTATTAATCCTGTTATCAATATTATACAGAGTACAGACTACCGAGTGCCGGTCGGTTGACGTATGACGCAATAAGTTAAGCGTCTAAGCGTCCCCTACCCCTCCCTCGCCGCCCACGCAACTAGTTGATGCGTTCACATTACAATGCACATTGTAAAAATACCAAACATTTTGTTTCTATTACATATCTATCTTTATTTATAAATTGTAAATGTTCGCATTACAATGCTTATTACACATAACAAAACCATTTTGTATTTATTACGCTTGAATCTTTATTTATACCATGCAATTGTAAGAAAAAATTGTAGAAAAATGCGCCTTGTAAAAATAACAAAAATTCTGTTTCTAATTTATACATTGTAAATGTTCGCATTACAATGCTTATTATACATAACAAAACCATTTTGTATTTATTACGCTTGAATCTTTATTTATACAATGCAATTGAAAGAAAAAATTGTAGAAAAATGCGCATTGTAAAAATAACAAAAATCCTGTTTCTATTACATTATCTATCTTTATTTATACATAGTAAATGTTCGCATTACAAACCATTTTGTATTTATTACGCTTGAATTTTTATTTAATACAATGCAATTGTAAGAAAAAATTGTAGAAAAATGTGCATTGTAAAAATAACAAAAATTCTGTTTCTATTACATTATCTATCTTTATTTATACATTGTAAATGTTCGCATTACAAACCATTTTGTATTTATTACGCTTGAATTTTTATTGATACAATGCAATTGTAAGAAAAAATTGTAGAACAATGCGCATTGTAAAAATAACAAAAATTCTGTTTCTATTACATTATCTATCTTTATTTATACATTGTAAATGTTCGCATTACAAACCATATTGTATTTATTACGCTTGGATCTTTATTTATACAATGCAATTGTAAATAGTACCAAACTGCGTTTAACTAGATTCATGCAGTGATGATTACAATCCACATAATACACGTTAAAATATTTTTGATTAACACAACTACATTTCAGTTGCCATAACTACATATTTCACAACCACACGTTCTTGTAGTATTGTAGAAAAATATTTTTTTCAGTGAAGGATAAATGCGAAAAGTTATTTGGCGCTAGGGTGGTGGAAACGGTAATAGACCGGGTTTGATTACCATTCTCTTCCACCAGGTCGCATTTAAATTTTTCTTTGTGATTTCCTCACAAAATGCTCTGGACATCCGAACATACAAAATAATCTTTAGCCGAATCGGAGATATTAAACTAGCTCGCTCGGTAAATGTATGTATTTTACCTGATTTTGGCAAAATATTTTGATGAAAATTTTTCATGCCATCTAAGAATTGTACTTATTAAATATTCATTTGTGTGAAATGTGACCAACTGACACGTGCGCATCGCTGCAACTGGCTACGAACACGCACCGTTTTGCAAGAACAAAAGTGGGTGGAGCCAGGATTATTGTGCGCATTGGTGCGCCTGGATGAGAGGCTGAGAGCAGATTCTTTACGAAAAACTAACTTCAATCAGATAAAGTATTTTTTTTATAAAATGAAGACGCTCCTTGTTTAACAGATTGAAGTAAAATTTTATTTCAAGTTGTAAAAACACTTCATACTTTACTATCGCCATTAAGTTCAAGATAAAAAAAACGGCAGATGGATGATGCCATCTGGAATGGTAGATGCAGGTAATGTCTGTTTACGACGTTAATGCGGTAAGTTATTTTTCTGAATGAAGAAGCAATTCAATATCATAATAACTTTATTAACACTGGCTTCTAAAGAAATAACACGGTCGATAAGCGGACTCTAGAGAATTTAAGATATATCACAAAATAAGATTTTCTCCAAAAGCGGTTTGACGACTGGGTATTTGATACTTATATTGGTTGTTTGTGTAAAATACATCACAATTGGTGGTGAACTGCGAAACGAATGCACATGAATTTCACCGGAGCAAAGGCCTTCTCAGCGCGTCGTGATCCCGAAATGATGCTGGAAGTAAAATAGTATTTCATAACAGCTTTTGCATCGTTACTCATTTCAGATGATCCAATTTATTTCAATAATATCTATACTATTATAAAATTCTACATTTGTATTGCAAATCATTTTTCTATGGAGAGGGGTCATGATTTCAGGAATAATCTTAATAGCGTGATGCAGGATCGTCATTTGTTTTGTATGGGCGCGCAGCGCCGTGCCAGTCTGGCGCCATTTGTTGGCCACAATTTCCATTGTCCTCGCATCACACCGAATCGGCTGGACAAATTTCAACCAATTTTGGTACAGGGATAGCTGGACATCCGAAGATGGTTATAGGATACTTTTTACCCGTCCATTACGGTAAAGAAAAAAAATACGCGGACGAAGCTGCGGGCGCCTCCAAGTGTAATAATAATTCGTATTTTATTTCCTATAGTGTTGTACAATAAGGAGCTTTTAATTAAATTTGATTCGTTCTTTAACATTGTGGAAACATTTCAACGTTTTTTCTAAACTTTAATGTTCCCTTTTCACAAAAAACAATACAAATACTTTTTATTGTAGTACACCTCACAAAACATACAGGAGAAATACAATGCATGAAATTACAATTAGAGGTAAACAATCAATGTTAACAATCGTATTATTCTTCTCTGTGGTTAATAGCTTGCATTGTGTTTAAACAATACCTCCCAAAATTACTTTGTTTTCCTATTTCTCACGTGGCAATGACTAACTAATATTATAAAAACGAAAGTTTCTGTGTAGGACGGATTTGCACAAAAATTTGAACAGAGATAAACCTATACCCTAACTTAACACATAGGCTACTTTAGTTCCGAAAAAAAAATATGTTCCACGTAGGATAGTGTATATTGTGTTTTAGCACGAGCGAGGCCGCGGGAAAAAGCTAGTCACACTACTAGTGTGTGGTTGTATGTTTGTTACTTCTTCACGCTCAAACGGCTGGACCAATTTTGATAAATTTTGGTATGAAGGTAGCTGACACCTTGGATTAACACATAGGCTACTTTTTATCCTAAAAAATGTAGTATTCCCATGGAATGAGCGGGTAGCACCGCACGGCGCAGCTAGTAGTCAAATAATTCTGAAATAGGTAAATTTTTCTAACTCTACCAACGAAACTTGAGTCATATTTTTTTGATATTCACTAATCAATCCAGAAACGTTGTATTTTATGCCCCGTAAAATCTTCCATAAATCAGGTTGCAAGAAATTGCTCCGCCGAAGATCACTTAGTATTCCAACGGGATATTTGCTTATGAAACTTTGAATACTCTTTTAATGACTGGTAATTTAGAGACTTTAGCTCTTGTGACGGTAGTAGGAAACGTAATTATGGTCCTGGGATTTTTAAGTTTGAAGTCTGTAATGTGTATTTTAACGACAGACATTATTAGTAGATAATCAGTATGTTGCATTGTATTACGTCACCCTCGAGAGAAAATCTCACTGGCCAAGGCAAGTTGTAATACTTTAGACAAATCACGGGCGGTAATTCATAAAGCCCCTGAGAGCATATTTATCGCCTTCGGTTCAGGCCACAAATACCTGTGAACTAGGACATTCACGAATTCATATGTAATGGACTATTACGTATTCTTTGTACCAAAGCAAGACGTTAAACTTTAGACAAACAACGGGCGGTAATTCATAAAGCCCAAGATCCCATATTTATGGCAAAAACACCTGCGATCTGGGACATTCACGAATTCACCTACATAGGTACAGTACCGGTCAAAAGTTTAAGTTCACTCTGTAATTTTGGTTAAATGAAGTTTTAACACAATTAATGAATACAATTATTAATGAATCTTCAGCTACATACAAGCTACTCCTCTAAAAAGCTCTACAAAGCTAATCCTCTAATTTAAAACCACAATCAGACAAAAAAAACTGTTTTTGCCAACTTTACAATTCATCTTCCAGTTCGGAAAACGTGACGTTGCAATGTTATGATAATTTTTTTATCCATTATGCCATTGACTCGCACGGGATCACCAACTTTATCACCCGCAAAGCATCCCCAGAGCATAACTGATCCTCATCATCATCATAAAATTCATCATGATCATCTGAAAAGACAAAATTGATTACATAGATCAAATTTACCCAATAACAGTAAAACAATAAAATTCCTCGAAGAGTTACCTATTTATATTGTAATTTAGAAGACATGGAAACAATTATATGTATATAATAATAATAATAGTGCCCCTGTGAGCTGTCTAGACGTCTCAGTTGTTTCGAAATGGCTGAAATATGACTTCTTCATGTTACATAATGAGAGGCCTTAAAACATGAGTGTGGTTTTATGAAACATGCCAACGATGACTTTCGTAATAGGATCACAAGAGTATTTTCAGCACTAATTGACTGAGAAAGCGAAGCGAGAGAAGTCTTTTTTTGTGAGCAGGTTAAAGCAGGTTTTGTACGCCATGTGACAAAACGTCAGCTACGTTTTGTCACATGGCGTACAAAACCTGCTTTGCTACTGTTTACTGTCATTGTAACCTTATCTACCTATGTTTGACGAAACGTATTCTATTCTATTCTAAATTATTACATAGCTTTTTTTTTGTTGAGTCTGATTTTTCAAAATGGTGCAGATATATGGGGGCTGAGAACATAAGATCGCGAGTTATGCAGCTCAAAGATTATTATCAGTTTTAAGTGGGCTGGTAACACACTGTATACACTGTTAGTATAAGAATGCACCAGTAGGTATGTTCCCTCGGAAAATTAACCTCAATAAAATAAAAATGCTAACCAACAGCAATACTTCCAATCTTTATGTGACCACGACTTGGCATGACTGCCAAACTGCGAGGTAAATACACGTTGTAAAGAATATTTTCCTGTAAAAAAAACTTTTGTGCTTCCAATATGAATGTCTTGAAAGTAGTACATAATTGGTTGTTTCATTGCTATAGCAAGGGCGCTATTGCAATGCAAATATAGGATGCGGTGAGCAGGCTATTAAGCGTGGCACCATCGACTTAAAACGCCAAAGAATATGCTCATAAAACTCAGGAAAAGCATTTAATGAGCTACAATTTTACGTTCGCATTTTACCGTTGTACGCTCGATGGGTTTAGTTAGCCCCATTATTACTTCTTAAACCTCCTATTCTGGTAAACGTATACATGTTAAAAGCGACCTTAAATCGGATCATCCAAAGCACAATTTTTAAACGAATGCCAAGCAAGAAATGAGACAGACAGAGTAGTCTGTTGAAGTGTTTTACAGCTTAAGAAATAGGCGTACATTGTTGATGGAAATGTTCTTTTACCGCCTTATGGGAAAACAGTCACACGGAGTATTCATCGTAAGACTAACAACGGTTTTACGTTACCCTAGCCGAAAGTGGGGTTTTCTGACCGCTACGCGGGGAAAATCTCACTTCCTGGTCAAGGCAAGAAGTAAATTTTTTTCATCACACTTGGTCGTAAACAAGGGTTTACATGCTATAAAAGCGGGTGGTAAATCGTATATTACGCCCTAGTGCGGTAAGTCGTATATAAAGATTATTAAGGGCGGTAAGTAATTTTGGTATTCACTTAGTACGGCTCTTCCCAGGTGAATTTTTCGCTTCGAGCCCTAATCTTTCAAACAAAGGCCATTGTCTCTATTACCGCAAAGCCGCTAGCTATTGCGTTAGCACGAGCCACTACAACATTCATATGAAAAACAAACGGTATCGGTATTAAGGTTCAAATTTAATGTCACTGATATTCTATATATTGCGTTTTGGTAGTGTAGGACAATAGACCACCCCGACGAAATACAGCATTCATATTATTTTGATTTGAACCTTAATACTATGACGATAACGTTTGTTTTTAATATGAATGTTATAGTGGCGCGTGGCAAACTTGAGCTTGCGGCTTTGCGATAGTAGAGACAATGGCCTTTGTTTGAAAGGTTAGGGCTCGAAGCGAAAAATTCACCTGGGAAGAGCCGTACTATACTTTTGTTTTATTTCTTCCAAAGTGTGATGAAAAACGTCGTACGTGTCATTAAAGCCCTCGCCTTCGGCTTCGGGCTTCTAATAGACACGCGTTTAATCTCGTCTTCGTAATTCCTCAAACACCTGCGATCTGGGACATTCACAAATTCACCGCCCTAGGTATGTAATGTACTATTACAATTATAATGTTCTCAGCGCCGCTGCGAAACTGATCCAGAACATTTTTAAAACACTGACAATGAAGCATACCTTATTTTTTACGTTGGGGAATTGCGTTAATGCATCCCGTCTAGCCGAGGGACTAGAGCGGGTATGACGAACTAACGGACATGCCATGACTTTAGGTGGCAAGCGGGGTGGCGAGCGGTTGAGTGAGAGATACGATCGCGGCGGCCATACGAGTGAGCGAGACACATGTACTACGCACCGCTGCCGCTCGCCGGTAAGACCGAAGGCGTGGTGGGGTCATAACCAAGATATCGGTCTACTATCTAAAACCACCAACAAAAGCCGGCTCAGCCTTTAATTGACAAGATTTCATATTTTTTTAAGAATACAATTTTATTACTTTTCTGTATTCCGCTTAGAAAGAGGACATAATCACACTAAGCACGGTTTTTATATTTTTCCCTAGATAGAATTATTTTATTATCAATTTATTAAAATTTACTCTTTCTAAAATGTAATAACTCGAAAACTACGACACAATGGAAATGTTACTATGGTCTGGTATAATTAAAAAAAAATGACGTTGACGCAAAGATCGCTCGATCCCTATATTAATTTCCACCTGTTAGATATATGAAATGTTGTCAATTGGAGCGTCGCGGGATCGCTTGAAGCATTCAACCACGTGAAACATTGAAGCATACTAAAAATGTATTTTCGCCCTTGTGCGGCAATTCGAACGCTGAGCTGCGAAAATATTCGTTATTATGCGCTTGGCAGTGAACAGACCAAGTAATTCTCAACAGGTATCATTTCCGAAAATCTGTATAATCAGTCATGTAAGGGCCTTATCACACTTACGAGTTGAGAGCGTGTTTTCTATACATTACCCTTACCATGAGTTAACGTGACCTCACTCTCTAGTGACAGCGTAAAATATTTGTATGAAGTACAGCGCCCCTAGCGGTTAATGAAATGAAATGAAATTAAATAATTTATTCAGTAAGTAGGCCACAAGGGCACTTTTACAAGTCAGATTGTGAATCTACCGGCATTTCCCAAGAGGAGACCGCTGTTGAGAAGAAAGCCGAAAGAAACTCAACAGTATGTCATTTTTTCGTAAATCATACTTGAAACATTCATTTATATTTATGGTAGGTATAACTAAATATATTGGTACCTATACGTAAAGGAGATGTATAGATTCTCCAAATCAATGTTAAGGAAGTAACTACATTTATACAAAATTTATTCAATACAAACTAATGATTTCTCCAGAGATGTATAAAGTCTCTAGGCGTCTTGACATGCAATATGATACACTTAGTGAAGTTAATTCCACAGAGATGTATAAAGTCTCTAGGCGTCAACGTGAATAGCGAACAATACAAAATTTATTCAATTCAAACTAATGATTCCTCCAGAGATGTATAAAGTCTCTAGGCGTCTTGACATGCAATATGATACACTTAGTGAAGTTAATTCCACAGAGATGTATAAAGTCTCTAGGCGTCAACGTGAATAGCGAACAATACAAAATAATTAATGAATCAAAATTTCTTAGAGATGTATATGGTCTCTAGGCGTCACGACATGCAATAAAATTAATGAATACAGCCAAATGATGATTAAATATAAATTTCTAAGAGATGTATATGGTCTCTAGGCGTCACAACATGCAATAAATAAAATAAAATTAATGAATTAAATTCCTCAGAGATAATATACAAAGTCTCTAAGGGATGAAGTTTCTCACATTTACTTCATTTAACAGCATACTAGCGGTTTACTACATATTTAATTACCCTTGCTAGCATGAACAGACCGGACCCCACAAACGGCACCCGTTCACGAGCATGACGCGTATATCAGCCATCGCCTCCCTCAACCATGTTTTAGGGAAGGTTGCGACCCGATCAACGACGCCACCGTAAGCAAAGACCTTGACCGTTACTTTGTAGAACTACAATTCTCCATACAAATCGTTTACGCTGTCGCTAGCGAAGTACCTGTCACTGGAAACTCATGGCAAGGCTAGGTACAGTCGAACTCGCTGCGTAATCGCCTTCATACAACATTTCCTCGCAACTCGGAAGTGTGATAAGGCCCTAAAAGAGCTTGGACAGAGATCAAAACGGTATTCTACTTTACGAATAAAGCAATAACATCTTGGAATTAACATCAAGGAATTGGGCCGCCGGCTTAGGGATAGGGGCTGTGACCCGCGCTCTGGATCGTACCTGGTGCAACAAATTTCGTTGGCCATTCAGCGTGGTAACGCCGCCAGTGTGATGGGTACGTTTGGGCCAGGTACGATTCGGGGCGTGCCTCATTAACGAAATTGACGAAGCCTGTTGTGGATCATATCATTGGTTTGTATTTGACGAAGCCTGTTGCTGATTTGTTGTTGTATCTCACCTGACGAAGCCTGCGATGCGGATCAGAACTTATTGCAATTTTTCCTTTCATGTGTCTTTTAATAAATAAAAATTTTCGTCGCCTATAACATCTGTCCCAGTTGTTTATTTTGAGAAGTAACATAACCGTTACAATGTCCTTTTTTTATAATACAACGTACGTATATACTTGCAAGTAGGGCGACACGGGAAAATGTATCCATACTAATATTATAAATGCGAAAGTGTTTCTGTCTGTCTGTCTGTCTGTCTGTTACCTCTTCACGCTTAAACCGCTGAACCGACTTAGATGAAATTTGGGATGGAGATAGTTTGAGACCCGGGAAAGGACATAGGATACTTTTCATCCCGAATAAATTTAGTGTTCCCATGGGATGAGCGGGCAGAGCGGGTAACACCGCGGGGCACAGCTAGTAAAGAATAAAGGTTGCCTGCAATTGTGTAAACATTAATTATTATTAGTATAAGAAATTTATTTTCTACGGGTGCACTGTGTTCGAGATTTTAGTAAAAACCCATTTTGCCTTAAAAATCCTTTGTGCCCCAATTTCTTTGGCACAGCAGGGTCATGGCCTTTAGTATCTTCACTTTCTTATTACCTTGAACAAGTAAAATAAATGTTGTTAAATATTAAATGTGTGTTAGTTCATTAGTAATGAGTTTTACTTACTTGGAAATGAGGTGGGGTGGGGTTACTTTGATTAATATTTTTCGGACAGAGGCTAGTCAACTTTTTCTAGGTACGTTTAAAATTACTGTGGACTTGTATTAAAAACCATAAGTGTCCATGGAGCTAGATTTCATGAAAAAAAAATTGCTCGGTAGACCTTGGCTTTTGTTTATAGAACGTCATCTACCGGTCAAATTGTCACGTCAAAATGGATATGTAGATTTTTACTAATTTTGAAACGGGGATAGCGGGGCATTCTAAAGATGATTAAATATTTTTTTTTACCTTAGGGTAAGGTTGCGTGAACAAGTTTCAGACATCTGGTTTGTAAAATAACCATTGAAATATTTTTTATCAAAGCATAAAGCGTCTTAAGCGGTTTACACTCACGTGAAATTGTCAGGAACGGCCGACCGATATGTTTCGAACTCGTATGGAGCTCTTCATCAGGGGCTGCTACCCATAGCGGTGTGGTTACTTCGTCACTGATTTTTTGATCGAAGCTACGCCCCGCCCTAATGACGCGCGTTGACAACGTGGGGGTTGAGTAAGCCAAATGTTGTACATAGTTGGACAGAGACCGAGCCACTCGAGGCGCGGGTTCGAATTTCTACTCGAAGCATAACATTTTTCGAATTTTCGCTTCAATGTAAACATTTAACCATTTAAAATCTAAATTGGCTAGTACCGCTCAAATTGACCACAGGATATTGCAAGAGCGCTTAACAGGAATACTCGAATGTTAGATTTAGTGTACTCAGTGGCACTGGCCAGGCCAAACCGCAATGAACTTCCGCCACTAAGCCGAGTTCATCATGAGCTTTAAACTTTCGTGTGGATTTTAATTTTATTTTTGTCGTGAGTTTTAAATTTGGGTAATACAATAGAGGTAAACTTGACTGAATATGTGTTTCTTTTAACCGCACCACTGGAAAAACCTCTAGAAGAAGCTCATTCAAACCGTTCCCGGAAGAAAGTTCCTTACAAATCGTTCAGCCTAAAGATGCAACACAAAACTATGTACAGACGAACTTTACTGTGAACAGAACATAGTGAACATGAACAGGGAACACGAAACATTTTGGTTGTGGACGTCCACACAATTAACAAAGTCAACACGAACCTTACACCGTCCGTACAAAACAACCAAATTGGATCGTCACAATTTTTTTTGACACACAGTATTTGGTGTTCGTGAATGGTACGCACCTGGAAACAAAGCGTTCAATATTTTTATTTCCCCACGGCTGTAGGAATCCAAATTCGCTCCTGGTCCCTTACATACATGGAGACCTTCGGATAAAAACGTACAGTTATAAATGTGCAACTCACGCTATATTATTACAAGTCACTTTTAACTCGCCGTCTAATTTCACCTAATTTGAATAAAATTACTAACGGTTGATTGGCTTCGTGTCACCGCGTGAAGGTTGTTCGCGCTCAGTACAGTGACTACGCATTTTTTCGGTACCTTTCAACGGCGGAAGCAATTCATTACTCTGAAATATGTCGTGGGGTCATGAACGACGTATACTGGAAGCGTATTTAGAAAGTGTAATAACCGAACGAGCCTTGTCTCCGTTTCAGCTTGGATAAATATTCTTTCGTATCCACGAATTCTGGGTATTCGGATGTCCAGTTTTTCAGATTTTCACTTGACTTGCTCGCACGGTATTGAAAGAAAAGTGACAGCGACAGGGTATTTGTAACGCGTCAAAGTCGCATGTCACAGTTATGCTAGACATACTGCCCGTTTAGCACTACGTTGAGCCGATGGCTGTTGGGGCCATAAGGTTAGTGGCGACCGAGTACAGGAAAATGAGCTCCAACCAACTTTTGGCAGACAAAATAATGATGGACCAACCATCATAGATGTGGCGTACGACCAGTCGAATCCTTGCTGGAAACCTTTATCCAGAAATGGAAGTCTTTTGGCTGATATTTTGACCATATTGTGACTAACCATTCGAGGAGTTGATCATAATGAGCATCACCATCATCAGAAGTCCACTGCTGAACACAAACCACCAAAGAACGTTGGTGGTTCCTGTGGTATTTGAAGCAAAGTCCCACGACTTTAACCAGTTCTGCAGTCCACGTTTCTTCCCTCGCACGTAGCAATTTTTATTTGGCCCCGGTTATTTGAAATGGCAACAAATATTTTGACCACCAAAAAATTTGACCAGTATCACTTTAGGTGATAATTATATGAAACACCAAAAAAAATTATCTACCATCACCAAAATAAGAAAGCTTAAAATTACAATGCTTCTAATTTTAGTCATGACTGCACCTGATTGTATTCGAACACCAATAAAACCAATGTAGTATGTGATCAGCACATTTTGACGACCTGACATTTGATAAATTTTTGGAGAACGTTTACTATTTTTGGGTTAAAAAATTATTTATGTGGAGTGATTTGCTTTTTTAAACAGGATAGCAAGTTGCAATGGTCGTGTAATAAAGCGATTTTTTGCCAATAAATTTTACTCTATCTGGTGATCAACTGATCAGTTATATAAATTTTTAGTAGTAAAAAGTGTTTTTTTGCCGTTACATTTTACTATATCTGGTGATCAGTGAAACATAAGCCATATGAAATTATACCCACCTAATTTCACGGTACGCTGTGCTTAACAGGTAAAACTGACTATGAGCCACGCCATATTATTTCTAGGCCGCTTCGCGCCCCGCTTGCATTTAAATTGACACGCATTGTTATTATAATTTCTTATAATTAAATCGCTCTTTGTTATTAAAATGAGATCGGAAATGTGAAATAGTTTTTACTTGGAAAATGTGCCGTTCTACTTAAATAATTCGGAACAAGAAAATTGGACCTGCCTAGTCTAGGAGTGCGGTGTTTTTAGCATTCTTATGGTTCAAGAGAACAAAAGCAATGAATGTGAGTGTGAACAAAAATTAATTATTATACAAAACGTCCACTGTTGAACATAGGCATCTCCTTTAGCTCGCCACAAAGTGCATTTCTGTGCAGACCGTACGTAACCAGGTGGACGGATCACCTCAAGTCGGTGTCGACTTGCGGTGATCCGTCCACCTGGTTGGGGGTCGCCCCACGCTGCGGTTTCCTATACGTGATCGCCACTCCAGGCCTTTGCTGCCCCAACGACCATCCCTTCTCCGGGCGACATAGCCCGCCCATTACCACCTAAACCGTGCAATGTTATAAAAAATAAAAAATAAATCAATGATTCATGCCTTTGCGTCCTGAACTAGGATTCCCTGTGTTACAGGACCCAGTAGGGTATCAAGGAAAGTTACACACTTTCAAATACGTACAGAGTTAAAACTTAACGACTAAAACTATAACTAGTAGCGACAGAAAGTAAAACTAAAACATAATTAACTTGAAATTAAAATAGGCACTGTGGATCTAAGTTTAAAGGTGGGTTATAAATCAAATATAAGCTGTACGTTTGTGCTATGAAATATTTCGGTTACTTGAAAAGTGAGTAAAAAATGCAAAATGATCAGTGTACGCTGGGGGGCAGTACGATCGCACATGTAAATATATGTTCAGAATGTAAATGGCACGGCTACTATCACGCTGCAATCTAAGAAAATGTGAGGCCAATGGCTGGACAAGAGCCAAATGTTAAAATTTAACCGTTCTAATGCTTATAGCCTAGAAACGGACTGTTTACTTTGAGGTGAAATTCCCTTGCTGTTTTGTTTAAGTATTAAAGTCAATAATATACTAATTTATAACTGGCGCGACGTGACGACGAGCGAAGCGAGAAGGTTAGGTTATTTTGCGAATATAAACGTTATATCAAACGTATTTTATACCAATTTAAATTATATCCTATGATATTATGCTTATTATTGTTATATCAAACGAAATATTATATCAAATGTTGTTATATCTAGTAATCACGAAATTATAATCATGAATTTATTCAATTATTGCTATTCGAACTGCACTAAGTGACACTTACAATTGGAAATTTAAAAGGAGATGAATTTTACTCGCTTGTGTAATTTGTACTTTAACTATAACTACGACTCGCTATTCTAAATTTCAGGGCTCTAAAAATTTAAAATATATATTAATTTCAATGAAATAAAGAAACATCACTCGGTTCACGTTGTTGTGGGTCTTCCCAAGCTGCGTCTTCTGGTCATTTACATTACATACCTACATTTACATTGCATATATCATATTGTAAAGCTATCCCACCTGCCCGCTTTACTGTATTACGGCTTACGAACGCCTCAATACATAGTTTACTACCTAATTAAATGTGAGATAATCTCCTTGATGGATGTGACTTGCAGGATTGCCTTAGCAGTATAAGCTTATAACTATGATGGCTTATAACTATATAGGGAAATTTGTACTTATTGTCACTAAAATATCAATATGATCTTGATGGAGTAAAATAACTAAATTTCGTTTTAATAATCATAAAAACGGTTTAAACTTACGTAAAAATTGTCAGGAACGGCCCGACATGTTTTGAACTCATTTATTTATTTATTCAAATTAGTTACACAGCATTACAGTAATTAAACTAAGGCACTGTGAACTTAAAATTATAAATAAAATAAAAATAAAAACTTAAATCTAACTTGATTCGACGTAACAGCGTGGCTCCGTTGCGTCGTCTGATCTGGCGCAGGATTCAGCAGATTGCAGAAACACAAAACCCTTCGGCCAGAAGTCTACACAAGTGTAGACGTGTGTGTCTCGCAAGCGATGGTGTCCTGCAGCGGCCGTGGGACGCGCACCACAAACGAGCTGAAGTGCACGTAGTGGCGGGACTGCAGCTGGTGCACCCTCAGCGAGAAGCCAGTCTTCCGGCAAACGTACTCCACCACATCGTCAGCCACGGCGGAGTGATGCAATAAGCATGCTTATATGGAATTCTTCATCAGGCACAGCTATCCGTGCTGCTACGCGAGTCACGGCCCATCCGATGAATGATGATGTTAAAGAGCTCCATATGAGTTCGAAACATGTCGGGCCGTCTCACGATAGTTCTCATAATATTAAATATCGTTTTATAAGATTAATGTGCAAATTCAGGTGTAATTATTTAGCTTACCTCCTTCTCTAATCCCCAGCGTCTCCTTAATTGACTTTACGGAATCAGAAGACCAGCTATCTTGATGTCGTTCTATTTAAGTATAGTTGTTTTTAGTGCGGAGGGCTTCACGCACCGAGCCCTCATTCTGCGATTTGTCTTTTGACTTGTATATTTTTCCTTCTAGAAGGTGCAATTTATGTACCAATTGAGGTCTAATTAGATTATTTTTCATGCGGGGCTCGGTCTTTCATCTCTTACTGTCATCGTCTCCGCAGTTGACTTTACATTATCTGGTGTCCAGTATTGGTAGCTGTCGATTTCTATTTATTATTTATTTTATTTTATTATTTATTTATTGCACAAAACAAAAGTCAGTACAAATGGCGAACTTAATCTACTTTTCTATATAATATTTTTCTTTTCGAAGGTGCAATTTGAGGACAAATTGATGTCTAATTGTGTTTTTTTTTCATGCAGGAGCTTGGCTCCTTATGTCTTACACTCATCGTCAACGCAGTTAACTGCGGTGTCAACTTTACAAGATATATTTTCCGGTCTTGATAGTTGTTTTATTTTTAATGTGAGGGATTTGTCCCCGAGTCTCTTTTTCCGGAGTAACTATCAGCTAAGTGAGACACCAGATATCGCTTCGTTATTCCCAGTTCTAGCACTTACGAAATTCAATATCAAAAAACTATTAAAGTTCCGTAGACGATAGAGAGAGAGATATTGCTAAACTCGAGATATTGCAATACCTCATCAAATTCAGGTTCAGAAATTTTCCCCAACCTGCAACGCCATATTGTATACTTAAGTAACAACGGTCGAGTTTCACAACATTCTCGTTCGATATTCAAAATCCAATCTTTACACAATCACAGGCAAATCTCCGTTCCGATACTTGCTCGTTACAAAATTCATCAAACCGGCAACTTACTGCAAACTCAGCACACTACATTATTCCAGTACATTCATAAAGTACCTCAAGAACCTAAGTACGCTTACACAACGAAAACTTCTAGTAAATTTTATAAAACAACACCGACGGAATTTAAACCCCAATTCGAGGCTTTAAAGTTGCAGTTGCGTTGAATTTGGTGCATCTGATCGATGCAGCGGAGCATTCGACTGAAGCACATCAATTTGGTTGATTTTCTTCAGGCCCGAGTCTGGTTACTAAAACTCGGTTATTCATGCTTATTAAATCGACGGAATTTCAGGGGAAATTCAAGGATCGGAGTCGTATTGAGTGGAAATAGGAACGGCTTTTGAAATATCCATGTTGCTGCTATTGAAAGATTCGCAAGTTTTCTCGAATACTGTCAGGTCTTCCAGTAAATCAAATTAAATTGATTTAGTTTTAAGAGGAAATAGCGGTTTATTAACGGTTAAGGTTTATTCATGAAAACTTAGTTTTGTTAAGGGCTGGTATTTTGGCGTGTATTTGTATAATACTATTAAATTGTAAAATTGTATCGAAAATCTGTTTTCTATAGAGAGGGGTAATTTTTTCAGGGAAAATCGCAGCGTGGCGCCAGCCGTACGGCGCCATCTGTTGTCTTTTTTTTCCTCTCATCACACCGAAACGGCTTGACGGATTTTAGTACATACAGTGGCTAGTGACTATGACATCTACACAGTCAAAAATGGTTTAAGGATACTTTTACCCGGCTATGGTAAAGGGAAAAAAACACGTGGACGAAAAAGTGCAGTCCGTCGTAAGGTTATCTAAACTTGATTTATTTTTTAGCATTCCTAACAAGTAACTTAGCATAGTTTTCCGGAGTTAGATTCATCTCGTATACTACATGACACTATATTTATGCCTCCTCTAATCATGAAATTGCTTAAATGCTCAGTATTACACCGGCTTTTAATTTGTTCCACTGTAACGTTTACCGCGCTTTAGTAATTAAAGGCTTACTGTACTGTAAGCGCGAGAAGCCTGGCATCTGTTCTACGGCTGGAAAATTAATAATATGTCTCGAATGTTCTAGAAAATAGTCGTATTTGTTTGGAAATCTAATGCACGTAAAGGAAGTAAATAGCACGCAGTAGTGCATGTAAATAGAATTCAACGCTGTTCTTTTTTTAACCGTCTTCAAAAAAATGAGGAGAGCTCTCAATTCGACTGTTTTTTTAGGGTTCCGTACCCAAAGGGTAAAAACGGGACCCTATTACTGAGACTTCGCTGTCCGTCCGTCCGTCCGTCCGTCCGTCTGTCACCAGGCTGTATCTCAACAACGGTGATAGCTAGACAGTTAAAATTTTCACAGATGATGTATTTCTATTGCCGCTATAACAACAAATACTAAAAATAAAATAAAATAAATATTTAAGGGGGGCTCCCATACAACAAACTTGTTATATATTATATATATATGTATAGGTACGGAACCCTTCATGCGCGAGTCGGGCTCGCACTTGCCCAATTTTTTTATGTTTATTACCTCAGAACTTTCGACTGGGTAAACCGATTTTGATGATTATTTTTTTATTTGAAAGCTGGTGCTTCCCGTGCGGTCCAGTTCTGACAAAGACATCCATGAGAAAATTATTATAGTTTTATTGTATGTTCCATTTCGCTCAATGAAGTCGATATTTTTTTGTGATGAAGTAATTATATTTGAATCACTAAAAAGCAAAAAATATATAAATAAATATTTTTTTCATAAAAAGAACCGATTTAAAAGAAATTTAGAAGCCAAAATAACTCGATCATGTACAGATTACGTTTGAATCACCTTTTGATGTAATTATTAGGAAAACAAATGCTGCCGTGATGACGTCGAAAGTCTACTTGTCAATCCGGAGTGCACCTTGTTTTCTTATACCACGGAAGTTGGTATTACGCTCGTGTTAGGTATTTTCTAAACCCTAACGAAGTTTGTGTTGTGTTTGTTATTGTACAATGTTTACTTACAAACTCAATCTTCATAATCAAAGGGAGTTGTAGTTTGCCTAATATTTGAAGCATAACATACACAATCACAATATCTCTGTTTATTTAATACAATCGTGTAAATAAACAAAGCTTTCAATTTATCCGGACACAGTAGAATTCATTCCTCTTTAAGCAATATATTGAATCGCGAACTCGCTGGCCGTATTAAGTTTGCTGTACCTATTTGTACCTTTATTATATTTATTTCAATGTAAAAAGCGGTTCATAAAAAGACTTTAATAGTACCTACTTACATTACTGCATACCTACGCCGTAAAGAAGGGCTCGCCGGGTGAGTAGGATAGAGATTCGAAGCCTGTTATAACGCACGTTATGACGACATTTTATCGCAAGTTTGAGAAAATTTTACCGTGTTGTTTATCTCACCTGGATCCGAACGGTGCACGACTCCTCATGATGGCGTTCTTTGGGTGAGGCCTATGTCATGCGGTGGGTGTTTTTTAATGATATTGCTGATGATGATACAATGACACACAACACAGAAATTTTAGACAGTATTTTAATCGTGTCTATAACAGGTACAAGTTAAGAGGCCTAATTCCTTTTAAAATTTATTTTTTTGATATTACGACAAATATATTGATAATTTCAATCAACTTTTTGAATTGAATAATACTTTTCCTTGAGTTCTAGGTAGTAACATATCATGCTTTCATTGCGTGCAGTCAAAAATAAGTTGAAACAAACCATTTTCTGCGTGAATTTTGTCAATTTCGATTAGTTTTTGAAACAAAAATTATCAATGAAAAATTCAAACTGTACGTTTCAAATATAATATACCAATAAATTGCAATAGCTTAGTAACATCGATAATATGTTAAGAAACGGTTTTGATCATAGAGTATGTGTATATGCTAAACAGGGAATGTTAAATCAATCAACTACTACTTAAACAGAGGCGCTTGCGCTGGCTAGGTCATGTGCACAGAATGGAACCCTCTCGTTTACCACGACGTGTTCTGCTAGGCGCAATAGCGAATGCAAAACGTAATGTCGGAAGGCCCTTGCTTCGCTTTAAGGACTGCGCGAAGCGTGACATGATTGCCTTTAAGATCGACCACCAAACCTGGGAAGAACTCGCGGATGCATGGTTTAGCGCATTGACTGACAAGAGGCAGAAACGACATCTAGGCGACAATACTACATCAACAACAGTCAGTGTCTCTTGTCAAGTTTGCGGTCGGGTATGCCGATCGCGTATCGGTCTTTTCAGCCACCAAAGACGGTGCTTCGCAGACTGAAGACCACAAATCGTCTGTAATAGACTGAAGGGCCTATGATGATGATGAATCTCCATTTACATTAAGTAACTGGTACATATCGCGTTGCATACAAATCAAATCCAAGCTTAACGTAACCGGGTTAAAAAACCGGCCAAGTGCGAGTCGGACTCGCGTACCGAGGGTTCCGTACAAACACTTGTCCCATCCTAACTGGCCGGGCTAAGTTAAGTTAGCACCTGGTATGTATGGCGCCGCATACAAATGAGGTGCAAAGTTAACGCAACCAATCATGTTAGTTGTATGGGAGCCCCACTTAAATATTTATTTTATTCTATTTTTAGTATTTGTTGTTATAGCGGCAACAGAAATATATCATCTGTGAAAATTTCGATTGTTTACCTATCACAGTTTACGAGATACAGCCTGGTCACAGACAAATCGACGGCAACAACGTACAAGGTGCTAAGTGCTAAAAGGTTCGAACTACACCAGCTGCAGCATAACGAAACCTATCGCCTAGTATAAAATTTTTCTTAAAATGTCGCTTAGTATAGATTTTATGAATGACGCATACAGTTCCATCTGTATCAAAAATGTGTATACTAACACGAACACCATTCTAAGTGCCACATCGAACCGTACACAATGAATGCTATCTCACTCACTCGCGCACACAGAGCGCTATAATTACCACATAGCACTCAGTACGCGGCCGATCGGCAAGTCAACGGTCGTGAATGCTTCGATCGTTTCCTAGAGAATATTAACATGTTACTACCTTGCTTTTGTCTTAATTCAGAGTTTTAGTTAATACGTTTGTTGAATTCATTCAATCGACCAATTTACTAAAAAAATATGTTTGTTAAATTATGACGGGGAAACGAGCGAGATGGTTGGAACCTAAATCAGGAGCGCAGATCGGGTCTGGGTTGCGTCGAAACAGATCTAAATAAATCAGCCACAATAAATGGAGGTATGCAATATTTATTTTTGCGTTTACTTTATTTTTCTTAGTTATTATTTAAAAAAAATATGTAAAGTGTTCGATGTGACACATAGTCCTACATACATGTAAAGTATCATTTAAGAGAACTACGTGTACAGGTCTATCTGCCGCTTAGGACTGTATTCGTCATTATCAGTGCTGTAGTGAAACAAAGTACGTTATTCTATGTACCACTTAGAATTGTTTACGTCATTTAATCAGTTACTGAGCACTATTAACATTTTCAAATTGTTTTTGGACACACTCAAATAGTGTAGTATCAGTCATTGCAAGTGCTAATTTAAGTTTTAAAAGTTATATTGTGTTATGTAATCATAATCTGCAATAGTTAGGTAATCATAACTATCGCAGATTAAGGTTTATTTTTTCTTATGTGGGCGGTTTCGTGGTAAGCACGTAATCCTTATTCCCATCACTATTTACTTTGCACCACTAATATAGCTTTTACGTTTGAAAATATGCTCATAGTGGTAAAGAAAGCTTTATCTATGTTGCTTTAATATGCATGGTATTTGATTTTCAGACCCACCTCTAAGGATCGTGCGAGGAACTGCGTTCGAGGAGACAAAGACACGCATTCCACAAATACAAACATGTTTAGTCAATCAAAAAATCAAATCCCATCATCCTCCTAGCCTTTGACCCATTTTTTTGAGAATTAATTCTCAATCGGGGTCGGCTACCTAAATCCCAAGATGTGGCGTAGGCACTAGTTTTTACGCAAGCGACTGCCATCTGACCTTCCAACCCAGAGGGGAAACTAGGCCTTATTGGGCTTAGGTGGTTTCCTCACGATGTTTTCCTTCACCGAAAAGCGAGTGGCAAATATCAAATGACATTCCGTACATAAGTTCCGAAAAACTCATTGGTACGGGCCGGGTTCGAACCCGCGACCTCCGGATTGAAAGTCGCATGCCCTAACCACTAGGCTACCACCGCTTCCAAAAAAAAAAAAAAAAGAGGCAAAAAATCAAATCCCATGTTTTGTTAATGACTCTGATTATAATGCAGCTGAAAATAGGGAACCGTATGATCATACTTTTAAGGTCCGTCTTAAAAGTACGAACGAGTTGGAGAGCCCAATTGAATACTGTATTAGTAAGCCACGTAAAAAGACTGGGATGAAATCTATTCGATCTCTTATTCCTGAGAATCGATCACCATCGAGAAAGTTCGTTATAGTCGTCATTATCTAACGCTGTAATTATTTAAGTTGTCTTTATGGGTCTCAATTGGTCATCAATGTCATCATCCTCAACGATAGCTTGTTGTCTAGCTCTTAGTCAGTTTATTAAACCGTCGAAACTATCCCAACCATGGAATCTAAGTTCATTACGTGTGATTGGGACGACCCACGATGAGATTGGGACTTATGCCTTAGAAAGAAACAAAAATACTCTTCATTGAGCTTTTCAACTCATGAAAGAAAGACCCGATATATTGTGCATTCCCCTGATGATGTTATTTACTATCAAAGGCTCATGCAACAGATTTTATTCCTTAATCCAACAGTATTTGTTTTTTGGTGAGGTTGAGATGTTCTACATACAGTTCCATGCGCCAGGTTAATCCCACAATACTCTGAATAAATCCCGGATTGGTAGCCTATACGAAATTAGTATTGCTATCAAATAGCTGAGCAGAGGATAATGATGGAGCTACATCTGAGATTCTGAAATCAGTTGATAAACTGGCAATGAAAACCCCTTCCGAAGCAATTTAATCAACTTACTCGAGGCAAAACTCAAACATGTCCCAGAAGTGTGGTACTGCTCTTCTTTAACGAAGTTTAAAAGACCCTTCTTAGAAATTACATCCCCATTTCATTTGTGAGTCATGTGTATAACATGCTGTCGAGACTCTCATCATGGACCGTGTCGCACACGACTTTCAGCCTCCTGAACAAGCCGGTTACGTTACCGCAAAACTTCATTACCGTAGACAACGTCCATATGCTACAGTTTATAATACAGAAGACTGGGCAGTATATCAGCTAGCAGCCGTTATACTTAGCATCTTTGTATTATAAGGCTCTCGATTCAAGTACAACATGGACGGTGCTGTAGCCTCTCCATTGGTGAGCAAAGGTTCGTTTCTAAGACCAGAAATCGAAACCTATCCAATTACAGCGTAGCCTGAGACACGGACACGCAATATCTATACCTAAAGTGTGCACAGCTGCTTATTATAAATATATCCAAGCATTTAGTTTAAGTACGGACATAAATAATTACCATCAATGGCGAAGACCTGACCAACCTCCTCTCATCTGATGGTATCGTTGTCAATACTAGTCACGGCGGAGAACCTGGAAGATCTCGACAAATAGTCAAAGACTTCAAGTACAGTCTTCCAACAAGTGTATCTTAAAATGAACACTGAATACGAAAATCATATTAATTTTTCATTCTCGATTATATAAACAAGACTATGACTAAACAAATAAGTAATTAAGAACAATGTTATATACGTTGCTCCTTTTTTCCAATCCATTCCGTGATTAGGACTGAGATGTAACCCTTTGTAAAATGTATAATTATGTACAATATGTTTACATTTTATATTGAATAAATATTACACCTAATATTATTTTAATTTGATATAGAACTTTCTACATAATGATTATTAAGCTATATCAAATGTCGAATATGATTCTATCTGCAAAATGTGTCAAAATTATAATTCAACACATTTTTACACAATGTTTATACAACCAAAAATAAAATAAAAAATAGTGCATTAGAGCTATGTAATATATTTTCAAAAAATAATCAAAATACGTGATTTAAATTTGATGACTTAATTCCAATTCACACATAGAACGTTTTACAGTGAGTCGGACAATTTTATTACCAAGTATAATATTCTAAGTACCTGATAGACCTGCATACGTTGATTTTATAGAAAACTATAACCAAGTATAAAATTCTAAGTCCCACATAGACCTGCTTACGCAGTTGTTGGACAAAATTTTAACCTAGTATAATGTTCTAAGTGGTAGATAGAACTTTATACACAACGGTTAGCAAATATTTATGACTTAATCTAGTGGTCTATCTGCATTTTCTCGAAAACTACCATTAAATTGAATTATATGAAAATAAAATAAGCAATAAAATATAATTATAATCATGTGTTCCAAATTTCAGTTCATTATCTTTAATACGAAAAAAAATATAACGATTCTACTTCTACGATTCGGTTTTTTGGCTCTCCTGTAAAATTGTAATTTTTCAATTAGAATCATATACGTTGTTGTCGTCGAAATACTAAATACTACACAGACAGACAGACGGACAATGGAGTCTTAGTAATAGAGTCCCGTGAAAATCTTCGAGTACGGAACCTTGAACAATTTAGGTTTCCTCCTCGACTGTTTTCTTTTTAAAACTTAACCAATTATAACGAAAATCCAATCCAATCAACACTCATCTTATTGAATCATTCATTAAATCCAAATGGGTGTAATATTACTAAATTAAATTTTAAAATGCTCCCGCATTTTCATTTTGGTAGGATTTCGAAAACATATCGCATAATTGCTTTTTGGCCGCAGTCCAAAATTCAATTGATAGTGTACAGTAAAAGCAAAGTGTGCCTATTTCATATTTTATTATGTTAAATAAGGTCATTTGAATTCCATACATCTGTTTTTAGGGTTCCGTACCCAAAGGGTAAAAACGGGACCCTATTACTGAGACTTCGCCGTCCGTCCGTCCGTCCGTCCGTCCGTCCGTCTGTCACCAGGCTGTATCTCAACAACGGTGATAGCTAGACAGTTGAAATTTTCACAGATGATGTATTTCTATTGCCGCTATAACAACAAATACTAAAAATAAAATAAAATACATATTTAAGGGGGCTCCCATACAACAAACTTGTTATAGATTATATATATGTATAGGTACGGAACCCTTCATGCGCGAGTCGGGCTCGCACTTGCCCAATTTTTTTAGTATTTGTTGTTATAGCGGCAACAGAAATACATCTGTGGAAATTTGGTGACAGACGGACAGACATACAGACAGACGGGCAGCGGAGTCTTAGTAATAGGGTGCCGTTTTTTACACTTTGGGTACGGAACCCTAAAAATATAATTAATTTGAGTGTTTCAAGGGTATTATAAGAATGTCTCCAGACTTCCAGTATATACGGTGAGTGGGTGTTAGGTCGTTACGCGGTTACAGTTAAATATAGAATAACAGAAAACTAATTATATCCCACCCAGACCGTCAAGCGTGGGTGTCTTCGCACTTATGAAGATCAATTGGTAAACAATTCAATCGGATTACGCGATTTTCTTCACTTATGGTAATGTGAAAGGTTATAGGTTATTTTTATTCACAAGGATAATTTGATGAAAGTGTTAAAACCATAATTATACTCAGGTCTACAGTCCCTTGAAGATGTGCAAAAATCTAATTTCTGAGTTAACGTAAAAAAAAGATACGGCCGTTTTGCCGCAAAAAATACATATTGCGTCTCAAGGGAATCAACATTTATAGGATACTAGCTGTGCCCGCGGTGTTACCCGCTCATCCCACGGGAACACTAAATTTATAAGGGATGAAAAGTATTCTATGTCCTTTCCCGGGTCTCAAACTATCTCCATACCAAATTTCATCTAAGTCTGTTCAGCGGTTTAAGCGTGAAGAGGTAACAGACAGACAGACACACCTTCGCATTTATAATATTGGATGGATTTTCGTTGAACCAAAATTATGAAGTTTGGCACGTAATACTGTCTTATACTACGAAAAATCTGAAAGATACCCTTCGGTGGGCGAGTCCGACTCACACTTGCCCGATGCTTTTAGTTTTTAATTGGATCACAAAGGAGATTTACTTCTACGTCACGGCTACGTGTGATAAAAGTTTTTTTTGTCCCTTTAACCTACATCACATTTAAATACTTTGTAAATACATTATATTTTGTCCTCTTTTCAAACCACAGATGCCTAATACGATGAAAATATACAACAAAACAAAAGCATCTCCTTTCTGATACAAGCATTATAACAAGTTTCCAAACCAAATGCAATCCGACATAAAACATGTTCTGACAAGACCGACTCAAACCCTCGACTTAAACCCTCTACAAACAAGGTTTCAAATCTTTTGTCCCGCTTGCTTCAGTATCTGAGTGTGAAATAGCAAAATGACGCCATTTGTTCCCCAAATAGGAAGTAAAGTTGTTTATTCACTCCTCTTTTGAGCACAGTCTGAAAACTTTTATTTTTCCTTTATTGCGGTACATCACGAGCCTTTGTTGTTGAAGGTTGTGTGGGAAGAGTAAATCTCCGGGAGCGGGCACGAGTAATTAAACAAATGTTCTACGATATTTGCCTAGATAAAGCTAGAAATATGGTGCTTTGCGGTGAATCGTGACGGTCAGAGTTATTTTATGCAATAATTTGTCATTTTGGGAAACTGTGGCTTATTTCCGTAAAGAAAATATATTTCTACTTAAGTGATTACTCAGCTTTAGCCAACTTTAGAGATATATTTAAGACATTGCTTATTTTACGATATCTGAATTTGCGCCCTGCTCTGTGCTCGTACCTCATTTTCGTGCTCATGGCTACAGGGACATCAGGGTGAGACGGGAAATGAAAGGGCAGACGAGATGGCGAGGCTAGGAGCAGAGAGGGAACTCTTAGGATTAGGATCAGTAGTGCTACGGTACGATATGTAGTGCTAGTAGTGAACGCGTTAGGCTACCTAATCACTGGAGCGCATCTGTTTAAATATAATGGACTAATCACTTTTTTTTAGCTTTAAAAAGACGCAACCTAATTGGTTAATTTTCGTCACGTGGTAGGTATTTCTCAACGGTTGGAATCTCACCTCACTTCCACTGTGATAACCACCTTTAGCTGTGCTGCTAGAACTACTCTAGGTATTGTCTCGACCCATTATAGATTTAATTATGATCAGATCTTAATTAAGAGACTTAACTAACCTCATTTGTAATTCCACATACTCTATAATGATCTCTTAGTTAAGAATAGTTAAGTTGCAAGTGGCGTCTATTATCTATTTTGTGGTGGCGGTTCCTTGGTTCTTCATAAAGAGAAGATCGTAACCGACCTACGTTTCTCATTAATGTTTGCCATTTTGTGTAAGCGGGAAACTTGCTGCCTGCGGTCGCAAAAGCCTTTTAGGCTCATATAGGACTTATGTATTCACTGAAACTTACGTCTGTGGCACACAGTCGGGTATTCTGACAAACTTTGTTTAATCGGTTATTAATAAGTTCTTCACCAGCTAAGCTTCTTCAATGCAACAGTTAGCGCGTTGTTCTGTATGGATGTGAAGCGTGGACCATGAAAGCAGTCTGTAAAAAAATTGAATCTTTTGAAATGTGGTCATACCGTCGCCTGCTTCGCATCAGCTGGAAAGATAAAATCACGCACGTACAGTCTAACCAAAAAGAGTAGAAATTAAAAAGTGGCTATTACTGTAGTGTCGTCCCTTTCTAATCAATCTAAGAAAACGGGGAAGACACTACAGTATTGCCACTTCTTAATTTCTATTCTTTTTGATCAGACTGTAGAAGTTTCGTACGGGAAAAAAATTGTTTGTATAGTCGATTTACGGACGATAATTTGACGTGATAACGTCATAAGAAAACATTGATGAAAAATTGCATACTTTTATGAATTGAATGCCAGCCGATGGAGTGGAAGAGAGATAGATGCGTTACAAGCCGAACGCTTAGGCCGATCGTGTCTCTACCGCTTGTACCGCGCTCTCGCTTGCACGCTCGGCTCAGGCGGAACGTGACAATGAGTCATGCTTTTTCATGCGTGCAGCCGGCGTTCATCGATTCTTAAGACATTATCACGTCAAAATCTAACCCAGAAAAGTCGCCTACCTTGGTCGTGTACTACAGCATAGCCCCAAAAGAAAGCAACCGATACTACACCTTCTGTCGGTAGAAAAATGCATCTGTAGGTAACAAACGTCATTTTGTCTACATTTGGAAAGAATTAAGCGATGACTCCCAACTTTTTTTTTTAAACCGAATTTGAATAGACCTCGTATCTGGAATACTTGCCGGGTAAAAAGGGGTGGGTTATTATGACAGTATCCGACGCATTGAAACCGTTTTCCTCTAATATTGCTCGGCGATCTTCCACTTCGTAAATCTCACCCCAAAACTCCAATTGGATTAAGGAAGTATACTTGCTTCCATTTGTCACTAAAGAAAGGGCTTTGAAAGGCTCCTATTGTTGCCACGACATTAAAATCAACGGATAATAACTGACAAGCAAGCGCAAATGTATCCCCATTTATTGTTTTAGTTAGACCTTTGTTTGGGTAAGGCATTCATAGTGTTAAGTATCCAGGAAGGAAACAATAAAATGTTTTGTTACGACGTGTTCTTAACACATAGTTTATATATTAGTTGGGTTAAGGGTCTCTTAGCATAGTATATTACATAGGTAACTACGCTTTACCTACTACTATAGTGAGTTTCAATGAATAAAATAATGAAATGACTCTGGAAATCAAAGTTACATCCTTTAGTAAGATAGGAATGGTTACGCTAGTATTTTAGGGACCTTTGAGCCAGGTACCTTCCGGAACGGTTCATAGAACTTTTTAGTTTTATAGTTGGTTTTGCTTATTATTAATTATTATAGTCATATTTATGGTAACGTTACATGACTTTATCAAAGCTACATCATAGGCTATTTAACTTTTCATGAGACAAAAACGAAAATATATTTTAGCTTAGGCAAAACACAGTCGAAAAATATTAGTTTAAATTATTAAAATAACAAAGATTTTTTAACCGTAAAATAAGAAAAAAGTCAAATATGTTCAGCGTTTTCGTCAAATAACGTAATAAAAAGTACAATACCTTATATGCATGCAGGTATTGAATAATTAATTCATTTGTTATAATTGAGACAATTTTCTAAAACGGGTTTCTTACAGTGACATGTAAATAAATAAAATAAATTAAATATTTATTTATCTAAAAAAATAAATATCTATATTACTAGATTATTTTAAAATAATAAGTTCTAAGTTATCCGATATTTATCTAGACAAATCGATCTAGTCCCACAGTAGGTTTGTGTTATGAACACTAGACGACGATAAACATACTTTTTATATAGATAAAATACAAAATTACCTAAATACAAATAATATCCAAGATACAGGCAAAAATATTCGAGTTCATCACACAAATATTTGCCCTTGCCGGGATTGGAACCCAGGACTACCGGCTCAGTAGGCAGCTGCACTACCAACCTCGTCAACCGCGTCGTCAAAATACACTTATTATAGAAGTTTACCACGAACGAGCGTTTAGTTAATCCTGAATAAGTATCTCGTCAAGTAATTTAATGTACTTAGTGGCCTTATAATTAAATCAAATGCGGCGTAACTTGGCTCCGACATCATCTTAAGTATATAATGTTACACGTGTTACATTAGGAGTAAGTTATCAAGTGCTGCCTTTATATGAGGTGTTTATGTTTTCTTTTTAGGGTTCCGTATCCAGTTTTTGCAACCAGGACACCCTTTAGCTCATAGAATTACATTAAAATTTTATCGAAATAATGTAGGTACCTTATTCACTTATTTGAATGTAAAATTTAATTGGTTTGCGAAATAAATATTTCTTCTTCTTCTAACCGAAGGGTAAAAAAACGTGACTATTACTAAGACTCCTTTGTCCGTCTGTCTGTCTCATGTATTTTTATTACCGGTATAACAATACTATATAACAGATATGATCTTTACACTTCGACAAGTACAGGAAAAATGTAGAGAGCAAAACACCACCCTGTTCATAGCGTTCGTGGATCTTAATAAGGCCTTCGACACTGTTAGCAGGGAAGGGCTATATACTGTGCTTGAGTACATTGGGTGCCCTCCAAAACTTTTGTGTCTCGTAAGATCCTTTCACGACGATATGAAAGGTGTAGTAGTGTTTGATGGTGGTGAATCCGATCCGTTTCCTATGCGCAGAGGTGTCCGTCAGGGCTGCGTGTTGGCGCCTACTCTGTTTGGTATATTCTTCTCGTTGCTTTTGAAGACGGCTTTCGGCAATGACCAGCAGGGTATTCATCTTCACACAAGAACTGACGGTAAACTTTTTAATATCTCCCTCTTAAAGTCAAAGCAAAAACGAGACGATTTGTTCGTTGACAGTTTGCTGTTTGCTGACGACGCTGCTTTTATTGCGACAAGTGAGGAGGAGCTCCAGGCTATTATGGATAAGTTTGCTCGTGCCTGTGCTCTGTTTTCTATGTCCATTAATGCCAGGAAAACTGTTGTGATGGCGCAAGGGTGTGCGGAAACACCGGCAGTCCTGGTGGATGGCGCACCGCTGGAGTTAGTCGACAAGTTCTGCTACCTTGGTTCATCAGTGTCGAGCAATCTCTCACTTGATGCGGAGGTTGTTGTCCAAATCGGGAGGGCAGCGACGATGTTCGGGAAGCTAAATACAAGAGTGTGGCAAAACAAACATCTAACTAGGAAGACCAAAATGATCGTATATCAAACGTGCATTTTGAGCATACTCTTGTATGGTGCTGAAACCTGGACGTCTTACGCCAGACATGAACGTCGCCTTAACTCCTTCCATATGCGTTGCATCCGTAGCATTTTGGGTATACACTGGAAAGACAGAGTCACAAACGAAAGGGTGCTTGAAATCGCACAGCTTCCCAGCCTATTTGCACTGCTGAAACAGAGAAGATTGCGTTGGTTGGGGCATGTGTATCGCATGCATCCATCCCGTTTGCCGCGGCGTGTTATGCTCGGCGCTGTAGCGGACGCCAAAAGAAGCATCGGTCGCCCAATACTGCGTTACAAAGACTGCGCCAAGCGAGACATGCACGCATTTAAAATCCATGTCCACAACTGGGAGGAGTCCGCAGCGGATAGGGACAAATGGCGGAAACTGGTGTTGGATGGGCGAAAGATCTTGGATGACGCATGGTTTAGGACTCTCGCAACCAAGCGTGCCAAAAGACATCAGCTCGACCCTTGCTCACCGCGCGCAGGCCAGTCTTACATCTGCCAAGCCTGTGGTCGCGTGTGTCGTTCTCGTATTGGCTTGCATAGCCATGAAAAGCGTTGTTCTTCATGACACTGTTTGTATAGTCTGTAAAAGACTGAAAGGCCATTGATTGATTGATAACAATACTAAAATATCGGCCAAGTGCGAGTAGGATTCATGTACGAAGGGTTCCGTACGATTGATGACGTGCAAAGTAATCGGTTACGTTTGTTGTATGGGAGGCCATACATACCAGGTGCAAACTTAACCTGACCAGGTAAGATGGGATATGTTTGTACGGAACTGTCGGTGCGCGAGTCCGAATCGCACTTGGCCGGTTTTTTGGATATCATACCAAGAAAGAAAGGAACTCTAAGTGCAAATCTGCTGTGTTCCGTATGTGTGCCTGTCTGACCGTCTGTTAGCAAAAAAATAAAATAACGGCCATCCCGAAGACCTGTTTTCCCTCAGTGACGAAACCATTAAGTAGCTAACAGATCTTAATAATTTTGATTCCTAATATTACTATATTCGACTATATGGCCTATGATGGCTGCGTTTATCACGTGATAAATAAGTGACAAAGCATCAGATCTCTCTTTTTTTTTAAGACGACTTGAACTGTATCAGGGATGGTTAGTCCTCACTATCAGTAGTCGGACTTTGTGTGGGAGTATAACCCGCTAATGGGATTATCTCCGCGCCACAATTATCTCCGCGCCACAGATCTGTGACTCACACTCGCAGTTTGTTAAAACATGACGGATGCCTTGTCACTTATTTATCCCTTGATAAAAGCAACCAATATAAGCCCGCAGAGGCCTACGATGGTAAATAACGTGATAAATAAGTGATAAAGCAACTGGCACTCACACTCGCAATTTGCATTCACTTTTTGCTTACTGTTGACTTTCTTTCGGCGTTTCTTCTCAACAGTGGTCTCCTCTTGTGAAATTCCGTAGACTCAGACATGTAAAAGTGCCCTTGTGGCCTACTTACAGAATAAAGTTCATTATTTCATTATTATCTGATTATTCCATTATTTCATTATTTCATTATTTCATTATTTCATTATTTCATTATTTCATTATTTCATTATTTCATTGTTTCATTATTTCATTATTTCGTTATTTCATTATTTCATTATTTCATTATTTCATTATTTCATTATTTCATTATTTCATTATTTCATTATTTCATTATTTCATTATTTCATTATTTCATTATTTCATTATTGCATTATTTCATTATTTCATTATTTCATTATTTCATTATTTCATTATTTCCTATTTCATTATTTCAATTATAAATAGTGTGATAAAAGCAACCATCATAGCCCCTGTTTCATCTACTGTGTAATGCCAATGCCACATGAAATAAATAAATTCATAACAGATTCTGCCTTCATAATAAAATTGATAAATTGTTTACAAAATATTCACGCCGACATAAATTGATGCATACCTATCTACAATTCAAATTAATTTACCAACGCTTAATTTCCAATCATCTATAAACGAGTCGGTGCATTGTGGTGGTTAAATTTTATTATCCTTCATCCACAAGTGATTGTCCAATCAGATGAAAAATTCATTAATTTAACGCGGTATTCAAAACGGTTATTAATAAAGTTGTTAATTATGTAATTACCACCAATGATGCAGCGGTATTTTATCTTTCCTTAAGTCGATATAATAGAGTATCCAAGTAATTTATTTATTTTAGGGATCAAAAGTTACCCAAATGGCAACCCAACTAGCAAAGTAGTGATAAAATAAAATGTATTAACACTAAATAATGATATAAAAGTCATAAAATAGCAACGCGGAGCTGCTATGTTGTATATTGGCGACTTGTATCATCATTTAGCTGTATAATCTTATACAGCTATATCGTGATAAGAATTGATGACATAAACGTTTACTGGACTTCTTAATACGGCACATATAACACAGCTGCACAACAGTATCCCTAACTGTGATTTAGAGCAATTTCGTTGCATATCAGATATATACAGTGCCTGTATACAGCTAAGTAACTCTATTGTGGTTTTTAATGCGCTGCAATATCGCTGGTGATATATCAGTGCACTAATGGAGCTAACTCGAGATATATAAGAACATAACGCAGCTGATATGCGCCTAAAGTATCATATAATGGCGTTTCCTTAACACCAGCAGCATAAAGTTGTTTAAAGATCTACATTAACACTAAACAGTTGCAAATACACTTTTTAAGACCTTTTATATCATCAGTGGCAAATAAACATTATTGTTTCTAATATAACGCTAAATAAATGTATATCAGCTGTTGAAACCTGATTTATAGGATCTTTATGATAGTCAAACCAGCGTCGAGAATTCTGAAGTTGGTTCCGTAGATACAAAAAATGAAATCTTAACAGAACCTTGTTCAGGATACCAAGATGACTTGTTTGCGACTGACAATTTTGATGATAATGGAGAAGATGAAGACGTAATTCTTCCACAGCCATTCAAATCTGTTGAGTTTTATGAAATTACTCCTGTTTGAAAAACAGTAATTAACCAAAAATATAACCACTTTCATTTCACGCAAATGAGTTGAACAATATTAAAGATACTTTATTTATTACCCAAAGGTAGGTACACTAGGGGGTTTTACTAGTTTTATTAAGGAACCCGAAAGTGTTTGGTAATGGCGGTTGGAAACTGTAAATTTGTGATATATCGGTAACCAGAACACACTTTAGATACATATTGGTGACTTTAAATAATTTGCTATTTTAAATATTTTTTATTTAATTAAATATTCAATATTTAATAGGGGCATAAAAAAACATAAATAATATGCTATTATTTCATCAATAAAATTTTGAGCGCATGAAAAATTACCCGTTATGCACGTACCTAAGTAACAGCAACTTGACACTACTTACTAACACAAAAATAATTTGCTATTTTATTATACTTACGGTAATTTTTTTTTTCACTACTTTATTTACACATAACACTCAGTATTTTTTAACACTAACGTTATGCGACATAAAAGAATTCCTAATAACAATATAACAACAAACAGCTCTATATCAGCATTGCTGTTACTTTCTTATCATAATTTAGTGATATAGTGATTCAGGCACCATTGGTGTAACGCTAAAGAGATTCATAATACATTATAGTATCATGGATATACATCAAAGTAGTGACGTGCGGTGCCAAAATACACATGATATAGCATCAAATAGCTGTAAAACTGGGGCCACTTCCCAGTGATAGAGATGTTTCTATCACGGATATAAAACTGCGTCTGTCACTGATTTACAGCTAAATTTGGTTCAGTTTTGCTAGTTGGGAAAGATCGAACTATGCTCGGAGTTTTTTTCATGACTGTATCAAGAATTAGGAGATTGAAGGCAGTTGAAGTCTAAGAGAATATGCTAGTTTCCTAAAAATATACAATACAATACTTTACTACACCAATAAAAGTTTACAAAAGGAAATGAAGCTCCTCATCAGGGGCAGCTATCCGTGCTGCTAAGCGACTCGCGGTGGCGGATAGCTGCCCCTGATGAAGAGCTCCATATGAGTTTGAAACATGTCAGGCCGTTCCTGGCAATTTTTACGTGAGTTTAAACCGTTTTTATAATAATATAGTTGAACGATTGATGCAAAGACGACGATGCGATGACGATGCGTTTGGCTCGGTTTGTAGACACCTGCCTACTGAGCCGGCGGTCCCGGGCTCGAATCCCGGCCAGGGCCAATATTTGTGTGATGAACTCGAATATTTGTGCTTGGGTCATGGCTTTTCTAAGTATTTAAGTATATATTTATCTATATAAGTACGTATATCTTCGTCTAGTACCCATAACACAAGCCTTCTTGAGCTTAATTTGGGACTAGATCGATTTGTGTGAAGAAGTCCAATATTTATTTATTTATTTACAAAGATCAAAGCACAAAGAAAAATTTAAACGCTTAACCCGGCGGGTGAGACCGGTTATCGAACCCGGTACCTGTGGATTACTGGTCCAACGTGTTAACCGTTCCACCACCCTAACGCCAGATAACCTTTCGATTTTTTCCTTATGCTTTTTGTGCCGTTATTTCCATTTATTTTTCTTTGTGCTTTAATCCTTGTATCAATGGTTCAATATAAAAAAATATGGTATACCCACATTAAAAATAATGAGACATTATCACACTAATATTATAAAGGTGAAAGTTTGTATGTTTATGAGTATGTTTGTTACTTCTTCACGCTCAAACGGCTGGACCAATTTTAATACATTTTGGTATAAAGGTAGCTGACACCTTGAAATAACACAAATGCTACTTTTTATCCTGAAAAAATTTAGTGTTCCCGTGGGATGAGCGGGTAACACTGCGCGGCGCAGCTAGTGTTTCATAAATTGATATAGATAGTTGTAATATTTCTGACAAACATTATTTTGGAAACCTCGGATTTAACCTCTGATCGTCAGTTTATGGTTGAGCCACGCTGAATCTATCGTAAACCAGTTTATAATGAATACTAAATCAAAACAGATACAAGAGGCTTAGGGCTAAACAGATAATTAATTATGCAGTATTTCATCCTACTGGTTGGATTAATTACAGTTTCCTGAATTGTGTGGCGTTATTGAACGCTGTTAGAAACAATAATTCATAAAGATTATAGTCATCATTTTATCAACACGTGGGAAATTTGATGGTATCTACTGTGCACTAGATAAGTCTAGAAATAACTAAGTAAGTATACCATATGGATGCAGCCACATAGTGTAACCAGACATAGATTTTAGTGCTATGAACCGATATTTAATAGTATTTTTTGCAATCGTTGCACAATGGAGGTTCTTAAAGTCGAGTACCGCGTTTAGGTCACGAGGCTTGCCGAGTGGCCTATGTAAGGTTCGAGACTTTAAGACATAATTGTGTAACTAATGCATACAATACTGGTTATACGAGCAAAACTCAGAAAAAAAATGTTTACTTTAATCGTCAATCTCCAATATATATGATTTTTTATTTTTGATGTAAACCTTTTCGTTCAACTAAAACTGACCTATTAAAAAAAATCATGATGGCGATGGCCATGGCGGGTGCCTCGTGATTGGTGTTTTTTTTTTTGACAAGTAATTTCAACCAATCAGTAAGCATCAAATAAGCTTATGTTCTCTTTTTGAAATTATTAGAGTTGTGTAGAGAGATGTCTTATGAATATTAAAGTTCTGTAGCGGGTACCATAGAGTATAGAATTTTGTTACAGGATTAAAAAGTGCTTTATTGTGATTTTGTCTGTGAAATTATAATTGACACATTAAAGTCTGCGAGTATAAAAATAAATTGTTACATTAGTGTTAATTGCCAGAGCGTAATTATTTTTTGAAAAATATTCGAGCAGCAATGTATTGCGTAGACTTATTAGACACATTGACTTTTATTGACAGTTGATGACTCAGTGAGAATAAAAACGAGTTACATTGCGTGCTGAACTATTTTATAAGGAGAAAAGATATCGTATATTTTAAATAATTTATAGAAAAACACATTCATTAGGGCCTATTTAGGGTGTATTTGTGCTTGGGCCATGGTTGTTCTATGTATGTAAGTATATATTTATCTATATAAGTATGTATATCGTCGCCTATACTCCATCCGGATAGGGCTTTAACTAAATGTAAACAAACCTTGGCTGTCAAAGTTGACATATTCAGGTGTACTCAACATTTTATCAATTGTTAAATGTTAATTCTTGCTTTCGATTATTCTTTTGGTAGTCAGACTCTGATCAAGGTTCGGCAAAGCAGAAAAATAATTAAATGGCCTTTGCCAAGACGTAAAATAAATGAATACACAGATGTTATGTATGAATATACATTAAACATTTTAAATGTATTTTTTCTGTACTGCTCACAAACACTAACGCAGGTAGGTATGTAAAATACACGTTATGTTATTTCTAAAAATAGTATGTTAAAGAGTTAATTTTTCTTACCTGTGGGGTAAACTATTATTAATTAAAAGAGTTTAGTAACTGTAATCACAGTTTAATTTGAACTGTCACTATTGTTGTCTAATTTTGATGATACCGAAGATGATGAGGAAGCATCACCAACATTAATAATGAACCGTTACTTTTCAGCAGAAAAACAATAACTAACACAATAATAACCACTAATTGATAACACTAATAATGAACAGAACGAATGAAATAATAATATGATCAATAACAAAACAAATTAACAAGAAAACTAACGCAAGACAAAAATCCCGACTAGTATAGTATGCGAAAACGAATACACGAGAAGTGTCAAGTTATTTGAAAAAAGGTTGCGGAATCCTAGGTTTTTAGGTTCTTTCATCATCATCATCTCAGCCATAGGACGTCCACTGCTGAACATAGGCCTCCCCTTTGGACTTCCATATATACCGGTTGGAAGCAACCTGCATCCAGCGCCTTCCGGCGACCTTTATAAGGTCATCTGTCCACCTTGTAGGTGGACGTCCTACGCTGCGCTTGCTGGTCCGAGGTCTCCACTCGAGCACTTTTCGGCCCCATCGGCCATCTGCTCTGCGTGCTATGTGGCCTGCCCATTGCCACTTCAACTTGCTAATCCGGTGAGCTATATCGGTCACTTTAGTTCGTCTACGGATTTCCTCATTTCTGATTCGATCACGTAGAGACACCCCGAGCATAGCCCTCTCCATTGCACGTTGAGCGACTTTGAGCTTTGAGATGAGGCCGATAGTGAAAGACCACGTTTCGGTGCCGTAAGTCATCACTGGTAACACACATTGGTTGAAGACTTTCGTCTTGAGGCACTGAGGTATGTCGGACGAAAAGACATTGCGTAGTTTCCCGAACGCTGCCCAGCCGAGTTGGATTCGGCGGTTGACCTCTTTCTCGAAGTTGGACCTACCTAATTGGACCACTTGTCCTAGGTAGATGTATGAGTCAACAACTTCGAGTACCGAGTTTTCAACAGAGACTGGGATGGGCACAACCTTGGCATTTGACATGAGTTTCGTCTTGTCCATGTTCATTTTTAAGCCCACCCGTTGAGAAACTCGATTGAGGTCATCGAGCATCATGCTGAGTTCCTCCATCGACTTTGCCATGACTACGATGTCGTCGGCAAACCGAAGGTGAGTGATGTATTCGCCATTGATGTTGATGCCAAGTCCTTGCCATTCCAGGAGCTTGAAGGCGTCTTCCATAACGGCCGTAAACAGTTTCGGGGACACAACGTCCCCCTGTCTTACGCCTCTTCTCAATGGAATGGCCTTTGTGCTCTGCTCCTGAACTCGGACCGACATGGTGGCGTTACTATACAAACACTTCAACACTTCAATGTACCGATAGTCAATATGGCATCGCTGAAGTGACTCGAGCACCGCCCATGTTTCCACCGAATCGAAGGCTTTCTCATAGTCCACAAACGCTAAGCATAATGGCAAGTTATACTCTTCAGTCTTCTGTATAACTTGTCGCAGCGTATGTATGTGGTCTATGGTACTATAGCTTCTTCGGAAACCGGCTTGTTCGGGAGGCTGGAAGTCATCAAGTCTATGTTCGAGACGGTTCGTGATGACTAGGTATAGGTTCTTTATTGTGCACAATTTGTAAAATATTTGGTGGCAATTGAAATTATTATTAAGTTAATGTACTTAGGGAATAATTGCATAGTCTTGATTGGGTATCGTATGGATTATTCTATAACTTGATATATTAAGGCAAAATAAATATTATATTTTTTATTAAAGTAATATTAATAAATAGAAAATTGACCAACCAATGTCGGCCTGATAAAGCACCTAATTTATGGTTTGTTTACATTTAGTTAAAGCCCTATCCGGATGGAGTATAGTACCCATAACACAAGCCTGCTTGAGCTTAATCTGGGACTAGTTTGATTTGTGTGAGGTTTTCTGATATTTATTTTATTTTTATTTATTTATTTATTATTTATTTGAGGTTGTATCAAAATTACACGCTTTATAGTGCTAACTAGTTAGCGCTTAAAAGTGAAGCCAGTTTCGGTCAGCCACGGGCTAAGTGTGCGCATCTGTTACAACGCCAATGTTACAAGCAAAATGTCTCTATGATTGGTTCGTAGACACGCACACATATAAACAAAAGCGGCTTCATCGTTCGCAAATCTGTTATACGAAGACTGGTTCTAGGCGCACTTATTCTCAGCTCGCGGCAAAAAGTTAATTGCAATTAAATGAGTTTCAGCTTCAAGTCTTAAAAAACTGCAAAATTTTAAATTAAAAGAATAATCCTTAAATTCCTTACGCTTTTTAATTAAAGTAATTTTCTTCGTGCGATGACTATTTTAACAGACTGTTTAGAGTAAGCTAGATTGCTAACGCTGATTAATAAACTTCTTCAGCGTATTTTTTTTTTCCTGCGTCTGGTAAAACGTATCCTATAACCATCTTCGGATGTTCAGTTATCCCAATACCAAAATTAGGTAAAGCCAGTCCAGCCGTTTCAGCGTGATGAGAGGACAACCCAAGTAGCAAACAAGCTGGAGCAACGCTTATACAGCCCTTATTCTGCTAATTTAAGCTAAATAAAGGCTTTATAAGCTTCTGCAGCTTATTTTGCTACGTGGGAAAAAAAATTTACCAAGAGATGGCTCTGTACGTTTTTCCCCGCCCGTCTTTCCACCATATGTTTGCGTAGAGTAATGGAGTTTTTCGGCCCTATTGCTAGAAAGGAAGGACACAATTGGAACAGCCCATGTACACTAGCAAGGTCGATGAAGCGCCTTAAGCGATCATAACTGAGATGGTCTGACCAAATCCGCTCATTGTAGGATATCAAGTTGCACAACGCTCTCCATGAAGCCAAGAACAGATCTAAGTGGCAAAAGACTGCCAGACGTGTGATGACCCAGCAACGGTGGAATCCTGACCCTTAACTGAGGACATTGATGCGAGAAAGAGGCTCTATACGGACAAATAATGGCTCCTCTGACAGAAAACTGATATTTAATACAACTTTTAGATATTATAATAGTAAATATAGATTATTTAGACAATTATAGTAAACTAATGGTAAACCATTGATACAAAGATCAAAGCTCAAAAGTATCCTAGAGGAAGAGACCGAGAATCGAACCCGGCCCCATGGATAAAAAAAAATTACAAATAAAAAAAAATAAACAAATAGATAAATAATAAATCTTTCAAATAAACAATGCAAAGATCGACACACAAAGCATAAGGAAAATTCAAAAGGTTATCTGGACGTTAATCCATAGGTACTAGGTTCGATTTCCGGTCTCTTTCAGCAGGTTACGCATTAAAAAAAATCTTTGAGCTTTGATTTGTATCAATGGTTTCATATAAAAATATGGTGTGTCCACATTAATAAAATTATACATTACACGTTTCATAAATTTAAAAATAAAGGTAATCAAACAAAATTAAATAGACATTCTGTGGCAATTCTGTGAAAACTAGTGACTAACTGTACGAGCAAAAGCAACGTCCAACTTCAAATATTTACCCTCGTAAATACAATGTGGCTCAACTGAGACAGAACAGTGTTTGCATGTTGTCTATATTTCACTTTAACTACCGAGTCAATTCCCCGAAAAAACGCATGGAAAACATCAAAATTTAAGAATAATTCAAATAGCACTAAACTCGAATTCGAATGAATTACTAAAAGAAATGTACATATTGCCTATTATGGATTTTTGCCCCACGTTGGGCGCCATTTTTGGGTATTGTCAGAAATATTAACACGTTCATGGACACCGGACCCTTTTGGAAATTACATGCAGCGGCACAGACAAAACTTATACAAAAAGTTACTGGCTAAAAACGGCTCAATGAATTTATATGTATAAAAACTATGAGAAATGTTCGGAGGTACACAGGGTGGCAAGAAGATAAAAGTGTTGGTCCACGACATTATGATGCTATGACAAAAGGATCCTACTTGACGTCTCTCCTATTTAAATAATAATTTTCTCAAACATCCAATGAAATATTGTCTTTACGTTCCTCAAAATAGGCTCGGAAGTATCGCTTTTTGGGCGCAACAACTTGAGAGGACTGTAAAGGGATTTCACACTGCTTTTCAGGCCTAGGCCTGCAAAGTAACTTTTTTTTTTGTTTCAACAACAACAACAATTCACACAGCTGGCTGGTTTGACAAAAAGCAGGTTTTGTTTTTAAAGGTTGGTTGTTAGATACTTGTGGAAAAAAAATTCAAGATGGCGACTTTTTTTTTTTCAAAATTTCAAATTGGTGCTAGGTGGCTAAAACTCGGTATCGGGGGGCTCTCGGGGCTCAAAAATATGAATCTGAAATCTTGTCCGAAAATTCGGTCAAATTCGGAAAATATCGAAAAAAAACGATTCAAAATTTCTAATTGGTGCTAGGCGGCTAAAACTCGGTATCGGGGGGCTCTCGGGGCTCAAAAATATGAATCTGAAATCTTGTAAGAAAATTCGGTCAAATTCGGAAAATATCGAAAAAAAACGATTTGTATGGAGAAAATTTCAAATTGGTCCTAGGAGGTTGAAATTCGGTATCCGGAGGTTTTTGGGGCTCCTGAGTCAGAATCTGAAATCGGATTTTTTAAATTCGGACAAATTCGGAAAATATCGGACAAACAATATTAAGTGTTATTCTTTGAAGTATATTTTTTTATTTCATTGTATGTTTGAGAAAAGCACTATACATGCCTCGTCGTGAAAACGGATTCCCGGCCTCGTATCACTATCCGGCCTCGCTCGCACGCTCGCTCGGCCGTATATACCTACTTGGCCGGAAATCCTCATTTTCCCGGCCTCTGATGTAATGTACTATATCATAACTATGTGTGTATTTGTTTGTACTTATTTCCCGTTGAGGTGTGCAATAAAGAATATTCTATTCTGTTCTATGTAAGGTACCTAATGTTTCGTTGGCATTAGCAGCTATCATAAAATCATCAAATAATTACGTATGAAATTACTTCACAACAACACCACTGAAATCGTATCCGTGTACGAATAACTATAATATTTGAATAGGCTTGATACAATTATTGGATGACCATGAATTTTTTTTTGCGGGGCCCGAATTTTTGATTTTGATGAGGTTTTGCCGTTTTTCTTATTATTGACAGTTCTCAATAATAGTCGCTGAAGAGATATTTAACTTCAAAACTGAATAAAAAATGGTTAGTGTCAACATTTCAACGGTTTGACACAGACGTGTGTCAAAATTCCAACGATTTGACATTGACAAGAGCCAAACATGAAAATTCTTTTATTTAGTGTCGAAGGCCTTCAAGTTCTTATTGAGAGCTGTCAAATTGTCAACATAAAAAACAACAACAAACAAGACTGTAATATAGTACATTTTAAAAGAGAAATGCCTTACATTTCTCGTAATGCAGCCTATTTTTGCAATCTATATAAATAGCGGTATTTAAACAAAGCAATTAAGACCTTTGAAGTATCCTCAAGGATCAAAGGAAAAATCCCTAAAAAATACGCACACTTTGTTTTAGAACCCACACTCACATGCTTTCCCAGTGAAAGAATAAAAATACTCCAAATTCCCTTTTTCCAGACATTCCTATGCGGTACATACTTTCACATTTACGTTATGGAGCGGTTTCTTCTAAAATATTTTGTACCCGAGAGCGCTTATCATTTTTCATAGGCATACGCGCCCGCTGTGTTTGCCTCAAGTATTTACTTTAAGTAAATTCCTTATTTATATACGCTATTTGTAAGAGGTCACATTAGTATCTCATACGATAAAATAAATGTTATTAAATTGGCGTCAAGCTAACAAATATTATCTAGGCTGTGAACTTCCTTATTTTACAGGTTCAAAACATTATCTACTCCTGAATTCACAAGATATTAACAAACGGTTCACGGTTGATTATGACTAAAATGAAGCAGAATACTTAATCCCTGAAAATGAAATAACCGATCATTTCAAAAGATTCTAAACATCTTAACGGAATTTTAAATTACTACAGCTATAATTATGCATTATAATCTGTTTATTAAAGGAATGAGTGATCTATTAATAATCCAGTAAAACAAAGACCCGCTAAACCCAGATCCGTTCTTAACTATTTAGATAACATTACGTCATAATGCCAAAGGGTTGTATACAACACAAAACCTGTGGTCTGCGGTTCAGAACCCCCTTAAAGACAAATATTCGTCTTATTTATCTTGGGTTGGTTCATGTTGCTTATGACCCAAGAAGGTCATTGTCTAATTTAATGAGAACACTAGAGGAAATTATCGAACAAAGTCCTTTCGTAGAAAAGCGTCCGCTATACAGATAGGTAAAGAAATAGTACATTACTGATGACGCTAGGAAAAAAGGGCTTGCTGGGTGATTAGATTTAAGAAGGCAGCAAGCTTTTTCACGACTAAGGCATGCATAGTGCTTTTCTCAAACATATGCAATGAAATAAAAATATACACCACTCAAAAAATACATAATTCAGCTGTGTAGCCTGTTCATAACTTCCAACTAGGCCTTCAATTTTGTATGAAATTCCTTTACAGTTCTCTCGAGTTGTTCCGCCCGAAACGTGATACTTCAAAGCCTGTTAGAACGCACGTAATGACAACATTTCATTACATGTTTGAGAATAATCATATTCCTGTAGATAAAGTAGTGTCAATTCTTTTATGATGATGGAGACAACATTTTGGGAAAGGGGATGCGTAAACGCTTATCTCAGAGGAATGGTGAATGCATTTAGCATTTAAAAATAAATAAATAATAAATAAAAGTTGTTCAGAAGGAGTTTTGGCGTAAGAATAAGCTTAAGGGTTCCTTATTTCTTAAAAAAAAACTTATTGTTTTAGACATTTTTCTCTATGATCAAATACGTTTCTTAACAAATTAACAAAGTTACTACTAAGAACAGGGCTTTTACGATTTATTGGTATATAGTTTAAACCTACAGCTACTTAAATTTTTCATTGATAATTGTTGTTACAAAAACTACTCGAAATTTACATAATTCACGCAGAAAACTGTTTTATTTCAACTTATTTTCGACTGCATGCCAGGAAAAGTATTATTTACATCAATAATTTAGTTGAAAATTGAAATAATCAATATATTTGTCATATTATAAAAAAAATTTTTTTTTTAAAGGAATAAGGCCTCTTCGTTTCACGCGAATCCCGTAACGTCTCGTTAGCTCAGGTCAGATCACTACTCCGGATCAGTCTGGAGGTCGTGGGTTCGATTCCCGCCTGCAATGTAGTGGATCGCATATAATTATGTATTTAAATTTAACCCCTTTAGTAGTGGACTTTTCAGGATTCAAATGATGACTTCTTGGGTAAGAATTACATCATTATCATTATTATATCATTATATGGAATGAAATAGAACCTTTGGGTGGCGAAATTAAATAAAGACGTCAGAAATGAGTAAGCTATGCAGGCTATTAGATAAGATAATATTGAAGAAAAACTACTACAATAATACATAAATAAACGTACATAAAATACCACATACAATATACACAATAAATACATATGCACAAAATATAATTCCTGAATCAACGATATATATATCTATATATAAAATAATATTAGTTACGTGGTATGATCGATATAATATCGTGAGTGTTGCCCGTTTTATGTTTTTTTATAACAGATACTTTAACTACCTACTTTTTTATAACAATGGATATTCAAATTTATGACTCATAATTGCAGCAGGCTGGTACCATACTATGTTAGAAAAACAAATATTTCGTAGTTTATGACAGTGGACACATGCAAATGGTTTGTTGGTATTTAAGGTTCCGTTTCATTTTTTCATATATATTTCATGGATAGCAATAAACAAACAGTTTAATAAACAATTTTCTTCATCTTTGGCTACTCTATGGCCTCATTTTTGTGTAGAATCATTTAAAATGTATCCGTCACCCTTACCCCTTTTTTAGAATGATGTTTTTTTTTAGTTATTATTAATACCACATTATGTGTAAAATTGAGTTAATTTGTATGTGTATATGTGTGTGATCAGAATACATTTTCTATTAACTATATTTGATTTGACATATGTATTTTGTTAACTTTTATAGCTATAGACTCTATTGTAGATTTATATTTTTTGCATGCCAGCATTCCTGGTTAGATATGTTATTAGTGCTTAATATTTTTATCCATCTATCTGTACCATATCTAAAGCAAGTAAATAATTACATTTCATTTCACAATGATCACTTAGAAAAAGGCTTTAATTTTTTTTTCATTCTTTTAGAGAAGGACAAAGAGTTCAAAGATATTTTTTAACCTACAGCATCAACTTTAAGATTTCTAATTCATCAAATTGTTAACAGCATAACATAATATGGTCTGTTGATAACCAAAACTCACTGAGTAACAAATATTTACCAAAAACAAAGCTCGTATTTCAGTATCAATACAAACTAAATACCATGGTATAAGAAAATAAGGTATGGCACCCCGGCTAGTGAGACTTTATACGTCACTGATTACTGATAAATTGCCGCTTTATGGTAACAACATAATTATAACAAATCGTACAAAAAATCATAATTATGAGTTTAAACATTACAATTGTCATGTTTATAGACTAAATTTTATTCTGTCGTAATAATTAATTTTATACACTCATGATTAGATTAGATTCATACAGGTGACAAGGGAATCGGGGAGTATTGATACACCACTGGCAACACAGAAACGGATTGACAGAACCAACCGACCAATCATAGCGTGATGACGTCAAAAATCTCGCCTGGTATTCCGAAGTCCACAGAGCAGTGACAGAAATTTTAGTCACCATGCGATATTTTGACTTCCGAATTCAAATAGTTCTCAGCGGCGGTAAACTTGGGAACGCGTTGGCATGGAAACGCTAATCTAAGTGCCAAACTGAGTTTGACAACTGGCCTGCATTCGATTTCGGGTTTCATGACTTTAGACGACTTTGCAATGATATCCAGTTGACATTTCCAATTTCATGCCGATGTTTGAATAGTAAACGACTTGACGGACACAATTTGATCATTTTGTAATCTGGACTCCTATTTCCTGATTAAATTACACTAATATTACAAAGGCGATAGTTTGTGAGTGTGCTTATGTGTATGTTTGTTACTTCTTCACGCTCAAACGGCGGGACCAATTTTGATAAATTTTGGTATTTATTTATTTATTCAATTTAGTTACACAGCATTACAGTGATTAAACTAAGGCACTGTGAACTACAAAATTAAACATAAAATAAAATAAAAACTTAAATCTAGTTTGATTTAGGCGACGTAACAGCGTGGCTCCGTTGCGTCGTCTGATCTGGCGCAGGATTCGGCAGATTGCCCCGGAACTGCCGAAACACAACACCCTTCGGCCAGAAGTCTGCACTTGCGATGGTGTCCTGCAGCGGCCGCGGCACGCGCACCACAAACGAGCTGAAGTGCACGTAATGGCGGGACTGCAGCTGTTGCACCCTCAGCGTGAAGCCAGTCTTCCGGCGAACGTACTCCACCACATCATCAGCCACGGCGGAGTGATGCAGGCGCGACACATAGAGCGCCTTGCTCGGTGTGGCAATCCGAAGACCAGAACCAACCGGCTCGGCAGTGCCACTCAGAGTTTTGGTATGAAGGTAGCTGACATAGTGAGCCCGTGGGACGAGCAGGTAACACCGCATAGTATTTTATAAGCATAGGTACCTGTGCTAACTCGGGGCACGTTCATAGGGATTTGATATAAAATATGTCGATATATAAATATATTAATACATGTGATCATTGAATATTCTTGATTACTATAAAAAGTTCCATATCATGTCTGATAAAGTTAATATTTTCACCTAGACGGCAATTTTTTATACCAACGAAATATGGAAAAAATATTGATTGTATACTTACTATGAAAACTATTTTAAAATAGAAAAATAATAGACTTTTAATTGTTTTTATTTTAAAATGAAGACAAAAAACTGTTTTGATAACATTTAGATCTTGACAGTAACATCAATATATTTTTCGTCGATAAAATATTTTGCTACATCATTTTTTTTGTAGCGGTGCCCCGAGTTAGCACAGGGATGTTTATAAAACTCAAAATTTGTGAAGATTAGCACGTATAAGAGGCAGGGGCCATGAATACTGCTCATAGAAGCTATGGCAGTTTAGGCAGAAGGTTTCTTAAGTGGTGACCACATACCTACAGACCGACAAAAATTAGTAGAAATTAAAAAGTGGCAATACTGTAGTGTCCTCCCTTTCTAATCAATATAAGAAAACGGGGATGACACTACAGTATTGCCACTTTTTGTGCGATCCTGCGATTGTCCATACCATGGTATAAAAACAAGGTATATATGGCATTCCGGAATGACAGGCCAGACTTGTGACGTCATCGCGCTCGGATTGGTTGGTTGGTTCTGCCAATCCGTTTCTGTGTTGCCAGTAGTATAAATATATCTGTACCTATATGGATGTCTTAAAATCAAGAGTGTTTAAAATCACACGACAAAAAAAAACATTTATTCAAAAATATGACAATTGTAATGCAAACATATTTTTTTGTACGACTGGCCTTGAACATCTTTTCCTTAGAATTATTTCGTTACCATAAAGCTGCAAATAATCAGTCTACGTCACAAGTCTGCCTTGTCGGAATGCCATACTTTGTTTTCTTATACCATGTTGCATACGAAAAAACCCGGGATTTGAAGCCCTAAGTTCCACGGAACCCTTTCGAGTTAACGAGTTTCGTTCGTCGTTTGTTTACCGGTTATCGCTGGTCGTAAATTTATATTAACGACTACTAATACTGAGGCAGTCAGTGGATACAGTAGATACCATCTCTCAATACTGGATATAGTGCAATAATGAAAGTGCATTGACCATATTCAAGTTTCACGTAGACTCATTCTTCAGTTTAATACGATTGGGGATAAAGTTATTTGTTTATCCCTTTCCGGAAATGAAATGAAATTAAATTAAATATAGGTAATTTATTCAGTAAGTAGGCCACAAGGGCACTTTTACAAGTCAGATTGTGAATCTACCGGCGTTTCCCAAGAGGAGACCGCTGTTGAGAAGAAAGCCGAAAGAAACTAAACAGTAAGTAATTTTTTCGTAAATCATACTTAAAACAATAATTTATATTTATGGTATAACGAAATACATTGGTAAAGGAGATATATAGATTCTCCAAATCAATGTTAAGGAAGTAACTACATTTATACAAAATTTATTCAATTCAAACTAATGATTTCTCCAGAGATGTATAAAGTCTCTAGACGTCTTGACATGCAATATGATACGATTAGTGAAGTTAATTCCACAGAGATGTATGAAGTCTCTAGGCGTCAACGTGAATAGGGAACAATACAAAATAATTAATGAATCAAAATTTCTTAGAGATGTATATGGTCTCTAGGCGTCACAACATGCAATCAAATGAAATAAACTTAATGAATAACAACAAAATAATGATCAAATATAAATTTCTTAGAGATGTGTATGGTCTCTAGGCGGCACAACATGCAATAAATAAAATAAAATTAATGGATTAAATTCCTCAGAGATGTACAAAGTCTCTAAGTGTCATTCTACGATAAGCAGTTTCTTAGAGATGTATACAGTCTCTAAGAGTTCAAAGATAAAATCAACACTGAATTACTTCAATCGAGTACAGGATGAAGTTTCTCACAATTACTTCATTTAACAGCATACTAGCGGTTTACTACACTTGATTTCCTTACCAATAAGTGCCATCCCGTGGTACCTTATCATAAACTTCGAAATACTGCTTCCCGTCTGTAAAATGAATTTCCATCTTGTATTTATATTTCAATTTGTCTCTTTCAATCTCAAACATTCATTGGTTACTTCTACGCAATTAAGAGAAATTTCAGTTAATACTTACAATTTTATGAACGTTTTCTGTATGCTGATCGGAAATGTACGCATTGTATATCGTGAGATAGGCGTTGAGGTCAAAATTCGTTATTTAATGTTTTCCCTTGTCAAAAGAGAACATAAAAAATAGGTTTAAAATATTAAAACAATTTTATTAAGCGCACTTTGCTGGAACTGAATTTTAATAGCTTCGAGGTACTTATTAATAATTAATTATACAAAATTGTCCACTCGCGTCATGACCATAACAACGGAGGTACGTGGTTTATTAAAATGCGGAGCAAGTTTAACTGAAATGTTGATTAAAATTATTGAAATATTTTCATTAAGCGCCCACCTCAATACGAATGTTACCTAACCATGGCAATTAATAAAAAACTGAATGATATTTTAATTAAAAAGACTGCCGGTGGTGATCCGATGACTATCATATTTATTAACAGCAAATTATCTGTAGGTATTAACGAAATGTTTTATAAGTGGAAAATATTTCACCACTTACAAATATTTTATCTTCTTTAAATAATTATAATTCGTCTCTACGTGTGTTTGTGATATTTCTCCTAAACAGCTGATCTCCAACCGATTTAAATGAAATTTTGGATGTACGTATATTTGAGTGGGTCCCTGGATGGTTTGAATACACACATTGGATCGCGTCTTGATTGCCTGTTAAAAAAATAAAAATTGATTAACTAATCATAATGGAGTGAAAAGGTGAGTGAAATTTTTGCATGAAAAAAAAAAACCGCCGAACTGATTTACATGAAACTTATTAATGAGATATTTTGAGTCCCGAGAAAGAACAAAGGATATTTTTTAACTCGGATATCATCATTTAATCGGCCGTCTACTGAAGCAGAGCGGAAAACAATAATCAATGAAGCTGCGTGTTTGTGAAGCCCAAGAAAATGCATTTAGATGTAAGGAATGTGATTGGTCCATTTTACACATCTCCGCTCCCTTTCAATGGACAGGCGGCCTTAAGGGGGTGAAAAAGGGGGTGAAAGTTTGTATGCGGATTTTTTTACCGCTAAACCGGTTTAGATGAAATTTGGCATGCGAGTACGATAGTTTTTAACAGGATATTATCCCTTAGCGGGTCAAAAAGGGAGTGAACCTTTGTATGGGAAAACTCGCGTAGCGTAAAAAAACGGATTTACTGAACAATTGACAATATTTCATAAAAATATTAAGATCAGTACTGCTATTGATTAGTTAGGAAGCTTAGAATATTAAATGTATTTTTTTATGAAACCCTTTGTTTTATTTGCAATAAATGCATTTAAATTGAAAACAGCCGATTTCGAGATATAGTTAGTAACAAAAAGGACATAGAATAGGTTATGTTCGTTACGATCCCGTTTTATTTGGCACATTTTTATCAACTCATCACACTTTTAAACCTATTGAAATCGATTTGATTAAAATGCCACAGAAGATAACGAACACACGGCAGTTATCCTGACCGGAGTGCACCAAAACGAATTCTATGAATCGTTGAACGTTTTTTATTGCAGTGCTAAAATATTTCCCTTTTTGCTAAAACCGTTCCGGGTATTGTTTTTGGAGTTCCGCGTTTCGAAAGTCAACATTTTAAAATACACCATTATTATAACAAAGCGGGACTTCATCGCTTTCAAAAAGGTTTTATGATTACCTCGACGTTTCGAACGTTTCATGAACCATGGTTTCGACGGGGGTGTCCTTTCGAGACGGCTTTCGTCATTACTGACTAAAAGTTTAAAACTTAAAAAATGGAGGACATTCTGCAATTTAATGCTATTTTACACTCATAATTTTGAAGATAAATACAGTTTTTCAAATTAACACTTTTCACCAATGCAAAATGTGAACCTATTCACTTTTTGAAGTTGCCTCAACAGCGAGATAGGTAGCTTATTATGTTTATGAAATTATAAAGGTATAAGTATAATAAATAAATATCGGACAACCTTACGCAAATAGCTCTAGGTAGGAAGACTTGTGTCATGGACACTGGACGACGATATACCTACCAAAATATATATAGATAAACACATAAAAAACATCCACAACCCAGTAATATTCGAGTACGTCACGCCGGGGGATTCGAACCTAAAAACTTCTGCTCAGTAGGCAGGTCACTATCTCTGTGCCAACCTCGTTGTCACTATACGTATACTATAAATACAAACAGGTATAGAAGACTATTACTTCTGCAATATCTAACTAAATAATGCAGTGGAGTATCGGAACAATGTATTTATTGGCCAAGTTTTAGTGCTGCGACCGGGTATATAGAAGCCGCATTTACACCATTAAGGTATTCGGAATCTATTATTAAATTTTTAAAATAAATAATCCGATCATTACTTTTTTAGGGGTATGTACCTTAAAAAGAACAAACGGATCACTTTGTTGTCCGTCCGTCCGTCCGGATGTCTGTCAAGGCCCTTTATCTCGGGAATCGTAGGTGAGTTAAAATTTAAACCATAGGTATACTAAAGCTTACAGTCCTTTAAAGCTGAGAAACTTCTGAGTTAACGTAAAAAAAGATACCACATTTTATGCCACAAAAACGTATATTTCGACACTCTCAAGGGAAGTAAAATTTAGGTATATGGTATTTTTGATTTACCTAAATTTTTATAAATGTGGTATTACCACATAAAAAATATGAATCGATAAAAAAGATTCATACAAATATTTACCTAAATTTACCTAGAACTATGAAATTTTGCAAGTACAAGTAAGTATAGGTAGCGAAAAATCTGAAATTATTTATTTGTAAATAGATCATAAAAAAATATTCCAATGGTAAAGTTTCTTGCTCATTACGAGGACCTACAGTTTTATTTTTATCTTTTCGTTAGAGCAATATGCAGTGTTTTCATTGTTCGTACGGTGCGCGAGTGCGACTCGCACTTGACCGGCTTTTTTGTATGTGTCCACGGATAAATTATAATATTATTATAGGATACGTTTTACCGGACTACGTATATAGACTAGTTATCCTATGCCTTCATACAGAAAAAAAAATGTTACGTTTAAAGGAATAAGCTAGCTTATGTCCGTAAACCTACCAAATTGTTAACAATTCAATTTGTATACGAAAAACATACGTGTACAAAATCTTGTTAAAGTGAATGCAAAAGCTTCCCGAAATCAAACACTTCTAGTCTGCCCACATTTTACTATAGATATTTATAGAAAGCACAGTGTTCATTTATCCATATTTACGGGTATGAATATACATTTATTTGAGAAAAATAGATATTGCATCTCAGTTTTATTATCTTCATCTCCGTGTTTCACCCCTTTTCGATAAACAGCATTTCTTATTGAGGTGGCTTGTCTGTACGAGTAGCTCCGTTCTTGGGTAGCGCATGAGATGAAATCGAAATGGCAATGATGCAGAAATTGATTTAAAATATTTTATGAGCTACACGAATCGAGTAAAATACAAGAGAAACGACTAGGTAATGTAACTTATTACTTACCGTCAGGGCAATCGAAATGGGCATGACAAATAAAGCTTTTTGAGGATGTCAATCGTTTTTTTTTTATCGGAATCAAATGTCTATATGGGACTAACTACTCTTAGACTGCTCTAGAAGTCAGAAATTACCGTCAAAGTTCAACATTCCTACGGAGCGATTAACACGTTCCATACAAATGGCTACCTAATCGTGACGTCATTATATTACGCTGTGGGTACCAATATTTGTATGGAGACAACACGTAATTTGCCATTTTTACCGTGATAAAGTGCGTTTTAGTTTAATGGTTGTCGCTAACGGCAGTGGAAAGAAATAGAGGGACAAACGCGCGCGGCGACTTGTGGCGTCCTTAAAAGTTTTATCGAAAGTTGTCATTATCACGTATCGTAAAATGCCAGCAAAATCGATTGCTATATTATAATCAGTGGCAACCTCGAGTGGCTCATCGTGACCGGTAAAGTAGATGGGAAAAGGCCTCGTGGACGCAGTCCGAACAGATCCGCTCCGCTCTTGACTCCACAGTTCACAGCGCCCTTCACACCGCCACAGACAGAAACAGATGGAGGATGGTCGTACGAGAGAAAGTGTTGCAAAGGGGAGGTCACGACTTTCAGCTCTGAGGAAAATAACGCAAGGAGGAGGGAGGATTACAATAATTGACAACCTTACGAATAAATTTTGCTCGTATTTTACGAACCCTGGTCATCACAGATCGAACCGTCGCCTCGCCTCGCCGACGTATTGTAATCCTCGATACGGTGTGATTGTGACACCGAATACTTAAGGAAGATGCAGGTGCAACAACTAATGGCATATTTATGTCTTTATTTATTACATGACACGGCAACACTCGGTCTTATACGGAAGATGCGACCCACTGTTTTATGGTTAGCAATCAATAGGTAACGTGTAAGGATATTAACACTTCAGCAGCCGGTACAGGATTTGTGGCGCCCAACAGTATGTTTGGAATGATACCTGTTTTATTTGGAGCCACTTGGCTTTGTTGTTTTTAATAGGTAATACCTGAAGAAGTATGAGTTCGAAACATGTCGGATTGTTCCTGACAATAATTTAATTATTTCGTTAACTCATTATTTCATTAGGTAGGTCATTATTTAATTTTGTCTATAATATTTCATTATTTAATTATTATCATCATTATCATCGTTTTATTATTTAATAATTTCATTTTATAGTCTGACGCACAGTTTTTTTTTTTTTGCTTTTTGTTTATAAAACGTGATTAACATAATCACCCATGTTTTTGCTTACTTTTATTAATTTGTGTTTGTATTTTTTGTAAAATTCTCCAAGGAGATTCTGATCGACTTGCCTACAAGTTTTACTAAAGCTGTTTGGTTCGTAGTTTCTCGTAACGGCCCACAAACATGCAAATAAACTATGTTACATCGGCATGTTAAATAATTTTGAGATATTTGTTTTAAAAAAGCTTAAGCGCCTAAAAAGACAAAGGAACTAAAGTCGAATTGGATTTCAGCCCCATTAGTTCCGTATTCTTAAATACAAGAATAAAATCAAGGTGGAATAGTTTGTTTTTGTCACGACACTGTCGTCTTCACAACTTGATCAAAGCCTTTTCTTTTTCAATAAGGATTAAAAAAAAAACTTGAATGGTTGCAGTTGATAGTTAAGTTGTCGATTTGAAAAACGAATGGTTCTTTGAGCTGTAGTCCTTGCGAATTAATTTCAAAACATCTGAGTCATTGTTTACGTCCCCTCCATATCACTGACTCTTTGAAAAAAAAAAACCAAACCCCAAATCGACAACAGATTCTAATATACTTATCGAACCTACTCACAAAATTTCATGTTTTTTCCGGAGTTGTTTGGAACCTCCACGTGAGTGTGGGGGCTTTCGTAAGTCTAGGGGCTCTGGGCATGTGCTCAATGTGCCCAGTGCAAAAGAGAGGCTTGATCAGTGCACTCTTTGCTCGGCTCCGCGTTCCACCTTTCACCCTGTTCGCACAAAACCGTCCTTTATTCGTAGCCAGTCGTAGCAGCACACACGTCGGATGACCACGACCAATTGTTTCGCATTTTACACATACAACCAATAAAATATAGTTCTCATGCAGCTTTTGCAAAAATCAAAAGAGATAATTTTCTGTATTCATTTGACAGCGCTATTAGCAAAATGCGCAGGAAAAGACGCAGTCTAAGTAATAGTACATTGTACAGTCGCTATCAGATATATTGCAGCATATAAGGCGTTCACAAATATCTGAACATGTTCTGTAACACCCAGGCAATAAGAGTCGTGTTCAGATATTTATGAACGCCTTATATGCTGCGATATATCTGATGGCGACTGTATACACCTAGGGTGGTGAATTTGTGAATGTCACAGATTGCATGTGTTTGTGGCCCAAACCGCAGTTGAACGCCATAAATTTGCGATCTAGGGCTTTACTGGCTACCGCCCTTGATTTGTCTAAAGTTTTATTTCGTGTAGAGATGTGTATGTGTAGCTCGCGAGTGAGTGATTCAAAAGAGCTATATAATTTGGTTTAGCTCACTATAGCTCTTTCGCTCACTGAAGATTCAAGTAGCTCAGTATCTCATCTATCATCTCAGTATTACTCGCTCGCTCTCGCGTTTTTCTCGTTGTTCCGTCTTATATATCTAGATTGTCTCTAGTTCTCTATTCACTCGCGAACGATAATAATCTAAAGATCTAAATGAGCTAAATGAGCTAAATGAGTGATACATATCTCGGTAAACTAAACTAAACTTGTCACTTTAGTGACACATTCTGCGCATCTCTAACGTCTTGTCTTTGCCAGGAATTGAATCTCCTCTCCACGCGTAGCTCGCAGTTAATCTCACTTACGACCCAGGGTGACGTAGTAATTCTTAGATATCCGGGGTGAACGTCTAGACGGGTTGAACTCCTAAAATTTCAATCTTTCCTCCAGCTCGTATATTAAAAAACGTTTAATTTGATTTGTCTGTCGAGCTGTCGCGGAAATTGCCTCCTCTTTTATATTTTTTGATGAAATTTACCTTCCAAGTTAAAATATCTCATGACAGCAGCAGATTGTCTTAATGGATAAGAAGCTCAAAGAAATCTAAAAACATATGACACTTATTACACATATGGTATCCTTTTTGTTATCAATCCCATAAGTTTACGCGTAAAAAAAAATCTTTGTGCTTTGGTCTTTGTATCAACGGTTCAACACAAAAAAGCACCCACATTCAAAATAATGAGACATTAAATCATTACATAAATACAAAGTCGCTTCCTGTTGTATGTCCCCATATTATATATGCTTAAATCTTTAAAACTACGCAACGGATTTTGATGCAGTTTTTTTAATAGATACAATGATTCAAGAGGAAGTTTTATATGTGTAATGCGTGCATAATTTATCAGCATTGCACCCGTGCGAAGCCGGGGCGGGTCGCTAATGTTTCATAAATTTAATTATAAGATTTAGGTACTCAATAACTAAATAGAGAGAGATCGCATAGAGTATAATTTAATGTTATTCTGGCTTTCTACGGTAGAAAAGACGTTACATGAAAAATCTCCCATTCATTCATTTGACACGGTTGGCTACTGAGCCGACGGTCCTGGGTTCGAATCCCGGCAAGGGCAAATATTTGTGTATTGAACTCGAATATTTGTGCCTGGGTCATGGATGTTATTTGTATTTAAGTATGAATTTATTTATATAAGTATGTTTATCGTCGTCTAGTGTCCATAACACAAGCCTACTAGAGCTTACTGTGGGACTAGATTGATTTGTGTGAGGTTGTCCGATATTTATTTATTTATTTGACATAGTTCAGAAACTGACTTAGACTTAAGTGGCAGCGGGTGGCACATTGCTTGAAGAACCGGATGGCCGCTGGGGGAGAAATGTTCTGGAGTGGCAACCGCGTACTAAATCACGCAGCGTGGAAGGCCTTTAACAAAGTGGACCAACAGTCTGGTCAGAAACGCAAGTTGTTAGGCACGTTGTGTATTAAATAATATTTAATGCCGACTGTACAATACCCAAATGTAACCCCCCATTCGTTTTAATAACCTTATTCTTGTAAAGTTCTTGAATTCGGTCCGTAAGGAAACACTTAGGCCATTTAGGTCCCAGTTGTGATCATTGGGTTTAACGATAATTGTTACTGTTTATTGTATATTTTTATTCTTGTCATAACACCTAGTCGTTGGTTATTACGACTGTAATTTGGTATAACGGTTTTTTATATTCATTGCAAAATATTATATTTAATTTAGAAATTTATAAAGCTATGTCCTAGTCGGAAGTATGACACTTAATTTCACATTTTGTTAACAATTTTGATGAGCATCGACATTATCGAAATATTCGTCAAGAAGTAAAAAGAACGCACATTATTCTTAGCAGCTTGAATACAATTTATATTACAAAAAACAATGTTATTAACATGCAACGCCTATATCCTAGTGATTATAGTTAAATTAATACTAATTTGACAATAATCACTAGGATATAAAATTGTTATTTAAATCGGCTAATAGTTAGCTTGGCTATGTTCAACAAATTAATAATCTCACAACAGTTATTGCAACTTCGGGCGCAGCAACAGAGTCGCAGATTCGTGACAGTAACTTCTTAAAATTGGTCTTGCCTCTCACAACAGTCATTTCAATTTCAGGCGCGGCAGCGGAGTCACAGATTCGTGACGACGAGCCTGTAAGTCTAACATAACTGTGACGTGCGACTCTACTACCTGTCACTGTCTTTTCAATACCGTGCGAGCAAGACAGGTGATGCTGAGTCGCACGACAAGCAAATTCGTGGCAAGATATCGTGGCAAGAAATTCGTGGCCCTGCTGGGCTATTGGGCTATGGCGAAGATTATGCTCGTTCCAATACCTATTGAATGCGCTTTCGATTTTGTCCTCTGAAACGCATTGCTGGTGCCATATCCGAAGAAGATGCTAACTCTTTTGTTACCAGTGGTATTCAGTGGTGTAAAACGAGATGCCTTTAAGCGTTGGGACTTCACAAACCCATTCATTTAATCCTTATTTAACCGTTATTGCTTTTCAACTCCAGTTCCCATAACGTATCGCCATGTAAAAGTTAACCGAAACATTTTTTCAAAATTTACGACACTCTATTTAACTGCGAACTACTTAGCTGAACTAACATAAACCTTGGGCGAAACACGTAGATGTTTAAACAAGAATTTTATGTATTTATTACGAGAACGTTTCCCCTTTCAGTACGGCCTTGTAAAGCTGGTAACATGTTGGTACGTGGTTTTATGGCTTAAATCACGCACTATAGCCACGCGTTTTAGAACTACACCAAAACAGCCCAATTGTCACATAGCTCTAAGGTAAATACGACCTTTTATAATCCAGCGTAACGCTATGCGTTTTAAAATTAGATGAAAAAGAGTGAAAAGTGCTGAACGCTGTACGGCGGTTAAGACTTTTTGTCTGCAAACGAACCGTGTTTCCTATTCTCGTTGAAACTAAATAGCGATTTATTATTATTGAGAGCATGAAAAATGTCCTGCGAAGAAGTTTTTCAAACTTTAACATGACATGAAATCACTATGGATTTACGGATTTAGGTTAGTTGATGGTATTTTTGGCCAAAAAAAACATTAAATAAACAATCGTACACCAATCGACCTAGTCCCAAACAAGCAATGCTTGTACTATGGGTTCTATAGGTCGGTAAACATAACATATAAATACATTATATATAACATCTATGACTCAGAAACAAATATTCGAATTCATCACACAAAAATTTGTCCTTGCCGGGATTCGAACCCAGGACCGTTGGCTCAGCAGGCAGCTGCACTACAATCTGCATTGTCAAAGTATTAATCTTTAGTCACCATTCTTGTTATTAAACCCTCATTACAGAAAACCCGTTAGGCACTCATGAACATTACTTGCTTTCCGCGCTAGGAGTAACCATTCTGTAACGAGGTTAAAATAACTCTAAATCTGTATTTAACTCCAATAGCTGTCACACATAAAACCAATTATACAAATCAACAACATTAACTGTTCCAATTTCTCTGCCGTGTCTATACCTATGTCATAGCACAAACTAGTAACAAACTTGCCTGTGGGCATATGCACATGATTGGTATTTACCCGTACCTACCTACGAATGCCTGAATCATAACCCTTTATTTTGGGTTTGCCGTAGTTGAGTAACTTGGTCGTTATTCAAACGTTTCAACTGACTTGATTTTCGTGAACACATTTTGTAAGGGTTTATCTTCACCGCGAATTGTAATGTAACAAAAAAACAGGTGTGATTTTGTGTTACATAACAGGCGACTACTCGCGGTGTCACAGCACCCTTGAGATATTTATTCTGTACTGTCTACCAGAATTTTACACAGGGATACATTCAACTTAACATTATAAAAATAAATGAAGTAAAAAAGCCTTTTATTTCCGTACCAAAGTAATTTACAATATTAAACAAGAAATATACATATATGTTTAAAAAATCTTTTTTTATATGGATGGACCTCTTTTCGAGTAAAGGCCTCGCCATTTTCCGGCACTTCGTTCTTTCGATCGCCGCATCTGGCCATTTATTTGTAGCCGTGTAGGAAATTTCATGAACCCATCACTTTCGTGGTTGCTCGCTTGCTTTTTTTGTCCGACACTTTCCAGATGGTAACGCACTAGACTAAGAGCTAGCGACCAAATCGGTCATGTGGCTTCAGCTGTATTGAAACTCCGTTAGCTACTTCCCTGAACAACCTTTTCCTATAATCTTCGTGCTGGCAGGCCGCGGTCGGTGGGTGTGGGTGTAGTGAGGTGAGGAAAAAAAAGAAAAAAAATGTGGGCTCAGCGACTTTAAGTGGTCAAAATGTGCAGCTTACTGAAGTGCCAGAGTGATAATTTAGCGTCCATGTGCCCTCAATTCCTGGTCAAAGTATGGATATAACCAAACAAAGACATTTTGACCGTTGAACGTGACTTTCGTTTAAAACATTCTAAAATAACGGAATGAGAATGTAAATACTGAAGAATATTACTGCCACCATAAGCAGCTGATTGGATTTGTCAACTGACAGCTGCGTTTACCGATGTTGCCACAACACAAAACCGCTTGGGTGCTTTACATTGCTGCTTTAATGTACATCGCTGCGCTTCGCATCCGCACTGCACTGAAAGATCCGAGAATTTCAACAATTTTTTTCGATACCTTCCCACCGATATTTTTGCATGGCTATTTTTTGAGGCTTACATATTGATTAATCTCGCGTCAGAAAAAAAGCCAATACAGCTGAGCCCACACGAAAATTATTATTATTTTGGTACTTTTAATTAACGCTGGCAACCCTTTCCCACCACCCGATCGATTTAATTTTTTTTTTGGGTGCACGGGAGTACAGAGCAACTGTTTGAAAAAAAATTAAAGTCACTGAGCCCACATTTTTTTTCTTTTTTTTCCTCACCCCACTACACCCGCACCCACCAACCGCGGCCTGCCAGCACGAAGATTATAGGAAAAGGTTGTTCAGGGAAGTAGCTAACGGAGTTTCAATACAGCTGAAGCCACATGGCCGATTTGGTCGCTAGCTCTCCGTCTATATACTATTATAAGATTCCATATTTTTATTAAAAATGTGTTTTGTTTGGAGAGGGGTCATGATTCCAGGAAAAATCTTAATAGCGTGATGCAGGATCGTCTTTTGTTTTATATGAGCGCGCAGCGTCATGCCAGTCTGGCGCCATTTGTTGGGCATAATTTCTTTGTTCTCGGGTCACGCTGAAACGGCTAGACAAAATGTTAACCAATTTCCATACAGGGATAGCTGGACATTCAATGATGGTTATAGGATAAGTTTTACTCGACTACGGATTAAAAAAAATACGCGTACGAAAAGCTACAGGCACCTTCTAGTATAATATACCTAATATTTCGTAATTGTTACCTATTATACTCCACTGTTCTTTTTTAATAACCGGACGTCCTGAAAACATTAAAAACGCACCTATATGTCAAAGTCACAAAGGTATACTACATAATTAATACACCATAATGCCGTAAACACCGTCCTGCCCCATTTTTGTCACTCAACAATACATCAAGAGCAATTATTGATGGTGACAAACCTTATCTTTTCTAACTAATGAATTTCGACACGCGAATGAGATTTATATCCTTTAACCTTTGACAAAGTTACTGTTAGTATATGTAAATGTTGTTTGCCTTCTCATTTCGATAAAATAATTTGAGTAAAAGTAAAACTTGAGTTGACACCAACCAATCTCACCCACCCGACTTTATTTCAGAGATAGAAACAAAACAAAACACAAAATATTTATCGGTTCTGCACCTCTAGCATAATTGTGACATGGACTCATTATCGCACGACATACTTATAGTAGCTGTCACTTTCCTTTTAATATCGTGTGAGCACGACAGATGATGCTGAATCGCGCGATAAGCGAAGTCGCGCCAAGATATGCTAGCCCCGCTGCTTCTCCTCCTCCGTGTATCGTAACCCTCATTATTTTAAGTAATTGTTTAAGTATTATTTACAAAAAAAGGACTTACTGTTGAGTTTCTTTCGGCTTTCTTCTCAACAGCGGCATCCTCTTGCTAAATGCCGGTAGATTCACAATCTGACTTGTAAAAGTTCCCTTGCGGCCTACTTACTGAATAAAATATTTCATTTAATTTCGTTTCGTTTCGTTTCATTTCGTTTCATTTCGTTTCATTTCGTTTCATTTCGTTTCATTTCGTTTCATTTCGTTTCATTTCGTTTCATTTTGTTTCATTTCGTTTCATTTTGTTCCATTTCGGTTCACTTCGTTTCATTTCATTTCGTTACTGTATGGATCAGCTTCCTCCGGATGATGTTGCGCCACCCTCCACAGTCCTCGGCCACCTTGAGCGCGTCGTGGAAGTTGGATTCAAGTGCAGTGCGGATTTGGTTGGACCAACGCATCGTGCTGTGGCCCGAGGCCTCTTTCCCTGGACCTTTCCAGTGACTGACCAGTCCAGAGATCTTTCCAGTGAGCATGCTTCATCATCATCAGCCTGCATCAGGCCACTGCTGGACATAGGCCTCTCCCATGGCACGCCACTGAGCTCGATTTTCAGTTCTCGTCCTCCAGTTACTACCCGCTGTCTTACGAATGTCGTCGCTCCACCTTGTTACAGGGCGCCCTACACTACGTTAACCGATTCGTGGCCTCCACTCCAGAACTCTTTTACCTCAGTGGTCATCGGCTCTACGACAGATATGACCAGCCCATTGCCACTTCAGCTAGCTTATTCGCTGTGCTATGTCTGTAACTTTGGTTCTCTGCCGAGTTACTTCATTTTGGATCTGATCCCTAAGAGACACACCGAGCATAGCTCTTTCCATGGCTCGCTGATCGACTTTGAATTGGTGGACTAGTCGTATGGTGAGTGGCCACGTCTCGGCTCCGTAGGTTATGACAGTTAGGACGCAATGATTAAAAACCTTCGTTTTTAGGCTTCGAGGTACATGCTTACCCGATTTGAAATGCGAGGTGAAAACAGACCGAAATTCGGACACCCGGAATTCAGACATATGAAAGTATTTTGGTTCAAGCTAAAGCGCTGAAAGGCAGCTAAAATTTGGCTTTGAAATATGTACCTACAGCACTAGCAAAGGCCTTATGAAACAGATTTATATATTAAAACCTCACGAAGCATACAAAATACGTATTTACCTCGGGTCTAAAAACTAACACCAACTTTTTTCATTAACAAGTGGTTCGAAGTTAGTCACTAAATTATACCAGCAGCGTGTAAAGAAAACAAATAATAGTAAATCGAGTTTGTGTGTTCTCGGAAAACTAAATGAAATATGTAACGAGGTCAACTTGACAAAATGATTTGTTTTTCAACGGGTTTGCCCTTATTTTATAGACGTGTACATCGAATTTCCAATTAATAGAAATTTCATTTCATCGGAAGCATTTTTATTCAGAAACCATATAACATTTTGGCATGTTATAACACAAACCTAACCTAACATAATCTAAACGGGGACATTTTCAAGATTTCTGAAAAATTTATCACTACCAAGGAAAGAAAATCTATGAAATGTAGCATTCGGTGAAGGTGTTTTTCTATAAAAGAAGGGAATATAATTGTTTTAGTTATTCATACTTTGTTGTAATTAGTTATCCGATATCTACTCACAATATTTCATTAAAATCGGTTGAGAAATGCAACATGTAGGCGAGAACAGCCGGAAATCCGGACAAACGGATGTCCAAACGTCCGGACATACGAAAGAATTTGGCTAAACTGAAACAAAGCCGCTGCGCTCGATTTGCTTGCTCGGTTATTTATAAAACTCTAAAATTGTATTCTCTAACTAATTTTATATGATTTCGGGAAGAATCTTAATAACACGATGAGCGTTTTGTTTTGTTGTTAAGGGATCTGAAGGGATTACAATGCCACCTATTGGTTGGAATATCTTCATGTTAAAGCTCACTCAATTGCTCAAAGGTTGACTGGAAGAGATCCCTTATAGGAATAAGTTTGCCTTTGTACCTATGTTATTTGTAATAGATGTATTTTTAACTGTTTTTGTGTATAATAAAGTGTTTACTTACTTACTAACGTACTTAAGGCAGCTGCACGGATTTCAACTGGATCGAAAATAAACTATACTGTCGTGCTAAGCTAAAAGGCAACCTTTTTGTATGAATTTCCATACAAAGGGTCACCTTTTAGCTTAACTCGACAATATAGTGCTTTGAAAATCTGTTAGACAAACATCAGCGTTAAAACGCAATTAATCATAAACGATATATTTAACACCTCATTCTACCAAATATCGAAACAATTTATTTACCATTGTACATGTAAATGGGCTCTATAGAATCATTGTAATGTCATGACAGATTTAATCTAGTAGGCGGCTCATCAATCATTCTATAGGTCTCTTCGTTTAATATCCTGTCATTATACGGAGACCGGGTGACTAGGGCCTTATAGATGCTAAATAGATTCAAAGTAAGCGAAAGGGGGTGAAATTAATCGACGTTAATGTGGAAATTAATGGACAGAATGGCTACTTAGACGTACAATAGCTTTTCCGCGCTATTTTTGATAGTTAATTCCAATCGTGTAAACGCACATCCTAGGGTAAGGCATTAGCCATATACCCTAAGGATTGCATTAGCGCATTATAAGCACTTTAAACACATATGACGCAAAAGGCGCTCCAGTAGCGTAGAATTATGGAATCAAAGATTTGGTGTGATTGACTTAACGATGCTCAGTTGGGAGAGCACTACGCCGGAAACGTAGGGTCACAGGTTCAAGTCCTGTTTTCATTGCAGTGGATCGCATTACATTTTCTTTCCATAATTTACCTTTGTGCTAATATTTGTATAGAGGACAGTTTTTATGAAGTTGGTTGAAATTGATCAGGGGCACGCTAGTTATCCCGACCATATCGAACTATTATTTTTTACGTCACACAAAACTTCTCTAAATTGATGATGTTTTTCTTTACCTTTGCCACTAGACTAGGCACTACAACCTTTTGTGGACTCTCCTTAACAGTCTCCTTTGATGAAAATAGAAAAATACAGTGTGATAAACGGGTGTCAAGGACCGACGGCGGAAGTGGAGGTAATCGTATATAATTTTAATACCAACGACTCTAATACCCAAGGGAGTAAAATAGGTTAAACAAGTTTGAACGTGTGTGGGAAAACAGTAGCGCGTAGTTCAGTGCTCGTGCTTTTATAATTTATGGTGTTTGTTGTTAACAACCGTCTCAAATGCGTTACGTCTATCTATTTATCAGCCATAGACGTCCACTGCTGATAATAGGCCTCCCCCATAGCTCGCCATGACGTGCGATCCCGTGCAAACCGCATCCTTTGCGCATCCGCAAAAATATACTTGGTTTTGTCATTTTCCAGACATGGGCTAAGCTAGTATCTAAAAATCTGGTGTACTGCATACAGCGAAGCAGTACTGCAGATCTGGCCAAAGATCTATACCTACAAGTTGCAAGTCTAACCCCATATGGAGGAGGTACTGCTGGCATCTTTAGCGCCTGGGTACTTGCTTGACCTATTTAACTCAGTTCAAAGTCACTCTATGTGAATCACTAGACGCCGCAAATCACGCTAGTAGCCGCAAATGACGAAAGTGGTCGTGACTACGATCGTAACCAGCAGCAGAGGAACAACGCGTCTGTCGACTGTGGGCCACGGTGACACGCATACACTGGTGATATTTTAACAGATACGAGTATCATTAGAAGCGTCGACTTAACCTTCCGATGTATTGCCTGACATTGTACAGCCTGCAGAGGTTACCGACCTTCCTGATTTCGACAGCACCATTTTTAACAGCTACCATTCCTAACTAGGCACGCCCTCTGCTACCGCTCAAAAGCAAAACGTCCTTTATCTACACAAGACTCAAAGGGTTTTACTGTTATTCGGATCCAGTGAGTAGTCCATTGATTACCAGGCGCGAAGTTGTGGTGGAAACCGTCCAAGTTCCCCATTTACAGCTCTTGGCCGGGAAAGTTTAAAGGTACTTCAACACGCTAAGAACGAAATTAACTAAAATAGTTTGTAGTTAGTACAACCGTCCGTTATGATAGCGTGTGCCGGGGCTATTATTTTGAGATTCGCGACTTGAGCTGTGTGTTGAGTTTGTAATAAGATAAGGAGAAGTTTAAAGGTGTGTTAAAACCAATTTCAATTACCCTTAACAATAATAATGATTTGTTGGAGATGTCTCACGAAAGTTTTAATAACATTACCGAGACATTATTTTTTTATTATGACTGCTGACATTATTACTACGTTTCGGATGTCCCGCATGTTCGCATGAACATGTAGGCCATGATGATCCGCAGCATCTGTGTCTCTCACAGTAACTATTTAACCTAGACCACAGCTTAGACTGCATTCTATTATTTGAACTTAGATTTAGCACACTATAAATGCGAATGATCCTTAGGCTATATCTCCACTGAAGCGAAATTCAGCAAAATTATGTAAGATGCACGTTTTGGGCTTCACAAAGATGCAGCCTGTTTAATTATTTTTTCCGTCGTTTTTAGGGTTCCGTAGTCAACTAGGAACCCTTATAGTTTCGCCATGTCCGTCTGTCCGTCTGTCCGTCCGCAGCTTAGCTCCGTGATCATTAGTACTAGAAAGCTGAAAGCTTTGGTATAAGTATGTGTATGTATCACGTCGACAAAACGGTAAAATAAAAACTAAAAAAATTTTTTTTTCTGTTACCTCCCATCCCATACATCTAAAGTAGGGGTGAATTTTTTATTTCGTTCCAAATTTTGTGTGTGGGGTGTCGTTGAATAGGTCTTTTAAAAATAATAGGGGTCTCCAAGCATAATTTTTTGATAAACTCAGCAGTTTTGTAAATATTCGCTCCAAAAACAAAAAAAAATGTGGCCCTGCCCCCCCCTCTAACTTTGCAACCACGGGTCAAAAAATTATGGAAATATTCATGAAAATGGGAAATCCATATATATCACTACCATCTTTTATGTCACCATCTCCTAGGTTAACTCAAAAGTTTCCCCGAAGCCCCCCGTGTTTTATGTGACCATCTCCTCCGTTACCACAAAAGTTTCATAAGATCTGCTACTTTGTATCTACGTTTAAGGATAACGTATTCTTTTTATTGCGGGGGTTCCACCGCCCATCTCCCCCTATCCCCATCTCTTAGTTTAACTGAAAAGTTTAGGTGCGACCCCGATACCCGTCCCATATTTTATGTCACCATCTCCTCCGTTAACTCTAAAATTTCAAAAGATCTGCTTTCTTGTTGCCGTTTTAGAACGTTGTTTTTTATAAGGCGGGGGGCTCCGCCCCCCGAGCTCCCCGTGTTTTACGTCGCCTACGTAGACTCAAAAGTTTCATAAGATTTGCCGCCGATTTGATTTGGTTGCCGTTTCTTAACGTTGTAATTTTTATGGAGCCGAGCCCGGCCGAGCCGTTGTTTTATGTCACCATAAACACAAAAGTTTCATAAGATTTGCGTCCTTGTTGCCGTTTTAGCATTTTGTGTTTTTTGAGGCGGGAGGCTCCGCCCCCCGAGCCCCCCATGTCTTATGAATGAATGAATGAATAAAATCTTATTTCGGATAAAATACAATCCATAGCGTATTAGTAAATGTTCTTATATTTAGGGTGAGTATTATAATAATAATAAATAAATAAAATAAAATAAAAAGCCCATTTATTCCATAACCAACTTAACTACATAGGATTTATAAAATTGTAATTGTAATTTCATTTAAATAACTTATTAAAATATTTTTCCTTCTTCCGTAATTTTTAATATATATACTATATATAGGTTTGGACCCCTCTCGGGTAAAGGCCTCCTCCAATTCCTGCCATTTTACTCTATCTTGAGCTGCATCTAGCCAGTCTGTTGCTACTTTTCGGATGTCGTCCGTCCAGCGAGCACATGGTCTACCAGCTCGTCTCTTTCCTTTCGGTCCGACCCATAACGTGACGATCTTTGTCCATTTTTCTTCATGCATTCTTGCTACATGTCCAGCCCATCTCCATTTCGATTTTAATGCATACTCTAAAGCATCGATGCATTTTGTTTTTTGCCGTATGTTATCGTGCCGAATTTTTTCGAACAGTTTTATGTTTAGTATGCTTCTTTCAATGGCTCTCTGACACGTAACAAGTTTTTGCTTAGCCTTATTTGTATACTTCCAAGACTGGCTACCGTAAGTAAGTGTAGGGAGTAGACAGGAGTCTATCACTTTCTTTTTGAGTTTTATTGGAAGTGGATTTTTTAAGATTTCTTTCATTGCCCAGAATTTATTCCATGTCTTTTTAACTCTACGGTCGATTTCATCCAAATTATTCGTTTGCTTGAAGGAAAGTTGCTTGCCCAGATATACAAACTCTTGCACTTGTTCTATTTTTTGATTTTCCAAATATATGTGGGATTCTTCTGTGTTTGTCATAATTTTAGTTTTTTGGAGATTTATAACTAAGCCAGTATTTTTGCTAGCGGCATTTAGAGAGTTCAGCATAAATTGTAAATTCTCAGATACTTCTGTGATAAGTATTATGTCGTCTGCAAAGCAGAGATGTGTAAGATTTCTGTTCTCTATATTTATTCCTCTTCCGGTCCAATCAAGGTTATTCAGTACGTACTGTAATACGGTAATAAATAGAGTAGGAGACAGTGGGTCCCCTTGTCTGACCCCTCTTTTTATTCGGATTTCTCTACCAGTTCTCTCCAGCTTCACCTTACTTTTGCAGTTTCTGTAAATATTTCTTATAATTTCGATATACACTGGATGAATTTTTGCTTCTGTTAAGGCTATAAATATTGCTGAGTGGTCAATAGAGTCGAATGCCTTCTGGTAATCAATAAAAGCTAAAAAGAGTGGTTTCCTAAATTCGTTATATTTTTCTATTAATTGCTCCACAGTCTGAATATGATCGATCGTGCTGAAAGCCTTTCTGAAGCCTGCTTGCGATGTGCTCAGATACTGCTCTACTTGAGGAGTAATTCTTTTTTGAAGGCCTGATGAGAAGATCTTGTATAAGCTGGACATCAAACTAATCGGGCGATAATTGGATATATCAGCCGGGTCGCCCTTTTTGTATAAAATTATAATATTTGATTCTTTCCACTCCTCAGGCACTTCTTTTTGGTCTAATATTTTATTGAAAAGTGTTGATAAAGGCGTAAGTATAAGCGGTGTACTCTCTTTAAGTAAGTCGTTAGTGATTCCGTCCGATCCTGGGCTTTTGTCAGGTTTTGATCTCTGTATCAGGTGTAAAACTTCCATCTCGTCGAATTTCTGTATGATTTGGCACTGTAAGAGCTGTGTTTTTTCGTATAGTTCTATTACAGGTTCATTACCGCTCTTTTTTGAGTTTTTGTCGTCGTATAGAGTCTCGTAGAATTGTGTCGCTATCTCTAATATATCTTCTCTTTTTTCATTACAAATTGTTCCAGCTTTTAATTTAGCTATCCACTTTTTATTTGGCTCTAGCTCTTTATATGCTCGTTTTGTACTTCCTGACGTCTCTAAGTGCTTTTCTATAGTTGTTAGTCTATGTTGATTGTATTCTTGCCTTATTCTTTTATTTACAGACTTGTATAGTATTTTTAATTCCGATTTATCCGATTTTGATCGAGGTTTTTTATGTTGTAATTCATGTCGTTGTTTTATCATATTTAAAGTTTCAGTTGATAGTATACCTTTTTTATATTTCAATGTTTGCTTGTCCTTGCTCTTTAGGCTCAACTTTATACAGCTTTTTAGCTTTCCGTAGTAATTTTTAACTGTTTCTGTACTCGTATTAGTCATCAGTTCTTTTCTGTTTATTTCTAGATTTTTTAAATATTTGGATCTTTCTTCTCCGGTTTTAACACGTTAAACGCCATAAGAAATACTATGCATTTTCATTTAGGCCATGGGGGCCACCTGTTGAGCGACACATACACTTTCCATTCGCGCCGTGGGGGGCACCATATGACCGCGAGTCAGACCTAATTTCAAACTCCTTTGCTGGGCCGTCGCTCAATTATATCTCGGTTATTTGTACCTGAGGGGACCCCCGTGGCCCTGTAGAAGGTCCAAGAGTTGTTGGTTTTTTAATTCAATAACAACTTAAAAAATTATGAGTGATTTTCCACAATCGATGGTAGAATGTTCAAAGTTATATAAAACGTATATAAATATTACGCAATTTATATGCATATTTTACAAGTTTTGATTTACATTAGAATGAAAAATAAGTTATTTTTAAATGATGTATTTAGTATTTTGATATTTTAACCAACTTCAAAGAAAATCATGCGCAACCCACGAATTTTGTGGCACGCACCTACTATGAATTTCATGTAGTTTACAATGCATATGCTCGGAAAGCACCTTTTCTAAGGGTAATCTAATGAATTCAAAGCGATCCAATCCTGAACGACCGGCATAGTGCGTAGGCCCCCTGTGGGAATGGTTGTCCATAATACCTTCTTCCCGGCACGACGAAGTACTGCGCTCCGCAGGAAAGTCCATTCCCGTGCGGCGCGGATATCGCGAGTTTGGATCATTTTCATATTTTTCTATGCATTAAATTACCCTTATAAACATCACAGTATAGTAGCATTGTACACTATCGCTAATAATTGTTGAATCTTTCCTCGCATAATGCATTGTATAATGCTGTATTATACACGTGTTGAAATGTAGTCTTCTTGCCAAGGAAATAATCCTACTTTCCACATTTGTATCAGAAGTAACTATTTTAAACCTAATATTCGGCATAGTAAAAGAACAACTAAAACCTATTCACGCGGGCCCAGGAACCGTGGCGCGCGGGTGGCGGGCGAGGTGTGCCACGGCAGGACCCCCGCGGCCCCCGCCGACGGAATAGCGCTTTTTCTTCCGCTGAGGCCGTGGGGGACACCAGTTGAACGACACTTGGATATTTCTTAAATAAACAGCAATAAACATTTATCTCAACGTGTACCATAGTTTTTATGCAATTTAGAAACCATTTGTCGATAAATACCAAAAACTCATTTTTGTCGATTTTATGATTTTTTCACTGGCCCTCAAAGCTATTTCAGTGTGGCTCAACTGGTGCCCCCCGTGGCGTCCAACGTGTTAAATGTTCGAGGTATAGATTCTTGGAACGAGGTCCTGTTTTTCTTTTGTTTTCCAAATTGTATGGTCACCCGAATGAGACGATGATCTGAAGGATACATTAAATTTACGACTTCGAAGTTATTAAAATATTTAGGATGTGTAGTTAGGACGTAGTCGATTTCGTTTCGAGTGATTTTATCAGGCGACATCCAAGTCCATCGTTTGTTTTTATTTTTCTTGAACAGTGTATTTACTAATAAAGTAAAATCCACAGACCTACGGACTAAATTGACAAGTCATTATGAACAAATGTTGCCACAGTTTGGCCAGTGTCGTTCTCATCGATATTAAAATTATTGTTACATCGTAGGTTTAAGGTCCACCCAGACGGGACAATCAAATTGGCAATTTGATCGGCTAATCTATATACCAACTTTTTCCAATGATTTTGACCATGGTCCATCTTTTTAACAAAAAAAGCGGGTAACTTCAGAAATAGTTGACCGCTGTTTACAAACTACTTTTATGTATCTAACGATATACGTTATCATTGCTATTACGAGTGTTTATTGAAATTGTTACGTGTTATTATGGATTCGCAAGATTCGGGACCAGAGCCATGTTCATCAAAATGTTCGCCTCCGACAAAAAGGCGAAAAAAATCTATTAGTGAAACTGAAAAAGAGACGATTCATCAAATTTACGTTTATATTTATGATGAGATGGTAGACAGATTGCAGGACGAACAAGATATCCCAGAGGACATTCATGTCAATAAAAACGAGTGTGTCATGAAAACATCCGAAATTCTTGGTATTTCAAGAAGTTCAGTTTATAAACTTTTGAAGGAATACAAAGAACAAGAGAAGTTTACAAAATGTTACAACTCTACCATTTAGTGGACAATGTTTCGGATCGTTTTATTTTAAATGTAACTGATGATGATGATGAAGATGACGAAATAACGGAGCCTGGGAATGAATAATATTTCATAATAAAGACTAGTTATCGTCGGACAAGGTGTTTTATTTTTACCTACAGGCTCGGAAACCTTTTTATGCTTTAAAACTAGTGGGTAAAAACGCATTTTATCCATCCACTACCTGGAAAATGAAACAAACCAAAATTTGTACCTCTTATTTGAAACTAATATACTTATTTTTGATTTAAACTAGTCTGTTATTTGTACTTTACAACTTGTCGATATATTGTTATCGACATATACCCTTCACTATTTTTATTTTCCTGTTCCTGGTATCATTTTACCTGTCAGTCATTTGTCAATTTAGTCCGTAGGTCTGTGGATTTTAGTTTAGTTAGTTTATTTTCAATGGCATATTGTATCAGTATATGTCCTCTTTTATATCTACATCCGGAACCGTATTTGCCCGCAATTAAGTGTTCGTCTTTTTTGCGTGTGCCGATTATAGCATTGAAGTCTCCTAATATAATTTGTGATTTTTCTGATGCACAGCGAGCTCTTTCGACATCACTGTAGAATGAATCTATATCCTCGTCCGAGGCAGTACTGGTCGGTGCATGTACTTGTAAGAAACATCATGTTGTTCGAATTTTAAGTTTAAAAGTGCCACTCTTTCTGAGAAGGCGATGAAGCTGACTATATTTGATTTGAATTTTTTTTTAATTAAAAATCCAACTCCTAAGTGTCCTTTTGTTTTCCCATAATGGCAAAATATGTGAGTTTTGTCTTCTTCTATGTTGTATCCTTCTCTACGTATCTCGGACAATCCGATTATGTCGTACTTGAGTGTTGAAATTGCATTTTTCAGCTCTATCATTTTTTCTTTGGATAATAGAGATCTTACATTATAGGTACATATATATATAGAGTTTTTATTTCTGTTCTTGTTTACAGTGTTTCCATTTTGAATTGAAGGGTTGCAGTCTTTTACCACCGCGGTGACCGGCCGTTGTGGGGGAGGATTTTTTGTGTACTTTTCTGATTTTGTGTTTCTTTTTAGTTCTGTGGTAGGTTTTTGGACTGTTGCATTGGAAGAAGGTTTCGCTAGTTGCTATATCTCACTTTCTTCGTCTGAAGTTTCCGAAGGGGATATCATTCGCGGCTTGTCCTGTATATTTTTTATATAGCTGAGAATAGAGTTTTGGTTTTCTTTTTGCGTCTTGTTTTTCTTTGCAATTTGCTGTTTTGTTCTTCCGATGTTTGAGTTTGATCTTCCCGCTTCATTTGGGGGTGTTATTTCTAATTCTCTTTTTTTTGAGTTTCGGCTGGACCCGGAACCAGAAGGTTGCTCCATTTCCGGTTCTTTTATTATTAGCTTGTCGTATCGTAAAAATGCTTTTTTTCCTTCTTGTCTAGCCTTGTGTAGTTGGTCTTGAAGTGACTTCCGGGTTTCCAGTACTTCCGGTGGGAAGTCTTCTTTTAAGTAGACTGAAGAGTCTTTCAGGTATCTGCTATTTTTCAAAACAGACACCTTTTTTCCAAATGTTGTGAAAGTCACATTAATAGGCCTTATTTTATTATCACTTTTTTTACCCATTCTCCTTGCTATTTCTAAATCATTTTTATTGCATTCCACTTTTAAACTGTTACTAATAATATTCAAGATGTTATTCTCTAGGTCCTCATACGATTTTTCAGTTTCTTCTATGCCGAAAAAGATTACATTTCTTGCCCTCTTTTGTTTTTCCAGCGCAAGGATCCTTGTGTCATGTTCGGCATTTGCATCTTTGACATTTTCAATTTCTTTTTTTATATTGCTGAAAGTTGACTCAAGTTTTTCATTCAAGTCATTAATATTCTTCGAGAGTTTTGATTCCAGATTATTGAATGATTCCTGTAGATCTTTTTTAAAATCAATCAGTTCTCAGTTCTTTGATGAGTTTTTCCAAAATTGATATATCGACGGACATTTTGTGCCTCTGGTGTCGAGATACAGTAACTACAATGGTCAGTCTACTCCTCAATAGATGTCGCTGTACTCGTTATCTGAATGAGAGTACGGTGATTTTTCTATTCGTCAATAGATGGCGCCACCGATCTCCGTGATAAAGTGTCTGCCGAGACTTGAATTTCCAACTGTCACTTTAAGGTTATTTTTCACTGCTTTTCGGCACTTTTCCTGTTCTGTGTTATTTTGGATCACTGAGAGGTTGCTTGATGTATTAATGTTCGTTTTGTTACAAGACACTTTAGTTTATTCCACTGTCGGAGAGTTCTTTTTTGAAATAACTGTCTCTCATTTAGGTCTTTATTTTAGCACTGTTGGAGATTTTATGCACTTTTTGTCGTATTCTGAGCCAAGTATACGCGTGGCCCTTGCTTCTGGTGACTTTCAATTGGTATTAGTTATTGTTTTTTAAATATTACAGTTTTTTATTCGGGAAGACAACAAACTGAGGTGTTTACATTGGCAGTGTTGCCAGTCCAAAAAGGGTGAGTATTACATATTTATTATTATTATATTACATATTGGGCCGCGCCTTTAACCTGCCGATTATGTCGCCATCGTCTCCGTAGACTCGAAAATTCCATAAGATCTGCTTTCTTCTTCTTTATAAGGCGGAAGGTTCCGCCCCCCGTATTTTATGTCGCCATCGCCTCTATAAACTCAAAAGTTTCATAAGATTTGCTTCCTTGTTGCCGTTTTAGAACGTTGTAATTTTTTATGCGAGCCCCATGTTTTGTGTTACCATTGCCTGCGTAGACTCAAACGTTTTATAAGATTTGTTTCCTTGTTTCCGTTTTAAAATGTTGTATTTTTTAAGGCGGGGGGCTCTGCTCCCCGATCCCCCATGTCTTGTCGCCATGGCCTCCGTAGACTCAAAAGTTTTATAAGATTTGCGTCCTTATTTCCGTTTTAAATCGTTGTAGTTTTTCATGGGGAGGGCTCCGCCCCCCGAGCCCCCCATGTTTTATGTCACCATTGCCTCCGTAAACTCAAAAGTTTCATAAGATTTGCGTCCTTGTTGCCGTTTTAGAATTTTGTGTTTTTTAAGGCGGGGGGCTCCGCCCCCCAAGACCCTCGTATCTCGTCGCCATCGCCTCCGTAGACTCGAAATCTCCATAAGATTTGCTTCCTTGTTGCTGTTTTAGAACTTTGTAGTTTTTTATGGCGGGGGGCTCCGCCCCCCGAGCCCCCAGTGTTTAATGTTACCATTGGCTGCGTAGACTCAAAAGTTTTATAAGATTTATTTCCTTGTTGCCGTTTTAAAATGTTGTATGTTTTGAGGCAGGGGGCTCCACCCCCCGAGCTCCCCATGTTTCATGTTACCATTGCCTGCGTAGACTCAAAAGTTTTATAAGATTTGTTTCCTTGTCGCCGTTTTAAAATGTTGTATTTTTTAAGGCGGGGGGCTCCGCCCCCCGATCCCCCATGTCTTGTCGCCATCGCCTCCGTAGCCTCAAAAGTTTCATAAGATTTGCTTACTTGTTGCCGTTGTAGAACGTTGAAGTTTTTTATGGCGTGGGGCTCTGCCCCCCGAGCCCCCCATGTTTAATGTTACCATTGCTTGCGTAGACTCAAAAATTTTATAAGATTTGTTTCCTTGTTGCCGGTTTAAAATGTTGTATTTTTTAAGGCGGGGGGCTCCGCCCCCCGAGTCTCCCATATTTTGTGTCACCATTGCCTCCATAGACTCAAAAGTTTATATGATTTGTTGTTTGTTGCCGTTTTATAATGTTGTGTTTTTTAAGGCGGGGGCTCCGCCCCCCCGAGCCCCCCATGTCTTTTATCGCCATCGCCTCCGTAGAATCGAAAATTCAATAAGATTTGCTTCCTTGTTGCCGTTTTAGAACGTTGTAGTTTTTTATGGCGGGAGGCTCCGCCCCCCGAGCCCCCCATGTTTTACGTGACCATTGCCTCCGTAGACTCAAAAGACTTATAAGATTATTTCCTTGTTTCCGTTTTAAAATGTTGTACTTTTTTAAGGCGGGAGGCTCTGCCCCCCGAGCCCCCCATATTTTATGTCACCATTGCCTCCGTAGACTCAAAAGTTTTATAAGATTTGCTCCTTTTTTGCCGTTTGAGTCTGGAGCTGCTAGTCTTCTTATGATGGTTTTCCTACGTTTTCCATATTCTTATCATAATAGTATTTGGTTTCATTATTACTATTCTGTTGGTACCTCTTTCATCAAATTGGTTTAGTACGTTACGCGTCATCATAATCATGGTAAGATATATTATTTGGATACGAATATAAATAAAGTATTACTTTGCTAAGGCTTTGCCTTATTCGGGTGAAAGTAATGACTGAAATCGGTTTTATTGTAAGAAATATACTCAACCACACCATCACTTTTTGAAGTCGGTTAAAAATATGGCCTACGCAATGTAAACCATTATAACAAATCGATGGACATGTTATAGATCACAATCGGTTAAGTAGTGTAAGCGCTCTGCTAGAGCATACTTTAATACAAACATATAATAGTTCCAATCACCTTTCGTGGTCTTCTGCATCAGTTCCACTTGGTCAAATTATGCTTCTGACAACAGATACCTGAATCACTTCAGAAAATAATAAAGAAATTGTACTTGTTATTGAATTTTTGCTCTCACTCGTCCTCCTTTTTTGAAGTCTGTTAAAAATGTAGCCTATGTCACCCGGACTGTAATAACGAATTGATGGACACCTCGATCACTAAAATTGGTTGAGTAGTTTTCGCGCTATGGTGGAACACAGTTACATATAAATATACATACATACATAGACTGCTAAACTTATAACCCTTCCTTTTGGCTTTGCCGTAGTCGGGTAATTAATAAAAATAAAATAAAATAAATAAATATTAAGGGACAATCATACACAAATCGACCTAGTCCCAAACTAAGCAAAGCTTGTACTATGGGTGTTGGGTCTTTTGATGTAAGTTAAAGTCCGAAACTGTGTAAATTAGAATTTATTTCTATTAAAAACTGCGAGTACATGTTAACGCATGGGAGGCGTTGACGGAAGAGAGCGAGTGTTGCTACATTAAAATATATGTTGAAATTAGTGGAAATTAAATAAATTAATGTTGCCAAAACATAGTCCAGAGGGAGAGAAAGATGCAGCTAAACCATTATATTCGAAAACAGATTTAATTCTTTGAACTATAGTTGTGACAGCATTTAACAAAGTTTTTAAATCTAAGGATTTTAAATTTACTTCAATGGAAACGGTTCTCAATATTAAACATTTAAGTTGCAGAACTGCTATGACTATGAGATTTGCTATTAATTTTAAAACTATTGGTATCTAAAATTCTTTGCAGTTCAACATTAAAGGTAAGTAAATTAAAGGTAAGTTATTCTAAGTAGGTATTTATACTAAGCAAGTATATACATGTACATAGTTATTATAGTTAGTTTTTATGAGTAAATCTTAGTTTTAATATTAACATACAAATATATTACTATGTTGTTTAATGTCCTAGCATTAAGACACTAATATTGTTATGTAATGATCTAACATTAAAATAACAGTAAGTATATAATATATCAGTCTTCATATATAGGCAAGAGACAAACTTTATTTGCACCAATACATTTTGTGTGTTTATTTGGTAGTTTTATTTCTACAACCCTTATTAGGTTGTCCCTGCCAGGGAAAACATTGGTGATACGTGCAAGAGGCCAATGCAGAGGAGCTGTATCTTCCTTAATCAAGACTAATTGACCTATTTCTAAATTTTTTACTTGTTTTTTCCATTTAGGTTTATTTTGAAGTTGATTTAAGTAGCATTTGTGCCACACTTTCCAGAAACTTTGAACTATTTGAACACATTGTTTCCAAAATTTAAGTCTTGATGTAGGAATTAAAGTATAATCAGCATCTGGAATGGCCATGATTGGCCTGCCTATGAGAAAATGGCCGGGAGTGAGACAGCTAAAATCCTGGCCATCATTGGTCAAGGGTGTTAGCGGTCTCGAATTTAATATTCCTTCGACTTGTACCATGATAGTATTGAATTGCTCATAGGTCAATACAGCTTTACCTATGACTCTACGAAAGTGGTATTTAGCACTTTTTACCCCACTTTCCCAGAGACCAGCAAAAGTGGGGGAATAGGCCGGAGCAAATTGAAAATCTATGCCTTGCTGAGATGCATAAGTTACAATTTTGTCATTATGTTCAGCATTTTTATTTAAGTCATATAGAGCTTTTAATTGGTTATTACAGCCTTTAAACGTGGATGCATTGTCACAGTGGATTCTCGAGGGAAGTCCTCGTCTAGCTATAAAACGCTTTAAAGCAGCAAGAAAGGTCTCCGTAGTCATATCAGATACAAGTTCCATATGTATGGCTTTAGTTACAAAACATACAAACAATGCTACGTAGCCTTTTCCTACTAGAGATTTGCGAATACGCGAACATTTGATATCGAAAGGTCCACAGTAGTCAATGCCCACTATTTTAAATACATTTGTTTGGTTGACTCTATCATTGGGTAGAGATCCCATTAATTGTTGAGAGGACTTAGCCTTTAAATGAAAACACTTGACACACTTAAATAAAATCTTTTTGACTTCATTAAGTCCATTTATGATCCAAAATCTAGCTGACAGATTAAAAAATGTCATTTTAGGGCCAACATGCAACAAATTGATATGCTCTTGTCTAACAATAAGATTTGTTATGTGGCAATTTTTGGGCAAAACTAGCGGGTGTTTTTGTTCGAATGAGACGCTTGCATTGTGGAGGCGTCCACCAACACGCAAAGCGTTCTCTCCATCAAGAAATATCGACAGTGACAAAAGTTTGCCTTTTATCGGCTTGCCAGCACGCAAACATTCAATTTCCTGCATGAAGTGTAAGCCTTGTACATAAATTATTATTTTTAACAATGACTGTCGTAGTTCAGGCACGGTTATATGTGAACACACATTTTTATTGGTTCTGTTTTTACAGTTATTATAAAATCGTAGAACGTACGCAATGATGCGTTGCAACTTCACAATACTTGAACAATTTTCAAATATTGGAAGTTCCACTTGCTTGTCCAAAGTATGGCATTCAACAACGACATTGGGTACAGTAGCGGAGTCTGGCTCTACATCCGGGATTGTATCGACATCTATGGGGCCTACCTGAAATGCAGGATCCATAAGGAACCTGGGGCCTTTAAACCATGACGTGTTCAATGCCAGCTGCTTTGGACAAGCCCCCCTCGAAATGCTGTCAGCGACGTTGTCTACACCCTGTACATGGCGCCATAAAAATGGCGGGGCGAGCTCATTGATAATTTTAGTTCTGTTGCGAACAAATACGTCGGACCTGTCACGTTTGGACTGAATCCACGCCAGTACCACCATGGAGTCTGTGAATAGTATAATTTTATCTATTTTAATTATTTGCTTTACTCTTGAGATCAACTGTGCAAGCAAAACTGCGCCACTTAACTCTATTTTAGGTATACTCAATTTATTTCGGAGTGGCGCAACGCGCGACTTAGAGCACAGTAGGTTGACGTGAATTTGTTCCCCGTGACAGGCTCTTACATACACGACGCAGCCGTATGCTGACTGTGACCCATCACAAAAACCTACAAGTTGAACATCAGTTGCATCTTTAATCATTAAATTTCTATTAATGTAAAGCGGTTCCATACTACATATACTAGCATAAAATTCGAACCAGTCATGTAATAAATCTTTGGGCAAAGTATCATCCCATTTTAACTCTAGTTGCCACAGCCTTTGAATAAACAGTTTTGCTTTTAAAATGAGGGGCCCGATTAGACCGATCGGATCAAAAAGAGTGCCAACATAACTCAAAATCATTCTCTTTGACCAGACAATGGTTTGATTAATGGGTTGCATGCAGCTTACCTTGAACTGGTCACATTTAACATCGAAGTAAATGCCCAGCGCTTTCAGGAATGCATGATCGCTGTTCATTTCGATCTCGTCAAAATGACGTTTATCAGCTGGGATGCCTTTTAGTAAGTCGGGATGGTTAGCAGTCCATTTGTGTAAATAGAAGCTGCCTTTCTGCAGTAAATTGATGACTTGATCCCTTACCTCGATGGCTTCTGGCAGGGTTTGAGCCCCACAAACTATATCGTCGCAGTACGTACTATTACGCAACGCACGCGCGGCCAGCGGGAACTCTGCTCCATACAACTGTGCCAACTCCTCCAGGCATCTTGTAGCTAGGTAGCTGGAGCTTTTCATGCCATAGGTCAGGGTCTGTAACTGTAAACATACAACTGGTGAGTTAATAGATTCTTTCCATAATATGTTTTGTAGATGGCGCTGTGACTCGTCAAGAAGTACGCAGCGAAACATATCTTTTATATCAGTCAGAAATATGTACTCATAGACTCTGAAATCAAGCAATATGTCAAACATATCGCGTTGTGGTATTTTACCATTATACTGAAAATCATTTATAGACAGTTTTTTATCCCGTGTCCTTGCTTTTCCATCAAAGACAACGCGAAGAGGTTTACTCTTCTTATCGGGTCTTATTACCGCATGATGCGATAAAAAATAATGTGACTGAAAGGGGATTGTACTTCCGTTAATATCATAAAGCTTGGCATGGCCAAGGTTTATGTACTCATCTATAAATTTTGAGTATGCAACCATAAGGTTGTTGTCAGTTTGAAATTTTTTATATAGGCTATTAAGCCTCTGTATGGCAACAGAAAATGAATCTCCGAGGTCTAAGGACTCTGTTGGGATGGAAAGGGGTAATCGCACATGGAACTTACCATCATTGAGTACCACGGAGGACTTGAAGCTGGCCTCACATAGCTCTGCCTCTGACACATGTTCTGCCTTTGCTGGCTGGGCCTGGTCCTGGCATCCTGCGGGGGGCAGGGTGTCTGCCTCCCAGAACCGCTCCATCAAGGCGGCCAATTCATCTTCATGTTGATGCGACGTGCAGTGCATAACCGTCTTTATGTTATTGTTAGTAGTGGACAAACACGAGGACACACATGCATTGTTAATTCCACCCGCCACCACATAGCCGAATCTTGTGTTCAGTAGACTGGGATTGTCTGGTCCCAAGTTATGTTGACCTGGCAAAATAATATTAAAAAATACATCAGCTGCTAAAAGCATGGAGATGTCTCCAGGAGTATGAAAGTCCCTATCTGCCAATACAATATTGTCTGGAATATTAAAATTCCTGGGATTATATTTTTGCTGTGGCAATTTTATCCACGACAGAACACATTACATCCTGAGAGTAAGAATTATCAAGTGAGTTAATATTCACCACCACTGACTTTGAAACCGAACAATTTTGCCGACCCAAAGTTGAAATTATTATATTATTTTGATATGTTTTTAACCTTAATTGCTCAACGACATGAGTCGTTATAAGGTTTGTTTGAGAACCTGTATCAAGTTCCTCAAATAGCATAGTTTTTGCACAGGGGCTAGCTCCTGGTCGCGCCCGATGACGGCCTCAAACAGTTCCATGAAAGAAAGATACTTCGTGACGTCTTCACCCGTAAATACTGCTATGTCGAGGTGCGGTAATTTTGTGGTACCGTGTTTGATTTTACACTGTGTCGATTTGACAAGTTTGTTGACCTCCTCACATATAACATAATAGCGCTCTTCCAAGTCGTCGGCTAGGAAGTCTTCGTCGCTGGTCTTATTTAAGAGTATGTTAATTTGTAATTGAGTTTTACGGTACTCCTCCATGGCCTTGTCAAGCGATTGCAATCGTATTTTTAAAATGTCATCGGTGCTGGTTTTGTTTATCTCTTCATTAGCCAGAAATCTCTCGAACCTTGTAAATTGCGCCTTGCACTGGCCTGCAGCGGCTCGTAGTCTTTTTAATTCTGCCTCGGACATCGCGAATTGCACTATGTCTTGCACAATACCAGCCGCTGGATTCATGCGACTTCTAAACAATGAAAACAAACGTGAAGCTCGTTGAACGAATGAATGATTCCGCTCAATACGACGATCGATTCGATTAGTGATCGAGTCTGCGGCAGATAAGCGCGCGCGGCTAACTTCGTGTTGTTTTTTCGGATGCGCTCTCCGTCAGCTTCCAAGCGAGCGACAAAATGGCGCCTATTAGACGATCGACTCGCGGCGTCTCCCTCGCACTCAAGGCGGCGCGTATAGCCGCGTCCCGTTCACGCAGCACACAGAAAACCGGCCTTCAACACGCCGACTCCAACTTTTAAACTAGCGTACTGTTGATTTATCCAAATTTTGGCACTGAATCACTACACTCACTTTCGAAGGACCACTTGATGGGTCTTTTGATGTAAGTTAAAGTCCGAAACTGTGTAAATTAGAATTTATTTCTATTAAAAACTGCGAGTACATGTTAACGCATGGGAGGCGTTGACGGAAGAGAGCGAGTGTTGCTACATTAAAATATATGTTGAAATTAGTGGAAATTAAATAAATTAATGTTGCCAAAACAATGGGTACAAGACGACGATATAAATAATATATATAAATACATATATAGATAACATCCATGACCCAGGAACAAATATTCGAGTTCATCACACAAGTATTAGCCCCGGCCGGGATTCGAACCCAGGACCGCCGGCTCAGTAGTAGGCTGTATTGAAGAGTATGAGACTATGCGATTATACAAATACAAATACTCTTTATTGCACACCTCATAAAATATACAGGAGAAATACAATGCAAAACATTACAATTAGAGGTAAACAACAGGTAATCAACAATTATGTGCTATGCACGGAGTTTTTTTTTTTTTTTGTGTTTTGCCAGTGCGTTGATGCGTTCTAGAGGGCGCAATAGTCCGAGTCGTGTTAAATTCGGCGCCTGATACAGTACGGTCATGGTATGATACGGTACAACGTATATCCGTGGTCTCTACCCACTATAACAACAAATACTAGTTTTTTTTATTCATGGTACAGAACCCTTTGTGCGCGAGTCCGATTCGCACTTGCTCGGTTTTTAAAAAGCATTATATTAAGAGTAACTTTTGAATTGGAATATGTTATGGGGTAAGACTCCGCTAGGGAGGGTTTTTCATCACTTATTCCTGAAGAGTAATATTTCATGAGACGCACGAAATGTTCCGCTTGGTATTTTGACGTAGGAAAATATTTTCACGCGTTTCAGTGCGGAAAATAAAGGTAACATAGATGGCACGAATACGTGTCAATACTTTTATGATGTATATTCGGCATCTCATGATAGTGAATTGTTTATAAAAAGCTTAAGGAATGCCCTTCTGCATGTACTGGCAATCAGTACGAGATATACAGCGTGTATATTTGATATAACCGCAAATTGAAGCCCGCATTTAACTGCTATAGCGTAATTAATTTTTGAAAATGTTCTGTGCAGCAATGTATGGCGTAGTTATTTCTAAGTGACAGTTGTGGCATCAGTGTCAACAAACAACAACAAACAAATACATTGCGTGCTGAATTATTTTATATGAAAAAAAAAACGTTAGTTTTTTTTTTCTGATCTATTAGGTATATTAATAAGTGCCTTTACTAAGAACCAGTAAAGTTCGCGGTTATATCAAATATACATGCTGTATGTGCAGGCAATAAGTACGGTATAATAGCCCTACCTTATATTCAGCTACTTAAGAAGGTGGTCCTATTGCAAAAACTTCCCACACATTATACGCTTAGAACGAGAGTTTCCATCCAACAGATTTGCAAAAAATTAAACCGCTTTTGGTTTTATGTGTGCGTGTCTACGACCCAATCATAGAGACGTGTTGCTTGTGAGCTTGATGTTGTGACAGATGAACACATGGACGGGTCCTCCTGCCGGTGGGGTCTTTAGTTCGCGTTTTTCTCTGCACGACCAGCCCAACCCAGTTCAGTCTATTCACAACCCAACCCAGTTCAGTCAAGTTCATGGTTGTTATACAATTAGGTACCAATTGTTTTGTTAAATTATGATGATTCTGAAAACAATTTAAATGCTTTTGGATTAAAAAACTAAAAAAAAATTGCATACCTACCTTTAAACATACAACAAACAAACATCAAACATACTTTAAAAAAAAATTGTTTGATGACATATTGGGACAAATTTTTATTTTGTTGTCGTTTTTTCTTAGCAGTCTACACCCCTATTACCTTGAGCACGTTTGTCACACAAGTCAGCGTTATTAATCATAACCCTTCCTTTTGAATTAGCCGCGGTTGGATAAAAATAGAAGTAGGTATAACATCATAAATTCCCCATAATTATAACATTACTCCCAATTTTTATGTCAGCGACATTTTTCCCGCAAAGGGTTGCGTGCAGAATTCGGTTTTTAAAACACTCATTAATCAAAGGCACAAAGCGAAAGGACCATTGTCCATTAGGAACGCAATACATTTATCATAAGCGATTTAGTTGAAAAACAAACAATGCCGCGGAAACGATTTATATTTGCACACGTCGGACGAAGAAATGTGAAGCTAATTTGTTTGTTGCTAAAAATGCATTAAAAAGGCGTGACGAAAAAAATTGAGGATGTCAATCGATTCTATTTTTTATTGGATCAAATGTCTCTAAGGGACTTACTATACGTAGACTGCTTTAAAAGTTAGAAATTACCGTCAAAGTTCAACATTCCTACGGAGCGCTCAAAACGCTTTATAAAAATGGCTACCGAATCGTGACGTCATTATTATGTTATGGGGTACCAATATTTTTGTATGGAGACAATAAGTAATTTGCCATTTTCACCGTGAAAACGTGCGTTTCAGTTCATGGTTCTCATAAAATTATTGTTTTGTTAAATTACTAGGGTTTTGAAAATAATTTCATAATTTATTTTAGATTTAATAATATCTTTTTTTAAATATTAAACCATATTTTAAAAACTGCATCTCTTTTTTCTTATTTCAATTTCATTACCTTTATGTCATAGGGGGCAAACGAGCAAACGTATCGCTTGATGGAAAGTGATTACCGTCGCCCATGAACACCTGCAACACCGGAGTCACAAGTGCTTGCCTACCCGGAGGACGAAGATAGAATGCCTCTATGCTAGTAATTTCACCGGCTATTGGTTGTTGTTAGTTGGGAACCTACTTCTCAAAACGTAAGTACACGAAATAAAATCTTCTACGAGTGTACAATCACTGTACAATACAAGATCTCGCCAATAAATTCGTATTTTAGCGATGTTACTTCAACAATTATGACGTTTTTATCTCGTTGAGACAAATTTACCCCATTTCAAACAGCGTCAAATTCAAAATTGTCCAAGTTGAATTCCATATCTAAAAAAAATGTGCGACATCATTACCGCAGGATTTAAATCCACGTCGAACCGATGAAAGGATTCTTAGGCAATATTCGGACAGTAGGTATGAAATGTCTCGCGTCAGATATATCAAAATATAGTCGATAATATAGCTCAAATAGCTAATGTCAATGTCAAACGGCTAGTAATATATCCACTGCTTAAAATGGCATTTGGATTTTGGCTATCGCAACGCACGGATCGACCCATTGCTTCGTAAGTATGTTGATGGGTGAATACTTCCAATGAAATACATGACAATAATAGACAAATAGTTATGAGATCTTAGACACATCAAAATGTGCTCCAATTGTTGAAATGAATGGTGAACGAAGAAACTGTCGATAACATTTTTAAATCCATTCTTCGTCAGATCGTATGCCGGGCAGACATCATTACCGCGGGATTTAACGCCGCGTCGAAGAAAGGATTTATAGAGCGCGAGGACAGATCCCTAATTTTAGAAGAATTGGGTTTTGATCTTTCGGTTTGGACGTTTTCTTGAGTTTTGAAGCAATTAGTATAGTCAGAGAGCAAATCTGGAGCCCAAATTCCTTTAAAATAGACAATAACAATTTGAAATCCAATACGAAAATTTTCAGGCAGTATCGCTATCTCGCTTGTATTAGCGGTCCATTTCATATCTTATCATAAAAAAGATATCTAAAATTTCGTTACTATATTTTTACTTGAGCGACGTGGCTTATTCGATCGTCACAGTAAGATTTTTTTTTCTTATTAAGACGAAATATTCTTTTCATATCAAACTGACTCAATTTCCTCAATCTTGTCGCCATGTGCGATTGGAAACGAGACATTGGCATAATGGTCGCTCGACTGTGACCGGTTGCCATTGATTAAAAAGAATATAATAGAATAGAATAGAGATAGTCTGACTAGACTAGACTAGAGTTGGTTGGCTAGGCGCATATAATGACGATTAAAAAGCAATGTTATTTTATTTCATTTTTGTGGCATCTTTCATACAATTTACTCAGATATGATAGATTTTTTTCACGCTACTGTATTTCCGATAGAATGCCATGATAAATTCAAACTCCATCGAATTATTTACCTACCGCCCTATCCTCAGATGGCAGACCAGTACCCTCACCATGAGTTACGTGACCGTACTCGCAAGCGACAGCGTAAACGATTTGTATGGAGCGTCCCTAGCGGTTTCTTTTTAGAACTACAATTCTCCATATAAATCGTTTGGCGCCATCGCTAGCGAGAACGGTCACTGTAAACTCATGATAAAGACACAGTAGATTTACCTACACTATAATTATACTCGCTGCTCGATTGCATCCACCGTATTTCTAGGAATCGAACACTACAATAGAGAACAAAGCATCCGGAAACTGAATTTACTTAATCAAATATCATCTCGCTTATGACTGCTCCTGCTAGTTTGCTATATGCTGTTTGGAGCAACAAAGGACTCAAAGCCATTTCATTGAATCCGAGGCCAGCAAACACTAACGAATGTCCCGGGAAATGCAATCAAGTACGTTTGATTTTAGCTGCAACTCAGTAGGAAACTGTTTATGAATGATTGAATGAATGAGATACCTTACCATATAATACCTTTAAATTATCTTAACATATTTAAAATACAAAATAATAAAAATATAGATATCCAAACTAGATTACATTTTTCAACAGCGTACAAAAAAAAGTCAATGTAGTTATTGCTGGAATACACACACATATAAAGATCTTATACATTAAACAGAAGGATCGAGTGGACAAGATTAAAAACAGTTGCGTTTCCCCAAATAATGACCCCATAGTGTAGAACGGAAGCAACATAGCCGTGGTAAGCTGTAAGACTAGTTGACACATCTGTTACAGATTTCATAAGACAAACACAAACCTATTTAACTTGTTACAGTATCTTATCTTATCTTATTATGGGGGTCCTTACGGATACACTTCGACCCAATGGGATCTTTTGTGTAGTTACCCCTTGTTGCACCTACTCAAAGGATTGTTCTACCACCTCCATATATCGGATGATGGAACCAGTTGGTAGTGCCTGGAATTCCTTCGGTTCTAAATAAGTAGCCAATACCGAATTCATTCATTCTAAGTCTGGCGAGGGCATGACATCCACACAGTATGTGCTTCATTGTCTCTGCCTCCTCGCCACACATTCTACAATCTGTATTGTCAGACAGTCCCAACTTGGCCAATAGTCCTTTGACCCCAAAGTGACCAGTAAACACCCCCGTTATGATTCGGAGCTGTCTTTTGCTGTATTCCCATAATTTCTTGGTCCAGCCTGATTCTATACATTCCATGAATAGCTTTGAGTGCCTCAAGCCTGCCATTTTCCTACACTCTTGTTGGTGCTGGTTTTTGGCATAGTCCTTGATGGCTGTTGCTATGGTTCCCTGCGAGAGACCCACACATGGTTCTGGTCCTATGAAACTTGTCGCAGACCCTTTTCTAGGAAGTTCATCTGCAATTTCATTACCGATGAAGCCTTCATGCCCTGGGATCCATACCAGTTGCACCTTATTGTGCCTTCCAAGCTTGTCCAAAGCTAGGACGCCATTATACATAAGTCTAGAATCCACTTTAGGCGCACCTAGCGCTTTAAGTGCCGCTTGACTGTCACTGAGTATGTAAAAAAAATAAATAAAAAAAAATCATTTATTTCAGACAAAGTCCATATTAAAAGTCCATAAGATACAAATAAGTTAAGTTAAGTTAAAATAAATTACATTACATTGATGACAATTACACATTATAATTTTATAGCAAACATAATATTAATAATAAATCTCATAATTAACATTTTTATTTAATTGGGTCATGCAACAGTGGTTTATAATCATGCAGTCGACCCTGCTCGCAATCATTTTCAGAACGCTGTTGGAGCTGCCCCTCACTCGTCGCACCAGGGAGGCGCACCGCTTGCGCATGGTGGTGTAGAAGCAGTCTACCCGGGCTGTCGCGAACATCCCTGATGCGCTGCAGTATCGGGATAACCCCATCAGCACTCTGAACGCATTATTGTATTGAATTCGCAGAGCACTATACTGTTTCTGCGTATAATCGCTCCACAGGCTGCTGGTATAGAACGTTGTACAATAGGCTCTAAACAGGGTGACCTTGACCTCAGCGGAACAACGATAAAACCTGCGGGCGATCATATTAGCGCGTACAGACAGCGCTCTGCGTTCTCGCTCAATATCTGCATCGTCTTTAAGGTCAGAAGTTACTATATGTCCGAGGTATTTAAATTCGTAAACTAGTTTTAGCGGTGTGCCGTTTAGTTTGATAGGTGGGACATCCGGTAGGCATTTTTTTCTTACCTTAAACACCATGCACTGACTTTTGTCTACATTATAAACGAGGCCATGACTCGAAGCATACTTCTCACAAATTCCGAGTAGTCTTTCAAGGAGTCGGCGGTCCCGGGTTCGAATCCCGGTCGGGGCAAATATTTGTGCAAATATTTGTTCTTGGGTCAGGGATGTTATCAATATAATTATGTATTTATATATTATTATGTATATCGTCGTCTAGTACCCATAGTACAAGCTTTGCTTAGTTTGGGACTAGGTCGATTTGTGTATGATTGTCCCTTAATATTTATTTATTATTATTTATTTAAAATGGTTTGTCAATCCAACTGAAGCCCTCATTACGCGTTTTTCAGGAAACTAGCCTATTATTCTTAGGTTCATAAATACGTAGTTAACTGATAAACTAAACTGCACGCGTTAGGGTGAAATTCGCAAGATTACTAAAAAATGTATTACCGCATTAGCCTACTTAGTCACAAAATACGGCCTTAATCCAGAATACATTACACTTGATTACTTTCCTGAACTTATATCACGCTTAACCGCTTGAACAATAACAATCTTTAAATCCAAACCATAAGCCTTACTTTTATAAGTGCGTTATAATAAGATACGAGGATAAAAAAGTATACAGTCGATTACGGTCCAATCGCAACTTCTACAAAGTTGCGTAAAGTTTTTAAACAATCTGTAATTGTGGCATTAAAATTATGCAAAGGCTACAAATTAAAGGTACGATAAAGTCCGCGTTACACAGTATTTTGTACATTTTCTTCGGTTTATAAGCGGCCGGAACAACTTTGTTATTTATAGTTTTCTTTGGACTGCTGGAATGATTTAATTCAAAGAAATTGCTGCTTTACTTGAAATGTTAAAAACATTAGCGGTGAAAAGGAAATAGTTTACTCTCGGTGGGACTCGGTGCAAATGAAATGCTTAAACGCTGTCCGTCATTTTCATCCTCGATAATGACGTCACCAATTCAGTAAAAAAAATTAAAACTAAAAACGTCATTCGATCGTAGATAAGAGTGTATTCTAGTCTTTATATACGGGATCGCCTACGTCACATCACAGATAAGCTAAATACAATGGTGGTCGGCGTTTTTATTTGTCTATGAAATTTCTATTTTCAATTGATAAAATTTTGCTAGCTCTATAAAAATACAATATTTATTTTTAGTAATAGTAAGATAATTATTAACCTTTTGAAATATATTTTAAAAATGGGTCAATTAGCCTATTGTGCTATAGCCAGTTACCTAAATGGCTGACAAAGCCTCAAAAATCCCTATTCTCTGACAGACCAATTCAGCTACTTTTTATAAACTGTCAAAACTCTGATAGTATTTTTATAAAAAAAGACAACATGATGACGTAAAATACCGTCCCGTACGGTCAAATTGCTTCCTTTTACTATTTATTTTTTTATATTTTAATAAACAAAAATTACTACAATCTGAGCAATTGTTTTGTTTTTGTTTTGTCATCAGGAAACATCGAAAGGAGCTATAAAAATGATTATCAAAGAAATTATCAAAATAAAATAAAATTAATATGCTGCTTACTCTTACAGTCAAAACAAAGGAGTCTCGTCGAATTAGGCCAATTGTCGGGAAATAAATAGAGGAACACACCCACCACCCGGTGGACTACATTAATCGCAGCAACGAGCCCAGCGCTCGTTATGTGTTAAGTGGAAAATAATACGCAGCATAACCGTCCATCTGCCACTTCTGGTGAAATTTAATTAGTACCAGAATAATAGTGACTAGCTACCGTGCATTATGCAACTGATTTCTACAAAATAGCGACTATAATTTTACATGATGTTCCCAATGCTGTATTTTTATTTATTTTATGATCACAATTTATTTTATTTAAACTTTATTGCACAATACAAAAAAGTACAAATGTCGAACTTAATGCATTTAGGCATTCTCTAACAGTCAACCACTTGGTTAGACAGAAATATGTTGTCGGTGCAAAAGTAATTACAACACAAATCAATAACCTAAAGATATATATATAAATGAATATACAGGGTGGAACGGAATAGATCGAAGGACTTTTAAGCAAACAGGGAATTGTTCAGACCGAGTACTTCATTTTTCACCAATGAACTATGTAAATATTTCTATACATTTTTGAGATACAGTTTGTTAAACGTTAGTGTAAAAATCTGCACATATAAACCTTAGCATCTTTTGAACATTTAAGTTAAATACAGGTGTCAATTTAAAATATAAATAAAACCATTGAATTAGTAGGGTTTTTAATTTTACTTTTAAATTCAGTTTACAATTATAATAGGTCGATTGTAGATCACTCAGATGACACTATCCTGTCAGCTCAGTCTTTACAAATGTTCCACCCTGTATAATTAACTTACACGAATACTTTATATGATAAGTGTTTGTGTTACTTATTTCCAGAAAATATGTACAATGAATCGTATACTTCACTTACCCATATCACATTCACTCATAAAGATTTTATTGCAACTATTTTAAATTAAAGTTATACACCCCTAATGCAATCCATCAGGTACAGACGTCCACTGCTGAACATAGGCCTCCCTCATGACTCGCCAGAAAGTGCGATCCCGTGCAGACCCATTGATTCCTCGCTACCCTGACAAGGTCATCCGTCCATCTAGTCAGAGGCCGACTCACGCTGCGCTTTCTTATACGTGGTGGCTACTTCAGGACTTTGCTGCCCCAACGGCTATCCATTCTCCAGGCTACATGGCCTGCCCACATTGCCACAACAAAAGCTAGCATATTTTTTTTATAGCATAGTTAGTTGCTTTTATTTTCACAAATCCTCGATTTCTGCATCCATTATTCTTTCAACTCTGACGGTTTATCCATCAAAAATACACCAGTGTACCATTTTACATTCACTAAAATGTTTTAACCTATTTTTGGTCGGATTTATAGCCTGGATCGAGGTTTAATGTTTGCGAAATGACCGCCGCACAGCAATAGCAAAGCCACCATAAATATTATTACATACTATACCAATTTGCAGGTAAGGTTGCATTAACGAGATAAGCCCTAAGTCCTGCTCCTCTAGAACAACTATCCTTCGCGACTCTTGTCGTGCGACATAGCGTCATCCATCACTCTCTGAGTATTGCACAGAAAGAGATAGGTAATATATCTCGCGCGAGAAAGAGTCGCGTGTTACAGGTGTGCTAGAGGTGCTGCTACGCTTCTCGAACTTCTTTGACAATTCAAAACATTTAATTACTATTTAGAGTATTTAGATTAAGGTTTTATACTTATCTTTTTTTATTATCATATGTCGCCAAGTGACAAACAAAACTCACTATTTCTGTCATTATTCTTCAAACTCTCGTATCTAGTTTGCAGATTTATACTGAGATACGAGCTTATTTCTAAGTAGGTATTTGTTAGTTAGTGATTTTTGGATGTCAACAGACGAATGTACTCGTCAAATGTTAGATTGGTTTCGAAAGTAAAGTCTATAATGTAAAAAAAATATACTTACTACATAGATACAGTCGAGTTCTGATATTCATGACCACATGTCTGATCAAAAAAGCATGTGAACACGACTCTATTGTTAACGGCGTAGAGTTGTGTTCAGATATTTAAGATCAAAAAGAAAGAGACTTCCGGTGGTAATTTATAACTTGTAGTCGATTCCAGAGTTTTAATCTTGTATTTGTGGCTTTGATATTCTAAAATAATTATTCTACGGTACTCCAACCTCATCTCAAGATTCGTAAGGCCTACTGAAACATATACTTAAGAATCTAGTATTAAATTTCAAGTGCTCAGATCTAGCTAAATTTTGTTCAAACAAAGGATAACTTGAGCAAAAGATTTACACCACTAAACCACAATTTGTCTGAGGATTTTGCGTCACAAATGACATGACGGTTTGGTTGATACGAAAATAATATATACATATATAACTTTACAATGAATACAATGAAGCAAAAAATTGAAATATTTAATGGTTCAGGCGGGGTTTGAACCCACGTCTCCAACGGCTTTCCGGCCAACATAGGCTCCTGCCTATTGGACCACTGAACCGATGTGAGAGCCAGCTTCTTAACTAATTGCTTCACCTCTTGCATGCCTTAGGGTAACATCGTAGCTCCATCTACCGTTCGAACCCGGTACCTCTGGTACCTCTAGACCGGCAATCCAGAGGCACCGGGTTCGATTCCCGGACTCTTTTTTTCTTTGAGCTTAGATCTTTGTATTAATGGTTTAGTGTGTAATTGTGTATCTATATCTATGTATGTAAAGATACTACCATAAACACTTCAATAGGTCATGGCAAATTTTTTTTTACCAATTAATACGAAGTAATAGAATTTGAGGTACATTTTAGAGGGAGCGTGGGGGAAATTGGAGCCTACTAAGGAGTATTGATTACAGAACTCAAAATGTACGCAATTGAAACTTATTATAATTATGAACACAAGCTTTGGATAATTTTGCTACCGATAAACATAGAAAAATGTATGGAATTAAACACTTAAATGATAATGAAAAAGGAAACATAATAGATGTTTTTCGCTCCAATTACCCCACGCTTCGGAAAATGCGAGCTGTGAATAGTGCCATATGTCAAATGGAGCCCATTATAACAGACTAACTAACAGACTAACTAAAAACCTTTAGGATATTTTAGGAGACTACGATACCTACCTATTAAACAAATTGTTTTACATTTAGAGAGCTGTGAAAAGCTTAGCAATTTAATCGTAACGTTGCATTTTATATTGCAATTAGGACTACCCTTAATTAGAAATAAAAATAAAATTAAAAATTTAAAAAACCCCCGACATGACAACCAATAAAAAGAAAGAAATAAAATCTACGAAATGTGCCTATACAATGAACAGTAGAAAAAGAATCCAAGCTTCGTTGCGTTCGGGGGACCGCTAAGTACCTACCTAAATGAAATGAAATATATTTTTCAACGCAAAATTGCATGTATGCATTTGGGCTTCCCACTTTACGATTTTCAGTACTTACATTGCATTTCATTTACTTAGCGGTCCCCCGACGCAACGAAGCTTGGATTCTTTTTCTACTGTTCATTGTATAGGCACATTTCGTAGATTTTATTTCTTTCTTTTTATTGGTTGTCATGTCGGGGGTTTTTTAAATTTTTAATTTTATTTTTATTTCATATTTTTTAAACCAACAGAAGTTTCGTCCCGGAATTTTCTTCTTTTGACACTATTTTTGTTTTACACCGTTTAAGTCCAGGGTTTCCAATCTTTTGTCGAGCTGGACTATAATTATGTAGGTACAGCAGGATCCCAAGCCAGTGGTAATGAATGCCGTCTTCTCTAAGATTGAAGTTAGGATATATTTTGATTTCAATAGCCTTAAGCAACATTCTGGGAAAAAATCGTTAAATTAAGACTAGTTAATGCTTATAATGGCAAAATGGCGAAGTTATTAGCCAAGACAATCAAAATATATACTTTAAATGCACTGCTCATGAAGTCAGTCGCAAGAATCTGCTACTTACGGCCTAAAACAGAACCAGGTTTCTATTTTTACAGGATCCAAATAGTAGGTACGGGTGGCTTACTTAGCTCCATAAAAATTGCAGTTGGTGCTAGGTAACTTGACTTAGTTTTAAGAGACCTAATCATCGATACCCCACACCATGGGATAAACATACAAATGTTATTAAAAATGTATTCAAACATTTTGTCTCTGAGCTAAGCTGTGTACAGACTGACACAAACTACAAAATCCTAAAAAGCTGTTATTCACTTAGGCAAGAGTACTTTTGCTAAAGCTTCATTTAGTCGCGTTAAAATCTTGCAGGGTGTTGCTATTTGTGACCTCAATCAAAGGAACCTGTTCAATAGTCCTAATAACAATTCAGCTTTAGCAGAATTCCGAAACTTAAATATAGTGACCCAGTACTGTGACAGAAACTAATGAGATTTTTTTTGTCAAAAAAGTTTTTTTTGGGACTCGGTTTTATTATTGACTGTACTTTCTTACACAAATATTAATTGCTCATCAAGAACAATCAGACGAGCCCAAACACCGTGGGTTTATCTTGTGCTGTTTAGGAGTTCCTACGGCCATCTTCAGCTCCAAGGTACCAAATTATTGTACTGTCAAAAATTTATTAATCTGTTGATTACGCTAATAAAACTTAACATTTAACCAACATTAGAAATTCTTGGCTTAGATCCTTTCACAACTAGCTGGTCATCATGAGACCTTCATTTATTGAGTGATATAGAAAATGCTAATGATACTTAACATTTAACCAACATTTGGAATCCTTAGTTTCAATATGGGCTGAGATCCGTTCACAACTACCTGGTTATCATGAGACCTTCATTTAGTAAGTCATATAGAAAATGCTAATAATACTTAACATTTAACCAAAATTTGGAATCCTTGGCTTCAATATTAGCTGAAATCCATTAACAACTAGCTGGTCATCATGAGACCTTCATTTATTGAGTGATATAGAAAATGCTAATAAAACTTATCATTTATCCAAAATATGGAATTCTTGGCTTCAATATTGGCTGAGATCCATTAACAACTAGCTGGTCATCATGAGACCTTCATTTATTGAGTGATATAGAAAATGCTAATAAAACTTATCATTTATCCAAAATTTGGAATTCTTGGCTTCAATATTGGCTGAGATCCATCAACAACTAGCTGGTCATCATGAGACCCTCAATTAGTGAGTCATATAGAAAATGCTAATAAAACTTAACATTTAGCCAATATTTCGAATTATTGACTTCATTATTGGCTGAGATCTCGTCACTTGTTCCAATTAAAGCTGAATATCTTGGAAACTACTGGTCCTATTTCCACCAAACATAGCTAAGAACCATCTCGACGGAAAAGTCTTTCGATTAAAAAAAACCGCACTTAAATTGGTCCATCCGCTTGGGCGCTACGATGCCACAGACAGACACACAGATACACAGATACACAGATACACAGATACACAGATACACAGATACACAGATACACAGATACACAGATACACATGTTAAACTTATAACACCCCTCTTTTTTCGTCGGGGGTTAAAAATGTACCGATATCTATACTTACTTACTACTCTGGCTCAGTGACCCAAAGAGGATCTTGGCCTCTGACACTAGAGAACGCCATTCTTCTCTGTTTTTCGCCTTTTCCCGCCAGTTAGGGTTATTTAAGGCGCATAAATCCTACGGCACTTCGTCTTTCCAGCGGTATCTAGGGCGGCCGACCGGACGTCCACTCGGTCGCCCCAGACGCTCTCTTTACAGCCCGATCGTCTCCCATCCTCTCCAGGTGACCCAGCCAGCGGAGTCATGTGGCCCATTTCTAGACTATCCTAAAATTCTAGATTTGTAATGAACATCGGTTTTCTATGGAGAGGGGTCATGATCTCAGGAAAAATCTTAATAGCGTGATGTAAATCGTCATTTGTTTTGCCTGGCGCCATCTGTTTTCATAATATCCGTTGTCCTCTCATCTTGCCGAAACGGATGGACAAATTTTAACCAATTTCGGTACAGGGTTAGCTGGACATCCAAAGATGATTATAAGGTTTACCCGCCTATAGTATAAAAAAAAATACGCGTACGAAGTATCGGGCACATTCTAGTTTTAAATAAAACTGTTGGTTCTATTTTTATAATCAGACTAACAAAAAAAAAACCTTCAGGGTACTTTACGATACTACGATGCCTATTAAACATATTGAATAATTTATTAAAACTTTCGTGAGACATATTTAATGGAGTCCCTGATGAAGGGCTGTTCTTGACAATTTCACGTGAGTGTAAATCGCTTAATACAATAATTGAATAATTTGTTCTATATTTAGAGAACTGTGACAAACTTAGCAACTAAATCGTAAATAAAATGTGATTACAAAAAGTGTATTTTTTATTGCAACTTGAAATTAACTACCCTGAATTAAAAAAATGTGTCGGTATCTATACTATTGTAAAATTCTAGATTTGTAATGAAAATCAATTTTCTATGGAGAGGGGTCATGATTTCAGGGAAAATCTTAATAGCGTGATGCAGGATCGTCATTTGTTTTTGGGCGCGCGGCGCCGTGCCACCCTGGCGCCATCTGTTTTCATAATTTCCTTTGTCCTCCCATCCTGTCGAAACGGATCGACAAATTTTAACCAATTTCGGTACGGGGATAGCTGGACATCCAAAGATGGTTATAGGATTTTACCCGACTACGGTATAAAAAAATTGGGCAAGTGCCCGTAGTAGTTCCGTACCATAATCTGTAACAAGTTTGTTGTATGGGAGCCCCCCTTAAATATTTATTTTATTTTATTTTTAGTATTTGTTGTTATAGCGGAAATAGAAATACATCATTTGTGAAAATTTCAACTGTTTAGCTATCACCGTTCTTGAGATACAGCCTGGTGACAGACGGACGGGCGGACGGACGGACGGACAGCGAAGTCTCAGTAATAGGGTCCCGTTTTTACCCTTTGGGTACGGAACCCGAAAAAATACGCGTAAGAAGTTGCGGGCACCGTATAGTATGTACGTAATATAAATGTTGTAAGGTATAGGTACAAGCAATTTAATGCTCATTTAATAAGCGCAGAGCAAAACCGCGCCACTACCGCGCTGAAGTCGCAATTACTGCAAGCGCCACTCAATCTCCCATAATTATACCATGATGGTAGCAGAGTGAGACAGAGGATTACTTGATTGCTCTGCAGGGTCAGCATCTCCTGTCTTGCTCGCACGTTATAGAAAGGTCAAAGTTATGCTAGACGTAGTGTTCACCGATTTATAATCACCACTTGAGAGCCTTGTTCTGTCTCACTTTGCCTATTTTCCAATCATATATTTTTTATTAAGGTTTAGTGACATGGCGTTTATAGAATTTGGATGCCACTAACTTACATATTTTCGAAATCTAATCAGATGTTGGGTCTAAATCGCTTTACGCTGAAAACCAAGCTACACGATGCGCTCCACGATGCCTAAGATGGGAACAGGTGGTGGAAAGTAATTAAGAAGATTACACCAAGATTGGGGGATCATGACCATATCATTACTAAGGGTCTTTTTTTAACATGTCTTGAACTGTATCAGGGCTGTTTAGCCGTCACTACCAGTGAGACAGAATTTGTGTGGGAGTATCTCCGCACCATAGGAGTGATTAGTGAGGGTCATGGTACCCCGATCCTGGAGTAATCGGCCACCGATGCAAGGAGGAACTTACCAATTTTAAGTCATTTCGATCCATGTTTCTATTCTTCTTGAATAATTCAAGCCATATCTGCCTTGGTTGTACTAAAATAGTTCTTATTATGTTTGACGCCACAGCCACAGAAGGTTTAAACAAACTCCAAATGGAAAAGTATCAATTTATTGTATCCACACCTTAAATAGGTTACAACAGCTGGATCCAGTTAAACCACCGATTATTTACAAAGAGCGTTCAACCACAAACTTCCAAACTGAATACACCATTAAATAATAACCTAAAATTTATAAAATAATCTTTGGTACACAACTCAGTGTTGTTCCATGAATAAATTTAACTTTACCATCTAAAGTATAAATTGTTAATTATGTATACAGTTTTGAAAGTAATAAAGATTGCTTAAATGTTAACTTAGCACGGCTTTCAATGCTTAGTGTTGAAATAATGCTAAGTTTTGAGAAAAAAACAAGTTTGCTTAGAATTATGGTGATGAGTCTAGTCTGAACTTAAAAGTCAAGTATCTGGCAATTTTAGTCTGACTTTTATCAGTAACAGTTCCCACACAAGGTAAACGTACCCTGTGCTCGACACTGTCCCAATAGTTGCCATCTTGAATGTTATGACATTAGCAATAATAGAGGTGACAGCATGGTGTCAACTATTAGGCATTAGCGTGTTGAGCACCTTAGTAATGTTTCACCCTTATCCTGTTTTTTATCTGTTTTCTTCACGAGAAATAGATGCCTGTGTTAAAAAGTACGTTCGGCAATAATAATGACTAAAAATATATTTTAACACACATATTTGTTTCATTTAGTACCTACACAGTACACCTCAATTCAAAGAAACGGTTGATTATGAAATAATATTCGTCGCGTGATAGTGGCATGACTAGGTTGTGGTGCCGTTTAAATTGTACGGTCGACATCGAAAATAACCGTCAATTTGGTTGCTGACTTATGTCAAATTGCATACTAACATTGTCATTTACTTTTGGTGCTGACTGTGCTCATACATTCGCCTCAGGATTCGCTTCGTTATCCGTCACACGTTTCTTTTTCTTTATGTTAGGTATATTCTGTAGGTTTATGTAATCTAAAATTTCATCGTTTTATCATTGTTCTTTATAAAGCGTTGAATATTCTAACATATTATTTAAAAAAACTAATCCAAATTGCATTAATAAAATCTGTTCAAGTTTTTGTATGAATCATCACAAATTCTTAACTGTTAATTAAGTACTTAGGTTATAGAAATATCTGATTCATTCCAAGTTCCTAAATACGATTCGATAACAAGTAATTTCCAACGAATCATCGAAATATCAGCCGTGAACTTATAGTATAACAAAATTATGTGAATGAGATTTTTTTACAATATTTTACAAACATTCTTTAGTAAAGTAGTGCTTATTATGCTAAAGGAAAATACTTGGAATGATTTATTCAAGGAGAATACCATTCGTCACTCATTTACAGCGCCGAGCGTCTAGGTAACAAAAATAGAATTTCCAGGTAATCTAAGTTTAGAGTTATAATAATAGACAATACTGTAAAATTATTGTAGCGAAGTTTATTTTAGGTACGTCTTGAAATATAACATACATTATTGGAACAATTCCCTAATATGATAGGTTATTGCACGAACCCTAGGTGATAGTAAAAATATAGCATTGATTCTGCAACAGATGTAGTTTTACAAATTTTGTGATATGCCTACTATGAGATGCCCATACGCAGTTATGCAGCCCATAGTAGCAGGACCAGGAGATATAAAGAAATTAAAGGAGACTGAAACAAATTACTGTACAAATTGTCTTGATTGAGCTTCAAAAATTTTTTTTGCCTTATGGTCCTTTAATTTCTGGATATGTTTTGTAAGCACATTGAAACACATTTTTTTTAGAGTATTCCGTGTTTTACGAAAATTCCAGATTTCTAGTCAATGTAACCAACATGCATTTGTAATTAAAAACGGAGCGTTACATTAGGTTATTGTGTCAAGCGGTTTACATGAAATTGTCAGGAACGGCCCGACATGTGACAAAGTTGCCGCGCCGCTGTACGGGTAGGGTACGAGTTCGAAACATGTCGGGCTATTCCTGACAATTTCATGTAAACCGCTTAATACAATGATTACATATGTCTCGCGAAAGTTTTAATAAGATTATTAAAACTTTTGTTTACTAATTTTTTGTATAATAATTATATTAAACAATTAATTTATATCGATATGTCGATAAGTGATTTATGATATGAGATTACAACAATATAAAAAAAAATAAGAATTGTATATTGATATGCTTGTTCCAAATAAAATTAAGAAAGGACAATTCGAATCTTTTAGAAATTAGACCTAGCTTAAATTTGATAACGTCAAAAAGCTATGTCAACTTATAACTACACATTACTATAATATTTAAGATAGTATTTACATATTAAATAGACGATTCAACAAAGCTTAGTGTCCACAAATCATATAATGCACAAATTTATAACACCATTCTAACTACGATCGAAAGTTGTAACGTGAAAGTTAAAAACATAGGATTTGACGATGAGTAATAAAATCTTACTTCATCTTGAGTTGGGGGTGAAAATGAAGCTTCATAGCTCAGCTTATTATGACAAGGGAGCATCTCTATTGCTATTTCTAGCAACCGTTTTCTATACTCAATTTTGTTCTCCACTGTATCGTCTTGCATTGTATCATCATACTTATCTTCATCAAACTCTTCGTTGTCGTAATCATGTGTGGGAGTTATTGGGTTCTTTGGAATGTCGTTTTTCTTCTTATTTAGGTCGGTTTTGAGCTTAAGGTCCATTATGCAGCTCAGACGGTCGAGGGATGCTCTGATGCGTTTACTGCGGGTCTCGTTTTTCAATTTGTGAAGCCAGAGGAGTCGGCAGTCGCAGGTGAGCTTGTTTCCTGTGAAAGAAGGTTTTTTGTTAATATTATATTAGCAATAACTGATGCTGAGGGCTCCCAGGGAGTAGAAGACAAGCACCTTGATATCATTGCTGACAGGTACGACTGATCCACCGTGTAATACTCAACCAAATAAAGAGCACAAGATTAGGAGTAGTCTAACGAATCTAATGTATTTTTAATATTTCATACGAAAAGATCACAAGTAGAAAGGAAGCCTAAAGAAGATGCCACGACTTTGTACGACCAGCGACGCGGCGAGCGGTTGAGCGCGGTGGCTGGCCGCGGCTATACGAGTGAGCGAGGCATACGTAGCGCGCGCCGTGCCGCCCGCCGCTAAGACCGAGTTCGTAGCATCTCCGTAATCCTCTCACCAGTTGATAAGTGACGATAAAGCTTACAAGGCATGTTTACCTATATAAGTAGGTCGTGCTATTCACTATTATCTCTAGAGACAAATCCAAACTATATTGGCTGCAGAAATTGTCATTTAAAAATAGATTAGCTCATCACTGTAAGTTAGAAACGTCTAGTTGAGGCCTTAATTTGATTTGTAAATACGTAAAATATAAAAGTGTGGGCAGCTTTCACGAATTTATTTTCGGGTCGTCCTCCTATTTTCTCGACAAGAGCTTCTTACTATTATACAAATATGAGACAGAGGCGCAGATTAACGCCTCCGTCATCCTAATTTTGAAAAAGCAAATAAAATTAAGTGAAATGGTGTTTGAGTTTGAAAATTGCTGTGGCAAGGATAAGGGACCTAAGAAAAAGCATGTGCAAGAAGTCTACAGATACTAGTTGCTTTTGAAGGCCCGGAGGTTGTCCATGTATAAGGAGTTCTGTTTGGCCGTGGGACGTGGCGAGACGACCGACCTTTGTGTATGTCTAGTACCTCTAGCACAACTGTGACACGCGACTCTTTCAAGCGCGAGAAATATTACGTCTCTTTCATCACAGTACTGTGAGAGAGTGACGGGCGATGCTATCTCGCGCGAGCCGTTCATAGCCATGAACGTGCACCAATTTTGAACAACCAAAACTAGAAGATAGAGCCAAGCACCTAGTTTCTTTTTGGATTTGCCATAGTGGGGGAAAACCACATTCAATAGGCATGACGATTTTTTTTTGAGGATGTCACTTGATTCTATTTTCATTGGGATTATATACCTATTCGGGACTAACTACACTTAGACCGCTCTAAAAGTCAGAAATGACCGTCAAAGTTCAACATTCCTACGGAGCGCTAAAACGCTCCATAGAAATGGTCACGTAATCGTGACGTCGTAATTGGGAAGCAATATTTGTATGGAGTCAATAAGTAATTTTGCCATTTTCACCGTGAAAAAGTGCGTTTAAGTACATGATTGGAATCATCACATTGCCGACTCACCTAATCCAGCCACCATAAATAAACTATTCTAATACGAAATTAATTTAGGAAGCCTTTGTTGCGCTCCCACCAGTGTGCAATTTGTTTAATTTGAAATTAGCTCACAGTAATCCTCTTACACGGTACAATCCGCGGGACTCAGACCCGCGGGAATTAGCTTGGATGCATTATGCAGGTTTGTAATGGTGATGGTAATTTTCAGTTGTGTTACGGTAATCTGTGGAACACAGAGAATGTCATAGAAGACTGCTTATGTATTACGTCTAGCATAACTTTGTCACGTGACTCTCTGTCGCGCGAGAAATACTACCTGTCACTTTCCTATCAATACCGTGCGAGCAAGACGGGAGATGCTCTCTCGTGTCACGGTAAGATATGCTAGTTCTGCTGGTGACAACAAAACTCACTAAAATTTCTGTCACTTCTTTTCAAAACCTTGTATCTAGTAGTTAGATTAACAAATATTTTACTCACAACACGTTTCGTCATTATTAATATTAATAAAAGAAAGAAAAATGAGCACCACACAAAATTACGTCCTTATCCGAAATGTACCCGGCTCAAACGTCCCAAGAATACCTGCCGCATTCCCACGTTGGATAGCTAAAGAAATACGCTGGACTAGGTATGATCCAGACTTCGGATATTTTACTAAAACTTTCGTGAGACATATTGAATTATTGTATTAAGCGCTTTACACTCAAGTGACATTGATTCGCGTCGTCGCGCGATCAAACAATCAGTGACAAAGTTGACGCGCCGGTGTACCTACGGGTAGCAGTCCCTGATGAAGAGCTATATACGAGTTCGAAACATGTCGGGCTGTTTCTGACAATTTCACGTGAGCGTAAACAGCTTAATACAATAATTAGATTGACAATGACAACAAAGAGGCTTTGTTTTAAATAATTATTTGTCAATTTGTGTTGTGACTATTGGTTGTAATGTTTCAGTAACGGGAATTCAGAGACAAAAATAAAATAATATATTCATGCATTTGCTATAGCTCAATAGCTATAACTACCACAGTAAGCTGATTAGTCAGCGTTTCGGAATACTTAATAACTGGACACTCTCGCAACCGCTAAAACCAAATCAACTTGTCCATGGATACAGTACCCAAATTAGTAGCCGTACACTGTGATTAATTAATGTGTGCCATGTCAAATCGAGCTTAATCAATACAGTGCGACCTTTTAAGCAGTCTACAGATAAACTTCATGCGCTACACTTTTGCTTTGAAATGGTACGGACAATAGATTTTTCTCAATCATGCAATTAAATGTCGTCATAACGTGCGTTATAACAGGCTTCGAAGTATCACGTTTCGGGCGGAACAACTCGAGAGAATTGTAAAGGAATCTCATACAAAATTGAAGGCCTAGGCCGGGAAGTATTTTTTTTTAAACATGGCGTCTGTACTTATGAACAGTTGAATTAATTTTTTTTGAGTGGTGTATTTTTTTTTATTAATTGCTAATGGTTGAGAAAAGCACTATCACTATCCGGCCAGTCCTTATTTCCCGGCGTCTACAGTAATGTACTAAATATTGTATTGTAAACAAACTAATTAAATTAAACATTCAGTTATTTCCGTTGCATGTATGTGGCCTCTGTCTCCGCTTGAAATGGACTTAACGTTTACTATTTAAGTCCGCCCACTAATTCAGTAGCCTTATCTTGACGGCTTTAGCCCTTTGGGTAATCCACGGCAGTTAAACATGTGGTGAACTGTTGGGTCTGAAGTGAAATAATAAAATTAAGTTGAAAATAAATAAATAAATATTAAGGGACAATCTTACACAAATCGACCCAACTAAGCAAAGCTTGTACTACGGGTACTAGACGACGAACAAATATTCGAGTTCTTCACACAAATATTTGCCCTGGCCGGAATTCGAACCCGCGACCGCCGGCTCAGCAGGCAAGTGCTTACAAACTGCGCCAAACGTGTCGTATAATATAATAAAATTACCATGTCTTTACTTTTTACTTCTTATTTTTAGGGTTCCGTACCCAAACGGTATTAAACGGGACCCTATTACTAAGACTCCGCTGTCCCGTCTGTCTGACCTGTTTAAAGCAAAACATGGTACGGGACCCTTTGTGCACGAGTCCAACTCGCACTTGACCAGTTTTTAAGCGCTTTGCTGCATCCGGGTAGATTTTTGTACAAAGCACATAGCAGCTGCTCTCAGTCTTGCTATTCGACGTTCTTTTTCGTTTTTTGAAACAGATTATTGTTTCGTTTCGTCAACAGTTTTCTAAAAAAACTTTTTTATCCACCAACATTTTTGACATAAATAATTCTCAAGATAGGTACTTATATTAGTCACTTTTCAAAGGCTCTAATCGTGTCGGTATAGTGTAATAGGTAAATAGGTGGTGTAACCAGTCCAATTACGAATGCACAGTGACTATTCTCCCGACCTACCCAAAGACAACTAAATCTATCCAAAAATCACTTAGTTTCTATCATCAGTTGAAATACCACAACAAAATTTCTACCGCGCGGAACAAAGAGAAACAGAGAGAATGTCACTTTAAGTATTTATTTTCTAGCTAGACTAAATCATTCGCTGCACTTTCAGAGTAAACAGCGCAAAATATTACGTTGTTAAATTGCTGCAACTGGCCACTGCGAGCTTGAACGAGGATTCATGGACAGAGTAGATAAAGATTAATGTAGATGCGACATTAACAACATTTATTAAAGTATCAAGCTTTTAGCCTAGTTTCAATTTTCTCTTTGTCACGGTCCGACACTCTCTCCTTTCTAACACTACTGTGCCGCCGCCGATAGCCGCGACTCTTTCTCGCGCGAGAAATATTACCCTCTTAATATTAATCTCTTTCTTCGCAGGTCTGTGAGAGAGTGACGGGCGATGCTATGTCGCGCGACAAGAGGTCGCGAAGCCTAGTTGTGCTAGACAGGCTGATTCGGTTCAGTCTATGCACAACGCAGGCCATGTGCCTAGTGCGCCCGCATCAGACCAACTGACTCTCTCCTCTCTCTTTCTCTGTCATGGAGATATTCCCGGTAGGGACACAAAATGCTTTATAGTAAAAACTGAAATAGTGTGAATAAGACACTACCCTACTTTATACCTATTTAAACTTTAAGAGTACCCTGAGAATAGTGAGAATGCTTTAAGCTCCGTGTCTAACTTTTCAACTCTCTAAACATTATTTGAAAAGACGTTTCTGTCTCCTTTGCTCGGCGGGCAGGGTTTCAAGTCTTAAATCCGCACTATGCATTCTACCTTAAAAGAAAGCGATATTACGGTTAAAACTATATACACTAAAATAAACGTTAAAGCTGTTTTTCGCGCGATTCTACTTGTACACTTAAATGTATGTATAATTGTATATCATACTCATTTATTAACGAAATAATTAACCATTATAATTTTAACAAAACCTTACTGTAACGTATCTAATATTTATTCATTTATCAGCGATTGACTATAGCTTATTTTCATAATTGTTCTTTGAATATAAATAACCCGAAACGCTGCATCGCTGTTGCGTGAAAGAAGAACTACCAAGAAACATACCCACTTCTCGATTTATAATGTTTTCAAGAATGGTTTTGCTCGAATAAATAATTATCTGTCTAAAATAAATAGAAAACTTTCCCTAATAATATTTCTAACAATGTGTAAGATTTTTTTGAAACGAAACCGAGTGTATAAACTAATTATAAAACTAAAATAGGAAAATTTCAATAATAGCAATTAAATAAAAGCTTTAAAAATTAGCCGTATCTTTTCTAGATAAAATTGTAGTAATTGATACCTAAGCAAACAAAAGCCTCGCTGTTATACAATGAAACTTAAATATATTTAACTTGATTCAGTCTTCAAAGTCTCCAGATACTGAATTTACGTTTAAATCAACTGATTTAATTTATACAACGAGTTATCGTAAGCAACTTACCGTCAAGAGAGATCAAGGCATAATTCGACTTCATGTTTTCCATAACACTTTGCATAGTCTCTTGTTTTAGAGTTTCCAGATTGTTATTCCTTAAATCCAAAACAGTCAACTTCTGAAAATCGTCCAAGACACCGGCGTCTAATGTTCCCAACTTATTATCAGCCAAATAAAGTTTTCTCAGCTGTGTCAATCCACCGAAACCCCTCTCTGATATAAATTCTATTTCGTTCCCGTCCAGGTAAAGTTCTTGGAGGGCCCAAAGTTCCGAGAACGCCAAGTCGCCTATCATCGTCAATTTGTTGTTTCTCATGTCGAGAGTAATCAGGTTGGACAGACCTTGGAAGTTCTCCTTGATAACTACCGTCAGCAAATTACTGTCGAGATCCAACTTCACCAGGTTATTTAAATGCTCGAAGCAGCCGTCATGAAGCACGCTTATAGTATTCTTCGACAGATACAGACGTTGCAAGTTCGGTAGCATGTAGAATACGTCTCGATTCAACTCTGAAATCTGATTCTCAACCAAACTCACGTTCACGAGCATAATCAAATGTGCGAATGTCATTTTTTCTAGTTTCGTTATTTTGTTTTTGGGAAGTGTAATCTCTCTTAGTGTAGATGAATTCGTGAACGCGAAAGGGGGCACAGAGGATATGTTAGCGTAGTGAATGTTCAGATATTGCAACTTTTCTAGCCTGATTATCACTTTTGCTGGAATGTACGTGAGTCCGCCGTCTGCCCTCACGTTGAATGTAAGCCTCTCTATTTTAGGTTGCGAATAAAAATTCGACCAGAACGGGTCGTCTTCGGCGATGCCGCCATTAAAAACCCAGCAATCGGCTTTCGTTGCCGTCTTTATCTTCGTGCTCTCACAATAGCAGTGTACTTTGGAGCCTCGGTCCTGAATGTCGCAAATATTGACGTACTGTGAATAGATACTTTTATCGGACTTCCATCTCCGTTTGTCGTTCTGCCTGCTTTCAGTTACGTTGATTTCAATTGTCGCGAAGGCAATCATTAGGATTAGATATTTAAGGTCCATCTTCTTTCACATCGGGCGATCTTTATCTGTAACAAAGAAAGGGCGTTTAGTGAGAGTTTCCTTTGTTCTTTTCTTATCGTTCGCTTTGTGTCGTGCATTAGCGAGGTTGCTGATAGGGCTGTATTGAAGTCGAACGTTAAGGTACCATTAGAGCGACATTGACACTTGAGCGAAAAAGGCGCGGAGTTAAATTTTGTTTCGCGGAACAAAGAAATAGTTAAGCGAGTCCCATTACGTAGCAGTTAAGTTTAGAAGTGTATTCGACTGAAGAATTTTAAAATGACGCCTTAAAGTTTATACTTTGAGTGAGGAAGTTGACGCGGACTGTTTGCAGCGTAAACTCGGACTGTTTTGCTGACAAAGTTCGGAATGAGCGAGTGAGCACTTGTAGAACAAGATTTTTTTAATGTTTGCTTGCACGGCGATGGTTGTGAATGGTATCATGATGTCAATCAATGTCATCATATATTTGATAGATAATAATTTTTTGTTTCATATATACATAATGTAAGCAAGATCACAATATGTTTCATGACTTTTTTATGTCATAGAGGGCAAACGAGCAAACGGATCGCCTGATGGGAAGCAATTACCGTCGCCCATAGCACTATTGATGACTTTTCATTGACTTACTTTTTTACACGAGAGATAATTTTATCTTTATTTTATTGGCGATACCAAAATAAATGTAACATAAAAAAGTTCGTGGGCGTCTCTAATAGATGCTTAAAACACAGGATTATTCCTGATACCACGGGCAAAGCCACGGGTAGACGGTAGTTATACAATAAAATTTAAATCTGGTCTCGATTAAATTCACTAAAATCATAAATACATTTCATTTTCGGACTCAATAAAACAAAAGCGTCACCACAGCTTGTAAATTTGTCAACCCGAAACTGACAATAAAGCTTAAAAGTGCATTAATTAAAGCTTCTGTCACGCCAGCATCCTGTCGCGTGTTCAATTAAGCCCAATAAGCGCTTCATTAAAGCTCTGAATAGGCACAACTAACTACTGTCAGTTAAAAGTGACTAAAAATTGGTGTACGTTTGATGACTCCAATTAGTCCCGACCGACAAGTGGATGAGTTAATTTCACTACGTAAATTTATCGAGGATATGTTTCTTTGGTTATGTGTACAATGGGCTGCAGAGATGGCGATGGTAGTTTTGAATCCCAGCAAGGTTAGGGTAGATAGTAGATACTTTTGTAATGAGCAGGAATATATTTTTAGATGTGGATATTTTTGATATATTTATGCTGAATAGTAACGTTTTCTATTTGTGTACATACGTTACACATTTATAATGTGTGATGCTCCGCCCATTCAGGCACGGCGCATTTAACATTTTACATAGTTCGAAAAGACATTGAATTGAAAACAATAGAAAACATTTAAAAAACAGCCCACTGTCACTTAAGTTTAGCTACTGTCCGAGCTATATCTACAACCTTGGTTCTCTTGCGTATTTCATTATTTAGTGCTAAATACATTTTCATAATGATTTATAATTAGAACCACCACTGAAAATGATTTACCAAACAAGAAAAAAAAGAACCATCAAAATGATTCATAATAGCGGAATGACCGCGTAACACATACAAAAAAAAACATAAATTAGAATTGAGAACTTCCTTCTTTTTGAAGTCGGTTGAAAATACAAAATACGGAATAACGTAGTTTTAAGATGGCTTACCTAAGTATTTAGTGTATTAACATCTGTTTTTTTCGCTATTGTTATTATTATTGCGAGTCTACCGCTTGAAGAGTGCTGAAGTCGAGAGAGTGTAAACAAACAGAAGTGCAGATGTAGGGTGCGCATTTTTTTCACATAATGATTGATTGTCATAATGTATTGTTTGTCATAGAATCGTTAGCCAGAACTTTGAAATTATTAACTTTACAAAAGTTTTGAGAGTAAACCCATTAGCCTAGGTTGGGTTAGGTTTGTATTATAACAATACTGCAAAGTTATTTATTTCAGAGAAACGTAGAAATAATGACTAAAAGAATTTTATGTAAGCCCGTGTACGTGTGGACCCGCAGATCGTAACGTATACCGTGTACTCCGGAAAAATTGCACTGAAGATCAGTTCCAAGTTTCGTTTTGTACAGTTAAAAACGTATAATACCATGTACTGTACCCCCGAAAAATTGCACTCAAGATCAGTTCCAAGTTTCGTTTTGTAGCGTCAAGCGCATAACGTGCACTGCACCCTCAAAAAACTGCATCCTTTTCATTCCGTTCTAGACGAATCTCGAAATCAATACAGTTTGATTCGAGTCCTCCTTTTGCGTGAAACGCCGAAACGTTTTGAATTTTCCACTCTGACTGTATTTACGTTTCGATTCAATTCGAATATACGCAAGTGAAATATTTCAAGCTGATAAATTGGAAGTATTTTGAAAGACAATACAATGTTAAGTAGAATACTTGTGGTTCACATTTCAGTCCTCTTTGTAAAGATTTTTTTTGACGGGAATAATAGACTGTAATTGGAATCTCACCAGCAAGTGATGACTCAAGTAAGTCTTTTTTTTTTCAAGTTAGCTTAAGCTTTTTTTAATTAAGGTTATGTAGGATAAGACTATAGCCGGAAGAAGACTGCCACACCTTACCTTATATAGCAACAATAAGCCATCACATAAGTAATCAAGTACCTCTCACGTTATTACATAATATGTTAATTTTGTGCTACCAGATTGTGCAAGTTACTGTCTGTCCGTCTGTCACAGGGCTGTATCTTTCAATCATAATAGACTTGAACATTTCGCATAATGCGCATTACTAAGGCCGCTATATCAACAAAAACTGAAAAAATAATGAAAGGGGATCCCCCATGCAAAATCAATTCAATTTATGTAAATTTATAAAGGACAATTTAATAGTGTATGATTTTTTACAAGCTTGTTTTCATCTGATGGAAACAATTGTAATTACATTTTCTTTTAGGGACTTTAATAAGTCGAAACTACTGTACCAAAAATAACCTGTAGTTTCGTTACACTAAGTTATACGAGTAAGTACCTAATCTCTATGCAATTCTTCGATTTTAGTTCAAACATGTAGCTGCCTACTAATAAACCACCAATTTTACTATCAAAAACTACCCCTAAAAATGTTCAACCACACAACTAACAAAGGAAACTATAAAATTATGTTTTGGCGCTTTATCGAGGTCATTAGCATACAAAATAATGTTTAAAACTAAGGTGAATGACCTCTATTTATAACGCACGGTAATACACTGACCTCAGTGAACAAAAGGGCATAAGTAACGTTAATGTTAAGGTTGGTTACGTCGTTTATTGTGGTTGAACTGGGGGTTATGAGTAACGGGACACAACTGAGGGAGAATTTATGAGCGCTTTGATAATTAACACGGAATAAAAGTTAGGAGGTATTCCCGCTGGAAAGGCTACAAATAGGTGGGTAAATATAGAATTTGGGTGCATATTTCAAATTACAATAAGAAAGAATTAGCATGGGTCTTAAAGAAGGGACATTGTAGCTTGATAGTAATAGGAACACATGGTTGTAAAGAAAACAAATAAAATATCAGTGCGCGAATGTTGGAAAAATAAATTTTCTAATTTCTGATTCTGTCGGTGTGTTGATCGTTTTAAGATAAATTTAAATATCTATGCTGGCTCTAATTCCGAAATAAGAGTTTTTCGTCCCGTTTGATCTTTTCATTGATATTTAGTTCAATTCTGTTTTTCTGCATTATCAGCTTCTAAAATAGCCTAATCTATCAAATTCTGTAGCGCCAATGTCTCATCCAGAATTTTAGATCGGTACCGAAGATAATTAAGCCAGAGCATTGTGCATCCTTAGACTAGCAACTTGTGTGGATACAAATAAAGCAATCGCTCTCCCGAATGTTGACTGCCTAAACCACTACCGAAATAAGCAACCTAAATACTTTAACTAACGAAGTGAGTGGGGATGTACTACATCGCATTTCAAAACTTCAAAACTTAAGTAACAATGGGCACGTGGCTCGTAAAATCAACAGCCGCTTGGATGACGAGTTCCTTGGGTGGCAACATTACACAGAAAGACGCAGCGCAGTGCTCCACAAAGTGGGTTGATGCCATGGTGAAGGTCACTAGTCTGTTGGATGGAAGCGACACGGGACCAGTCAAGGTGTGCTGGAACGAATGATGACGATGAGGATGACGATTATGATGACGATGGCGACACCGGTGACAATGAAGATGATGACACCGATTACAATGACGATACCAATTACGATGACGATAACGACACCGATCACAATGAAGACGACGATGCCGATGACGGAAATGATGACAATTACAATGAAGATAACTATAATGATATAGATATCGATGACGGTGTCAATATCGATGAATATGACGATACCGATACCGATGATGATGACGCTGACAAGGATGATGATTGTTTTGAATACTTAAAACCAACAACATTGAAACTGCATTCGTGGTTAATCAGGTTTTATCTGGTCTCATCTAGCATGGCTACATCGGCACTGAAGATAATTAAACCGGAGCATTGTGCATCCTTTAACTAGCAGTCTGTGTGGACGCAAATAACGCAATCCCTCTTCCGAATGTTGACAGTTTACCGGCGCTGCCTAAACCACTTAACTAACGAATTTGAGAGCAGACTTCGTTTAGAGCGCGGTGTTAAATACTAATTTATGTTGAACCATCTACAAAATTTATAGGTTTCAAATAACACTGAAATAGCTATAGAAGTTCCTTTAATATATAAGAGATAGGATCTCGTCATCAGATGTTCCCTCTCGGACAACAAAGTCAAAGTAGTTTATTCTTCAATTTAGGCTTAATCACAATGCACTTATGAATTACAGCTGTTTTGCACTACATTAAATTCTTACAGTTACAACAAAAAAATCAAGTCAGTATTTTAATGATGGAGTTTGGATACACACCCATTATAAAATAATGCAAAGGAATGGAGAACCTCCTCTTCTTTGAAGACGATTGAAAATACTATTGTGTAGCAATAACGCCTACATACATAGCCCGCCCATCTCCATTTTAGGATTATTTAAAAAGGATTATTTAAAACAACTTAAATCCTATGGACGCTCGTTTTAGGTAACAAAATGTCCTCTCTTATGGTTTTATCAGCACTCATTGCAGTTACCGAACTCAGTTGAATTAGGTAGTAACCTAAACTACTTAATTAACGAACTTAACGTGTCTTTATACCACAATTTTAGTGCTCTAAAGAGTACCCTAACCACTGGTACTAGGTACCTACGTTTAATTTAGTTCACTCTCGATTTCACAGGTTTTTATATTTTGAACCGTATACATGTGGGTATATTTAGTGACTAGTGCCTTAGTCGGATGACAAGAGGTGCATCGATAAAGTAGACATATAGTGATGAAAGAAGCGACATATTGGCCAGGACCTATTTGAAACAACTAATTTACCCACTACTTTACAAATTGCATACTAAAATTGTCAACTAGTAGGTTAGTTTTACTGTTTCAGAATTTCACTAACTATTAAAATTTTAAGTTTATTTCCCGATACATTTACATCGGTTATTAAAGGAAGCTGATTTTCGTCGTTGCCCATTAAATGGAAATACCCCGAAGTTCACAGTACCATGTTAATGACACAGGTATTTTACTAGAAAGTCCCGGCCTTATTACTTATTATATTAGTTCAAATTAGCAAAGTAAATAAGTTTTTTTTACCGTTAATGCAGTCATATCATATTCGATATATAATGGCTTTTTAGAACAGACATCAAAATGTGTCAATTGATTTATTTTTAAATGACCCAATATTTTACCCTAATTTATTTGCATTTATAGTTATATAAGCCCCTTTGACACGTATTGTATATCTGCCATTAAATTAACTAAGAACAGCACAATATTATCGGCAATGATCATGAGTTTGTGTTATATACTCGTATAATTAATAGTACGAGAGCTCACGACCAAAACCATGTCTCATAGCAATACGGCAAAAACCCTATAAAATCGTTAGATTGTATGATTCTGAACCCGACTAGGTGTGTAGTAACGGTCGAAAGTGTAGCAACTGCGTGGGAGGCCATTTCTGCTGTGTCAAAAAAAAAAGACAGTCGGTATTATAGCAATACGTCTGATAGTGAAAATGTACATAGATTTTATAATTGTATTACGAAAAAGTTTGTTTTCAGACATTTTGCGCGTAGCATATAGCCTGAGCGCATTTTTGAAAATGTCAACAAATTTAGCCGACCTGTATCATAGCAATACGAATAAATTTTTTTTTCAACTTTTCGTATTGCTGCCATGATTACCAAAAACCTGTTTTCAGACACTTTAAGTGTAGCATATACTCCCAAAAACGAAAATAACGTTTCGGAGTCGCCTGGCCGACGCCTCTGTTAAATGTTTTTTTTAAATTTACAGCCTTCATAGATATTCAAGAATCTCCCTTGTCTATTATGTATATGTACTTTGACAGATGACAGATGTCTTTACTTATTTCTTTTGTAAAAGTTACTCAAGTGTGCTTTAAATACTAAACTATCATATAACTATCATAAAACCAAAACTATCAAATCAATCAGTATTTAATTTCAACAGCCTCAGCGCTTGTTACGTTACTATTATACAGCTCACTCGCCAGCTGCTCCAAACGTTGGAACCATGGTATAATAATAATTATACTCCGCCAGGTATTCCATTCCGAGACTCGCGAACCACGTGACTGACACAAGCCTACGTCATCATGCTGTTCACAGATTCTCAAACTTTAAAATGTGGGAGAATTTTAACCAACGGTGAAAAATATTTAAACGGCATTAATTTTAAGTTATTCATGTAGAAACATAGGTAGTACAATAAAACAAATCTAATATATTAAATCAGAATTTTATTTATCTATACAAGAGAAACTTTTGAAAAACGAATCCACATCTAATCAATAAACGGTATTCGACACTTTAAGCTATTTTCGTTTTAATTTCTCCTGGAGTTGAATACTAACGATTTTTTTTATTTAATTCTTTTAGTCTTATGTAACTATGTCCTCGTTGTGACTAAGCAAAGCAAAGTATTTTCTAATAAGCATTTCTATTTGAGGGTATTGTTTTTGACGTGCTTGTGTACAATATGCCGACGCGGTTGGCTCACTTTTTAAAGTACTTGCCTACTGAGCCGGCGGTCCTGGTGTGGCGATTCACATGATCTCGTCATGTGCCCGCCATCATATAAACATATATCATCATCGTGATACTCACATCATCATTATCATCATCGAATTTAAGACATATTAGCATCATACGTCATCAAGCTCATACTAAAATTATCATTTACTAGATATAGGCAATACAAATGCAAAATATGAGTAATAGTGTGAATGTTTGCGGAAGCAAATAAAACCATTCCTATAACTAAAACATGCTACCACTTTAAAAATAGCAAGTTGATATTCACAAATTGACAACAGAGGAGTTGAGCTTTATTTAGACCAAATAAGAATCAAAATCCCATATACAACGCTTGGAGGGCGGGGGCTAGGTCACGTGACGTGTCGGGAATGTCGCGAATGACGCGAAAGTCGTTGAAGTCTGGAAAGTCTGGATAGTCTGAAAAGTCTAGAATATCTGGAATGTCGGGAGATATTGGTTATAAATAGGCAACGGCTTAATGGACGGGGATTCTTTTTGTTTGGGACTTCGTCCGAGTAACATTGTTTTCTGGCAGTTAAGGTATTAAAATTAATTCTAAGGGGAATTTCTATTGGGGTTTTGATTGTCTTTGAAACTATATTTGCCTATTGAAATTTAGTGGGGTTTCTGTTGTTTTAAAGGATATTAAGCTTAGTCACATGCCAGAAATAGTGTTTTGGTACATGGTTACCAGGTGAAAGATATTTAACCTTGCGGCTGTTAAACGAATATCTTTCGGACTCTTCTAGTTTTATCCGAATTAGGCGATTCGGACACTAGCCATATATAAGTGCAGTGAATAGCCTACGAGTGTGGATAGTTTTGTTTGGTGAAAGCGAGGACCACACGTGATGGACATGCGGGCCTTTCCGCGCTCGCTGAAGCCAAACGGACCTCCAGGCTCGGTCTCATAAACTATATATTTATATATCTGCTTATATACACATATTAGGGCAAGCTACTCCATGTTTCCGGCGTCTCATTAGCCACATGGGGGGGGCTTAATTACACTGATGATAGTCACATCCTCGGGTTAATCTCCCGAACTTACAGTTTAGCTTAGCTAGGCCCCATACACGTTTAAATATAAATATGAGACCTAGGTCTCTAGTGTTCTTTGTATTAGCTAGGGAACAGGGTTTAGCGATAGGTACACCTTAATAGGAACATTAGGACGGGGATCTTTACCTACTGAGCAATCGGTCAATCGTCATTAACTAGCATAACATTTATTCAAATTATTTTAACCTTGTTAGGTATAGTGGTTAAGAGGTTGAACTATTAAATTCTTAAGTGGTTATGACCCGGGAAGTTAGTAGGGGAAGAACAGAGTCTAGTGGCGGTTTGTAAAGATTGGGGATAGGGAACCAGTTATTTAGGCCAACCAGATATTTAACACCTAAATTAAAGGAATAATTAATTAGAACTTACCGATTATGATTTAAAGTAATGAACCTTTGGTATAGCTTAAGCGATAGAATGGCATCACTGAGGTAAAGTTGAGTCAGTTGGCAGTAGATAATCGCTTTTTCAATGAACAGAAGTAATTTTAAACTTTATTATAATTTTGATAAGGAAATTGTGGATCGTTGTATAGTGTGGAAATACAAAGCATTCCTAAGACTGGATGTGGAGAATCTGAAGTGTAAATTGCTAAGAAAAGCCGGGGACTTATGGATAGCAATAATGAAAGTTATTCGTTCCCGTATTTACATCACAGATCCCAGAATTGAATTAATTTATATCACAGGGCGTAAAAGAATTCCCTTATCAGAATAAGTCAGTCGAAAGTTGAAAGATACTACGAACAGGCACAATAGTCTTCATGATTTCAAGGATATACTACATTTATGAATATGGTCAAACGAAAACCCAGTTCTAGAACTCATTAGAAGGGTTCAAACCTACTAGGAAGGAGTAGTGTATTAGACTTCTTACAAATACAATTATAACTTTATTTTTCTGAATTATAATAGTTTTACAACCATCACATATGTTTATCTAGTTAAATAGGTAGGTAAAATCCTTAAAATAGGCCTTGTGTAGTTAACGTAAAGAAGCCTGCGCCAAAAGGCTTCCCCAAAAAGATGGATCCTTGACACTATGCCGTAGGCTAGGACGTCATGCATAGATGTGATGAGATCCCACAGTGGTTTGTTCAGTTTAGAATAGGTGCGGAGTTCCCCATCCTCTAGCTGAACGCTTTAATTCGATTTGCTTCTCAGGAATAGATAGGTAAAGCGTTCAGTGACATTCTCCGCGCACTCAGGGTGGTAGGGGATAATTAACAAAAATTTATATTTATTTCTTTTCACAATAGGAGATACCTTCTCCATTATACTATAATCTAGTCCTTACTAGTTTTTTTTTATTGTGGTGATTATAGCAACTTACTACTTATTGTATAGGTCTAATCCACCCCAGATTGTCCTACTATAACTTATTTAAGGGATGTATACCATCTTCCCAGATTAGATTATAATAACAAAATTACTTAATTTTTGTCAAGTATGAAAACTTAAGATTAATTAAAGTCATAATAAAATCTCATAGGTTCTGTAACTTCCATCTATATATAGATTGGTAATGAAGTATAGTTTCATATTGTACTTAGACATTTGATTTCTAATCATCCTGGAGTAAGAACATGCAATTTTAAAAACTAAATTACCCTTCATTTCGGAATCCTAATAATATTTGGTTTGATTCACATACTGATCTTTATTGTTACATGGAGTAATCTAGTAAAACTATACCTAACTATGGATTAGATGAATTTTATAGAATTAAATAATATTTTTATAAGAGTATTTATAATATTTCATATTGAATCTTGCTATAGGAACTATGGATATTCTTGTTGGCTGGACTTCTTGGGAAGTAATAAGTTTATATTATGAGGATAGATACAATTAAATTAAGTTAGAAATTTAATTAGTATAAGGAACCTAGGTAGCAGTAGGATACGAGAAGCTTGCATTGAATAATTAAGAGAATACACATTTATTTGGAAATACATAGTAGCATAGCACAGTATATAGGTACGGAAGCACTTAGCGACACATCACGGTTAAGTTTCTTTTTAAAGAAACTGAGTTACTACTTCAACGTAGGTTCCTACCATCTAGACGTATCACAACGGTTATCCCGATCACATATTGGCCATTAATTATTAAGAAATGTTCAGCTCAATTGTATTAAGGATCCTTTCATATTTAGGCTTGGTTAGTTGTAGGTTCTGGAAGGCTAGGTATTCATTGAAGGGTTTCCTAGGGTTTCGTTGTAGGAGTAGAGTTTAGTGGCGAGGGTGAAGCAGGCGTAGGACCTGTACCTTTAGTTTAGGCGTAGATATATTTCAGTAGGTGCATTTTCTTAGTATTTAATAGGTAGCTTGTCGTCGATACATTACAAGTTGGTGCTCGTTCCCGGGATGTATTTATTTAGCAGATGGTTTTGATAAACATTACGATTGGCGGTCCCGTGACTCAGGATAGCTCTAGAGTTAGGGTAAGCTTCAGATGCAGCATTACAATTTGCGCCGTGACCATGGATAGGATCAGTCCGGGACTGTTGAGGTCGTGCCGATGTAGTTCGGCGTGTCGTTGCCGTAGCGGATCGCCGTGCTGCCTCCTTGTGCTTTGTATATCGACAATTGTTATTTGTTTTGGAATTTTAGTGGAGTCGCTGCTGGCGGTTTTATTGAAGGGATCTTGAACACTTGAGCTTTGAACTATGAGACCCTCAAGGGTACAATTGTTGACGTGAGAATGGAAAGGAGAATTTAGCCGTGATGGGTTGTGTTGTGCACATCGTCAAGAAACACATTTTGTTGCATATTTATACACAAACTATAGTGAATAGAGTAGCTTCTTGATATAACACACGATATTTTTCTTATTTCACATAGTAATAGTACCTGAAACAAAAGACTTATATTAGAACAACGTGATTATTTTATCAATCAATATTTTGCAAACAGTAATCAATTGACAGTTCATTCATTGAGTCATTTTATTATTTTATCTGTATCTATACTGGATTATTTGAGATATGATTAAATTCGTTGCGATTGGTTTTATGGTTCACAAAGCTAATTTTTAATATTGATTAATAATGAAATAGGTGTGTTATTTAAGTTTTAGATAATTATTTACGTTACATAAAATAATAATATCAAGTAATAATATACTTACTTTAGTTTCAATCAGATACGTAGACAACTTTACTCAATATGTTCATATTATTAATATAACATAAGATTCAGATATTTAGGGATATTATATTTAATATTATTTAAGCATAATTGAAAAAAAAAGGTAATTCACTTTTAAATTAAATACGTAAGCAAGGCAGAGTGAAAAGAAACGTCCTCGAGTTGGTTGATTTGACAAGTGACAGGTGTCATCGCTTATCTTATCAGTAAATGATTATGATATCGAGATGGAATGATTATTTAAATAAATTTAATTTTAATATAGATATAAAGTTGGAATTTTGTAGGAAATTAGTTAAGTGAGGTAGAATAGAGATGTCATTGTTCTTGACTACAGGAAATATGAGTTTGTGAAGACTTATTTTTACATCAGTTATTAGTTCAAGCTGTGTTGTAAATTTGTTATGAAATTAAGGATAGACTATGAGGATACTAAGGACTTATTATTTCGGGGGGCGCGGGTTTATTTATAGGCTTTAGCTCAATCTAGGAAAGGTTTCAGAATAAGATCCGATAAACATGACTAACTACAATGTTAAACTGTGTATAAGGCTCCTAGCCACAATATTGAGTATTAATCTTTTAGCTTATTATAAGACCTGTTAGAATCATTAAATATAGTAATTATAAGGAAAGTAGGAGTGTTAGTGATTTCATAAGTGGGGGGGGGGGGCGATCCATTTTTGAGTTTTTTTTTTACACATAATGTAACAAATGAAATAAAAGTAATTTTTTTAAGAATATTTATCAATATAATCACAGAATCAGCAGGTTAAGGGATTGTTCCAGGCTCGCCTTGATAGTCAAAAATCTGGAACATAAAATAAAAAATCTGTTGAATCAAGTTAGGTTAACGATTACTAATTACAAAACAAAAGTAGGGAATCTACTTTGCGTTTATTGATTGAAGTAAAATATAGTACAGTTTTATACAATAATAAATAATAAAAACAAATAATAACAAAAAGAAAAAAAAAAAGGAGACAGAAGAGATGCGTTAACATTGTTAGGAAATTTATAACCCATTTGCTTCACACTAAGGGTGTAATCTAAGCGATTATAATAACAGTTGGAAATTTACCTAGTTTAATTAATGTATATAATCTTCATGTTCCAAAGATATTTATGTTATTTAAATTATGAGCAATTTATTTAATCCTGAAAAAAAAAAAAAAGGGAGAAAAATGCATTAAAACACTTAGTGTTAGATAGGTACACAAAAAAAAAAAAAGTTTGGAGGGCTATCAAACGGAGGTAAGGGAAAATGCCTATGTTACATCAGCTAACCTGGAAGTCATATTAAAGCTTAACTTTAGAGATTATTAAATGATTCCTTCAAGATGAAAGGGGAAAGACTAAAGTTAGTAAATTGAATATAGTTCTAAATTTGAGATATATGACATCAAGGGGTAGTTGATCATGCATGGAGGGGAGTGCGGCGGCATTTTCGCCACCCTCCAAACTTTTTTTATGGGTGTATGTATACTTACATCATTCAATCAAAGTTGAAAAAAAAAAAGGAGTGAGTAAGTTTATCAGCCATTTTTAGTTGCTGAAGGGGGAAGGTAGATTTTGATCTGAAAGAACAAAACGAGGGGGTATTAATAACATTTAAATATCGCTGAGGAATTTCAATAAGGACCAAGGTGGTATGGCAAACATAAGATGTATCAAAAGAAAATATAATACATTAATAAAATGTTCTTATTCGAAGTAACTATGGTGTCATTTCGGAAGGTTGGACTCACCTTCCAAGTCCTCCCACGGGAAGCCCTGAAATTAGATATAAGAAAATTAGCAAAAATAATAATAATAATAATAATAAAAAAAAAAAACAGAAGGAAAGAAAGTAAATATTTGTGGTATTTAACGTGGGTGTTTATGAGTATAAATTTATAGGTGAATTTTACCATATCGTCGTGCAAGGCCTGTCCCTCACTAGCTTCGCCATTAGGGTGGGGTGGTAGAACTTCGGGCTGAAGCTATTAAGATAAACCACGAGTTATTATATTACATTCAAAAAAAAAAAAAAAAAAGGAGGGGAGAGGGTTAAGAATTTATAAAATTATTAACTAATAGTATTATTTGATGATATAGAAGGTGTAATGAGAAAATGATTAACTTACGAGGGGATGGTCGGTGCTAACGGTGTCTGGATTAAGCTGAAATAAATTATAAGGGGTTAGTATCATTTTTAATTTCTAGGAAAATGACAAATTTTGGCCCAAAACTTACAAGTTCCATGTTCAGCAACGTTGAGGGAGAAAAGCTAAACGATGGAGACATTGGGATGATTAGGGGGGATGGGATGCTGTTGAGATCAGGTGGGAGTGGCATCGGCTCAGGGCGTGGCGTTAATGGTTTGACTAATTGCTGAAAAAGAGGGGGAAATTATTAAATTAATAATTATAGGTATTTTCTTTTCAAAAGGAGAGATAAGAAACAAATTACAAGTACTGTACCTTTTAAGAATGCAAGAGGGTAGATGGAACGGGGTACATTTCCTTTTTATATGATGTAAACATATTTCAACAATTTAAGTTAGCATTAAGAACGGGAGAGGAAATTGTATTTACCTTCTTGCTATGGCGCAGTTGCTTCCTTTGGAAGCTATTAATTTTGCGCTGGATGTCGGTTGAAGTTAGGGCTATGTCTGATTGCAAGTTACATAACCTGAGTAATTCGGCTTTCGCGACCTTTCGTAACTTATTGTCCTTATTGTTCAAATACTTTTTGTCCCAAAGTATGGGGAATTTTAATAAAATTTCTTCGAATGGGGTCATAGTGAACGGACGGAATGCGCGGTAGTATGATAATGTTTGACAACAGTGTTAACATGTTAAAGAAACAGTGTTGTCATAAATGGTAACTACTGTTAAAGTATAGATTCACCTACCTAGTTCGTAAAATTTACGTTGTATTTATAAAGAATAGTTAAATATTTATTTATATATTATTTAATTAAACAACGTACAAATAATTCGGTGATTTATCAGTCTAAAGCTAATATTCAATAGGAGTATTAAGTTAAGATCAATTAAGGAATCGATTGCCGACGAAAATTTTAAAGACGATCGTGATATCATCATATATAAGTTGTACTGCAGTATAGGTATTTGTAAGTTGAGGTTTGAATATGGTTTTAAGTAAATTCCACTAGGGGTCGTTAGTAGTATATTTAATTGAATGTTTTGTGGGATGGATCGTTTCCATTAATACGTATTTTGGGGTTCTTTAATGAATTGATATTCGATAAGTTCAAAAGGGTAGTTAGGGGTGAATTGAAAAATTACGAGTTTTATTAGAGTATAACAAAAATACGAAATGTGTGAAGTGGATGGTCAATTTTATTATTTATATTAGAGAAAATCTTTATTTTGATTTTGATGAAAGAAGTAAAGGGGAATTTGGGATATTATAGGAAAGTAAAGTAGTATGGATTTTGAATACATAGTGGGTGATGTTCTTCTGACTAAGTCAATGCGAAAAAATGAATGTAGGAGCCTGTTAGTGTGACGTATGGAAATGTTTTAGTGCGCGATGTATGCTTGTGTGATGGATGAAAGATATGATAAGAATGAACAGGAGTGAGTGGACCTTTTGAGTTGGATGTTGTCTATATGTATTCAAGCTAAGTTCGAAAGTATTCGGGTCCAAAACGGGGGGGTCTACTATCTTTAGAGGTACGAACGGGAGTATTTTCTAAAGACATCAATTGGTTTGCACATACTTAGAAGTTAGGCTTAGTAAATCGAAGTTTCGATTTGAGACCGATTGTGCGGTAGTTTGTGCGAAACAATACTCTACATGGCCTACGGGCTAACCTTCTACGAGCACGGGCAGGAACGTGCAGGTTTCACACACACCCATGTCAACAAATAGATTGGCCAACTGTATATTTTTAAATAAAAAGAATTGTGATTTGGTTTGTCCGTAAAGGCAGGATGAAACTAAATTGGTATATTTGTATGAACCTCTGGTATAATAGTATTGTTTAGCATAATTTTGAAATGAAACATTATTTCACAATTCGACTAGTAAGTCTATAGTCTTACAAGAACAAAAAAAAAAAACACAATTGTATGATTATAGAGCTGAAATTGGCTTGTTTATTCTTGATGTGATACACGCACCAATAAGGAGAGTCACATGTGATTTTGGAGAAGAATTTGAAATCGGAATCAGTTATTGAATTGGAGTAAGGATGAATATTCAGTATCTATACCAAAGATCTTGCTATGTTGTCTGAGGAGAGTTTTGTCAATTCATCGAAGAATTCGTACAATGTGAATTCGCAAATGAGGCTGAGCAATGGGCAGGTCAAGTTTGAGGTGTTTAGGCAAAATCGAGCTAATAGGGCTTGTTTGACTCACAACCAAACACTTCTTACGATGTGGTCGAGATTTGGAGAAATATATTCACGATTCAATGATATTATTCTATGGTTTGAATTCTGATTTAATACACAAGTGACTTCCCAAGTATCGGTTTAAACACACACACACTTAAGGGTACGAATACTAACGGGTTTAGAATATCCAAGATTATCACAAAATGTTATTTGCTTTAAGAATAATTGTCATATATAAATATACATATTGTTTTTTTTTAATTATTTTACAATTTAATAAGGGGAATGCGAAGTTCTACGTTATTTGACGATGTCAATCCACTTCAAACTTTCGCAGGGGGGCGATTGTGGCGATTCACATGATCTCGTCATGTGCCCGCCATCATATAAACATATATCATCATCGTGATACTCACATCATCATTATCATCATCGAATTTAAGACATATTAGCATCATACGTCATCAAGCTCATACTAAAATTATCATTTACTAGATATAGGCAATACAAATGCAAAATATGAGTAATAGTGTGAATGTTTGCGGAAGCAAATAAAACCATTCCTATAACTAAAACATGCTACCACTTTAAAAATAGCAAGTTGATATTCACAAATTGACAACAGAGGAGTTGAGCTTTATTTAGACCAAATAAGAATCAAAATCCCATATACAACGCTTGGAGGGCGGGGGCTAGGTCACGTGACGTGTCGGGAATGTCGCGAATGACGCGAAAGTCGTTGAAGTCTGGAAAGTCTGGATAGTCTGAAAAGTCTAGAATATCTGGAATGTCGGGAGATATTGGTTATAAATAGGCAACGGCTTAATGGACGGGGATTCTTTTTGTTTGGGACTTCGTCCGAGTAACATTGTTTTCTGGCAGTTAAGGTATTAAAATTAATTCTAAGGGGAATTTCTATTGGGGTTTTGATTGTCTTTGAAACTATATTTGCCTATTGAAATTTAGTGGGGTTTCTGTTGTTTTAAAGGATATTAAGCTTAGTCACATGCCAGAAATAGTGTTTTGGTACATGGTTACCAGGTGAAAGATATTTAACCTTGCGGCTGTTAAACGAATATCTTTCGGACTCTTCTAGTTTTATCCGAATTAGGCGATTCGGACACTAGCCATATATAAGTGCAGTGAATAGCCTACGAGTGTGGATAGTTTTGTTTGGTGAAAGCGAGGACCACACGTGATGGACATGCGGGCCTTTCCGCGCTCGCTGAAGCCAAACGGACCTCCAGGCTCGGTCTCATAAACTATATATTTATATATCTGCTTATATACACATATTAGGGCAAGCTACTCCATGTTTCCGGCGTCTCATTAGCCACATGGGGGGGGCTTAATTACACTGATGATAGTCACATCCTCGGGTTAATCTCCCGAACTTACAGTTTAGCTTAGCTAGGCCCCATACACGTTTAAATATAAATATGAGACCTAGGTCTCTAGTGTTCTTTGTATTAGCTAGGGAACAGGGTTTAGCGATAGGTACACCTTAATAGGAACATTAGGACGGGGATCTTTACCTACTGAGCAATCGGTCAATCGTCATTAACTAGCATAACATTTATTCAAATTATTTTAACCTTGTTAGGTATAGTGGTTAAGAGGTTGAACTATTAAATTCTTAAGTGGTTATGACCCGGGAAGTTAGTAGGGGAAGAACAGAGTCTAGTGGCGGTTTGTAAAGATTGGGGATAGGGAACCAGTTATTTAGGCCAACCAGATATTTAACACCTAAATTAAAGGAATAATTAATTAGAACTTACCGATTATGATTTAAAGTAATGAACCTTTGGTATAGCTTAAGCGATAGAATGGCATCACTGAGGTAAAGTTGAGTCAGTTGGCAGTAGATAATCGCTTTTTCAATGAACAGAAGTAATTTTAAACTTTATTATAATTTTGATAAGGAAATTGTGGATCGTTGTATAGTGTGGAAATACAAAGCATTCCTAAGACTGGATGTGGAGAATCTGAAGTGTAAATTGCTAAGAAAAGCCGGGGACTTATGGATAGCAATAATGAAAGTTATTCGTTCCCGTATTTACATCACAGATCCCAGAATTGAATTAATTTATATCACAGGGCGTAAAAGAATTCCCTTATCAGAATAAGTCAGTCGAAAGTTGAAAGATACTACGAACAGGCACAATAGTCTTCATGATTTCAAGGATATACTACATTTATGAATATGGTCAAACGAAAACCCAGTTCTAGAACTCATTAGAAGGGTTCAAACCTACTAGGAAGGAGTAGTGTATTAGACTTCTTACAAATACAATTATAACTTTATTTTTCTGAATTATAATAGTTTTACAACCATCACATATGTTTATCTAGTTAAATAGGTAGGTAAAATCCTTAAAATAGGCCTTGTGTAGTTAACGTAAAGAAGCCTGCGCCAAAAGGCTTCCCCAAAAAGATGGATCCTTGACACTATGCCGTAGGCTAGGACGTCATGCATAGATGTGATGAGATCCCACAGTGGTTTGTTCAGTTTAGAATAGGTGCGGAGTTCCCCATCCTCTAGCTGAACGCTTTAATTCGATTTGCTTCTCAGGAATAGATAGGTAAAGCGTTCAGTGACATTCTCCGCGCACTCAGGGTGGTAGGGGATAATTAACAAAAATTTATATTTATTTCTTTTCACAATAGGAGATACCTTCTCCATTATACTATAATCTAGTCCTTACTAGTTTTTTTTTATTGTGGTGATTATAGCAACTTACTACTTATTGTATAGGTCTAATCCACCCCAGATTGTCCTACTATAACTTATTTAAGGGATGTATACCATCTTCCCAGATTAGATTATAATAACAAAATTACTTAATTTTTGTCAAGTATGAAAACTTAAGATTAATTAAAGTCATAATAAAATCTCATAGGTTCTGTAACTTCCATCTATATATAGATTGGTAATGAAGTATAGTTTCATATTGTACTTAGACATTTGATTTCTAATCATCCTGGAGTAAGAACATGCAATTTTAAAAACTAAATTACCCTTCATTTCGGAATCCTAATAATATTTGGTTTGATTCACATACTGATCTTTATTGTTACATGGAGTAATCTAGTAAAACTATACCTAACTATGGATTAGATGAATTTTATAGAATTAAATAATATTTTTATAAGAGTATTTATAATATTTCATATTGAATCTTGCTATAGGAACTATGGATATTCTTGTTGGCTGGACTTCTTGGGAAGTAATAAGTTTATATTATGAGGATAGATACAATTAAATTAAGTTAGAAATTTAATTAGTATAAGGAACCTAGGTAGCAGTAGGATACGAGAAGCTTGCATTGAATAATTAAGAGAATACACATTTATTTGGAAATACATAGTAGCATAGCACAGTATATAGGTACGGAAGCACTTAGCGACACATCACGGTTAAGTTTCTTTTTAAAGAAACTGAGTTACTACTTCAACGTAGGTTCCTACCATCTAGACGTATCACAACGGTTATCCCGATCACATATTGGCCATTAATTATTAAGAAATGTTCAGCTCAATTGTATTAAGGATCCTTTCATATTTAGGCTTGGTTAGTTGTAGGTTCTGGAAGGCTAGGTATTCATTGAAGGGTTTCCTAGGGTTTCGTTGTAGGAGTAGAGTTTAGTGGCGAGGGTGAAGCAGGCGTAGGACCTGTACCTTTAGTTTAGGCGTAGATATATTTCAGTAGGTGCATTTTCTTAGTATTTAATAGGTAGCTTGTCGTCGATACATTACAAGTTGGTGCTCGTTCCCGGGATGTATTTATTTAGCAGATGGTTTTGATAAACATTACGATTGGCGGTCCCGTGACTCAGGATAGCTCTAGAGTTAGGGTAAGCTTCAGATGCAGCATTACACTGGGTTCGAATCCCGGCCAGGCCAAGTATTTGTGTGATGAACTCGAATATTTGTGCTTGGGTCATGGATGTTATCTATATATGTATTTATATATTATGTCTATCGTGTCGTCGTATCTATATCCCAGTTTCCTTTTGTGCAATTTATTTCAGTCCTTCAACTTCAATGTTACGGTTTCGGGTAAATTCTTTGTTAATTATCATCTAATAAATTCAGGGTCGCAACGTATTCATTGGTTTGTAACAGAAAATTCAAGATGCCTCAATACGATTTTTAAATGATATCTGAGTATCGAAAAGTTGTCTGATAGAGAAGGTGCTACACTTAATTTGTCTGATATAAATTTTTTGCACATGTGGACAACTTATTTTATCATGTCCAACAATTTTCAGACATATTGCTATGATACCGATCGGTAAAATTTGTTAACATTTTCAAAACGGTCTCAAAATTTAATGCGTTCACATTTCCGTCTGAAAATTGTTTTGTTCGCATCAAATAACCAAAATTTACTAATAAAAAAGATTTTCAGACGTATTGCTATGAGACATTTTTTTTGTCTCATTTTTAATTTTTTTAATTTATTTTACGGGTTTGCGCTACACCACTAACGTCTGAAAAATATGTTTCCGGTATCTCAGAACTATCATTCAACTACAGTCTGCAAATCAGACATATTGCTATGATGCAGTTCGGTAAAATTCTTTGACAATTTTGAAAATTCGGTCAGATCAAACGCTACGCGGAAAATGTCTGATATTGGTATTTTCGAGTTCAGGATAATCGTATCTATCGATTTGATGTGGTTTTGGCCGTATTGCTATGAGACAAAAATTTTGGTCGTGGGCTCTCGTATAAGAGAAAATCGCGATAAAAGTCCACAAATATCAGTACTTTGTACACTTTTGACAGTTCTGCAGATCTCACTCGACATTAGCGCCTCTAGCGGCGAATTCATGCGCGATAGTCTCATTCTCTTGAAATAAACTGCAATAAGAAAAGCACTCCCCCGCGGCATTATACCGAAGATGCTGGCTGCATTTCCTCGCTGAACTACGTTTATATTTACTGTTTCCTTGTTTTGTATTTTTATCCTCGAATAAAATGTGATATTATACTTTATGTTCTTTAAGAGTATCTCAGAACAATACGCCAATTTATTATACATCTATTATAAACATTTACAAGCGTGGCCCATAGTTATATGGGTAATTACGTTGCGAAATATAATTATGTTACGAAATGTACACGAATATAACGTTACTAGCTGTGCCCCGCGGTGTTACCTGCTCATCCCATGGAAACACTAAATTTATTCGGGATGAAAAGTATCCTATGTCCTTCCCCGGGACTGACACTATCTATATACCAACTTTCATCTAAATCGGTTCAGCAGTTTAAGCGTTAAGAGGTAACAGACAGACAGACACACTTTCGCATTTATAATACTAGCTGTGCCCCGCGGTGTTACCCGCTCATCCCACGGGAACACTAAATTTATTCGGGATGAAAAGTATCCTATGTCCTTCCCCGGGACTGAAACTATCTATATACCAAATTTCATCTAAATTGGTTCAGCGGTTTAAGCGTGAAGAGGTAACAGACAGACAGACAGACAGACAGACAGACAGACACACTTTCGCATTTATAATATTAAGTATGGATAGTATGGATTAGTACCTATGGATTTTGCAGTTCATCACAATTTGCGAAAAGCGCTCTGTTCTGAGCTTACCAATTAAGACTTTTTTGCTTCAAAGAGAATATTAATTATCCATGAAAAACCTAACATAAGTCCTTGACTTGAACTCCTGAGTGGGTAACCATTTAGGTATTTTAAAGCTAACATATGTACATAAAAGACTAACAATGTATAAGAAAGAAATAAAGGTATAATTAAATACACAAAAACAATAAATAAACAACATCTGGGGTGTACTACCCAGCCAAGAAAACATCGGAATTTTCGGAATACGACACCCTTTAGCCAGCCACCACAAATTAATTGAAATTTCCATTGTGACGATGATAAATTTACACTATTATTCCCTACCTTCAATACGTATTTACCGACTTTAAAACTAAACTCTACATTTCTGTGACATTTAAAACAGGGACACCTCGTAATGTAAACGTTTTAGGTTCCACAGATAACGTTATAGCGCAACAAAGTTGAATGGCTGCGAAGTTGGTCCGGCATGTAACTGGGACACCGTATTTTATATTCGTTCCAGTTCTGTTTAGACCGAGAGCTGGCAGTCGTTATAGAACATATAATAGAATAAAAACTTTGTTGGTTTCAAACATCATCTATCGTAAACATATCGGCCGAAGTACTTCCTGTCCACGAGGTGGACTGATGATCTGGTGAAGGTCGCTGGAGACCGCTGGATGCAGGCGGTGCAAAATTGGTCACTGTGGTGCTCTTTGGGGGAGGTTTATGTCCTTTGACATAGAGGGGACCTTTGACTGATGATGTCTCGACGAATTTTAGGCATTTGAAATCCACTGAACTATTAACAGAAGAGATACGTAATGTTTGTAAATGCTCGTAGGTAACCTACGAGCATTTACACTTCGACATTTACTTAAAGTAAAAAAAAAACAGGCTAAACACAATCGGTGTTGTTTTTTTACTTACCATATTTACTAAAAAAAGATGATTTGTTAACAGTAGCGCAACTGTTAGCTGCTAGTTACATAAATCGGAGGACTGACAAACTGAGGGCTACTAATAACCAAAATAAGTTACGTAAAATTATCATCATGTTGGTCAATACTGAACACTGGCTATTTCTCAAGTAGATAAACTGTTTTTTTTTCAGTGTGGACTACACTTACGTTTAGTTTCTTTTAAACGATCTATCATATAGGTACCGATTTACTCCACTAGTTGTGAAAAATATTTTAACCTACAAGCTACCCTAAATTGACGTCCGTCTCTCGGTCCACCGTTCGTCCTAGTTTCACGATTTAAACGACTATTTCCGACGTATGATGCTGTCACAACGGGATTTCTTTACCCGTTGTCTGGTATTTTTCACTGTCTATTTTTCTATTGACAACGTTATTTTTTGTTTTGAGTTTTGACACCGTTATTTTTTGTATCGACATGTCAAAGGATTGTAGTGCCAGTGAATATGCAAACGCCAGCGCCATTGGGAAAACTCCGAAGATTTTTTAACCCTCGATGCTAAAAGAGGGTTGTTATGTGTAACGTGTGGCATCTTATTAGAAGCTTTTATTTAACTTGCATAATTTTTATGCATGTATTAGAAGGTGTAGCCTCGTACGCGAATTCTTCTGTCTTTGCCATAGTTGGCTAAAAAGTATGTATTGTATAACCATCTCGAATATCGGATGTATGATAATTAATAATAATTGTGTTTTTTTTCTTAAGCTGTATAATGTGTAATGTATTTTGAAAGTAATTGTCATATGTTATAAAGTGTTATTTTAAATTTTAGTATCGAATACCTATATGAGTCTGCGTTGCTTGAAATAAATGTTTTTTTTTTTTTTTCGCCGCAAAGTTGCCAGCTTTTCTGTTTTCTATTGGATCTATTTTGGAGGAGTCTCTATAGATAACGGAATTTAAATATAATTTTTGAATTATAATGATATAGACGCGATAAACCTACTACGTTGTCTGTACGTCAGCTTGGCTTCTCGTTGACGGTAAAATCCACGAATTCAACGTAAAATAATCTCAAAGCCCGAAATCCCGAGTATGGGTTGAAATTTTGATGCTTTTTTTATATTCAGCGGGTTTATGATCTCATTTGAGACAGGTGCTTGTATTTTGCGCTTCGGGCAGATTTTAGAGGGAGTTTCTTTCAAGACTGGAAAATAAGGCGCCACTATAATCTTACTCCTAATTTTTCTGAGAATTTCAAATTTTGTCTCAAAGAAAGAGCTCATAAAATTCCTTTTATATTCTCTTCCAACAGAAAATAACTATTTCTATAAACTTATATCTATAGAACCAAACCAATAACTATTGGAACGGATTCTAGGATGCAGATGATAGGTAAACAGCAAATGTAATATAGGCGCTGGTGAAATATTGTATAAAAATAATAATTAAACAATACAGAAGGTTCACTCTTCTATTCTACCTTTCTTTGCGCGGGAAAAGAAAATGTGTAGAAATATAATTATGCACGCCATAATTATACATTATTATGACAATGACAATTTACTGCCACAGTAATGAAATTGTAGGCTCAAATTGCTGGCAATTATGAAATTGCAGCGGCCGGCATTACGGGCCCTCTTGCGGTAATTCTGGTAATTAAGTTGCCTCGGTCGATATACGGGACACAGGGTCGTCTAAGGGTAAGTAGATTTTGTTCACGTACTTCCGTTGCAGTCAGGTGAAAAAATATTATATTTGTAAATGGCTGGAATCGAAGTACGTTACGTAGTTTATTACACGTTATGTACCTACTATACAATTACGTACGTTTGAACCGTGGGCGGCCCAATCAGGACCTTTGGCGCCAACAAACTATGCATCTACTTCATTAAGTGGAGTACTTTGTGGTTGCCCTACTGATTTACGGTCGCATTTAATGATGCCAGCCTTGTAAAAGTAATAGTGGATCGTAGTAATGAATACAAACTGAATTAAGCTTTCTATTGGGTTCAATACTCTATGTATTGAACGGGCTCAATACGCATCGTTATAGTAGAAAATGTAAAACCGGTTATTTGGTCATAGTAAAACCGGTTGCAACCGGTTAGTAAATAACCGGTTTTGCGTTTTCTAATTGCTAGCCGCGTTAATAACCTACGGAGTGGCGCAACCTTCCGTTTTTATAAATGTAGAAATGTTAGTCGTCGAGGCGAAAATGCGTCGCTTGGACGTGTCAAAGCCATAATATAATTATAACCACTTGCGTTACATTTCGCATAAATAACCAATGAAATACTTAGGTGTACAGGGAAACTCTTTGGTGACTTTTAGGAAAATTAAAAAAGAGAGAGCTGTCAGTAATTCAATGTACCAGGAAATAAATGTTTAGGAATAATTTTAAATATTGATAGTAATTCGTATTTTATTCTAGGAACTTAAATAGGCAAAATATTATTATTATTGGATACATTAATATAACATTTACGAAATTTCTTGGCTGAGCTAAGGAATTCAGATAAATGTAGTGGACTAATTTCTGAGGCTTCACTTAAATCATATTTTTATTAACATTATTTTTAATATGATATATAATATTTATGAAGTAAATTTGAAAATACGTTGCAAATCTTCTTTCTAATTTGTCTAAGTCAATTTAATGACACAACACACAACGCATAGGTAAATTCCACATGTTGTCGAATTGAAATAGGTAAAGCTTTAAGGTTTCTGAAGTTAATTAACTGTGCACTGCACTGCATGGAGAAATGTTACGAGTTGCGTGATATTGAAGGGTCTCTTCTGGCGAGGACTAATTTAGCGACGATTTTATGATATTACGCGAATGTTAGGTGTTAAACTTATACTCATAAATACGTGCACTAGGTGTTAACTTGATTGAACTTTGCGGTTCAACGTAACAATATTTTGCTATAATTACGGTATTTAATTGGAAGTATTATTATTAATTGGGATGACGACTGATGCTAAATTCTACAGCATACAGTACTGTAGTAATATAAAATAAAGAAAGTCAAGTTTTAGCGTAATGTCTCGCCATTTTGACTTAACGTTTCACGACGGATCGGACGGATTGACGGATCACTTGACGTTTGTGCCAAAAGTAAAACCAGCAATTGAAACTTGCTTTTCGATATTCAGCTAATTTATATTATAAAATAATTACATTCTTTCCATTGATTTTAACCTCATAATTGTGACGCATACGATACATACTTCAACACTTTACTAAACTTTTACAACGCGTCATATAACTTTTATTTCCCGGTAAAAGTTTAATATTTATTAAATAAATAAATTAACATCATTGCAACTTGCACAAGCTCATTTCAAAAGAACTCTGAAAACAAAATGAAACACTGTCGCTTTAAAAAAAACTTCACAATCCGGCTTAAAGTAAAATATGTACAAACATGCCATGTTGCATAAATGAATAAATTCAAAAATGTTGAATAATGTAAGTTAACTTTACACAGGAGCTCGTACGTTAAAACCTGTCACTGCGGGAAACGCGCGTTTTTTGTGCGTTGACAGCTCTTTGCGACATTTTTCATCTTCGTTAATAAAATTACTACAGCGCAGTTTATGAAGCGGTTGGTACTTCACTTTGAAATCGGTTCTTTTTTCTTCTTCATCATCAATTTTCTTATTTATGAAGCGGTTGGTAGTCCACTTTGAAATCGGTTCTGTTTTCTTCTTCATCATCAATTTTCTTATTTATGAAGCGGTTGGTAGTTCACTTTGAAATCGGTTCTGTTTTCTTCTTCATCATCAATTTTCTTATTTATGAAGCGGTTGGTACTTCACTTTGAAATCGGTTTTGTTTTCTTCTTCATCATCAATTTTCTTATTTATTAATGCTATATTATTATTTTATGGTTAACTTTTATTTATGTGTATAAGCCTGCATTCTGAAGATAGGTACGTTTTATTACTAAGTTCATATTACTGTAATATAATAGTTAAATTTACTATCATTTATGAAAAAATTACTACTCGTAAACTGTTGAGTTTCTTTCGGCGTTTCTTCTCAAAAGTGGTCTCCTGTTGTGAAATACAGGTAGACTCAGAGATGTAAAAGAATAAAGTTAATTATTTCAAATAATTATGTTATGTAATTTCCAATAATTTCCAATGTAGGATTTTCTGGGGAGATAATATCGCCTGGTCAAGGTAAGATTTTTAGACAAACCACGGGCGGTAATTCGTAAAGCCCCAGATAGCATCTTTATGTAATTACAATTGTCACAAACACCTGCTATCTGGGACATTGACGAATTAACCGCCCTAGGTAGGTAATATCCTATTTTAGTTGTTTTAAACCCCCAACTCTTTTCTCTCTACGAATGTGCAAGTTAAAATAAATATTTTGCCCTGAGGTTAAACTAGTAATGAATGTCTCAAAGAAATTAGTCCTCTGCAGGCTTGTGTTATGGGCACAAAACGATGATATACATAAAGTTAAGCTTAGAAAAATAACGTTATGTTTTCTCTTGTATTATAAAGATTAAATAAACAAAACCAGCTCATTACAAGTAAAATACGACAAACTACTTAACATTTTCACGTACCGTCTGTACGTTCGTCACCTTTCATTACTCCTCTCATTTTAATCCACAATACTGTCGCAGCTTAATATTATTTAACAATATTTTATTCGGTACCTCATTACATTTCCGGACGAGTACAGAAACGGTTCGTTTTCAGATTTATAAATATGTACCGTGACCTATTTTACTGAGAGTTATTCCCGCCCGCTGAATCGTTAGAGATATCGCGATGAAATTGGAATGAAATATATAAATTCAGCTCAATAGGCAGCGAAGTTTTGATATACTTGGTGACTGAATATGAACTAATTAGGGTATCGGTCTATCGAGCCACGTACTAGTAAATATAGACGCAACACTTATTTTGCGTCTATATTGACTCCTAGGAATTATTCGTCGAATGTTTTTTATTTCGCTGAAAATTTTCGCAAACTGTAAACTATTTGAGATAGTTATAAAATAAACCTAACTTAACCTAGTTAATCAATAGGATGATATTTGCAAGAATTATGAAAAACGTATGACTACAGAGAAATAAAAATTCTGCGAAAAGATTTTTCGGCGAAATGAAACATATAACGACATAAGTTTCTAGGAAACAAAGGGCTGATTTGTCATCACTAAACTCATTTAAATACAAAAAAAAATGATTTTATGCCACCGTAAAGGTATGACTGTTTTAATTACAGTTGGTTGCCGATGCGTTGCCATGATTTGCTTGTTTGAGCAAGATTTATTGACTGATTCCTTTTTGTAGTATTCCTGATTGGACATATTCTTGTTTCAGCATATTCCGGTTAAGAAAACGAAATACGGCTAAACAGGAATGTGCCGAAATAAGAATATGTCCAATCAGGAATACGATGAAGGAGGAATCAATCGATTTATTATTGTGACGCGCATGCGCATACCTAGTGTACCCAGAAATTGCATTGTGGCTTTGTGCTTTCTCTTCTGGATTAGTATTAACTGATAATTAAATCCACAGACCATTCGGAAATAAAAAAAGTGTCTTTAATTGATACTCTTTGTACATTATTTACTAAAATAAATAACAGTGATCGAACAGTGAGTAAAATACTTTACACACCGTTCCTAAAATGACGGTTGTATTGCCCACGTGTCGCTCAATAACCTTGTTCTTTAAATGTTACTATCTGTAAATCCGAAAGTGTAGCACAGGCACGTGCCACGCCTTCAAAGTCAGACAGTCAGATTGGAATAGCCTGTCGCATTGTTTCAAACTGAAGCATTGGCACGCTGTCCGGTCATTCTGGTCCAGCCATTCGAGAAATGATACTCCAATACTATTTAATTTTGATATTTAAAATATTTAGGTTTAGGTGGCGAGCTGTGATATTGGCACGCCGAAATCAGGCCGTTCTCAATCCTATTCGCTCGGTTACTTACAAAGAATGGAAGAGGATCGCGCAGCAAAAAGAGCATACTTGGGGCAACCAACCGGTCGACAACCGGTCGGTCGTCCCAGGTACCGCTGGGGAGACGTGGTGGAAGTGGAACGCCGTAAGCTTCAAGCCAAAAACTGGCAAGAAACTGCGCAGGATCGGGACAAGTGGCGTACTCTCGTTTCGGAGATCCTGTTTGAGCCACTGAGCCAAAATACTTAGTCAGACAAATAAGTAGGTACGCGCTACATAGCGGTATAACGCATCAGCTACAAGATACGGCGTAGCACGCGTAGCGTTACTGGAAATCGACCGAGCAAACGAAGCGTCTTCTGCTTTTGAAATGCTTTCGTATGTCGATTTGTCCGGATTTTTGGCTTTTCTCGCCTGCAGCACCTCTAGCATAACTGTCACACGCGACTCTTTGTCAAGCGACATATACTACCTGTCACTTTTCTTCCAATAGGTACCGTGCGAGCAAGACAGATGATGCTGAGTCGCGCGACATGCGACATCGCGGTAAGATATGCTAGCCATATAAAATATGGTCGTATTTCTCAACCGAATTCTGTGAGCAGATTCGATAATTGTAAATATTTATTTGTTCATTTAGTTTTTCGAAGTTTGGCGGAGAAAGGTCTGAAACTTAAAAATATCATATTTTGAAACAGCGACGCATTCGCGACGTTTGCAGATCCAAGTGCGACTAGTAAAATTCTAAATGGGTTAAGTGTACAGGATTTAGGCCGAGGTCCCATTATCTTACACTTAAATATTGACTGTGGCATTAAGTAGCACCCTGTTACTGACAGTTCTCGTGCAATATACTTTACATCAAGGTTAATATCTATCAGAAAGGTATCATAATAGTCGTCTGGTTCAACAAAAATTAGGCTTACGGCCATTTCCATCGGAGTGTTCACGCTAACGCGCGAATGATACTTAGGTATTTCTCCTAACGCTACCCCAATATAAGACTGACTGTCCATAGAATCGAAGCCTATCACTCCTGTGTGGCGTGGAGAAAATCCCACTAGCTCGTTATACTCCCACACAAAGTCCGATTCACTGGTAGTAGTAGAGGATCCCTTTAAGAACGATCTTCACCGAGATGTTTATTTGATTAAATGTATGTTATATTTAATTTAATATGTCAATAAATATATTGCATATGGGTTGCCTAACAAATTTTAGTCCAGGGTATGTTTAATTTATGATTAAAAAATTTTTTTTTTTAAACATTTGATTATTAGATAAATTCTATACCAATCGAAAGTTTGAAGCCCATAGAATATGCAAACGTTAGGTTGCCTATTCTTTTCCCGTCACAACTATCGGGTAGCCAGGTTTAAACTGGTAAATCTATACTAGCATTTTGCAACGGTCTGATTATTGAATTGAAATTAAATAACATTAAAGATTATTTTATCATGAACACGGTGGTATAGGGTTGCCTGCGAAAAATCAGTCCAGAATTCCGGTTGTCGAATTTTGAAAAGTAAAATATTGCAGCGAGTGAATGTGTGCGACTGAGAGGTCCCAACCAAAACCATCCCATACGATAGAAGAGGACACAGCATAGCAGCTGTTTGAAGTCCGCCCATTTAAAAAAAGAGAGTGCGCATGCTATTTGTGCTTGAAAATGAAAAGGATAGCGATAGACTCGTATATGCTGTGCATTATTTTGGAGTAGATTGTCGCTATAGATACAATAAAATGCATGGTATAATAATATACTCCGCCTGGTACTCTCTTCCGAGACTCGCGAACCACGTGACTGACACAAGCCTACGTCATCATGGTGTTCAGAGATTCTCATACTTTTAAACGTTGGAGAATTTTAACCAACGGTGAAAAGTGTTTAAACGGCATTAATTTTAAGTGATTCAAGTAGAAACATAGGTAGTAGAATAAAACAAATGTAATGTATCTAATCTTTCGGAGTTTCTTCTCAACAGTGGTCACCTCTTGTGAAATGTCGATAGACTCAGACATGTAAAAGTGCCCTTGTGGCCTACTTGCAGAATAAAGTTCATTATTTCATTAATTAATTGATTAAAAAAAAAGTTAAATAACTATTTCTCTATTTTAATAATAAACTACTCCAAAATAATGTACAGCATATACGAGTCTATCGCTATCCTTTTCATTTTCAAGCACAAATAGCATGCGCACTCTCTTTTTTTAAATGGGCGGACTTCAAACAGCTGCTATGCTGTGTCCTCTTCTATCGTATGGGATGGTTTTGGTTGGGACCTCTCAGTCGCACACATTCACTCGCTGCAATATTTTACTTTTCAAAATTCGACAACCGGAATTCTGGACTGATTTTTCGCAAGCAACCCTATACCACCGTGTTCATAATAAAATAATATTTAATGTTATTTAATTTCAATTTAATAATCAGACCGTTGCAAAATGCTAGTATAGATTTACCAGTTTAAACCTGGCTACCCGATAGTTGTGACGGGAAAAGAATAGGCAACCTAACGTTTGCATATTCTATGGGCTTCATACTTTCGATTGGTATAGAATTTATCTAATAATCAAATGTTTAAAAAAATATTTTTTTTAATCATTAATTAAACATACCCTGGACTAAAATTTGTTAGGCAACCCATATGCAATATATTTATTGACATATTAAATTAAATATAAAATACATTTCATCAAATAAACATCGCGGTGAAGGTCGTTCTTAAAGGGATCTTAGACTATAGTGAGGGCTAAACAGCCGAAATACAGTTCGAGTCATGTTTAAAAAAAAATCGAAGCGAAGAAAACGAACCAATCAGGCTGCGTCTTTGTGAAGCTCAAAAGAAGTGCATTTAAATCTGAGAACTGTGATTGGTCCATTTTACTTATCTCTGTTCCAGTAGCCAGGCAGCCTAAGTACGAGAAGCCACAGGCTTTCCATGTCATATTCATTTGTTTAAAGGTACGGACAGACGTGCTCAAAAAAAAGCATGCTCATAAGCTTGCTTAAAATTAGCATGCTCTGCAACTGTTCACATTTGCCAGCAATAAGCATGCTTGTTTTAAGCACACTCATAAAATAAGCATGCTTAAAGCAACCGTACGGACATACGTACTTATTTGGCACTTCTATCTCGGCCAAAATGGATGTACACAGATATAGTGACAGTGCTATCCGCGCAGAACTCAATATAATAATCATATTGCTTGCAACTGAATTGATAAAGAGCATTTTGGTGAAAAAGAAAAGAACTAAAAAAAGGAGAATTTGGGTTCCACAGACATTGGTAACTTCGATAGTATGATACAAAAAACAAAGTTTTTTCTTCTCCCCAACGCGACATGTTGAATTGCAACTTTCGCGGATCGAGATCGAATCGATAATAGCATGCTAATAAGCAAACCTGTTCAGACATGCACGGAGCACGCCCCCTTCCACCCGCCCCTCAGGTAGCATGCTCGAAAATCAAACGTCGGTTGATTTTTCAGCATGCTCTAAATAAGCTTGCTCATTACTAGCAAAGTTGTGTCACACGTGCTACTAATGAGCACTTGCTCAATAGAAGCATGCTTTCGTGCTAGTAATGAGCACGTCTGTCCGTACCTCACATAGCAACGCCGCAAACTATTGCATTTGTATTTAACGCAGGCGGCGCCGATCCGTTTTGGATACGTAAATAGAAATATGGCGGATTTGTATGCAGGCCGACTTTGGGATGGCGGGACATTGACGTTTTGGCGGGAATTTGCGGATGACGTTCGTTATTGAGCTGTGACATGTTGAAACATTGGTTTTGGTGGACAATGTACAATGTTTATTGATAAGTTATTACATTTTGGTGGGGATTTTGATTTTCGCATGTCCACCTGAGAATTATTATAATGAAGGATTTATTCGATGTATGTATGAAATGGGTTACATTGAGTTACATAACACAGGATCACCAGACCCTACCTTTACAGGCGTCCATACATGTTGGCATATACATAATTTACTATCTTCTACCGGGTGTTTCCTGTATAGGAGCGATAAATTAAAACATAGATTCTTCGCTTGAAACTGGACAACATTTGTTAAGCAACTTCTGAAAATAACGTGTATTAAATGATATTTTGTAGAATAATGTTTAGACAAAGAAGCAATGTATTGCGAAATTTCCGATATTAGTAGAGTGACAGCTATGTCAATGCTCAGGGAATGTCAATGTTGGACGACGTACATTGAAAATACTATTTAATTTGTTTAAAATAATAAAATTCTTAAAATTGACTTTTTTTATGTTGCTGAACAAAAAATGTTGTTCAATTTGAAGAGTAGAATCTATAATTTAATTTATTGCTCCTATTACATGAAACACCTGGTATGTTGACATTGAACAATGTTAACATTCATAAATAATAATATTTTTCAGTGGTTTGTTAAAAATGCGACGCAATTTATTGCAAATTGCGTCGCGCCGCGACCTTTTTGACTAGGTCTTTTTCCGATATAATCAAATGAATGAATAAAACCACATTTTTACATTTTCGAAAATATCCCTTTTGATAATTTCCTCATTCTAAAGAAGTGTAGGCGACAAGTAATTGGTCACAGACTATTACGACGACTATTAAGACGGAGTATAGTAATAATTGTACAACTTTTCTTTTCGTAGGTTGCGCCTGTAAATTTTTCCACAAGGTTTCGACGTTTGAGTGACTCTTCGACGACGCTGTTTTCGCCTTTCTTTATTTTCAAAACTAGTCCGTATAACTATTTGGTTAAAAATTATGTATTTGGGTTCTGTGATAATAAAGTAATGAAATTTGTATAAACTTAACACTATTTGATGAAATGTTGTCAATTGGTTGGCGTAACGACGCGCAATTCACTGATTGGCTCATTAGAGCCTGCAGATCTTGGACATCTTACTATGGCGGTACCTACCGGGAATTTCCAGTACCCTTACCATGAGATAACGTGACCGTACTCGCTAGCGATAGCGTAAACGATTTGTAGCGGTTATTTTTAACCGACTTTAAAAAAAGGAGGAGGTTCTCTATTCGTACTAAAAAAAATTTTTTTTTTTTTTTTGTGTGTATGTTACTCGATATCTCCGAGAACCGTGAACCGATTTTCAATATTTTTTTTTTAATCGAAAGGGTATATCTCCGAGTTGGTCCCGTTGGCACTAAGTCGGGATCTGATGATGGAATCTTGGAGAAATCGAGGGAACTCTTCAAATGTTATAGGGACATGTACGGCGCTTTCGGTAATTTATTGATAAAGTCAAGAATTTACATTCAGTAAATAGGATTTAGTGTAAGGAAACTGATGATGAACACCACAGATGGCCACTAGAACCACTAAAAAGCAAAAAAAAAAAAATTTTTAACAAAAAAAAGAACCGACTTCAGTAAAACTAAAAAATTGGGCAAGTGCGAGTCCGACTCGCGCATGAAGGGTTCCGTACCTATATATATATATATATATACATAATCTATAACAAGTTTGTTGTATGGGAGCCCCCCTTATATATTTATTTTATTTGCATTTTAGTATTTGTTGTTATAGCGGCAATATTCAATTCAATTCAATTCAATTCAATTCAATTCAATTGACAGACGGACGGACGGACGGACAGCGAAGTCTCAGTAATAGGGTCCCGTTTTTACCCTTTGGGTACGGAACCCTAAAAACTAAAAATAACCTATTCAAGTACAGATTACATGTGACTCACCCTTCGAAGTCGGTGCCAAACCTCGCGTAAACTATAATATAACTATAAATATAAGAACGGAGTGGTTTGGGATCGACTTCGAAGGGTGAGTCACATGTAATCCTGTACTTGAATAGGTTATTTTTAGTTTTTTAGTTTTACTGAAGTCGCTTCTTTTTTTTGTAGAACTACAAATCGTTGACGCAATCGCTAGCGAGTACAGGCACTGTAAACTCATGGCAAGGGTACAGTACTCACATGTTAAAACGAACATATCTATATGTCTTCGCCAGATCTTAAAACCGGCCATTTCATGAAATGGCTTGATACATTATGCAAATATGACTACTCTGATCTAGCTACGATATTGATACAATGTGAAAACTAAATAGCAGCATTTTACATAAAGTCAATAATTATAGTATTTTATGCAACCGTTGTATAAGAGGGGGCAAAAAACGCGAGTGGCATGGGTTACGATGTGAGCGTAGCGAATATCGTAAGAAAGATGCCACGAGCGTTTTTTGACCTACTTATACAACGTTGCATACAATATTTTTTTTTTATTAAAGCAGTAACGTCTGCTAACGTAAACTAAATGTTTACAAATGAAGCGAAAATTGAAAAATTTAATGATTCGGACAGGATTCGAACCTGCGTTTCCAACGGCTTTCCGGGCCAACACTGGCGTCCTCCCAATTGGACCACCGAATCAGATGTCAGAGTCATTGAATTTTTCAACCAGTTGCTTCGACATGCCTTAGGGTGGCATCGTAGCGCCATCTACCGTAAAGATTTAGACTTTATCGTCGGCACCATCGTCTCAAATTAATTAACGTTGCATACAATACTTTTTCTACGACTCGACATTTCATAAAAAAATGCAAATAAACAACAAAGAAAATAATTACATGTTTCCCGCTCGGAATCAACAAAATTAAAAAAAAATAGTCTGATAAACTTTTTTTTTATCTGTCAAAAAAATATGAACTTATACTTATAGGTAATACGTTCACTATACTAAACATCTGTCAAAAAATATGAACTTATACATAAAGGTATACGTTCACTATAATAAACATCCATGCACTGAAGATAAAACTTTTTTTTAAGTTGGCAGCAATGCCTTAGTACAATAAGTTTTTTTTAAATTGCAAATTGTGTGAATGCAGCTGTTTATCTTGTAATCTGTGGTACTAAGTGATGCTTTTTTGGCGACATTATAACATAGTTTAGCAGTGTTATTTTGGGCTGTAGAGTATAGACTTTTACAGACTTTCATAATTTATGTCTTTATGTTAGAGTTAGTAACTATATAAATGACAGAAAAAAGTACTGGAGTAGAAAAAAATATTTAAAGAGCTATAAGCGGATTATAAAATTGGGATACGCAATTATTATTATTATTGATTTGACGACGTGGTTGGCTCGGTTTGTAGTGCAGCTGCCTACTGATTCGACGGTCCTGGGTTCGAATCCCGGCCGGGGCAAATATTTGTGTGATGAACTCGAATATTTGTTCCTTGGTCATGGATGTTATCTATATAATGTATTTATATATTACGTTTATCGTCGTCTAGTACCCATAGTACAAGCTTTGTTTAGTTTGGGACTAGGTCGATTTGTGTAAGATTGTCCCGTAAAATTTATTTATTTTATTTATTTATTAAATTATTTGATTCACTAGGTACCCGTAAAGTTCCGGACGTAGTAATTGCGAGTAACTAAAACATTGAATATTTTAAAAATAAGCTAGAGGGGCAGTTATACTTACCAGTGTGTAAACGAAACCTCCGGCGCGTGAGTCCGCACTTGGCCGTTTTTATTTATATTACAGAAAAACAGGTTCACAATGAAACGGTATCATCGAAAAGTAAGATGCGTATCTGATGATTTTGCAAAAAAAACGCAACTCTTAAGAGTTATCTTATCGCGGCATAAACAAAAACTGCCTACGGTTGTTTATTCACATAATGGCCCCGTGGGATATCATAACAATATTTTGAACGGCCTTAGCCATGAAAATGCTTTTTAGGGTTCCGTATCCAAAGGGTAAAAATAGGACCCTACTACTAAGACTCTACTGTCCGTCTGTCTGTCTATCACCAGGGTGTATCCCATGAACCGGGATAGACCAGACAGTTGAAATGTACGCAGATGATTTATACACCCCAGACCAAAAGTATGGACACAAGCTTATATTACTGAATATAAGCTCATATTCTTTAAAAAATCGTTTTCTTACTGTCAGAAATACTGTTTGGTATGCTCGTATGCATTTAACTTAACTAACTCTAATGAAAATAAAACAATCTAAACGGATTATATCGCGTATATTCATTATTTAGTCTCCCTGACGTTTCGTCAACTTTCCAGCTATCGTTGTCAAAGGTGTATTGAGAAAAACACAATTTTTCTCTGTCAAAGTTACATTTAGTTTAGTTACAAGGCGATATGATCCGTTTAAATTGTTTTATTTAAATGTGACAGGCGCGTAGACCGAAGAAAATATTACTACCTCTAATTAGTTAAAACCTCTCTTTGTGAGGGTAAAAAAGGTTGATTAATATTTCTAGGGGAGCGTACATGGGGTGACAACGAGGCGAGAGTGTTAAATATAGCGTAGCAAAAGGCCTTATGTCAATAGGTATTCGATGGCGCTTGAGGCGTTTATATCGAAAAGGAAGTATGATAGGAAAGTTAATGCTTTCTCTTTAATTAATTCATTGCATGCGTGTACACATCAGAGGTTAAGTTAATCTTTTATTAATCCAATGTTTACAGGAAGCTTCGTGTGAGTAAGAAGGTTGATTCAGTTTGCACGTAGGTAAACATTGGCACAGTCGGGTGGTAATAATCTTAAGGTAATATTCAATTAATGTTCAAGTTGGCTTAAGACCTTATCTTATGATGAAAGAGATTTTGTTAAAATAACTTTGTCTAGATACACATCTCGATTCATTTAAATTACCTTAGTAAATACCCTTACCTTAGTATGCTTTGAAACTTAACTAATTACATTGAAATTACTGACCGAAATTGTAGTTTCGACTAATTACAAAATGATACACATCTTGATTCATTTAAATTACATTAGTAAAATTTTGTAATTAGTCGAAACTCCAATTTCGGTCAGTAATTTCAATGTAATTAAAGTTAAGTTTCAAAGCATAATAAAAAAATACATCTAATTTAAAGGAAGAGCGGCGCCACCCATCACAGACTTGTCTATAGTCTAAGGCTTAGATTATAGCCAAGTGTGTTTCATGAAATAAATAATTTTGAATTTTGAATGTACATTTATATAATATATTGATAACGCTTAACGTGTGTGTATACTTACATATGTGCGAACTGAACCTACCTACGTGTAACATGTGTACCTACCCTTCCAGACCAAGTTCACTCAGGCGGTGTAAAACACTAAAGAACGTTATCACTGCTAAATGTTCACAAAAACCTCATGATAAATGTATTCTATTGATTGTTTAAGTACAATGCGACGCAATGGTTATAAGTTACAGCGAAACAATCGACCGACGTGTGTGTGTGACAATAAAATTTACGAACGCGCGTCGTTTTGTTCAAGTAAAAGCGGACAGCAGAGCTGGTGCGCGCTGGTGGGTAGCGCGGATTGCGGCCGAAGTGAGCTCGCTTTGCCTACATAAAATGATTTGAAATCATAACATATGACCAAATAAATTTATGGAATACATTATGAACCCATAAAATGCATTGCGTGTCGGTTCCGTGATAAACTGTCTAATGGTTTCTGTCACGTTGAGTGCTACCATTCCTCCGTGGCGTGTTAGTGCCCTTTGGTTAACCCACATGGGGATATTATAGTTGTGAGTAAATAATAATTTACGTACTAGAAGATGCCCTTCTATGCGTGAATTTCGTCCACGTTTCTTTACTGTCATCAGGTAAAAAGTAACAGGTAAAATTTAACCTGGATCTTTTCATGGTATAAAAAAATAAGGTACTTATGTCACTCCAGGAATTCAAAGGGTAAAAACGGGACCCTATTACTGAGACTTCGCTGTCCGTCCGTCCGTCCGTCTGTCACCAGGCTGTATCTCAACAACGGTGATAGCTAGACAGTAGAAATTTTCACAGATGATGTATTTCTATTGCCGCTATAACAACAAATACTAAAAATAAAATAAAATAAATATTTAAGGGGGGCTCCCATACAACAAACTTGTTATAGATTATATATATGTATAGGTACGGAACCCTACATGCGCGAGTCGGGCTCGCACTTGCCCAATTTTTATTTATCATTTATTTATTTTTTTATTTATCTGGAACATCAACAGCATTACAGAACATATGTCCACAGATATGCAGTTAACGAGGCCTTGAAAAGATAACGATATCAGATTTTAATTGGTATACAATTAGGAGACGTGGACACTGACGGTTGGGCTGGTCCACAAATTTAAAGTCGCTCAGAGAGCTATGGAAAGGGCAATGCTCGGAGTTTCTTTGAAGGATCGAATTCGGAACGAAGTGATCCGTCAGAGAACCAAAGTTACCGACATAGCTCACCGTATTAGCAATTTGAAGTGGCAGTGGGCTGGCCATATTAGCCGAAGAACCGATAACCGGTGGGGTAAACGTGTTCTTGAGTGGAGACCGCGGATCGGCAAGCGTAGTGTGGGACGCCCTCAGACTAGATGGAGCGATGCTCTGTGCAGGGCGGCTGGCAAGAGCTGGATGAGAGTAGCCGAGGATCGCGTACAATGGCGTGCAGTTGGAGAGGCCTATGTCCAGCAGTGGACAAGAATAGGCTGATGATGATGATGATGATGACAATTAGGTAAGGTACATATACACTTAAATTAAAACAAAAGAAAGCGGGTGTGTGTGTGTGGTGTGTGTGTGTGTGTGTGTGTGTGTGTGTGTGTGTGTGTGTGTGTGTGTTTGTGTGTGTGTGTGTGTGTGTGTGTGTGTGTGTGTGTGTGTGTGTGTGTGTGTGTGTGTGTGTGTGTGTGTGTGTGTGTGTGTGTGTGTGCGTGCGTGCGTGCGTGCGTGCGTGCGTTGTGTGTGTGTGTGTGTTTGTGTGTGTGTGTGTGTGTGTGTGTGTGTGTGTGTGTGTGTGTGTGTGTGTGTGTGTGTGTGTGTGTGTGTGTGTGTGTGTGTGTGTGTGTGTGTGTGTGTGTGTGTGTGTGTGTGTGTGTGTGTGTGTGTGTGTGTGTGTGTGTGTGTGTGTGTGTGTGTGTGTGTATTTATGGTAACAAATTTCATAATTATAAGGAAAAAAAAAGTTCGCTGCCAGTCGTACAAAAAAAATGCATTACATGTCATGTTCTTTTAATAAATGTTATTTTGTCATAATAATTGATTTCAAACACTCACGATTTTATGAGATTCATACAGGTAACAAGGGAATCGGGGAGTATTATGATACACCACTGGCAATACAGAAACGGATTGACAGAGCCGTCTAACTAATCATAGCGTGAGGCTCGCCTGTAATTCGGGAGTCCCATACCTTATTTTCTTATACCTCGGGTAAGGGTCGTCTAGGCAAGTATGCTCCATCTTAGGCCATATTGTCACTTAAAATCAGGTATGATCAAGGTCAAATGCTTAGCCAAAAAAACACATATCCTAGAGACATCTTTGGATGTCCATTTGTCCCTGTAGCAAAATTGATTAAAATCGGTTTAGCTGTTTTGCCATTATGACGACGGAGAGATCGGCCCCTAGATACCGAAAACGTGCATTGCTATTTTATGTACCAATTTCCCCAAAATCATGACCACGTCTAATTTTCCCATACCACTAATAAAAATTCAACTTTTAATCAGCAACTCGAGCAGCAAAACTGAGAAATAATTGTATTTCCAAAATAATGTTGTGATGAAGCCAAGATACTTATTGCTTATTTGGAGATATCGCAAATCTCCGTCGAATTAGCACCCTGGGCCCTAATTACATAATATCTGTCTGATATCTCGGAGACATCTACGAAATGATATACCTTAGTATTTCGCTTCTTCGCCAACCCGATCACATTAAAGCGCCTCATATATATGAAACACCATACATATCACACGCAAACACAACTTGAACGGGTAGTATCGTAAAATATCACTTTACGCAGCTCGAATCGCAAGAAGCACGTTCTAGAGCGTTTGCCAAAAAGACCCGAATCCCCGGTTTCTTCCTGAACTTGACATTTTTGGGTCCATCCTAATACTTTGAATCGATAGCATTTTTAATGTGAAGAATAGAAAAAAAATAGTTTCCACTACGTAAACACTCCTGCTATTAAAAAAGGTCATAATCAAACCACGAATAGACGGGGGCAAAATTGTACCAGTGCTAGTAATTGATTAAATATTATTGGCTAAGTTTACCGATATCAATAAAATGCAATTTTGAATTAACATTACCATAACTAATGGCTAGGTTTGAATACCTTTTAATTATAAGCAAATCTATTATATTTTATATTTATTACAACTATAAACAACTGATATCTGATTGACTCTGGAGTTGAGTAACATTTTTGACAATTATTTAAATTAAAGATAAGATAAGATAAAAATCATTTATTCAAGGAGGATTCATGGCAATCACTTTTGCTTCGTCAATAAATTACACACAATATAATACAATCGAATATAGTAGCACTTACATTTATGAAAACAAATTCAAAATTTCAGCTCAAAGAGCATCGCCAAAAGTAAGTGAAAAATAAAATCCATCAACTTTATAAAATACATCAGATCATTTTAAAATACAACATTAAGTTAACAGGTAAACATAAAACTTGTACTTATATAAAAAAAGGTTAATGTCAATAAAAGTGAACCAATTAAGTATTAAAAATATAAATGTAAGTTCCAAATTAAATATAAATTTAAAACATTGAGATTTTTGTTGACATTAAAATTATACAAAAAAATTGGGCAAGTGCGAGCCCGACTCGCGCATGAAGGGTTCCGTACCTATACATATCCATACTAATATTATAAATGCGAAAGGGTGTCTGTCTGTCTGTCTGTTACCTCTTCACGCTTAAACCGCTGAATCGATTTTGATGAAATTTGGCATGGAGATAGTTTAAGATCCGAGGAAGGACATAGGATAGTTTTCATCCTGGAAATTATCCCTAAAAAGATTAAAAAGTGAGTAAGTAATTCATGATGACATTGATGACCCTGTCGGAAATGTAATGATTAGACCAAAAGCACAATTGCTCTTACATTTGCTTAGGCGCTTTAAATAATCCCTTTTATTAATTAAGGTGATTAGATGGATATCTATCGTGTTGTACAGTCGAGTTCATTTACATCTACACACTTACGAGAACAAAAATATCTGAACACGACTTTATGCTCCTGACAATAGGGTCGTGTTCAGATATTTTTGTTCTCGTAAGTGTGTAGATGTAAATGAACTCGACTGTACGATACGAGGTTGTTTCCATCCTTCCAAGTTCCACGCGGACGTAGCCGCGGGCAAAAGCTAGTATAATCTATAACAAGTTTGTTGTATGGGAGCCCCCCTTAAATATTTATTTTATTTTATTTTTAGTATTTGTTGTTATAGCGGCAATAGAAATACATCATCTGTGAAAATTTCAACTGTCTAGCTATCACCGTTGTTGAGATACAGCCTGGTGACAGACGGACGGACAGCGAAGTCTCAGTAATAGGGTCCCGTTTATTTACGAGTCGAGTTACGGAAAACCAGCCCTTGGTAACCTATAACCTACATTGAATAACCATTCATTCAGTACAACAATATTCTTAGCATTCCAACGAATTGGGAACCATTTTGTTTTGTTAAATCGGTTAAAAATGCCTTGCAAGAAAAAATGATCATAATAAATAAGATCATTCCTCAATAAAATATATTTGTGTATGTGATTATATGAAATCTTAGAAGTGCACAACAGTTGTACGTCATTTTTATCGATATCAACTAATAAAATTAGTTTAATTTGTCCTCGCACTAATTAAACGTCAGTACAATTTGCCCCCGCCTATCCGGGGTTTGATCATAATTATTCAAAGGTGAAGTAATGGGACGGACTAATTTAGGACATTTTTATTCTTAATATTGAAAATGCTATCGAGTATGAGTGAGATGATCCCAAAAGGTAAGTTTCTGGAAAAAACAGGGATTCGGGTTTTTATTTTGGAAAACGCCCTTTAATGGCAGTTTATAACGATGACATCACTTATTTGGGGATATTATTATCGCAAAGTACACTCGACTTAGCGACCTGTTTTAATATTCATAGAGGTAATAAATCTTATTAAAACTTTCAGAGACATATTTAATAATTGTATTCACCGGTGTGCAACAAAAGCAACTAAAGTCGCAAAGTTGCCGCGCCGTTATACGGGTAGCAGTCCCTGATGAAGAGCTCCATACGAGTTCGAAACATCTCGGGCCGTCCCTGACAATTTCACGTGAGTGGAAACCGCTTAATACAATAATTATTCATAGAGGATTGCACACATGCATACAGATACTTTAAAGAACTGATTTAACGGACAATAGAACTGATACGCGGCCAAGCGAAAGTTTGAAATGATCTAACTTTCTGACCGGGCGAATAACCCAGTTAGAGTTAAATAAACAACTATACTTTGACCTGTTTATATAGTCTATCGAGTTTGATAACTATGTTTTATTTACTAGGTTGTTGGTTGTTGATAACTAACTTAACATATTAATTAAACTTTGTTCAACTAATATTAAAAGTATACCTATTGTAAAACTTAGTATTCAATATGGGCTAGGTAACCTAACAATTTATAAATCCAATTTTATTTAAATACGATTCGGGACTTTTATTTGAATCTTGAAAGCGTCTGTGTTGGCATTTAGTGATTTAAATACCGAATAATCTTATACTACGTTTTAATGGATACCAACTATATTAATTGTCAAATTAAAGATCGGTTAGGTCAGAAACCAACCGTCTTTCATTAAACCCCTTTAGTAGAAAAATTCAATTTGGTTTTAAATAACTCCTATGAAGACTAAATATGTTTCATATCGATAAAATAACAGTTTGAGCTATATCTACGTCCTTGTTTAATGAACACGAAGTGCTAGAATCAAATTCAATCAACGAAAGTAAGGATCTTCCATTACTCGTGAGTTACGACTGTTACAAGCGTGTTTTCTAAACAATATCAGTCGCGGCGAACTCGCTGCGTGATCGCCTTCATACAAAATTTTCTCGCAACTCGCAAGTGTGATAAGGCCCATAGATTAGCTGCCATTTTTGTTACTCAAACGTCGATTAAGTTTTATTCCTCGACATGGTGGTACAGATAACGACCTTATCGTTACACGTACGTTACCAAACATTGCTGTCCCTTTTCATTTAATACAATGTGAGAGGAAAGAAGGATGCTTTTTCGCGCCATGCGCCAATTATATTATTTTTATAAATAACTAGCGGCCACCGGCGACTTCGTCCGCGTAGATTTTTGATAATGACAAAAATATTAAAATAGGTAAGTGAATTTTATTCTTAGTTAAAATGGTCTAGACATATTACATTTCAAACAGTGGTAGACACTGATATGCAATTGTTAAGGAATTTTAGAAGATTTTCCAATTAGATTACGGGAATTGTTTGCAAGATGCTTAAGAGGCCTTATTCCTTTTAAAATTTATTTTTTTCATATTATGACAAATATATTGATAAAATCAACCAAATTTTTGAACTGAATAATACTTTTCCCCGAGTTCTAGGTAGTAACATAGTTATTTCACGCTTTCATTGCGTACAGTCGAAAATAAGTTAAAAAAACTAATTTTCCGCGTGAATTTTGTCAATTTCGAGTAGTTTTTGAAACAAAAATTATCAATGAAAAATTCAAACTGTAGGTTTCAAATATATACCAATAAATCCCAATAGCCCTGTTCTAGAAAGTAACATCAATAGTATATTAAGAAACATGTTTGATCATAGAGAAAAAGGTCTAAACAATCAGCATTTTAAAAGGAATAAGGCCTCTTAATACTTATTCCGTCAGTTACCTGATGCTTTTAATCTTTGGCAAAAATGACTCTGCAAGATATAGAGCGACGCATGGATTTGGAGTTAGAAAATGGAGATCTTAGTTATTATGAATGAGATAAAATTTAATAATATGTATGTACATCAAATGATGACTATACGTCAGACAAAAAAAATGGTACTACTAACGCCATCTATCGACAAATAGCTTTACTACTGTTTTTAAGCTTTGAATTTTTATTTTTTGTTTTGTTTTTATTTAGCAGGTGTAAATCAAATGATAACATAAGATATTATGCTTTGTCATTTGTCAAATGAACACCAAATAACGTGAAAACAGGTAAGTAACAATTAAGAAAATGACTTGAAACCATTCAATCCGTACACTAACGCCACCTGTTCACAAACAAAATGACTACCCTACTACTAAAACCTTCAACCTTTTTTAACCCCCGTAGGGATAGAATTTTCATAAACGCTGAAACCACTTTTTTGTATTTTAATAAGTTATTCTTTCTACAAAGTGTCAAGTCTCTAGCTAAAAAAATAAAGTTTTCCCCATACAAACTTTGCACCTCTTTTTAACCCCCTTCGAGGTAAAATTTTCCAAAACACTGAAAGTACTTTATTTGTATTCTAATAAATAATCTTTTTACAAAGTTTTAGGTCTCTAGCTCCAAAAAAAAGTTTCCCCTTTACAAACTTTGCACTCCCATTTAACCCTCTTAGGGGAAGTATTTCCAAAAATCCCTTCTTATCCCTAGCTCACGTTATAAAAGTAACCTACTGTGCAAAAATCAACTCTCTAACATTAGTAGTTTCGGCTGTGCGTTGATGAGTCAGTCAGGACTTCTTCTTTTATATATATAGATCATGGATTACAAACATCGTCCTCGATTTCTCCCGGCCTTGTCTTTCGTGTCATCTCTAGCTTAGTCATACCAGAATACAATACTTTCAACGGAAAAATAAATATAAAACCGACAAGGTTTCAAGAGTTTCAACAAGCAAATTCTCGATACGAAACCCAACATTTAACAATAGGGGAACCATTTACAAATACAAATCTAACCAAAAATATATTTATTCAATATCAACAATTCAATCCGCCAGTAATACAAACGTCAATCCAATTCCCGTATCGAATATCCCGTAAAATAACTCCATTTTGTAGCAGTCAATAAAATATACAATGTATCGCGTGAGCGTGACCATTGTCCATTTGTATCGGGTTTATTATAATGTTTCCAAGTAATTGCACGAACTGTCGGCCCCTGCACTATTAAGTCGTGAAATTGCTTGAAATTTAAGGGGCTGACATAATTTAGTTGCATAATTAATTACGTTATTTGTAATGCATTCTATTTTATTTGCGAGTAAGACAATTGGAGTTTAATTTCATCTTTTTATTGATGCCTTGGGGCAAACAATGACGCGGTAATAATGCCAATATGCATTCAGCAATAAAATACAATTTTTTGAATAATACGCAGCTAAAAATTAAGCTATTTGAAAGTCCCAGGATCGACAAAAAGTAAAAAAAAAATGTTAGAGACCAAAATATGGGAATATGAGAATGCTTTTAATTAGTAGCAAAAAATTGGATGTCAAACACAAGTAAGTATGTGTGTATTATATTATTGGATCCAGGCAAGTTAAAATGAAAAGACGGAACTAAAATTAGTTTAACCGACAACTATAACGAAAAAGGTTTTCTTAGCTTTTTCCTTATTTCTGAACTTAGTTGGACTTTTTTAATAATATAAAATGGCATTTTAACTTAAGACCAATTCTACAAAATTATCGGAATTTCCAAGCTTTGTTAAAAGACATCACCCATACGATGACAGCAATTTAGTGTTATAGTTATAACATTGGGGTTTCCCGACCAATAAAAACGTCCAGCTTAAGTGATGGTTAGTTCGTGTGCACTTTTCTATTACTACTTCGGGGAATTTGGTGTCGCTCAAGGAGTGGTGTTAGGGCGCGAATTGTTTTTGTGCAGGTCAAGGTAATCTTTAAGAGCGCAACTATATTTACTCCCCTATATCTTGTAAATTCATATTTTAACGTGTTTGTTTCTTAGAGTCAGTTCAAAAGTCTCACATATATTCTTTATGAAAACCTTTAAAAACATTAATTGGTTTTTTGTTTTATAATGTTGTCGCAAATTTAATATAAATATTGACACAAAGGTAAATTATAAAAGTAAAATGTAGATACACTGCAATGTAAGCAGGACCCGAAGCTGCGACTCTAGGTTTCCGGCGTAATACGCTCCCAACTGAGCTATCACATCGTCAATCACACCAAATCTTTGATTCCATAATTCTACACTACCTACTGGAGCGCTCTCTGAGTTAAAAACATTGTTGCATTTTTGCTATAACTGGAAAACGATCAGACAGCCCAACTGGTATGGCCAGTAGTTGTCGCCTATGGATGTATACAACATCAAAGTAGCTAAATGGGATATTCCTGAATTGGAGATATCTCAAAGAATCTATATAAATACAGGCCATAATTAAGTTCACATCAGATTAATCCTCTTCATTTATTTTTTGTCACATAACAACTAAGAAGATTTGAATAAAATTTTGGTAACAAAAACATACTGTTAATGTTTTTCTGCTTCATCCAGGGGTTCCCAATTATTTTAAATACAAGGAAAAGGTGCAGACATAACAGTTCAGTTTTATAACCCATTAGTGGGCGAAGCGATTCGATTTTACTTACTTTTTTGTCGCAACTAGCTTCGCTTTTAGCGCTTATTTTTAGAATCCTGATAAAGTATTCAGTTGCTGCATAGTGCTTAAAATTGCAGATAAAAGTTTTACCTTTTGTATTTTTAATATGGAGATTTGTTTAATTCGTAAAATATCAAAACCGTTTCATTGAGTTTCTTTCGGCGTTTCTCAAGAGTGGTTTCCTTTTGTGAAATGCCGGCAGACTTAGACATGTAAAACTGGCCTTGTACCTACTTACATAATAAAGTTCATTATTTCATTATGGTTAAAATGTGTCTTCAAAGTGTTCATCATCATTTCTGAGAGATAAAATGGGGCCCGCCGAGTTTTTTAATGGTCACCACGCACCTTAAAACGCAGTGTGTAGGCTTATCACAAGGTGGGGTAGACAAACCATACCAAAGGTGTCCTTCAGCAACACAGGATCGGCTAAAGTAAATAACGTATTCATCATCATCTTAGCTAAAACACGTCTACTGTATGGCAAAGGCAATTATTCACTATAATCCATTATTCAGGGAGCGCCACTACGACTTGACTTGCGCCACCTTGCGCCGGGAAAACTGTCACAAAGAGCTAAAGGGGCAAATTTATATTTTTTTATAAAATTTGGTGAGTTGGTAAAGTTGCTTCTTCTGATCAAGGTAAGCCCAATTTCACAATATGTCCTACAAAATTTTCTCCATTGAGTTACAAAAAATGTATTACAGAAATTGACCCATGGGCCAATTTTTATTTTGTTATCGAATTATTTATTTTCATTTCGAGCTCCTCATTTTGTACTAAAATTTGATACAAAATACGAAATTTAGTAAAAAAAAAACATATATTTTTTGTTACTCAATGGATTTTTTGTACGACTTATATCGTGATATTGAGCTTACCTTGTTCGAATAAGCAATTTTACCATCTCACCAAATTTTATTGAAATCTGAGAAAAAAACAAAATCGACAACGAAATAAAAATTTGCCAAAAGACCAAAATAGTTCGACGTCACAGAATAGGTACATGTTAAGACTCAGACTTCAGATCATAAGAGGATAATAATGACTGTTTAACACGGTGAATAGAGACTAAAGTACTATGTGTGACCTTACAAACGGTCCGGTAGTTTTGAATTTTTGATATGTTGTATAGGATGTTTAGTCAGTTTTAAAATGCAAAATGCACAATTCCCCCCCCTCCGCGCCCGCCGCCATATTGAAAAAACCGGCACTTTCTTCATATTTTTGCTCATATCTTCCTTTAGGAGCATTTTAGCTAGAAAAAAGCTTCCACAATGTTATAGAGAGTTAAATTTACTACATTCTCCATTTTATATTTTTTTTCTAGGACAGATAGTTACGGAGATATCCACATTTAAAAAAACGTAAAAATCGCAATTTCCTACTGAAAAACAAACTTCTGGATTATATCTTCGTTTAGGAGCATTTTAGCTACAACAAAGCTTGGGCAATGTTGTAGAGAATTAAATTTACTATAATTTACATTTCAAATTTTGTTTCAAGGACGGTTAGTTACGGAGATATGCACATTTAAAAAACAGGAAAAGTCGAATTTTCCGAAAATTTCTCAAAATTCTTGGTTTAGAACGCTGTCATTCAGTTACGGACTAGTCTAGGACAAATTAAAACATGTAGGAAATATAATTGGTTATAAAACTCATGTCCATTTTTACATACATTTTCGGAAAATGTGACTTTATTTTTTACATATCTTCGTAATTATCTGTCCTAGAAACAAAATTTTAAATGTAAATTATAGTAAATTTAATTCTCTACAAAATTACCCAAGCACTGTTCTAGCTAAAATGCTCCTAAACGAAGATATAATCCAGAAGTTTGTTTTTGAGTTGGAAATTGCAATTTCTTAAGTTTTTTTAAATGTGCATATCTCCGTAACTTTCTGTCCTAGAAACAAAATATAAAATGGAAAATGTAGTAAATTTAACTCTCTATAACATTGTCGAAGCTTTCTTCTAGCTAAAATGCTCCTAAAGGAAGATATGAGCAAAAATATGAAGAGAGTGCTGGTTTTTTCAATATGGCGGCGGGCGCGGAGGGGGGGGAATTGTGCATTTTGCATTTTAAACACTGACTAACCATCCTAGACAACATATCAAAAATTCAAAACTACCGGACCGTTTGTAAGGTCAAAATCCTTTATTCACTGAATTATGTTCCTTTTTGCATACTATCGGTTTATATCAGTTTACATTAAGTTTGCACCTGGTAACAATGGCGTCGAATACAAATAAGGTCCAAACTTAACGTGATCGGGTTATATAAATCGAGGTTTCGCTCTCGTCTGTTTCCCCCTCCAAAACTTAACCAATCTTTACAACATTTTAGAACCTAAATGGCAAGAATATGTTCTGTGTCGGACCGATTCCATTTTTTCGCTTATTATTGTAAAATGTGTGTACTAGGTGTCTGTTTTTGGCCAAAATTCCTCCACAAATGGACCTAGTGAACAAATTCTATAATATTCTGCACAAAAAGAAACCGTGAGTAACTTCATGAAAGGGTTAAAACGAGAAATTATCGCGACAATTCGCAGATTAGAAACTACTCGAATCTGCTCGAACGGCATTAAATATAATCGAGTAGAGTAGTGTAATAGCAGACTATGCCATGACTGGTAACGTACGAATAAAGATACAGTACTACTGAAATGTAGAACAGGCGGACTTATAGAAGCGATAACAACTTGTGTTTACATTTACAATAGAAGCTACAATGTAACAAAGCTTAATCAACACAATCCGTCCCTTTAATCCGCGTCATTGCATCGTCACTGTGAAATCAATTCGCGGTGAACCATTTAACACCAATTCATTTGTAAATTCCGAGCGGAACGTGAAATACGTTGTCGTTCATAAGACATTGTAATTCCACTGAGCTCACTTTCAACTGCGGTTTTGCAGGGTAATTGTAGTGGTAATATGACATTTTGCACTTTTAAGGACCAGAAGAATAGGGTACTTCATTGTTTGCATTAAATTTAGACTTCTCCATTTTTTACTGTCGAGTGTTTTATTGCCTACACCTCTTCATAATGGCCTATACCATTCATCATGGGTCATGGATGTTATCTATATACCTATGTATTTACCTATATATTATGTATATCGTCATCTAGTAGCCATAGTACAAGCTTTGCTTAGTTTGGGACTAGGTCGATTGGTGGAAGATTGTCTCGTAATATTTATTTATTTATATATCTTCAAGAGAAAAGTTGGACAAAGGAATTAGCGAGATTGGTCCTACTTATCATAAAATAGGTATAATAGATATTTTATTTTGAACCATTACGTCTATGCCGCAAGTGGCATTTCCTGCCGGCTACGCGGGGAGAAATTTTCAAGTCCTGGCCAAGGGAAGACGTAACACTTTAGACAAACCACGGGCAGGAATGTACTATTTCATCTATTCCAGACCAAATTCAGAATAAACGTTAATCAAGCAATAAAAATACATTAAATGTACTCTCAAAACTACTTTAGCGCGAAGATAATCGTTATAAAGTTAACCACCCAAGTTTGAAAGTTTTGCCTTTCTGCAAGTCTGTTTCGGCGGATAAGTTTGTTATAATGATTACAAAGTTACTTTGCTAAGTAACAAAGCTAAGAGAGAATGCTGGTAGGTTAGTTCGTCCCGTATGTTACTAATTACTGTTATGTTACTATTAAACTTTTTGACGACGTGGTTAGGACAGGGTAGTGCAGCTGCCTACTGAGCCGATAGTCCTGGGTTCAAATCCCGGCAAGGGCAAATATTTGTGTAATGAACTTGAATAATATTATGTGCCTGGGTCATGGATGTTAGTTAGTTGCGCTGAGCATTTTCCGCAAGTCGACATCGAACGTGCCTATTTTGCGTGGATGGATCGATGTTTTCTATGAATTTAAGTATGTATTTATCTATGTAAGTATGTTTATCGTCGACTACCTAAGTAACACACATGCTGTATAAGCGCTTATATAGTAGGGAGGAGCAAATTTTTTTTTTAGGAAATTCATCTCAGAACCTCTCTTAAACGTTGCATTTAGGCTACCAGGTGTACGAGAAAAATAATAATAAAAATATTCAATACTACTTTTAACTAAACACATAATACTCGAAATAAAAGATATGTATTGCATAAAAATATAACAATATTAAAAACATATATTTTTTTAAATACTGAATTTTAACTTAAGTAACAGGTTCACGTAGTAGTCGCCGTAAGTATGAAATGAGCTCAAAACATTTGAAGTTGGAACCTTTTTCTAAAATCTGATTTAGTAAAAAAAAAGTTTTTTTTGCCATTTTGAGTAAAAACAAAAACTTTAGAGCTCAAGTAGAGGGCTAAAACATATTTAAAATAAGTTACATATATTATATTTATAAATATTTTATACAAAGGTTCCAGGTCGATCAGACAACTTTTTTTTTCTCAATACATCTACGCTCCACCCTATTATACAGCTCTTACACAACTTAAATTAGCTGTATAAGGACTTTATAAGCCCTTATACAGCATGTACGCTAATTGGGCAGTGCCCAGAAAACAGGCCAACTTACAGTGGGACTAGATCGATTTGTGCGAGGTTGTCCGATACTCGTATTGGTGAGTTAGTTTTATTCATATTTATTTATTTTACTAGTGACCCGCCCCGGCTTCTCACGGGTACAATGCTATATTATGCATGTTTTATACATATAAACCTTCCTCTTGAATCACTCTATCTATTAGAAAAAAAACCGCATCAAAATCCGTTGCGTAGTTTTAAAGATCTAAGTATACTTAGCGACAGGCAGACAGCAGGAAGCGACTTTGTTTTATAAATATTATGTAGTGAAATGACTCACGACAGGAAATTTTATAACTTCGGATCCGCGACGCTTCATCAGGTAAGTTAGAACAACAAATCAGCAAAAGGCTTCGTCTCATAAAAACCAATGATTTAATCTAAAACAGGCTTCGTCAGTTTCGTTTCGTTCGTCAGTTACTTATTAGTTATTTCCCTCGTAAATAACTTATTTCAGCCCTCCTGTCGTCAGGGCTTAAAAAGAAAAAGTATTTTACAATAGCCTGTTACCAAAGTTCTTTATAATTACGTGACTAATTTCTTTTAAGTCTTAATACATTTCCGTTATAATTTCCCCGCGTGACAGCACTGTTACAATTATCTCGCCCATTAATAATTTAGTAAATAATTCACCGGTTATACTAAGTCGAATGCATAGCTAATGATTATAATTATAGGTAAATTGTAATATTAGGATATTCAAGGTAACTCAGTACTTTGTTATACGTGGTGTGAAATGTAACTGGCGCAATAATTTGAAACATTACATTCTTCTCTTCAAACATAACAACATGTGCGAGTCGGAAGTGCTCACCATATTGCTGTTACGAAAATATAAACTATACTGGGCGACAAACTTAACATTACGGTTGCAAAATTGTTTTAAGTACTTTAAAATAAAATTATCATGATTAATTAACAAATGTATGTAGTTTTCAGATTTTTCCATTTACTTGTATGAGATGGTATTACTTTTCAAACATAGTTCTAGGTCAACGAAAAATACCCTATAAATGTTCATTCCCTTGAGAGTTTCAAATGTACGTTTTTGGCGGCATACATTTTTTCACAGCTTCAGTGTTAGGTTTTTAATTTGTTTTTATTTTCCACGCGTTTCCAAGATAAAAGGTCTTGACAGACAGACGGACAACAAACTCATGCTATATATTTAAGGATTCCGTTTTTCCTTTTGAGGTACGGAACCCTAAAAAGACAGTTTTAGGTGTTCATTATTTCAAACAAATTAAATAGTAGTATATTATTACATCCCCTTAGCTTTAACATTCAACGCTACTAAATATCAAATCGTCTGTTGACAACCAAAACTCATTAAGTATCAAATACCTACTTAAAAACAAGCTCGTATCTCAGTATCAATCTCCAAACTAGATACGAGGTTTTGAAGAGGTGACAGAAATTTTAGTGTTTTTTTATTTATTTTTTTAAGCTAAAAAAAAATTACAAACTGGTACCTACACTTTACATGTTTCGCCAAACTGCAATGCAGTTTGTTGGCGAAGACCGCACTCTTTATACATATTATAATTTATACTGCTATAATATTTCTTTATTGTTATACCTACTCTTACTATTTTAAGTATTTAATACAAACAGTTGCACTACAACTACATAATCTACGTTAACTAACAGTTATTATGACAACGAATTTACGCATTATAGGATGCCTATACCCTAATTACTCAACTACCTACCTAATTTCATTTTCTTTAAGAAAGGTATCCATCAAACACGCCTTTACTTTAGATTTGATTTGGTTGTCACTAGGGGAAATATTACGAAATACACTGTTTTTTTATCACAACTGAACAGCAACTTAGCTGTATAGTTTGACATTGTTGGTTTATCAGGTGAAATCGAAGAACGGCCCGACATCTTTCGAACGCGCGGCAACATTGTCACACACATATGTCGGGCCGTTCCTGACAATTTCACGTGTGTGTAAACCGCTTACTACAATTCTTAAATATGTTTCTCGAAAATTTTAATAAGATTGTTTATTTACAATAAAATCAACAAGCTTATTAGAATATTAATAACAAACAACTCGAAGTTCGTAAATAGGTAACGAGATTCCAATGTTAGTGTTTCTTTTAACCTATTCGGCATATCCGACCATCCTCCTACCAGAATAATTTACGCGTCTCAAATAAAACATTCAGTGTCCTTACCACGAGTTACCGTGAACGTACTCACTAGCGACAGCGTAAATGAGTTGTATGGAGAATAGTACAGCCACAAAACAGATAGGTACAGAAGTCAATCTACATACAAGCGCGCTCGAGCAAACTCACACATAGACATTGCTCACGGACACGTCAAGCGGATGGCACTCGCGCTCGCACTGATTTGAACTGGTCCGAGATATCGTGTCCGTGAGCAATGTCTATGTTGCATTTGCTCGAGCGCGCTTGTATGTAGATTGACTTCTGTACCTTACCTACCTATTTGTTTTGTGGTACGAGTACAGCGCTCTTAGCGGTTACTTTGTAGAACTACGATTCTCTATATAAATTGTTTACTTTTTTTATGGGATCATCTCCCCTCTCTCGTGAATAGACAGAACCGGGTCAGTCTATTCACGAGAGAGGGGAAAGAGATTCGGGCTACGACAAAGAAAACACGCGAACTAACCCAAGCAGCACATTAGTGAATTTTGCAGCTTATCTTATAGCTTTAAGTTCTAAATGAGTGGTTTAACAGTGTTTGATACAACTTATAGCTTTAAACACAACTCAAAACTGTATATGAGTTCATCCTATCACTTGTAGTTGCATAGGAACGTTTTTTGTTTCTACTTTATTACTTATGGTGGGATAAAGTCGATTTTGCTACTTAAAGTTGCATGCAGGTTCAAATAGTCACTCAATAAGAAGCAATAGTGCTATATAAGGCATTAAAATCACTTATAAGCAACTTTTACATATAAGTGGGAACATACCCTTATTTGGAACTAAAAGTTCCAAATGACTAGTACAATAGCGAATTATATCACCAATAGTGGCTAAAGGGATAATTTTACGGCTCTTTTGGAACCAAAAAATATTGCAACTTTAAGGCCTAAGAAGTACCTTATTGCCACTCCAACGCACAAATAGGTCTCAATAGGAGGTTCTTGGAACCAAAAGCAGTTATTTTCACTTATTTCAAACCACTAACGAACTAAAAGTTCTATTATTGTTCCTATTTGCGCCTTGTCAAAATATATTTAATAGTCTTGCTTGTTTAATAGTCTACAAAAGAGCAAATAATTACTATTGGTAATATCATTCACTGCTTTGCCACTCGCAAGATACAAATAAGTGATTATTAGACTTGATAGTTCCAAATAAGGAACAAATAAGTGAAAATAAACACTGTAGGATCTTTTTTGTTTCGCCATGTTTACAAATGGAAGCCTATGAAAATTGATTATTTTAACCAGAATTTCACAGATTTTTGATAGTTGTGACGATGTTACTTTAACATTGTACGTAACCTACAATCATTAAGTCAGGGGCCCAATTCGAGAATGCCGTTGGAGATATCGCCAAACGTCAAATCTCCATTAGATAACAGTTATATCGCCGTTGAACTGTCATTAAAATGCGATGAGCTTAAAAGTGACATATCTCATCTCAATTTTGGAAATACGAAGGCGATAATGATTTTTAAAAATGTTATTCATGTATATAAATTTCTGTTTTGAACGAAACGTAACGGACTCATTTCACGTACTACGCGGTCAATTTAAAGTATGCGCCTGTTATTTATGCCGTCACATACAAAGGAAACGAAAATTTTGCGCGTCCGAATTGACGAAGTTGCGATGTTCTGGGGATATCGCCACTTGTCAAGTAGGCACACGTCAAAAGTGACGGATGGCGATGAAAAGGAGAGATCTCCATTATATCTCTAAAATTGGTCGAATACCCCCCCAGGTTTTTAACAGTTTTATTTCTTATCAGTATCTATTCCTTATTTAATTTAGCACTCTCTTTTTTAATATTCCTGATCAAATGAAAGGCGCGTCGAAATTTACAAAGAAAACATACTATAGTTTCACAGTAAAAATAAATTCGCAAGAATTTCGTGCTTATTTCAATGCTTGTATAACGTAAAGTTTTAATCACGCACCAAACAGACGTATAAATCCAAAATGAATATGGCAGATCACGTATTACTTTTAATAAAACACAATTTGACAGTTGCCTCGCCACTCAAAGATAATTTTGGCGACTCATTTATCACTCATTGACCGAACTGAAATGTTTTCATTCGTTCACTGCGCATAACTTTTACCCTTAGTTCTAATTACCACTTAAGGTAATTGTGAGATCTCTTATGGATTCTATTTAGCATCAAAAATAGGCTGCAATTTTTCTCCTTTTGGTTCTATACTGGTGGCATAAGGGTTCTTGCCACCTATATAGCACTTAGTCATGGTGGTAAATTTCACTTAAGCATCTAATTAGATATGATATACGAGCTATTTAGACCCAGTTGTGCTACTTGGGAAGTAGCAGTAGTACCCCGTCGGTGGGGATCACGCTGAGGCGCCGTTCGAAGAGTTCGCGGCGACCATTGTAGCTACTCGACCATCGATTGGATGGTTTCCGTGATCTCATCATCTGGGTGGAAGGGTCAGATAGTACATGCTTCGGACGTCGGGTAAACCGACCTCTTTGCAATAACAATGGTGGATCCACAGAGGGATAGGCAGCTCAAGGAAGGTAGGCTGATTTCCTTATAAGGGGGTTCCTATGGTTGGGAGCGTTATCGAAGAAGCGCTTAGACGCTTTCTTGAAAAAACCAAACATTGTGGGAGGTTTCATGTCTTGGTGAAGGCTCAGATTAGTCACATACCGTGGGGTATCTGTCATCCTGCGCAAGAACTTATTCTAAACGACCTTAAGGAGCTTCATACGAGACTTAGGCACGTGAGCAAAAGCTACGCTTGCGTAAGTCATGATAATCGTTTACGCTATCGCTAGCGAGTACGGTCACTGTAAACCCATGGAAGGGTGCAGAAGTGAAATGTGATAACACTCTCATTTACGTGCTGAATCAAATGTGGACTGTAATAAATTCGCAAGTCCATTTGATTTTGTAGTGCGAGTGAAACGATACGAGAACAACATTTACAAAATAACGGTAACTGATCCCTGGGGATACAAAGTGAAACTTTTTTCGAATCATCACATCGATTCGAATCATCATATCGATTCGAATCAACATATCAATTTGAATCGTTATAATGATTCGACTCATCATATCGATTCGACTCATCATATCGATTCTACTCATCATATCGATTCGAATCATCATAGTTATCGATTCGACTCATCATGTCGATTCGAATCATCACAGCGAATCCGATCATCTTATCGAATCGAAACAACATACCTATCAATTCTAATCGTTATAATGATTCGACTCATCATATCGATTCGACTCATTAAAGGTATTGATTCGACTCATCACATCGATTCAACTCATCATAGGTACCGATTCGACTCATCATATCGATTCGAATCATCATATCGATTCGACTCATCATATCGATGCGACTCAACGTAAACTCATGGTAAGGGTACAGAAGTGAAATGTGACAACACACTCATTTACTCGCTGAATTATTCACAGTCGTCAGAAACTTGTCTGCGACTGTCGCTCGCTGTTGAATTAAATATGCTGGTAAGACGTCTCGAACTTGTAGGGAAGTAGCTGATAATGTTATTTTTGTGTACTTATTACAAAAAAGTTGGTTGGTAATTATACTGTGTATGGTATTGAAATAAAACAATTTAAGAGCCCTTTATACATTTTAAGTGTATTTTTTTCGTATTATGACAAAATTGACCAATCTATTGATAGGTAATTTCAACCAACTTTTTGAAGTGAATAATAATTTTCCCTGAGTTCTAGATAGTAACATAGCTATTTCATGTTTTTATAGAGTTCAGTCGAAAATTAGTTAGAAAAATGTTGACAATATCGAGTAGTTTTTAAAACAAAAATTATCAATTTGAGAAATTCAGACTGTAGGTTTCAAATATATACCAATAAATCTCAATAGACCTGTTCTAAGTAGTAACATTGATAATATAAAGAAACATGTTTGATCATAGAGAAAAATGTCTAAAACCATCAGCATTTTAAAAGGAATAAGGCCTCTTAATTAATAGAAGGTGGCAGCACACTAGGTCCGAGCAGAAAAAAGTGCGTTATGAATTATGTTTTTTTTTTTTCATTTATTATTGATAGAAATGTATACACAGCGTTTTTACAATTAAATTTTCGCCAAACTGCATAACATAATCTAAAAATTGACGCCATGGAGACAGATTTCGGTATCTCTCATAGTTTCTAACTTCTCCCTACTAACCCATTTGGAGTGATCACGATCAATATCGGACATTTCATCTGTTAGCAACCAAAACTCACTAAATAAGAAATACAAATTCAAATACAAATACGAATACGAATACGAATACGAATACGAATACGAATGCGAATATGAATACGAATACGAATACGAATGCGAATACGAATACGAATACGAATACGAATACGAATACGAAAACGAATACGAATACGAAAACGAATACGAATACGCTTACGAATACGAATTCGAATACGAATATGAATACGAATACGAATACGAATACGAATACGAATACGAATACGAATACGAATACGAATACAAATACAAATACTCTTTATTGCACACCTCCAACATCAAGGAATATACAACACAACATGAGATACATTAAAATAACAGGCAGAGGTAAACAACAGGCGGTCTTATCGCTAAATAGCGATCTCTTCCAGACAACCCTTAGGTAGCGGAGTAGTTGAAAAAATAATGTTTGAAATTAGTAGGTGGTGCATAATAATAATAGGACTAAACAAATACCTACTTAAAACAAAGCTCATATCTACTGAGATACTGATCAATCTACAATATAGATACGAGGTTTTGAAAAGTAGTGAAAGAAATTTTAGTGAGTACCTATTGGTCGTCACCAGGCGATTTGTGACATTATTATTGTACGATCAAGTAATGTCTCGCTTGTCCACCTTAATGTTTACGTTTGGTAAACATAATATTAACGGGTCGTTGGTAAATAGACTAATGTTTTCTTACACCCTAGTACAAACAGACAAAAATAGAGCTTTTACGGCTTAGGAAAAAGAGCTTAACAATCCATGTATTTGTTCGGCAAACAACAAATACGTTGTAACGCTATTTACCAGAATGTGAAACTCAAATAATCAATATCATTTCGCCGATAGTATAAAGTATATTCTATTAAGATACATGTTCCTTATTTGACCGAGCAAGCCGTTTAGCTTGGCCCACAAATATTTCTTATAAATCTAACTTATTTCTTATCATCACTACATAGTATAAAACAAAGTCGACTCTGTCCCTATGTCCCTTTGTATGCTTAAATCTTTAAAACTACGCAACGGATTTCGATGCGGTTTTTTTTAATAGATAGAGTGATTCAAGAGGAAGGTTTATATGTATAATACATGCATAATTTGTTAGCATTTCACCCGTGCGAAGCCGGGGCGGGTCGCTAGTAAAATTATATAATCGGGTTAAAAGTATCCCACGGACCTAAGGTCTCGACCCCAAAAGGAACAAAATTATATTCTGGACCGAGACCCCTATATTTATTATTTTTTTATTTTTCGGCCATTGCCATGGATGGCCAGCTATCCCTGTGCCAAATCTGGTTAAAGCGTGCAGCCGTTTCGGCGTGATGAGAGGACAAACCAATGTTTACCAACCGATGGCGCTCTACGGCTCGTACCGTTCGCCCATACGAATCCTGAATCGCACTGTTCAATTGTTTCCTAAAATAAGGACCCCTCTCAATCAAATGATTTTCATTCATCATCATCATCATCATCATCTCAGCCATAGGACGTCCACTGCTGAACATAGGCCTCCCCTTTGGACTTCCATATATATCGGTTGGAAGCAACCTGCATCCAGCGCCTTCCGGCGACCTTTATAAGGTCATCTGTCCATCTTGTAGGTGGACGTCCCACGCTGCGCTTGCTGGTCCGAGGTCTCCACTCGAGCACTTTTCGGCCCCATCGGCCATCTGCTCTGCGTGCTATGTGGCCTGCCCATTGCCACTTCAACTTGCTAATCCGGTGAGCTATATCGGTCACTTTAGTTCGTCTACGGATTTCCTCATTTCTGATTCGATCACGTAGAGACACCCCGAGCATAGCCCTCTCCATTGCTCGTTGAGCGACTTTGAGCTTTGAGATGAGGCCAATAGTGAAAGACCACGTTTCGGTGCCGTAAGTCATCACTGGTAACACACATTGGTTGAAGACTTTTGTCTTGAGGCACTGAGGTATGTCGGACGAAAAGACATCGCGTAGTTTCCCGAACGCTACCCAGCCGAGTTGGATTCGGCGGTTGACCTCTTCCTCGAAGTTCATTACAATTTTATAATAGCTAAAGTAATATAAAATTTAATTTTAATCTTTAATTCAAACAGCATTCGCTCTCGACTAATTAAACGGACCCTTGATGTATTTGCAGTTAGCAGAATTAAGAATAAAACAAATAGAGTCCCAATTAGCTCTTAAGATGAAAGTAAACGTAAATATATCCTTTTCTTGATACCCTCGGGCGTAAAATGGGTGTTTTGCTGTCCCTAAGCAAGAAACAGGACAGTTTCAGTATAAAGCTTTCTAAGTAAAGATGTATAGATATTGTAGGATATATCGATTACTCCCTAATTCGCAATTCAAGTATCGCATTGAATAAACTACCTCGAACGATAACGTCACATACCTATTTATAAAATCATTCCTGTTAGTGTTAATCACTCTTGTGGCACAGAGACATTCCTGTTAGTGGGTTACTCCCACACAGCCAGACTCACTGGTAGTGAGGGCTCACTAGCCCTGAAACATGTATTTCAGAAAAAAAGAAAATTAATGAAAATGGGTACCATGCCGCAGGCAAACCTACTAACTGGACGGGATATTCTTTTTATAGAAAAGGTGTTTTTATTTTTGATTACCTTTAGGCAGTTAGTACATTATAATTATGCTCGCTTTTATATTTATCTACAGTTTTAAGCATTGTAATATGTTTTATGTGTCTATTTTTAAATAAGCTTTCTAAATTAAAATTATGAATCTATGAGACATTTCATTATAGTAAGTAACTAACTTAATTTTATGGCACTCAAAATTGACCCGTTATTGGGAGGAATGAAGGCCATAGATAAAGTACTATGGCCTTAACCAAAGCCACGTTTCTTCTTCAGATGTAATTTTTTAAACCTGGGAAACCCGGACTTGTTAAAGTGCCCATGTGACCTATTCGCGAAATAAGTATGGAAATTTAAAAACTCACATAATATTAACCCAACTTTGCCCATTTGAGGTCGTTGCCCTGCATAACAATTGATATAATACGCTCTCCTCAAATATTTGAGTTGACGATCTAGTTAAAAGTTTGAGCGAATCTGTCAAAAATGCCCGCTTTCTTCACTTGAGAGGTAAAGTGCTCAGAGTTTACATGAAGATTAAGTCCCTTGGCTTAAAAGCTATCTTGTATTCATATTATACTTATGGATTTCCTAAGTCTGTCGGGAATCCTGACAAAATTATGCGATCGAAAGTCTTTTTTTAATTTATTACAGCTGTCTCGTGAAAGTTTTAATAAGATTAAGTCTCATTTTATATGTGTGGGTGTTTTAATATGTGGGTGGGCGTGTTTGAATATAACTTGGACAATTGTTTATCTGCTTCCGCACTGCTTACAGATACAAAAATACAGATATGAACAGGTATACTGTAACAAATGATAATTATTATTACCAGCAGATTCTATGCAAAACTTTAAAATAATGCTCTTTATTTTAAGTTTTTTTTCGAAAACTCGTAAAAAGCGCGACCATTCCTGGAAAAACAGAAAATTAAGTATGACCGTTTTTATACTTCCTGTATTTTAGTCAGTCAGATAATTATGATGGCTTTAATTAAATATATACAAGTTTGTAACTCCTTAAACTAAGCCTAATCTAACGATATCTCTTTTAATTTCATATATTCAATTATAAGGCAAAAAATAATCGATGTTAAAGACACAGATTTAAAAAAGAACCCTTTCTCCTGACGCAGTCGGGTAAACATTATTTCAGTTTTTCTCTTTTTAATAAGTGACAGAAAAAATTGAACTAATAAATAAATCCATACTTAATATTATAAATGCGAAAGTGTGTCTGTCTGTCTGTCTGGCTGTTACCTCTTCACGCTTAAACCGCTGAACCGACTTAGATGAAATTTGGTATGCAGATAGTTTGAGACCCGGGAAAGGACATAGGATACTTTTCATCCCGAAAATATTTAGTGTTCCCATGGGATGAGCGGGTAACACCGCGGGGCACAGCTAGTAAATAATAAATAAATATCGGACCATCTCACACAAATCAATCTAGTCCCACAGTAAGCTCTAGCAGGCTTGTGTTATGGACACTAGAGACGATAAACATACTTATATAAATAAATACATACTTAAATACAAATAACATGACCCAGGCACAAATATTCGAGTTCATCACACAAATATTTGCCCTTGCCGGGATTCGAACCCAGGACTGTCGGCTCAGTAGGCAGTTGCTTAACCACTGCGCCAACCGCGTCGTCCGAAGAATAATTCACGTTAATGAGCTTTACAAACCACGGCGAAACAGACTGTAATTATACGCGTGATTTTTTTTTGCGTATTTTCTTACTTCCCCGTATAATATTTAAAACACTCTCTCTGGGTTCTATGTTACAATTTTAATAATATGAAATTTTACTTTACAGTTATGTAATTATTAGAAGTTCCTCGCTATTTTGTTCACAAAGGAGAAAAATAACATACATCCCTTTTTTGGTTACCTACCCTAGTAAGGTAAAAAATATCCTGTGACCAATCCATAGGTACTAATATTATAAATGCGAAAGTGTGTCTGTCTGTCTGTCTGTCGGTCTGTCTGTCTGTTACCTCTTCACGCTTAAACCGCTGAACCGACTTAGATGAAATTTGGTATGTAGATAGTTTGAGACCCGGGAAAGGACATAGGATACTTTTCATCCCGAATAAATTTAGTGTTCCCGTGAGATGAGCGGGTAACACCGCGGGGCACAGCTAGTCATGTATATATCTAAACTGTCCTTGTATAAAAAAAAAACATCATTTTGATATGAATGATGAATGATGTTTTGCCTCCAATGATATACCTTTATATACCTACCTACATGCCTATAGCCAAATATAAAAACATAATATAAAAATATATATATTATATTTTGTACAGGGTCCTCCAATGTCAATATTTTTTAATAAAACATTGTTTTCAATAAACGATAGCTTTACAATAATATTACACTTTATATAATTTTAAATTACAATAACAGAGTGGGGGAGCGCTGACGTTATTTTTGTCACTTTATGACCAAGCGCAAAAAGGAAGAAATTCATACTCCAGATAATATTAGCTTAGCAAAATAACAGGTATGTAATATTTTTATCAGTATATTGTTGTTAAAATTATTTCCAACAGATACAATTTTTTTACAAATATTATACTTTGTTTCACTTATGTTATGTATGTAAAAAATACGTCATGTATCGTGGGGGAACGCAATTCTTCTTTATCTTGGCACTTTTTGACGAGGTTCGGATCTAATTGTGTAGGTAATAAATAAATATTGAAAATATTATTATTAAAAGCTTAATACCTAATTTATATATTTTTATTATCATAGGACTCAACATTCGCAGCATACTCGTACATTATAAACGAATGCAATATGAGAAATAGTATTAAGTGTTTACTAAAACACACCACGGTCAACTACACATTCCTAATTCAAAATTCGTCCATCCAGTGTTAGGTTCCAAATTCAAAATTCGAACATCTCCGATTCTCAACATTGTCAGCATACAAGGAAATAAGTTAACGGTATAACGGTAATTAGCAGATTTAGAGCAGATTCAAATTTTTACGAGTGTACGTGCCGGGCCCGCGCGCCCCTAACGCTCTTTACAACACGAGGCACGTTCTTGCCTCCTTCACAAGTTTTCGAGACAAACTAAACCTTTTTAAGCATGTAATTTGCTTTTGAAATTTCAGACAATTCAATTTCGCTGAATAAAAATTGGGCAAACACTTTTTGTTTGTCTTTTTCGTTAGATTTGTGGAATTAAATTTGGGATTTTTTTGCTATATATTATAACTTGATTACGTTATTTTTCACCTACATTAAGTTTTACTTTAAGTATGTATGTGAAAACCGCACGTAAACACATTAAATTCACACTTCAAATTAACAAAAAACCTCAGCAGTATCATCCCTGTAATTCTAACACAATAAAAATATCAAACATCACAACATAAAACCTACCGTATTTCAGATCCCTTCACAAATCACGTGTATCACTCAACGCGGGAACGAGAATCGTGGACCGACAAGCGACCGACCACCGCGAACGCTGCGGCGCAACTGAACCACCGAGGCTCGGGAAGGACTTCATTTATAAAGAAAACTTCGTGAAAACTCGACTACCAATTGCATTGCTTACGGATATTAGCGTGTGGGGTTTCGGAGATGTTCGAATTTTGAATTTGGAACGCAACTCTGGAAGTACGGATTTTGAATATAGAATGCAATGCGCAATGGAACAAAGAAGTTATGGTATATGGTGTGTGTGTAAAAACGTAAAGATTATTTTTCATGTTATACGTATTTGAGGCTTGCAAAGACATTTGTTTTAAAACTCAACATCTTATTGGATAGTTTATGGATATATACATAATGCATTATATTAACTGTCCCGAAATTTCGCGTTGCGCGTTAAAATCCGAAATTGTTTACAAAGAAGAAAACTTCGTGATAACTGATGTGTGCGGTTCTAAAATGTACGAAATTCGAATTTGGAATGCAAAAGCGGAACAAAGACGAAGATGACTGTGGCGTGTGTTTAGGTAAAACACTTTAGCGCCACCCCTCATACATGTATACGTTTGTGTTTGTGAGCAGTACGAAAGAGAGATAAATTTCAAACATTGAATGTTTATTTGCACACATTATTCGCACATACAAGAGGGGCGTACAAATTTGAATTTGGAATGTAACACTAGCAGAGTTTACAGTGTTTTAATAAAATATTTTCTATCGATTCTGTTTTTAGTGGCACATCCTAGCTAGAGCATGGCTCATGCGCATAAGCATTTAAAAACAAATGACGCAGAGCGCGCTCTAGCGACGAAGAAATTATGAAATAGTCTTGGGGGTTTTAGGTTGTCTTGCAGGTAGAGACCGGAAAATGACTTTGATAAAATATATGCCAAATATGTGATTTGACATATATTGCAGCGAATGGAAACCTTCTTCATAATTATTTATCACACTAATATTATAAAGGTGAAAATTTGTGTGTTATTTTTGACGACGCGTTTGGCTCGGTTTGTAGACACCTGCCTACTGAGTCGGCGGTCCCGGGCTCGAATCCCGGCCGGGGCAAATATTTGTGCAAATATTTGTTCTTGGGTCATGGATGTTATCTATATATGTATTTATATATTATGTATATCGTCGTCTAGTACCCATAGTACAAGCTTTGCTTAGTTTGGGACTAGGTCGATTTGTGTATGATTAATAATTATTTATTTATTTATTTATTTTATGTGTTTGTTTGTTACTTCTTCACGCTCAAACCACTGGGCCAATTTTAATAAATTTTGATATGAAGGTAGACACCCTGCATTACTACATAGGCTTTTTTATGTAGTGTTCAAAATAAATCATGAAGTAAGGAAAATACAATACCTACGCGTTCTGTTGTTCTATGTACTAAATAAGAAAAACTAGAGAGAACACTATTAAGTCCCCTCTTCCACTAAAACTGGCACTCAAGTACGTCGCTGTATTTCTAAACTAACGACTGAACCGATAAAGTAAAGTTTTATAATAAAACCACCTCGAAATACTGCAGTTTTCACAACTTCACATCCTCTTGAAATTCGGGGAAGGAATCTTGATAAGACTGAGACGAGAAAAACTACAAAAGGCCGTAAAAACCTCCTTGAAACTGAAAGATGGGCTTTATAAGTTGCAACTGCATGTGTTTTATACAGGGTGATCAATCCAAATGTGTAGGGAGAAAACGAAAACTATAAGACCACCTATTTGTCTAGCATTGTTTAATTTAAGATTTCTCATGTAATATTTAACTTGGTGTGCAATAAAGTATTGTTGTATTTTATTGTATAAGAGATAGGGAAAAAAACGGGGAAACGCCGCCAGCATCTTGGGATCATTTCCGCCAATGTCCGACCTTGGCTAGAGTTAGGTTAGTGTAGGTTTTAGGTTTTTAAGTTGTTTTACCACTTAATTCGATTTTTTTTTTAATAAATGACAGTAGAGATAGGGAAATCTGTTCTAAGGAACCATGGCATCAATTTTAGATTTAATAGAAACTGCATTTTTTTTTATAAATCTCATAATCTATCAATCAATCAATCTTCATAATCTCATAATCTATCAATCTATTAATCTTATCTATATAAGTGTGTATATCGTCGTCTAGTATCCATAACACAAGCCTTCTTGAGCTTAATTTCGGACTAGCTCGATTTGCATGAGGTTGTCTGATATTTATTATTTATTTATAATCTCTTGTGACGTTCTTTACAGCGATTTTGACCGGGTTTTGTATGAATTTATGTATGAGATTTATTTAAAAAAATAAATGCAGTTTTTATTAAATCTAAAATCGACGCCAATGTTCCTAAGAACAGATTACCCTATCTCTTATAGTTTGTGACTTCTCCCTACTGACCGATTTGGATTGGTCACCCTGTATCCCTGTAACAAGGTGGAGCGACGACATTCGTAGGACAGCGGGTGGTAACTGGAGGAGAAGAGCTGAAGCGAGCTCAGTGGCGTGCCATGGGGAGGCCTATGTCCAACAGTGGACTGATACAGGCTGATGATGATGATGACCAGGTATATTTTATCATTTGACAATAGATTGGGCATCAAAAACTTAGATTCAAGAACCCCCAATATTAAAAGTCGGTTTAGTAAAGAGGCCTTAATCCTTTTAAAAATTATTTTTTTCATTTTATGACAAATATATATATTTGTCATAAAATGAAAAAAATAATATTGATAATTTCAACCAACTTTTTTAAAGTGAATAATACTTTTCCCTGAGTTCTAGGTAGTAACGTAGCTATTTCATGCTTTCATTGCGTGCAGTCGAAAATATGTTCAAAAGACGAATTTTCCTCGTGAATTTTGTAAATTTCGAGTATTTTTTGAAACATAAATTATCAATGAAAAATTATAACTGTAGGTTTAAATATATACCAATAAATCTCAATAGCCCTGTTATAGGTAGTAACATCAATAATATCTAACATATAAAATACAATAAGAAACATGTTCGATCATAGAGAAAAATGTCTAAAACCATCAGCATTTTAAAGGGATTAAGGCCTCTTCAGTTCAAAGGTTCTTACTGATTTAAAAAATCTAGCGTGGTAGGTAATATTTATCGTACAGATTCTCAAATAAAACTAAAAGCTAATTAATTATCAGAATAGCAACTTTAAACCCTCCGTTTGACGCAAGTATTTAAAAAAATACAAATATAAACAGCACTTGTTTGTTCGGCCTTTGATTTGCTTAATAACATCTGAAAATGAGTTCACCTCTGGGAATTCAGGTTCAACAGAACATTTAGAATTACTCAGATAAATCTATTTTATTTATAACTAGCGACCCCGCCCGGCTTCGCACGGTTGCAACACTGATAAATTATGCATGTAGTATACATATAAACCTTCCTCTTGAATCACTCTATCCATGAGAAAACCGACATCAAAATCTGTTGCGTAGTTTTAAAGACCTAAGCATACATAGGGACAGACAGACAGCGGGAAGCGATTTTGTTTTATACTATGTAGTTATAGAATAACTCTCATAGCCATGTCAAGCAAGCAATTCGCAAATAACAACTTTGTAGGTTGATAATGTTTATCAAAACTTGATATGAGCACACATATTATGTAAATAATTACGTACCATTACAAATTATGCTAATAATAACATTTTATCTTTTAAGTTAATCATATTATGTAGTTAAATACTGTTAAGAGGCCTTATTCCTTTTAAAATGCTGATTGTTTAGACATTTTTCTCTATGATCAAACATGTTTCTTAACATATTATTGATGTTACTACCTAGAACAGGGCTATTGCGATTTACATGTATATATTTGAAACCTACAGTTTGAATTTTTCATTGATAATTTTTGTTTCAAAATCTACTCGAAATTGACAAAATTCACGCGGAAAATTGGTTTTTTCAACTTATTTTCGACTGAACGCAATGAAAGCATGAAATAGTTATGTTACTTCCTAGAACTCGGGGAAAAGTATTACTCACTTCAAAAAGTTGGTTGAAATTATCATTATATTTGTCATAATATGAAAAAAATAAATTATAAAAGGAATAAGGCCTCTTAACGTGATGTTTTTATTTTTTCCAATAAACAAACCGTGCCGCTAGCCACGTTATTGGTATGTGGCTCCGCCTCCCACTGTAGTTTGGCGCGCGTTCGTTGTCAGTCGCGTGAAGTAAACAGTGTGCAAGTGGTCTTATAATTTAAATAAACAAAATATAAATGTCGTTATGAAATCACAATGCTTTATATTAAACATGGATACAAAGAGCAAAGCCCAAAGAAAAATTGAAAGACACCGGGAACCATACCGATAGTGTTGGAGGTCCCGGGTTCGATTCCCAGTCTTTTCCGCCAGGTTACACATTTGAATTTTTCTTCGTATCATACCTACAGAAGTGGTTCTAAGCTAATTTTATCGAAATTGATTTAGCGCTTTCAGAGAAAATCAACGAAAAACAAAATAATTTATACTTTAAACAGATATGACACAGAGGGCGCATTAGCGTAAATGATGGAATCAAAGATTTGATGTTATTGAAGTAACGATGCGATGGCTCAGTTGGGAGAGCACTACGCTGGAAACGTAGGGTCGCAAGTTCGAGTCCTGTTCACATTGCAGTGGATCACATTACATTTTTCTTTCATAATTTACCTTTGTCAACATTTATAAAATTATATACCCATTTCGCTCAAAGCAGTCGGTTATTTTGAGTTAAAGAGATATTGTTTCTGGGTTGTTTACGTAATTTTGCAGCCTTAATCAATGAGATTACATGCATACGTTACAAATCCGAAAAGCATTAAATTTTCCAATCAAACTAGGGTACCGTATACCTACTTCGCCAAAGGGTTCGTTAGCGTAGGTTTTTAAGATAAGCGGTTTTGCGCTGAGCTGATTGCGACCCGATGGACGCTGGATTCTGTTTACTGAATTTTATTTTTTATGAGGCGCAGCTTCGATATTTTTTCATCTATACTATTATACTATTCTAGATTTAATTAACACAAATTATAACGGGTCTAACGCGAAATTTCTTATTTACCTTCATAATCTAACGTTTCGGCGGGGTTGGCAGTGGAATGATTCCAAAAATCCCACCTCAGTGGCAGAGGGTTAAGTATATATTTATCTACATAAGTATGTATATCGTCGTCTGGTACCCATAACACAAGCCTTCTTGAGTTTAATTTGGGACTAGATCGATTTGTGTGAGGTTGTCCGATATTTATTTATTAAATTTATTAAAAGAAGATGTTGACGCCCGCCTCTTCTGACCCTTGGAGACCATGAGACGTAACATCACTGAAACGTCGAGGTGTTTTATTTTTATTTTATTATAATCATGCCTCGTTTTGCAAATGATAAATATAATATTTTTGAAAAGTAAACTATAATATTGTTCCGTATGGACATGTAGGTTATAGGTTATCGCGGGCTAGTTTTCCGCAACTCGACGTCTTACAAAGCGCCAATTTTTTATGGACATGTAATAAGAAGTCCCAAATTGATCACAAGATTACTGAGTTTTACTTAATTAAACAATGTTTACTTTTCAGATAGGGGCTTGCACTCGCCTTTACTTTTACACTGGCCATAAATTTTGCTTTTTGACGCGCATTTTTGCATTCGTAATATTACGAATGCAAAAACGCGATACTTAATATTTTTATATTTGTCCTTTTTTACAATTAGGTACGCATCAAAAACCAAAATTTATGGACAGCTGCCAGCATAATAAATAATATATGTATATTGAATACAATCCTATTTATTCTACACCAAGGTTTTTGCCGAAATCACTCCAAGTTTAGTGAGAATTGTACTATTATCTATTCTATGGTGTGAGTTGCGGGCACGTGCCCAATATGCGTGTGGCGGCCGTCGCAAATGCTCGGACGTGCCCTATTACCGCCCTCCTAGCAATGTGCGTAAACTGTGACAATTTCCCCCTAAATAAATTGGTATTGGTGTGACAAAACTAAGGGATACTTTCTTGGTAGGAGCATCGTGTTCGTATATAATGTACATATTTATATTTGTAAAGCGTAAGTGTGTTCACGATGCTGCTTTTTCTTAGTCCAATGTAAATACGAAAGGTAACATTATTATTACACAATATTCATAACACTATTAAATTGTAACATTATTATGAAATTGTATTTGTCTTGTTTTGTTTTGTAAATTTTTATTGGTGTGCAATAAAGTATTGTTGTTGTTTTGTATTCTAATACGAAAAAGCTAAATCAATAAAAAAAAATATGATTACCACACAAGCCAAATCATATAAAAATCGTAATCGATTGATAAATCTATTGACAAATTATAAAACCAATAACGAATGGAAACACGTCGCCATTACCAACATAATCATATTTAATAAAACACCACATATTCCGATGAAAGTCATCGTAGCCCAAATCGAGAAATCGAGAGAACCGAGAGTATGCCCATTTCGGCTACGGTGACTACAAGTATTACTCCGGTGTTTAGGGGCTATTATGATTAACCCTATTGTATGGCCTCATATGACTACAATAGCCAATCTTGTGCGTGAACGTGCCCCTGCCCCTGCCCCTGAAAACTAACCATGTTTTGTGCAAGTTGCGGGCACGTGCCCAATATGCGTGTGTCGGCCGTCGCAAATGCTCGGACGTGCCCCGTACTGTCCTCCTAGAGAATGTGTGTAAAGGGAAACCCTAAACTGCGACAATTCCCCCCTAAATAAATCGGTATTGCTGTGGTGAAAGTAGGTATAATTTTGAGGTACAAGCTTTTTACACGTCCCTACCATCCATCCATAAGTTTTCCTTATGTCATTTTTTTCAGACGATTTCATTTCGCAATGTCGTAATCCTAGGCTCACTGTTTTGCCCGAAAAAACATAGGAGGCAAAATCTTGGCGCATGCTGGCGTGTCGTTAGTAGCGTGACTCGTGGCACGAAGAGATCTTGCCTTATTCATATTCAAACATTAATAAAACTAGAAGCTGTGTTTAATTAAAACCTAGCATTTTTTTCCTGAAATATGCTATTCTTTACCGATTATTATCTCCGACAGTTTGAAAAATTAAGCTAAATCTACAAAAGATATATACATGTATAATTATCGGACAAAATTTTACGAAAATCGGTTGATAAATGCGCCCTATAAGCGAGAACAGCCGAACAACTGGGCATCTGGATATACGAAATAATTTTTGGCCAAGCTGAAACGGGGACGCTTCGCTCGCTTCAATAAACGGGATGAAAATGAAAATCCACAACGCAGGCGGGGTTCTTAACTTGCACTTGTTGACGACGCGGTTGGTGCAGTTTCAGACACCTGCCTAATGAGCTGGCGGTCCCGGGTTCGAATCCCGGCCGGGGCAAATATTTGTGTGATGAACTCGAATATTTGTTCTTGGATCATGGATATTATCTATATATGTATGTATTTATTATATTATGTATATCGTCGTCGTCTAGTACCCAAAGTACAAGCTATGCTTAGTTTGGGACTAGGTCGATTTGTGTATAATTGTCCCATAATATTAATTTATTTATAAATACATATATGTAACACATAAGGCCCTAACAGAGGCAATTCGCAACTATTTTGTTTTGTTTTTTTAGTCCGATTGCTTTTAATTTGTAGAATCACAAGGCAAAGTCTGCAGGCAACCAAATTGCCTAATAACTTTATTTTTTTCTTTCAGTATCAAGAATATTTTACTCAAAAGAAAATATGAATTTGTGTTTGAAAGGGAAAAGTAATCTACGATGACGTGTGATTGACTCAGAAGCTGTTAAGGGGTTATTTTCTGGATATTGAGCAATAAGGTTGACAACATTGACAACAATAAACGTATTTTTTTTGTTAAGATCACTATTCAAATAAGAGCACAATATGCCCTTATTCAATAACAATATATCTCTCTGACATCTCGAGGAGCGATAGCGTCAAACCAAGATACTACTACGTACGAGTATAAATAGGTGCCAAACAAGAAATACGTAAAAATTAATTAACAGGTGTTAATTTAGTGACATTGAAAAATAATTTCGAAAAACATAAAAGTGTTTCGAAATTAAATATTAATGACATAAGTACGGAGTTTATAGTTAGTCCCGTCAAATTAAAGTGAAATAGAAAGTAAACTTTTTACAATTATAAAATCTTGAAATTTTGGCGTGTGGAAGTAAGATGACATTTGAAAGTTATTTTCAAAATGTGAGAGAATTAATCTATGCTTATGCATTCGGCACAATTCAAAATGTTCTTTATTGCGTTTTTCCTATGAAAGAACGAAATCACGAAAATTGACAAGGTAATCATTTGGTACCTTATAGGTTATCGCGGGCTAGTTTTCCGCAACTCGACATCTTACAATGCGCCTATTTTGCGTGAAGGGAGACCATACGATTAATAGCAATTTCGAAATTTTCAGGTTTCTGAACATATGAAAATACCCAAAAAATATATAACGACAGTATTAATGCAGTGCATGATGCTGATAATTATATTTGTACAAGAGAAACACTGCACAAGTGTACCTGGTGACGATGATGACCTCCTTGACGTATCCGTCAACGGTGGCACCCTGTCAACTGCTAGTGAACCCCAGCTACTTCACGAATACACGATCCCAAGAGGGATGGTATTAGCTGTCCGTCAATGTTGTATGTGTAGTTGTAGGAAGTACTTACGGGTAGTCCGGTATATTAGACGTGTTTTTTTTTTATCTCTACTAATTAAGGAGCTTTCATCGTTTTTATGAACATGCCAGCTCCAGCAGGCCTAATACACAATATCATTCATCTAAAAGACGTGTTACACTAGAAACTTATGACTATCATCTCGCCCGCGGTTCAAGCGATCCCGCGACGCTCCAATAAGGCGGAACAGGCATTCGTTAGTGATTTTAGACGGTAGTCCGACGTCTCGATTAGAGCCTCATAACCGCTCTAATGCATTTCCCCGACGTAAAAAACACTCAATCAACATTCCGAGTCTTTAAATTATCAAAGGTCAAGAGGCCTTTTTTTTATTATTTTGACAAATATATTTCACTTTTTAAAGCGAATAATATTTTTCCCTAAGTTCTAGATAGTAACATAGCTATTTCATGGTTTTATTGCATGCTGTCGGAAATAAGTTAAAATAAAAAACAGTTTTCTGCGGGAATTTTGTCAGTTTCGAGTAGGTTGCTGTTGAAACAAAAATTATCAATGAAAAATTCAAACTGCAGATTTCAAATGTATACCAATAAATCACAATAGCTCTATTCTAACTTGTAACATTCATAATACTTATTATGTTAAGAAACATGTTTGATCATAGAAAAAAATATCTAAAACAATCAGCATTTTTGAACGGATATAGAGCCTTAAAACGCTATTTTTACTGGACTATTCTGATAAATCTCAATTTCTGTTCAATTTCTGTGAAAGCTAGTAACATTATAAATTACGAATTTATAACATAATATAGCTTTAAAAGGTTTACAGGCTGCCTAAATATGTGATTTAAATGGAGATGATCTAAAATGAGATTCGTGATAGATTGAAGATTTGCAATAACTTGTGAAAGCGAAAATATTACAATAACGTTGCGAATGAGCCGGGGACTTGTCACGTGTAATGGAAGTTCATTACAATCCCTCTTATTGTCGCCGTTGCTTATGTGAGCAGAATCTCGGAAACACTGTTTGCTCCGTTTAGAGAGCTAAGTCCGATGTACCTATTCGCTTTTATTAGGTTCACTTGAAAATTACTTTTTCTCACACATGCAATCAAATGTCGTCATAACCTGCGTTATAACAGGCATCGAAGTATCACCTTTCGAACGGAACAATTCGAGAGAACTGTAAAGGAATTTCATACACAATTGAAGGCCTAAGCTGGGACGTATTTTTTTTCAAACATGGCGTCCGTATTCATGAACAGACTAAACAGCTGTTTTTTTTTTGTGTGCTGTTTTTTTTTTTGATTATATAATGTTTGAGAAAAGCACTATTATACTTGCCTTAGTCGTGAAAAGGGCTTGCCCGCTTCGTATCACTATCCGGCTCTATCTATTCACCCGGCAAGACCTTCTTTCCTGGCGTCTTCTTTCTGCACTAGTCTGCAGTAATGTACTATTCCCAAACATGCTATGAAATATTGTCATTGTGTTCCATATAATAAGCTTGGAAGTCTCACGTTTCGGGTGCGGCGGAAAGGTCATTAGTATGGAGCGTTTTCGGCGCTCCATAAAAATGTTGAACTTTGACGGTAATTTCTGACTTTTAGAGTAGTTAGTCCCATTTAGACATTTGATCCCAATAAAAAATAGAATCGATTGACATTGACAAAAATTGTTTACATGTCTTATGTAATATATCCATACTCATATATATAATATATATATATATATATAAGTATAGTATAAACATATATATGTATTCCCTTAAATATGTATTTATCAACGTAACAAGTGTATTTTGTTTCGACATTTGCATCGTGTACACGTATTGTTGTACACCCTTCCCGCACCAATAATGTCTCTGTTTGACCTTGTGGTTGACTGGTAGAGAATGCCTCATGGCATTAAGTCCGCCATTTGTACTTTTACTTCTGTATTTCGGGCAATAAAGTTTAAATAAATAAATAAATGTATATTCCGGCCTTTGGTAATGAACGCTGCTTCTTCTTCAGGCTCGTATGTCCGGGCAATGATTCTTTGATAGGCTGTCGTCGGTCCGGGGAAATACTGCGTACGTGCTGGCGTCGCGAGGGCCGATTAACTCAATGTACGGAACCCGGCTCTGCAAAAAGAGATTAAACCTCGACGCATCTCTAACGCACTTACGACCTTCTACAAAGGTACTCCTAAATTATGTCTCGGGTTAAAGACGCAATTTCAAGTGGGTCTATTTATATTTGGATGTGGTTCGCTGTCGCATGATGGGATACAATGCTAATTTATTACGAGGAAGGCTTTGTAACAATTATAATATGTATGGTACCGTAATTGCTGGCAGTTGCTTTTATGATTTAATTGTATGTCGTTAACTGTTGGAGTTTATAAAACATGTTTACGGCTTAATTAAAAACTTGGTATAGACTTACTTATTACTGTTTGGTCCTGGGATAGTGGTGCTATGAACAGCTTTTATATGGCAATAATGTGCTTACATCTAATTAATATTCATATACATACTCGCCGCATGATCGCTTTCATACAAAATTCGCTCGCAACTCGCAAGTGTGATAAGGCCCTAACTGCTCGGCCTTTGTTCAAAAGCTAGACAGTAATTCCACTGTGCACACAAAATATGATAGTGAAGACATTTTAATATGATTCTTTAGTATCGGTACTCGAGTGTGCCAAATAAACATTTGAATTGTATTATTCTCGTTAAATATAACGTCATACAATGACGCATTCGTACCCAGTCAGTAGTAGTACATACGCGTCGATCAGTCGTGATGTAAGTTTTATTTCATGTCATAGGGGCCAAATGAACAAACGGATCGCTTGATGGAAAGCGATTAACGTCGCCCATAGACACCTGCAACACCAGAGGAGTCACAAATGCGTTGCCGGCCGCACCGGTGGGAGTCTTGAAGACCGGTCTTTTCTTGAAGGTTCGAAAGTGGTATCGGTCCGGCAATACCGCAAGCCAAGATTCGTTCCACAATGCAGCATGAGTTTTGTAGAAAAACACATTGTTGTGGACTGTCAACTTACTGGTGAGGATGAAAGAATTGTCGCAGTACCTCTATCATCTGTACTTTTCGATATTTTTATTATGTGCTTTTACCCCGGCTGACCATTTAAGACAGAAAATATAACAAATACAACACAGTTTACGTTCATAAATTCTTAAGGAAAACCAAGGCAAATATCCTATTTGTAAGAAGTTTCCTCAAACCTCCACGTAATAATCACACCGAAAATAAACGGAGTTGCTTAAAACATTATAACGCAATTAAGACAAACTGCTCCCCATTTTTGGGATGAGAAGGCTGTACTCCGAAACCAAAATGGTGTAACTCCCTATAAAACTGAAATTGAGATACGTCTTTTTGACTATTGAAACAACAAAGGTTGGTCGCCATTTTTAAAGTCTACAAATGAAAAGCATTCCGTTTGCTCTGCGCTCTTAGAGTGCGGCGAGTTGAATTATTCGTAACAATATTCTGCAGCGGCTATAGATGGTGCGACTGAAAAATATTATAATATAGAGGAAATATGAATATTTTTTTTTATATTGCCTACAGACTTGTATCATTCTTGTTTAGTGTGTGTGTGTGTGCCGAATCCAAATAATGTGCTACATTCTAATCGGTTATACAAAAGTGGTTTAAAAAATAAAAACATCAACTAGAGTTGCGCGTGTAAGGTGTAAGAAAAATGTGTTTGTATAACTCTAACTATTGATTATTTTCCTCATATTCGAAATGAAAAGTAGTGTTCAACTAGCAATAAAAGCACTCAATACACACGGGCGCCAAAATATCTCGAGTGAATTTGGTGTATTTCATACTTTGTTTAGCAATGTACTATTTTTACAGTAGCGTTTAAAATTTTCAGTTGCAGCGTGAACAGCCAGAGTTAGCTTCTCAGTTCCGCTTAGGAATAATGAAGGCACATCCAGACAAACTATTTTCTTATAAATGGACGGACAGATATTGTCGTGGAAAATAAGTTTTTTTCCACTCAGTTCGTTTGAAATTTTTCCTTGATTTTAAATATTATTCTTTTGTATTCTTTTGAAGTTATTTTGTAATTTCAAGACAAAATTAAATAAATTTTGTTCGGTATACAAAATATATTATTGTGTGCACGAGGTAGGTACTTCATAGGTACACAATTTTTTTTATGAAGATGTGGAAATCGAGGGAATAGGCCGGGTGCGTCCCATGAGATATAACTACATAATATATAATTTCATATTAATAACGTTCACAAGATATAATAAACTTTTGCTATAACATCAAAATCAATATTTTTATTAGGAATAACGGTCAGTTAGCATAATACTCATGTTGTAGAATGATTTTTTATATTAACACTCAAATACTCTAAATTCAGTTGATATAACATACATAACGTATATCGATCATAGTATATACTTTCTTTTAGTATAATGATTAGAAAATATAATAGCGTATGATAATATAATAGGTTATAACTGCTACCCCTATGCCCCTAAAATGGAACATGGGTCAAACTGTAGGTTAGGTTAGGTTTTTTTTTATGACCATGAATAGCGGAGCGAGCAAAGCGAGCGGAGCGTCAAAATGCTTGCTTGCATGGAGGTACCTACATTAAAATTTAACAGCGAACTATTTATTGCATACGTATGTTCACAATTGATAATGGCAGATGAAATTCTGGCAAGTAAGAGTAGGTATACCGTTTGGAAGAACTGCGATAAAATGGAATATGGGTCAAAAACCGAAAACTGTAGGTTAGGTTAGGTTTGTTTTATGACCATGGATAGCGGAGCGAGCGAAGCGAGCGGAGCGTCAAAATGCTTGCTTATATGGAGGTTTATTAAAATTTAACAGCGAACTATTGCATAAGTATGTACACAATTGATAATGGCAGATTAAATTCTGGCAAATACGAGTATACCGTTTGGAAGAACTGCGACAAAATGGAATATGGGTCAAAAACCGAAAACTGTAGGTTAGGGTAGGTTTGTTTTATGACCATGGATAGCGGAGCGAGCGAAGCGAGCGTAGCGTCACATATATTAAAATTTTTCATCGAACGATTGCATAAGTATGTACACAATAGATGTGCAGGCGGTTATTCTATACGAGCATTATGCATTTTGGTGTTAGATGTATTGAGTAATATACATTATAAATCTGAGATATTATGAACGTTATACGTTATGATCGTTATATACAATGATATTATACTTAAATAACGTTATACTTAACAAAAATAGATATTTTGATGTTATATCTAACGTTCGTTATACACCTTGAACGGTATACAAAGCAAGCTTATACAATATGAGCGTATATGATATGAATATTATAGTATAAGTTCTTATATCTTATATTACTTACCCGAATAGGCCTTTGCCCAGCAGTGGGGCATAAATACAGGCTAATTAAAAAAACCTAGTAATTCCAATAGACTACCTACGAAATAAAAGAGTAGAAATAAAAAAATTAAATACTGTAGTGTCCTCCCTTTCTAATCATAATCAATCTAAGAAAACGGGACGACACTACAGTATTGCCACTTTTCAATGTCTACACTTTTTTGTCGGATTGTACCTATGTGCATTAAAAGCTTAGTAAGAGACAGCCACGGCGGTGACATAAATTACATCGCTACTATTTGTTGAAATTTGAATAACTCTGTTAAAATCATAGGATATCAAAATAAATAAGGTAGTTATTTTTATTTAACTTCTAAAAACGTAAATTTTGTGAAGCATCAAATGTTTTATTTATTAAATAGATATTTTTAATGGGGTGATATATCAGTTTTTTGTGCTTTGGTCTTTATATCAAAGCGGTTCTGAAAACGTACACTAAACAAAAATCATAGGTTTTCTCGGTGTATTTTGTAACGAACAACACTACTCCTTTTTTCCTATATGACTGAAATACGTAGCTATAGGTACTGTTTAATGTTGATCTGCCTCCGTAAAATAAAAAGCAATGCTCATTCTTGTAATAAAAACGTTTGAGCGCATGTTGTAACAGGCTAAATCAGGATTTTACTTATTCAAGAACGTTAAAACGCTACGATGTATTTATTTGAAAGACCGTCATGCACGAACAGTTCAGCATTAAGGGTTCTCGATTAGTTTACGATAGTTCAGAAGTGGGATCGTAATTTGACATTGCATTAAAAATTTGCTAAAAGGGTTCCTATCCGTTGAAATGAAAATTTACAAACATTGAATAGACATTAACAAGTTGACATTATACGGTAGATTAAACGATATAGATAATTTACATATAATTATAACCGTAACTATAAATAAAACACGGGCATTGAATTATTACCATTTACAAAATTATATGTATTCCTGTACTGAAATAGTTTTTATGAAACATACGCCAAAAAAGACGGTCAGAATATGTAACAATTTTCAAAGATATTGAAATTAACTATTTGTGTTCATTTAAAAAAAAAAAACACTATAGCTATAACAAAGGCGACCTTTTTAAGTGTTGGCTATAGACACAGTATAAAAACAGGGTTATGTTTCATAAGATATAACGGAATCCTACTCATGTGTACCGTTGCATAATGTATCTAATTATGCCATTGATGTTTGTAAACTCACATCACTCATGCAAATTACCGGGAGATACGACGAAATTTGTACGAAAGCATTCGAATAAAAGCTAACAGGCATGTAGGTATATTAAATTGATATATCTCCCAATAAATTAGTACCTACAACCAAAATCAAGCTTGCCACTATCAAATGAGCATTAATAAATTTAGAAAAACTTACAAAAACCGCTGGCGTGGATTATCTAAGTATTTGACGACGTGGTTGGCGTATTTGTAGTGTGCCTGCCTACTAAAATTCAGTTCCCGGCCAGGGCAAATATCTATGTGATGAACTTGAATATCTGTGCTTGGGTCATTCTATATATATTTAATTATGTATGTACATATTGTCGCCTCGTACCCATAACACAAACGTTCTTGAGTTTAAATTAGGACTAGATTGATTTGTGTGAGTGTCTGATATTTATTTATGATAAATATATAAGCGTATTAATGTTGTATGGGAATTATATATTGAGTCTGTTTTTATTGGATATATCTTTTACTACTAACATTGTCGGAGTTATTTTTAATTTTAATGAATTGAATTATCCCTCTCCGTAGATTTTCAATGGAATTTTATAATTGTATTGATTATTACGGTTAGTTTCGATTCCCCAACCCACTGTCGAGTGGCATTTAACTACCGGCTGCTCAAAGATTTAATAGGCAATCACGGACAAGTCTTGCCTGATGCAACAACTTGGAAGAAAAACCGTTTTACAATATTCACGCCAAGTTGAGACCGGTATAAAAATAAAACTTAGTTTCCCAGTCTTGTTGAATAGGTAAGCGAGTTGGGGAAATACTCAATTGATACTAAGTTGCATGTTACGTTTAAAATTACCAAAAAATACAACTTTGCAGTAAATTCGTGTTTAACGACATCTGTAGAATATAATGGACATTGGACATGTGATGCTAAAAGGAGCTGAGAGCCTTAAGAAACTGGTCATGATTGGCAAAGAGGAAGGTAGGAGACTTACCAACTAACCTGGCCACCAACTATAAACTGACTGTTAGAGAAGTCACTTCCTCAAAGAAATTCCATCAAACGGTGAGGGCAACAATGGATCGAGACCGATGGAGACAACTGATCAAGAATACGATACCTTGTGATCACGATCCTCAGAAATGAGGGACCGACTAAAGAAAAAGAAGTAGAATATGAATAAACAAATATCGGACAACCTCAAACAAATCGATTTAGTCCCTCAGTAAGCTCTAGGCTTCCGTCATAGGCACTAGTTGACGATTTACATATTTATATACATAAAACATACTTAAACATATAAAAAACATCCATGACCCAGGTTCAGGAACAAATATTCGAGTTCATTACACAAATATCTGCCCTTTGATTTGAACCCAGGGCCGCCAGCTCAGTAGACGAATGTACTACTACTGCGCCAACCGCCTCGTCCAAATATTACCAGTACATTTCTACTTAGTATATATTATTTACCTTTGAATTAAACATAGCCCGTTGATAGGTTTCGGAGCTATGGTGACAGACAGACACAAATATACTTACATACATGTTAAACTAATAACACCCCCTTTTCGAAGTAAGTAATACGTAAATTTTAATTACCTGAGCATAGCTTCGAAGCCTGGTGGTTAAGTCACCCGTATATCTGACAGATGGAAACCCAATGTATTTTTTGCGCAGTAAATAATGTGTTTTATATTTTTCTCTTGAATAAAAAACATTTAGGCTACATTTTTTTAAATCCAAAAATAGTACCTTTAGGCTAGAAGCGCAAAATAATCAATAGCGTGCAAAGAAAAAGAACTAACATGAAATGAAACTGCGGGGACCTCTAAAACTTACCAGGTTATCACATTAGCTTTGAAGGATTTAAGAGTATATGAAATACATTTTATTGCAGTTGTAAAATGCAACATTGCACTCCGACGATCCAAGTAAAACCTTATTTCTCCGCCATAAATATCAAACCGAATTACCTTGCGATCCTCTCACAATGGAAATTATGAGATGACATACAACTTTGTTCACAAGAATGAGACGGCGATCGATACCTTTTATTTAGTATCCAAATTCACATGACCCTCCTCGCTTCTCTGTGCATCCAAAACCACATCATTTTATAAAAGTAAGGAATAAAGCACAGAACGATTTCACTTTAAAATTAGACTCAGAGCGGTCTCATAATGGAAGAGAATAGAATGCCAGTGAATTCGTTCTTCGGACGTTTTGCTTTCCGAAACGCAATATGTGAAGGGAGGTGGTTGGAGTTAACACAGGTCAAGTTATGCTGGTTATGTGGAAGCCAGATTTTCTTTTCAAGGGGGCAGTAGATTGGGTACGAAATGTCCGGAACCAGATTTGACACTCCACCGATATCGTCACTACCCTTACTTTTAAAGCGTGGTTGGGGCGAAAATGGCTTTCGGTTTTTCATATGATTTGCATGTGTCATCCTTGGATTTTTTTAGTTTTATATGACAGTCCTTTTAAGCTTGCTGGATTATGCGACTAGAAAATGTGGTTTATTTTGATAAGGTAAATGCAGCAGGAAATGATTCTGTAAACCAATAAAAACCTAAATATCAGACAACCTCACACAAATCAATCTAGTCCCACAGTAAGCTCTAGCAGGCTTGTGTTATGGACACTAGACGACGATAAACATACTTGTATAAATAAATACATACTTAAATACAAATAACATCCATAACCCAGGCACAAATATTCGAGTTCATCACACAAATATTTGCCCTTGCCGGGATTCGAACCCAGCACCGTCGGCTCAGTAGGCAGTTGCTTAACCACTGCGCCAACCGCGTCGTCAAAAGTACAAATAACCGTAAATAACGTTTTTTTTATATTGTCACAGCATAGTGGCCCCACTTCGCCTGATAGTCAGCAAAAAGGGGAGCCTAAATCGCAAAGGCAACTGACAAGAAACCGACGGTGCCTTGGTAGTTGACACTGCCATGCTGGCCCGAGAGATGCTTCTGCACGCTACGTTTGAAGGGTCCCATGCTGTAAGAAGAAGGAAATACGTGTGTCGGCAAAAGAGTTCCACTTTTTAATAGTTCGGCAGATGAAGGAATTGCCAAATTTCTTGGTACGCGTAAAATAAAAGCTCGTAAAAAACACTTTTTGTTGAAATCTTTGCACCTCAAAATGTTGCGTAGCGACAGTTTCCAGGCATTTTTCGCTACAGCTAATTGGGCTTGATGGACAGACGGACAGTCATCTGCCGGACAGTGCTCGTATTCTACAGATTTTTTCATTAAATATGCATGAATTCTGTTTTCGTAATTTCTTTACTAAGTGCCTTGTTGATGTGTATCGATGACAATCGTCAAAATAACACAGTAATTTAAGGGATTTTTCCTTGTCCCAGAGACTTTTTAATTATCTGTATTTTTACCTAATAGTTAGTAGATTTATCAATAGGCTAAATAAATAATATATTGTATATTGAGTACGTTCACTTTAAGCTTACTAAAATGTGCTAAAATCAATATTTCAGACTAAGATTCTGAGACTAAGTAGGTATCTACATACTGAACTGAAGTGTGATTTGTTTCAGAATTGCTGGGATTAAATCCGTACTTAAACTGTTCTACAAAGGAGTGTTAAATAAAATAGATCACACGCTGTTGATCGCACTACGTTACTAATTGAGCCTTACGGATAAAGGCGTTGAAAGTTTAATAATGGAACTCATTTTATAGTGAAGAAGCGGGTTCCGATTCTTTGCACATTTCACAAGCATCATAATTTGTTCACTAAATACGATACAAGCATTCTTCTTCTTAGTTGTGAAGCGTTATTTTGCTGAATTCAATTTAAAAGCGTGTTCGAAAATTACGACAGCACGTTAGTGCTCTGAGTACTGTAGCGGGCCGGGTGTTAGTAAAAGGATTTCTTTTTTTATATAACTTGTATTGGGACTTTAATACATCTGTTCAATATGAAAGCCTAGCCCTTTATTCCAATATCTAAATATATTTTTATAAAAAATCTTATATGCCAGCCTCGCTGCCAGCGACCAATAAGGTCCTTATCTTTGTAAATGAGTACTAACTCGCTTGCAAAATAGGTCATCTAATCATTTTATCACGTGACCACTGTTAAGTGCCTAAAACTTCAGTTGTCAGTACTAATCTAAGAAAATTATTGAAAACTAACAAGATACTTATAAGTATTCGATATCATCATTAATTATTTGCCCCTATTTAATACAATTACACCTGAAGAGTGACTCAGCATTCCTACAAACTTCAGTTTGTAGAGCCGGCGGTCCCGGGTTCGAATCCCGGCCAGGGCAAATATTTGTGTGATGAACTCAAATATTTGTGCTTGGGTCATGGTTTTTCTATGTATTTAAGTATATATTTATGTGTATAAGTATATATATCGTCGTCTAGTACCCATAACACAAGCCTTCTTGAGCTTAATTTGGGACTAGATCGATTTGTGTGAGGTTGTCTAATAATTATTTATTTATTACGAGAAATTTCTGTCTCTAGAACCAACAGAGAACCTCAAATTAACATTTATAGTTTTTTCTTTTTATTGATTTACATTACATTCAAACATGGCAATTGCAATTTCCATGCACAAAATAACCCCCATTTTCCAACTAGTTACATCAGTTTCCAGAACCCTAACAAAACAAAAATAAAAAACAGAAGCCTCCTCCGCGCTAACGAGACAGTTTCCCGTTGAAAAATCGACAGGTGCATGTGATAGCGTCCTCCCATCGCCATTGGCTTTATTTATTAGAACCTTCCACGGCAAAAAAAGACAGCGATATGGGGCCAATTACCTTTTTTTACGCGATCGCGATTCTAAATTCAAATTGCATTGAGTTTAGGCGGTTGTTTAGTAACGGTTGTTTTACAAAATTATAACATTTTCCGTCGCTTTCTGCAATACGTGGTGTGACATGCCACTACTGAACAAATACAAATAATGCTGCGAAACTACTAAAGTCATACAAATTCAGAGTATGTTATAACTTTTTAAACGAGTTAACTTGCATTTTTGTAGTTTTGGTGTAAGCTTGGTTCTTGTTGGTCTTGAAAAAGTTATTTTTTTTTATTACATGTTATCCCAATCTGGACCGTTTATGTATAAAGCGTTTTTAGATATCAAAGTTCGTTTCAAGTAATAAGATATGACTTATAGTTAAATATGTTATGTAGAAAATACCTACCTACAAACATTAATGCACGTTCGTGCAACTGCGTAATAGTTAAAAGTAATTTAATCCAAACTCCATGCCACGGGCCGCGGATTACAGACCGGCGAGGAAAATGGACAAAAAGAAACATTTCCAGTGACAAACGAAGTGCTCAGATCCTGCCAAAGGGTTGTGCTAGATTTTTCTGATCCTGCCACGGATATAAACTGAAACGGAATACAAATAGTTTATAGTAAGGGTACCAACTACGAGTACTAAATAAATAAATAAATATCAGGCAACCTCACACAAATCAACCTAGTCCCAAATTAAGCTCAAGAAGGCTTGTGTTATGGGTACTAGGCGACGATATACATACTTATAAAGATAAATAAATACTTAAATACATAGAACATCCATGACCCAGGCACAAATATTCGTGTTCATCACACAAATATTTGCCCTTGCCGGGATTCGAACCCGGGACCGTCGGCTCAGTAGGCAGTTGCTTAACCACTGCGCCAACCGCGTCGTCAAAGCGGCCCTACTAAGCGGGCCTACTTCATAAATAAGGAGTTTTGCGCCTCTACCACTACTGTGACAAGCAACTCTTTGTTGTAAAATTTCTTAATCTAAGCGACGCTGAATTATTTCTAACTACAGCAACTTTTTCGGATCATGTTAGGAAATTGATTGAATTCGAAGCTGCCAAGAAGCAAGATGAAAATTGGAAAACCGAAGGTCCTATACCTTTAGTAAATATAAATGTAGATGTTATTGAACGTCTCCGAAATGACCTAACCAAAAAAGAGCTCCTTAAAACACGTAACCTCGGTAAGTTGCAGTAGCTCGGGAGAAGGAAGAGGGCACGATCGAAGAAATGATAAGAGCAGTGTTGCTGAACCTTCAATAACCTTTTGGTTTTCTTCAGTATAGACAGAACAATGAGAAGATCTTGTTATATTCGACTAAATTTCTACACAACGAATTCAAGCATTTATTCACTACCGTGAATCGATGCCAAATTAAACCCTTTAAATGGAAATGTATGGTTTTTCATGTTAGATCTAAAAAGTGTCCACTGCAGTGGTGTGGTAAGTTAAAATCAAATACAAGGTTAGGCGGCAATTCAATGTTATGCCGTTTGGATTATGTTTTGCACCGGCAATTTTCAATGCCTGTATGTTTTCTTTCAATATCGTTCAAGCACAACGGGTGAATGCTATGTACGTCACGCGACACACGACAATTTAGGTCCCGGCAAGTTATGCAAATGTGTCCTTCCTTTCTGGTAAGAAGTCAGACTTACTGGAGAGCACGCCGCGCCACGGGTAACATGCGTCTAAATCCTCTAGCCTCATCCATTCACTTTTGGTCTGTTGTCACTACCCTACAGCTGAAAATACACTCGTGTGATACATACGTGTTTACTGTTGTTGTTTTAGTTTACCTATATAGGTATTCAGTGGATAAAAGGACTGTTATTCAATTCCAACGTCATTTGAACTTTTAAAAATGATTTGTTTATCATTATTGCCAATAACTCCCATGTATGTGTCTATAATCCTATGAATGAAGTTCCGTGGCATTATATATGAAAGGCAGAAGATAAATATGGGTATCACAAATACATCAGAATGTTCTTAAATACATAATTATTATAAAATATCCATGTTCCAGAAACAAATTGGCGTTCATCACATTCATATTTGCCCTTGATGGAAATCGAACCCAGGAGCCAACCTTGTTGTTAAAAACCTCTTATTTTTGCTTTTGTATCCATTTCAACGTTTCATTACACCATTCAAAACAAATTTAAGTGTTAAAACATTTACAGCTTGGATCTTGATTAATAATAACATTTACAATATTTTCCAAACATGTCAAAAAATTGATAAATCGGGCATTATTTCATGTAACAAACTCGGGCCCACCAAATGTCAACTGTAAAGGGTATCGGTCTCGACCTTAATGATCATTTCAAACTTGCTCTGTTGTGTCGAACGTTGAAAAATATCTGCGATGAATTTAAATTTAGTCAATCACGATGGAGTGGTAGACCCGAACCACTCTCAGGGAATATAGTATTCAATCTATTTTATTTATTGCAGTGCCGTGGCGTCTATAACGCCTACTTCCCACGGGGATAAACCTACTTAAAGATAAAGCGATGCGCGCACTAATCAAACTACCCGGATGACATATGTCCAGATAAATATGAAGCATTTAGGCCTAGCTTTAGAAAACTCCGTTGTATGGGAGTGAAACGTGGACCCTGATACAGAAAGACAGGGAGAGGTTGGACGCGTTTGAGATGTGGTACTGAAGGAGGATGGAAGATGGAAGGCATAAGCTGGACAGAAATATCTCAAATGAAGAGGTCTTGAATAAAATCGGAGATAAAAGGACATTATTTACACTAATAGAAAATAAAAGAGGAAATATCTGCTAAGACATGACTTTTTCCTCAAAAATATCATAGAAGGAAAAATCGAGGGACAACGAGGTAGAAGAAGGCCAAGACGAAATTACTTTGAGCAAATAATCGAATCAAAGTCATGTCTTACCAAGAAGTGAGGGAGAAAGCCAAAAAAAAACGGCAGGCGATTGCTACATCGAAAAGAGAGAGTAAAAGACTCCTATCATAGCAGCAAATGGCGCCTGAAGACCAGCGCTGGTTCCCGGGCCAGCATTTATGCTGAGGTGTGACCTTTTCGTGGCATACACAACAACGATATTATTTTACTTTATTTTTTCTAATATTTGTTGTCCACTTTGTGTATGTTAACGAATAAATGTTTATTCTATTCTTTTCTATTCTATTCTTATTCCTTAAGATAAGGAAATCCGACCCCGCGGAACAGGCGAGGAAGCAGAAGAAGATGCGCGTACTGATGCCAAGAAGGTCTCCACGACTACAGCAGTATCTCATGCGTCAGCGCACACCTGGGCGCTTGACCCCGCCTACCGTCTTTGTTGGTGCAAAGCATGCGTTCATAGCCGTTACCATGAGTTTACTGTGACAGTACTCGCTAGTACGTGAACGACTTGTATGGAGAATTGTAGTACTACAAAGTAACCGTTACGGGCGGTGGACTATTACCCATACAAATCGTTTACGAATTCGGCAGTGGATACGGTCACGTATTTTGACCTTAATCTTTTTGTTTACGACCTTGTTGAACCCATTTGTCCATAACAAAAAACATAAGTCATGTTAAGCTCAGTCGGACAACGGCTTGTGAAGTGGCGATTGCGGGTTTGTATCCGGCAAGAGCAAGTGTTTGTTTAATAACCACAAACTATGGTGTTAGATTTTTTCTGTTCATGTGTCAAGTTACTTACATAACGACGACGCGTTTGGCTCGGTTTGTAGACACCTGCCTACTGAGTCGGCGGTCCCGGGTTCGAATCCCGGCCGGGGCAAATATCTTCGTCTAGTACCCATAGTACAAGCTTTGCTTAGTTTGGGACTAGGTCGATTTGTGTATGATTGTCCATTAATATTTATTTATTTGTAAATACGTACCTACCTACAAATATTTTCGTCTTTTACTTCTAGAAGGTACCCAGGTATTTTTATATTACATTTATTTTACCTTCGTATAAGTACCTTACTTTGTGGATCTGAAATAGCATGACACGTGTGTACACATACCAAAATAGAACTAAAGGTTTTGACCGCCCTAGTAACATATTTGTTCCGAAACATCACGTATTTCTATGCCTCCCGACATTGTTTGTATAACATATTCACTGATCAACTTATTAATATTAATCCCTGATATATTGATCTTGGGTAACTGATTTATTATTATGATCGATGTGGTACTAAGTGATGGAACTTGGTTGTTATGTTTTTCTTTTGGTTTATCCTTGTTTAGACAAATGTTTCATCGAATTTTCATTTCATAGAAATTTCATTTAATCGAAAGTATATTTTTCTGAAACCATAAAATATATTGAAATGTTATATAACACAAACCTAACCTAATCTATTTGATATTTTTTATATTTCTCAAAAATTTATGACTTCTAAGGATTTTTTTTATTTGTCTTTGAAACTCTATGAAATGAAGCATTCTGTGAAGTCTATAAAAGAAGAGGATTTAGGAGGAAGAGGCATGTGCGTATATTGATGATAAGTTTCTGTCAAAAATTTCATTTTTGTGACAAGCTTTTATAGCCGACTGTACTTTTCTTTGAACATCCATCAATTGCTCACAGAGATGATTCTAAAGAGCCCAAACTCGATATTATGATTGTTTTATTTATTACGGAGTTCCTATGGCCACCTTCCAGCTCCATCATCAGATATGCTCCACATCATCATAATATTGCATTGTCACGCGATTTGCATATTCGTGCAAAATTTCAGCTCAATCGGAAACCGGAAAGTGGGCCAAATTTAACTTGCGAAATTCCATTACAACGGGACAGGTGAAAGTAAATAAAAGCTTGTAAAAAAGGCAAATGATCGCGGTGTGGTAAGTATCGTAATGATGATCAGAGAAATGCATTACTTTAAAATTCACCCTAAACTCCGTACGAACTACGGTTTGGTTTTGACAGTGTTAAAACGCTTTGGTTATTAGTCTTTAAGAGACGCATTTGCCTCCAAACGAAATTTACCCGATCCTTATTTAGTCCCTAGCTCTGAAGTAAATATTATATGTACTTAGAAATAAAGAAGAACAAGTAAGATTAAACGATCCTTTCTTACAGTAAATAGCCCACAAAAACTGCCATTAAACTTAATAGAATTCAGCGTGGGACTGAGAAAATATTGCTTGCTCAATAATTATGCGATCAATCCAGGTCTAGATATAATTTTAACCACTAATAGAATTTAAATATTTACGCTTATCGTTGTAATTTGTAATATACCTAAGCCCTTGTGAAAGTTGTTATACAAACTGATGAAATAGACTCTCAGACTTCTGTTATTAATTAAAATAATTGCTTCAGATACTAAGCCTAGATTTGTTCGGAAACTTTCGGGGTTTAGAAACTTGAAATCTAGGGAGATCTAGATCTACCTCACAAAATCTATATTTTATAGGATTACCCTAGTTTATTATTATTTACCTATTAAGATCGTTCTATACCGTTGGATTATGTCTTATTTAACATGTTTTTATAATGACATGAGAACGTGAAATGTTGGGGTGACTTACACCAAATTGAACTATACCCCGCGCGGCGAATGATGATTCCTATGACACCTGTCATCTCGGTACATTTTATAACCTATAATCGGAAAAATGTACTGAGATGACAGGTGTCATAGGAATCGTCGTTTGCTGCGCGGGGATAATCCTCATTTTATATTATTTGCCTTCTTAGACAAAACTGAATTATTGTTTGACGAAAAAATCTTCAAAAACTTAAATGGTCAACTGGTAGAGAATGCATTATGGCAATGAATTTGCAATTCATACTTACACACTTTTTGCAATGCAATAAAGTTGAAATAAATGAAGAAGTAACACTTTTTTACTGAGATAAATAATATAAAAAATGATTAAGCACGCTTAGTTTATAATTATAAATGAACTCACAATACTTAAAGTCAAATATTTTACTTTTACATTTTGCTTGTTTGGCACATATTTACTTACATGATCACGCGAATATTTCAAAAGGTAATTGGTACCTAAGGTACCTACTTAAAACATAAAAAAGACAAAAAAATATATAAAATGGTTAAGTATAGGTACCTACTCAAATTCATGATAATAATTTCATCTGTTTGACAATTAGATACGTTTAATTGTTTTTTCCTTAATAAGTATATTGTGATGACGGTCGTCACTATTGACTTGATTTGTACTGCAAGTGCAAGTCAAGTGAAAGTCCATAAATTAAATATGAATAACTTTTCAGAAATGTCATACTGTCAAACATAAATAAATGTCATACTGTCAAACATAATTAAAACATAAATATCTTCTAGCAGTTAACAACCACGGCAATCGAGAGCAGAACCCAATACTAATAGAACATAAACATGGAACAAGGTCGGTATCCGCGGGCAAATTTGAAGTACCAAGGGTCAGGAACTACTATGGAGATAGAAAATTGAGCAAAAGGATTCCCTACAAACTCAATAGTTTGCCCGAGAATATCCGACACGAGCCAAATAAGTCCAAATTTAAAAAGTACTTAAAAAAGCACCTATTGCTGACACTTGAGTGATAAAGTTGTCTATTCAAAGTGTCACCCAATTATTTAGAAATAACATTTGTAGAAATATTATAATTATAGAGACTCACACCTGCAGACAAACAGTATAAACCGTTTTGCAGGAAATTGTATGTTTTAGCTTTACACTTTAATTAATAAATAATAAATAAATAAAATCTAACTGTTTACTGCGGTATAAGCGCCCTATTCTTAGAAATGGTTTATGAAACAACATAACTATAGTTAATAATAGTTTATGGCTGTACGTACTGTGTTGTATTGCATTTGTTTGTGTCGTGATCCTTTATGTACATTCATCATCATGACATCTAGTCAAGTTTTGCAAATAGCTACAAATAGGTTTTTGCTTTTTATTTCAGTGTGTATCTTTAATTTTTATTGATATGGAATTTAATAATTCTGGAATTATTTTCATTTCATTTCATCTACCAATTGTTGTATTGTATTGGTTGTTGAAGGAAGGATGTATGGTCGTATAAACAATATTATTGCCGCCAAAAAGCTTTCAGAGCATTAAATACAGTCGCATTCATACCATGTTTGGATGTTTCTCCCCAAAATTGCCATTGCATGTTCTATATCCGACCGTTCTAATTTGACATATAAAAAGGGATCCACTTTTTAAAAATTCATTTTGACAACAGTCCTATTGTCCCCAGGTCACAAAGGACTTAATGACATGTAAAACGGGGGTCGAACGTGACCTTCGTTTTGGTCGTTTATAGGTATTTATCAGTGGGCGGTTGAGGGATGTAAATTACGTCAAAATGGAACGATATACTTATACTTATACGTAGTATTGGATATGGCTGAATAAAACTGCGTATATTATAAATAATATTACTCGAAGTTTCATAGAAGCCTTATCCATCTTATACTTTCGTCACAGTGATACATCTATAGTCTGCTGTTTGGTCACTTTTTTTTTTTCATATTATTAAATTAACAATACATTGCATTTGACATAGGTTATATGATATAAATACAAATTGCTCATTACATAAAATAAAACCTGAAGCTAATTATATACAATAATGACAATTTACAAATATGTCTATACCTACTCACCCAGCGAGCACTTATTTCCCGGCCTCTGCAGTAAGGTACTTATTAAAGACACCTTTCAAAGGCATGTGCCCGCCGAATGTAATATTATAAATAAATAAAATAAATAAACAAATATCGAACAACCTCACACAAATCGATCTAGTCCCAAATTAAGCTCAAGAAGGCTTGTGTTAAGGGTACTAGACGACGATATACATACTTATATAGATAAATATATATACTTAAATACATAGAACAACGATGATCCAAGCACAAATATTCGAGTTCATCACACAAATATTTGCCCTGGCCGGGATTCGAACCCGGGACCGCCGGCTCAGTAGGCAGGTGTCTACAAACCGAGCCAAACGCGTATAAAACACAAAACCTACTACCTATTAACTCAGGGTAACATTTTTATTCATTAACCCATTAACATTAACCCTCATAAATTCACTCATTGTAATGAAAACACTTATTTTATAAATTAATTAAAACGTTTTTCTTAAATAAATCTCTTTTAAACTTGTTTAAGAAAAGGTTTAAGAATCTATTCGCCCCAAGAGAAAGGTTTGAATGGGGCAATTCAAAATGTCACGGACCGCAAAAACGTTATTTAATGAAGATTTACGCCGCTCTATTCAAATAGTTTCGAGACTATCTTATAAGATAATCCTAGAGGAATACTTAGTACTTTAATGTTCAGTTAGAAAAACTTATAGAATTTAAATTGATGACGCGGTTGGCGCAGTGGTAGTGCTGACAGTCTTGGGTTCGAATCCCGGCAAGGGCACATATTTGTGTGACGAAATAGAATATTTATTTGTTTCTGGGTTATCGATGTATATATATTTAAGTATGAATTTATCTGTTTACGTATGCATATCATCGTCTAGTGCCCATAATACAAGATTATAAGAAGATATACTAGATCGATTTGTGAGGTTGTCCGTTATTTATTTGAAATGCGCTAAGTATCATAAGGTGATAGAAATCTAAACGACACGAAGTCTAGCTAACTACGCTTTCCGGTCCACACTATACCTCTACTATTTATATATATATATTTATTTATTTATTAATTTTTTTTGTGTATATATGTATATTCAAGTTTTTATATCTATTTATGTTTTAGATATCTGTACCTTACGATGTGTCCCATTCGCCTTTTGCATCACCTACTCATTAAACGTTTTTTAGGATAAACTCCACTACCCAAAGGTTGTCTGGAAGAGATCGCTCTTTAGCGATAAGACCGCCTGTTGTCTACCGTTTTTAATTTGTTTATTTGTAATTTCTTGTGTAAATGTTTTTTGGTGTGCAATAAAGCGTACTTGTATTGTATTGTATTGTATTGTATACCCTACACACCTACCAGAGTTAACACACCAAATCAACTGCTCGGCCTTTCACTTCTATTCGGTGACTAATTACGCCTAGAACGAGTCTTCAAACAACAGATTTGCGAAAGATGAAACCATTTTGGTTTTATGTGTGCGTGTCTACGAACCAATCATAGATACGTTTTGGTTGTGACATTGACGTTGTGACAGATTGCGCACGCGGAAGAAACTCAGCCAATGGCTGACCAAAATTGCTTTAATTTTATGCGCTAACTAAGTTTCTAGGTGTATTTATTCTAAGTTTGGCGTGCTTTCCTCATTGCTTATCGCTTGTTACTTGTTTTTTCCGTACTGTAGGTAATTTTTTTGCATCGTGTGGGAATAACGTGAGTTATCATAATTATTGTACGAGAATTACAAGAAAAGCGTAGACGTGCTACGAGAATCCGCTACGATCCGTAGCTAGTGCTACGCTGCATAATCTTTTTTTCATTTACGAAAGTCAAGCATTTTTTAGTAGGTATAGAGCTCTAGGTATAAAGCTCTAGGTATTCGTATATGATGTAACTAGATCATAAGGTATGAGAGGCATCAAATATATTTAGGCAGGTACCATTATAAGGAATGGTGTCGTGTAACCACATACCATTCCCTAATAAATATAGAATAAGGTTCAAATGACAATAACAAGTGTATCATGTTCAAGGGGTATCATTGACCCTTTATTGTAATTGTAACCTAGTTTATAAACTACTAGCTTTTGCCCGCGACTATGTCCGCGTGGAACTTGGCAGTATGGAAGCAACCTCGTACAACACGATAGATATCCACCTAATCACCTTAATTAATAAAAGGGATTATTAAAAGCATCAAAGCAAATGTAAGAGCAATTGTGCTTTTGGTCTAATCATTACATTTCCTACAGGGTCATAAATGTCATCATGAATTACTTATTCACTATTCAATCTTTTTAGGGATAATTTCCAGGATGAAAACTATCCTATGTCCTTCTTCGGATCTTAAACTATCTCCATGCCAAATTTCATCAAAATCGATTCAGCGGTTTAAGCGTGAAGAGGTAACAGACAGACAGACACACTTTTTCATTTATAATATTACTAGCTGTGCCCCGCGGTGTTACCCGCTCATCCCACGGGAACACTAAATTTATTCGGGATGAAAAGTATCCTATGTCCTTCCCCGGGACTGAAACTATCTATATACCAAATTTCATCTAAATCGGTTCAGCGGTTTAAGCGTGAAGAGGTAACAGACAGACAGACAGACAGACACACTTTCGCATTTATAATATTAGTATGGATTATAGTAAGGATAAGTATAAGTATGGATATAAAGAAATAATTATTAGTTAATACAGTCAACAGTTTAACCGAACCTCCGCTCGTTTGATTCCTCCCGTCTCGTCCAAACATCACAGTTTGATCTCGATTACACGTGACATTAAGAGACCTTATTCCTTTTAAAATGCTGATGGTTTTAGATACTTTTCTCTATGATCAAACATGTTTCTTAACGTATTATTGATGTTAAAACCTAGAACAGGGCTATTGAGATTTATTGGTATATATTTGAAACCTACTGTTTGAACTTTTCATTATAATTTTTGTTTCAAAAACTTCTCGAAATTTACGCGGAAAATTTGTTTTTTCAATTTATTTTCGACTGCACGCAATGAAAGCATGAAATAGCTATGTTACTACCTAAAACTCGGGGAAAAGTAATATTCACTTAAAAAAGTTGGTTGGAATTATCAGTAGGTATATTTGTCATAATAAGAGAAAAATAATTTTTAAAAGGAATAAGGCCTCTTAAGTGACAATAAAGCACGCTTGCCTAAATGCAATTAACTCTTGACAAGAAATCCAAGTTATATTTTTCATGGAATGGAATATGCGCAGGAAGAGAGTTCTCTTGCACTACTCAGACATAATTTGATAAATAAATAAATAAATAAATAAATATCAGACAACTTCACACAAATCGATCTAGTCCCAAATTAAGCTCAAGATGGCTTGTGTTATGGGTACTAGACGACGATATATATACTTATATAGATAAATATATACTTAAATACATAGGAACAACCATGACCCAAGCACAAATATTCGAGTTCATCACACAAATATTTGCCCTGGCCGGGATTCGAACCCGGGACCGCTGCTCAGTAGGCAGGTGCCTGCAAACTGAGCCAACCGCGTCGTCAAAATGTTATGTCTATACACAATGAATAGCCAGAATAGCATAGTATGCTTAGTTTATGCCTTTTGTTTTGACGACGCGTTTGGCTCGGTTTGTAGACACCTGCCTACTGAGTCGGCGGTGCCGGGTTCGAATCCCAGCCAGGGCAAATATTTGTATGATGAACTCGAATATTTGTGCTTGGGTTATGGTTGTTCTATGTATTTAAGTATATATTTATCTAAGTACGTATATCGTCGTCTAGTACCCATAACACAAGCCTTCTTGAGCTTAATTTGGGACCAGATCGATTTGTGTGAGGTTGTCCGATATTTATTTATTTATTTGTAAGTATATCAATCCTCTGAAACAAAAAACAGTCATCAATAAAAACGTCAATACACTGAAGATATAGAAGTTATCGCTCCTCGTATATCCGTAACCTCGCAAAGATAACAGTAGGTGTAAGTAGGTATAGGGAGGTAACCTTTGTAACATTAGCCGGGTTGTTTAACCGACGAGGGCTCGGGAGTTCAAACGGTAACATCTCAAAATCATACACACCGACATGGAGTAGGTATTCGTGGAGACAGCACATTGTTTCTGGTTTCCCTTTGGTATCCAATCATTTTATGAGAATCATTTTAAAACTATTAATTTCACAAATACACATAGCAATATAAACACATTTTAATTCATTTCACAAATCACCCGATAGACAAATCATCATATCATAAACATAACCATCACTTGACAAACGATTCATTCACAAAAACTTCAGTTCTGTCAAACCAACGTGTAACAAAATAAGGTTTAGTGTGTGCATTGTTTAATGATAATTTGATATTAATTACAGAACAACATTGCTACGTATAATAACACCAGATTTAGCTCTTGCATAACGTCTGTCCAAGCCGCGATCTTAGGAGGAAACTCCGGTGGGGCTATAAAATGATTTCCTCAAACCTGCAATAATTAAAGGTCGTCATAACGTGCGTTATAACAGGCTTCGACGTATCACGTTTTGGGCTGAACAACTCGAGAGAACTGTAAAGGAATTTCATACAAAATTGCGGCCTAGGCCGGGAAGTAGATTTTTTAAACAAGGCGTCTGCGTTTATGAACAGGCTAAACATCAGAATCATATTTTTTTGAGTAGTGTATTTTTTTATTTCATACCGTATGTTTGAAAAAAGCACAATACATGCCTTAGCCGTGAAAAGGGCTTGCCGGCTTCGTCACTATCCGTTCGTCTATACCTCACTCGGCAAGCCCTAATTTCCCGGCGTCTGTGTACTATTGTACTATTATTAAAAGCGACTTTCGGAAAAAACGTTATTTTGAGAACTGTACGTCCTCTATTCTCAAAACAACTAAGTAAACAGTTCGTAGCTCCATGTTGTTCCCATACTGCGCAACTTATAACCGCCAGAGGCAAAACACAATATCTTCGCAAAAACATAGTCCTACTTGATGGATGCCTTCCCATGTAGGTGAACCGCACACTTGCGTTTTACTGACTTGTAAATTTTTAGTGTTATAGGTAAACTTAAGTACATAATTTTCACACATTATAACACTTTTTGAACGCAAATACGTCCTGTTTTATTATAAAATAAGATAAAAATTGAGGCAATCTATATGCGTTTATGCGCGATTTAATCCGTTTACATTGTTTTATTTAAATGTGTGACCGTCGCGTAAACCGAAAAAAATATACCTAATGACAAATAAAGTTCGCTTTATGTAAGAATTTTAAGTGTTGTTACTCAGTGCATATATACTTTACGCTACTCGAGAAGAAAATCTCACTTTCTGACCAAGGCAAGACGTAAAACTTTAGATGAACCACGGGCGGTAATCAGTAAAACCCCAGATCGCATATATGCCCAAACACCTGCGATCTGGGACATTCACTAAATTACCGCCCTAGGTCTGTAATGTATGTACTATTTGACAACAATGCAACGGTGCTACTTCATTCTCAAGTCTGGTCGTAGTGATTGACGGATCCCAAAACGACAGATGTCACTCGTGGAATTGACCTGCACTCGAAAAAACCTTTTAACTTTACATTTAACCGTCTTGCTTAATACGATAAGCTACTCTAATTGATTTTCTACTAACAAATTAAAAAAAGTTTAAAATATTTTTTTGCCAGTTTCCATACACATTGATAAAACATTTTTAATTTGTAATGACCTCAGAAATACGCTGTTACTGTTAATATTTGTCGGGTTACTCATCCTCACCCTTGTACCTATAATAGCTGCTATAATCTGATGATGATAATACGAATATAATTAATTGAAATAAAAACAGGCCAAGTGCGAGCTGGACTCGCGCACGAAGTGTTCCGTACCACGAAATATTTTTTAAGGATGTGATAGCTCAGTTGGGAGAGTACTACGCCGGAAACGTAGGGTCACGGGTTCAAGTCTTGCTTTCATTACAGTGGATCCCATTACATTATCCTTCTACAATTCACTTTTGTGTCGATATTAATAAAAATAAAAATGTGTTATTCCAAATCAAACAGAGATTCGAGAAAACGATTTTTTAAATCATGTAGCAGATGAACTTCAATTTATGGAATAATTAGAAAATCTACAACAACATCATTCGAATAACCTCAAAAGTAATCCACCGATTGTGAGCCCGTGACCTCCAGCCAGCATTCATCTGTATTGAAAAAGCACATCTCATATATTCCAAATAGTACACGCTCGACCTAAAAGCGCTTCAGTCAATCTTTCAACGAAAGTAATTTGTTTTCCATCCAATTTTATGTAGAAATATTGTTGCTTATTGTAGAGATGACACAATCATACAAATAGATGTTATGGCAACATGGTATAGTCTAAGTATATATTCAAGTAAAGTACCTGCTCTCCTGCAGAAATTCTAGAGACCAACATTACATAAATAATATATAAAAAAATCATAATTTCATTAACTCCGTAACAATACTTATGTCTGTAGGCTGATGTCTCTTCTTAAGTTTTTTTTATAAACTACATGAACAATGACATTAAAATCTAGGAATACTTAAACGTTGATGAATTAATTAAGAATTATAAAATTGTTTAATTGGGACGAACGTGGGGTTTTGAAATAGAGGTGAGTTGAAACGTCAAATTCTCGATATCTATATGTATATCGGTTAGGGAGCGGGCAAGAAAACTGTTTAGACGCGCCCCACCGCCCGCGGGCCCCTCAGTGTGCGTGCTTGCTTCGCTATATTAATATGATGATGACGATGTTCGCCAAATGTGAATTGATAAAAAAAAAGTTGAAACATCAATTTCTCGAAATTTAAATCCGTTAGCGAGTCGGCTGTAACGCTGATTAGACGTGCCCCACCAGCCCGGCCGCTAGCCATCCGCCGCCCACTGCCTGCGGGCCCTTAGTATGGGTCCTTGCTTCGCTAACAGATGTAGATCCTAGAAATTGACATTGCTTAAACTCACATCTGTTTCAAAACCCCTCGGTCTCCCCTACTTAATAAATAAAGTGCTAAATTAAATTAAATACCAAAATATTGACAATCGACGTTTTCATCTTCACCATAAGATTTTTATCGAATCACTTTTGGCGAACACCGTCATTATCATAATTTAGCTAAAAAACAACTACTGCTATGCAAAGGCCTACTCCAAGGTTCTCCAGAGCGCCCGATCGTGTACAAACATGCAACAGCTTCCCTCAATCCTGATGAGTTTCTCGGTCCACTCCTCTTACTGCGTCTTCCGCAGGGCCACTGTATCACAGAATGGGGGCAGGATACTCTCAGAATGATGAAAATTACTTCGATCGCCACCCTGCATGCCAAGCGTGGCACTTACGTTACCTATTTATTAGTTATTACGAACTTAGAGCGTAAAAAGATAAGAAATATAAAAACCGGCCAAGAGCATGTTGGGCCATGCTCAGTGCAGGGTTCCGTATTTGCCCATCCTCCACAATAGACGGGCATTACAGCAAGAATTCAAGCTCTATAAAAAGGTCGTAAACGCCAAAGTAACAGTAATCACTTATTACCTTCTGGAAGTTATCGATTATACGCGCCAGATTGAGCGGAATGTTTTAATGCAGTATGGAACTTAACTAATATGTGTAACGTTCGAAGTATAAGGACACACCGCGGCACTTACGTAATTTTAAAGAAAATTATGAAATTTTGCGATAACTCAAAAACGACTCGACCGATTTTATTCAATATAGTTTTCATTGAAAGTGCTTATAAGTTCTCATTTTCGCGATTTTTTTCATAATTTTTTGACTCGTGGTTGAAAAGTTAGAGGGGGGGGGGGCGCTATTTTTTTTGTTTCCGGAGCAAATATTTACAAAACTGCTGACTTTATCAAAAAATAATGTTTGGAGACCCCTATTGTTTTTAAAAGACCTATTCAACGACATCCCACACACTAGTGTTGGAACGAAAAAAAATAATCACCCCCACTTTAGGTGTACGGAAGGTACTAGAAAAAAAGTTTTTATTTTTAGTTGTTATTTTACCGTTTTGTCGGCTAGATACATACACCTCATACCAAATTTCAGCTTTCTAGTAATAATGATCACGGAGCTAAGCCGCGGACAGACAGACAGACAGACAGACAGACAGACAGACAGACAGACGGACAGACGGACATGGAGAAACTATAAGGGTTCCTAGTTGACTACGGAGCCCTAAAAAACAAAAACAGATTTTTACACGTGAGGTCGATTTCACTCTGCACTTGAAAGGTGATAGTGATGACATTATAATATAATTCGTCAGTATCGGCATTCCAGTCGAGTAGTCTTCTATGTATAATAGTATTTTTTTTACGATATATCTCTTATTTGGTATTTGACTTACAGTAAGTTCATAGCAAGAAAATTGTAATAAAAGAATACAATACGATAGCAAAAGCACTAAAATAAGTCACGAATCAAAGTCCAGACTTGAAAACCTTCTTGAAGCCGAATAAAAATAAAGAGAACGTTCAACCCTAACCTCCGCTCAGGTTACAAGTCATCAACGCGTTAAAAGTAAACTTTCCCATTTCCCGCCGACTTCGAGATAATAATCTACGTCTATAAAAGATAATGGGGTCTTATTAAGCCCTCGCTATTAAGAAAATACGCGATAACAATATGAAAAAGCAATTTTATGTTGCGTGAAACTGTTTTGCGGTCGGCCATTTTGATTTATTCAACGCATTTGTCAGATGCGGCGATGCAAACTTATCTTGGACGACGGATAAAACAAGAAACAACACGACTCCGTAGAATTTTTATATGTAGCATGCATTGGCAACGACCCTGTCAACTGTTTTTGTAACTTTGTCGCATATGTGGAAATATAGGGATGTATGCAAGCTAGTTTTCGCGTGGTGAGAAAAATGGAAAGTTTTTACGTGCGTGGAAGGTCAACGCGAACGAGTTCATGACTTTAGGTGCTTTGGATAAATGGGCGAAATGAAAAATCAAACCGAAACGAGACACGCTCCAATATGTATACACATGTCGGTGTATTTGTGACTTTTTAGTCGTAGTGCAAGTAGGTGATGAGGAGGGCGACGCTGAGCAACTTTCACTATGGGGACAACCACGATCTCTAAAAAAAGCTATCAATTAACTTTCAATTGATACTTGACTATGTATTTTGAGTATCAAACCATTCACGACTGTATACATATAGTATGGTTGTTATTAAACACATTTTTCACCTCAATTGTTTTTCACCTCATAGTGACAAATAGTGTCTACTACACTAATGTCAAACTAAAAATTTCTCTTACTGCTTCCAACACATCCAAACAGCCACTACGTAAAAGTGGTTATACAATACAATAAAACAATACTTTCTTGCACACCAACAAGAAAAATATTACATAAGAAATCTTAAATTAAGCAATAGGCGGTCTTATCGCTAAAGAGCGATCTCTTCCAGACAACCTTTGGGTAGCGGAGAAAACTAAACAGAAAAAACCGGCCAAGAGCATGTCGGGTAACGCTCAGTGTAGAGTTCCGTAGTTGCTCATCTTTCACAATAGACTTAAGTTACGAGAAAGATTTCAGGCTCTATAAAATGGTCGTAACCGCCAAAGTAACTGTAATTAGGTACTTATTACCTTCTGGAAGTCAACTTACGTCCTTTTAAGAAATTTATGAAATTGTGCGATAACTCAAAAACGGCTCGACCGATTTTGTTCAATATAGTTTTCATTGAAAGTACTTATAAGGCCTCATGTTCATGAGTTTTTCCATAATATTTTGAACCGTGGTTGAAAAGTTAGAGGGGGGGGGCGCTGTTTTTCTTATTTTCGGAGTGAATATTTACAAAACTGCTGACTTTATCAAAAAATAATGTTTGGAGACCCCTCTTATTTTTAAAAGACCTATTCAACGACACCACCCTACACGTGTTAAAATAAATAAATAAATAAATATTAAGGGACAATCATACACAAATCGACCTAGTCCCAAACTAAGCAACGCTTGTTCTATGGGTATTAGACGACGATGTACATAATATATAAATACATATATAGATAACATCCATGACCCAAGAACAAATATTTTGCACAAATATTAGTGTTAAAACGAAAAAAAAGAATTCACCCCCACTTCAGGTGTTCGAGAGGTACCCGAAACAAAAAATTAAAGTTTTTATTGTACCGTTTTGTCGGCGTGATACATACCCATGCTCATACCAAATTTCAGCTTTCTAGTACTAATGATCACGGAGCTAAGCCGCGGACGGACAGACGGATAGACGGACAGATGGACATGGCGAAACTATATAAGGGTTCCTAGTTGACTACGGAACCCTAAAAAGACGGTTATGTACGATTCAGGAAGAGACCATCTGCAATGCTGAATTTTGTGTAGTGAAACGTGAGTGAAACCAATCTAAAACTGAATGCGCCACCAATGTGTTTATGTAAATTTAAATTTGGAGGCGCGTTCAATTTTAAATTGGTTTTACGCTAGCATTTTAATTTAGAAAGTGCATCCGTGAAAAAATAAAATGAAATGCCGAAAGAGGGAAAAAGAGTGTCGTTGTAACGTACAGCAAATGGCGTGATAAAGTTGTTTTTATCACTGCATTACGTACCTGTTTTGCAGGAAATATTACAATATATTTTTACCACGGCTACGCCTGTGACGATACGATATTTTATTTATTCTTTGAGAACTGTAGGGACTTACATTAACCGGGTTTAAAAGAAATCACAGCCGATAAATCTGCAAAAAAATTAAAGTATATTTACAATTTCTGTACCTATCTGTCTTATCTTATATCTAAAATATAAAAAATGTTTTAAATGAAACGTCTATAAATGTACTCGTGCATCGCAGTTATTTTACAAAAAAATAAGATGTACGTTACTTTTTATCTGGCTACGGTAAAGCAAACCAAAGAGTTATGACTTTTTTCTTTCCCACACGAAAAAAAAGTTTTTAGTGAATTTATACTAAATTAATTAAATAATACTCATGTTTTTGCTATGAATAAATTAGCGCCTGAACAGAATCTTAAAGCAATGTGCCTTATACAATATTACGATATGCCATAATTATTTAACTTTATGTCAAAAAAGTATTTTATGACATGTTTTTATTGCCGACTGTACCTCTTCTCTCACAAACGTCAATTGCTTCTCAAGGCCAATCAAACGAGCCCAAGTAAGATGGGTTTATCCTATGCTGTTTTTTAGGAGTTCCTACGGCCACCTTCCGTCTCCATGATCAGAACAGCTTCACGATACCAAATTATTGTATTGTCACGTTAATTAAATACACGCAACATTTAATTGCAATACGACCACTGGAAAATATTAAAATTGACTTCAAAGATTTGTTTGTTAGAAACTAAATACAACTAAACTAGCACACTAAACAAGCGAACCTAATAAAAGCTTATTAAAAATAAATACCTAAGACATATTTAATCCAAGCAACTTTATAAACTCTTTTTAATAGATGAGACTCGGTGTCGGAATTGTACAAGAAAAATAAACCTTTTCGCTTCTTATTACAATGATTTACCTATCAAAAAACCTATTCTGATAAGAAAAATATTACAAGGTAGATTATTTAACACGGAAAATGTTGTTTTCCATGAGTCAGTATCGTGTCAAAGCGGTATTAACACGGCCTGTTGCGTTTACACGGGAACGTCGATAACTAACATGTTTTATGCCAAAAGGGGTTTTAAGGCTTAGCTTCCTCGAATTGAGATATGAAGGCAATTAATACCAACAAGTTGAATGGTAACCATTTACCGGATACATGGCATCAACAAACCCAAACATAGTCACTCACAATGGGACCCCATAAGAAGACTCAAAGTTACTCAAAGGGTAGTGGAGCGAACTATAAACGGGTCCTAAAATGAACCGCCCACGATTTTGATCTCTGATTTAATCACGCAAAGAAACCTCAAGCATAAATACCTAGTTACTTTAAGCCTTATTAAGAGGTCCATTTTTGTAATAAAGGTATATAATAATCAATCATGTAGACTTGAACTTTATGTACTATACGGGCTTTATGGTATTTCGTAAAGGATAACAAAAGGTTTACCGCGTTCGAGTTCTGATTTTAGCAAGATTTTTTGGCTTACGAGTACATTGCCCAAGAATATGTCCAATACTAAAAGACCTGATCATATTCTTACGCCGGTAGGTTAGGTCAAAAACTTTGAACGTGAATTGTGAGTGCGTAATTTTTGTGATAAAGTATGTGTTTTAATTTGTGGATTAATTTGTGCCTTTTCCATCGAATACGAACCCCACGCTCGTTACAATATGTTTCCAACTTTTTAATCCACCGAAAATTACTCCTGTCATCACGTAGGATTGGGAACCGTTAAAAACCGACCAAGTCACTAATGCATAGCATTGTGATAATAATTGCCCTCCACTCTACTGCACATATCTTGACGCGACTTCGCTCGTCGCGTCGCGCAAATCAGCGTCACCTGCCTTGCTCGCACGGTATTGAAAAGAAAGTGACAAGTATTATTTGTGGCGCGCCAAAAAACCGCGTGTCACAGCTGCTATGCTAGACGTGCTGGTACTCTTGCCTCTCTCTCTCTCTCTCTCTCTCTCTCTTAAATGTAACTGAAGGTAACAATCTCCGAGTCCTTTTTGACTACCTAATGAGAGTACGGACCACCTCACGGGAAATTAATGTACTTACTTCATTGCCCACGAGTGCAATACCAAAGGAACCGGCCGGCCACAAAGAAAATTATTTCTAATAATTTTATAAGCAATTAATCATGAAGAAAATAGTATTTTACAATGCATGTGCTCGAAAAGAGCGTATTCTAGGCATTAAAACTGTGCGGAAAGTACTACTTTTCCACACTAGTGCTTTTTACTTTTAATTTTTTTTTTAATTTCTAGCCGTATCTGACAGCCTGACACAAAGAGGTTTTATTATTTACAACAAGTTTGATAAATAAGTCAAATACCGATTATTATCACGAATAAAAGTACAATAAAACCAATATTTCATTAATTATTTCATTTAACACGTCATTAATAGTCGTCGTGTTGAATTAATTGACTTGTAAAATTACTATTTTATCAATAAATAAATCTAATCTAATCTAATCTATTAATTACATTAGATATAAAATTTGATTAATAAACAAACTTTAAATCGTTATTCATTAAATCAATTTGGCTGAATGTACACGCGCTTGTGCCATTTTGACATAAGACGAATATTAAAAAAATACTTTTGCACATGCGCAGTAGTAGATATGTCGAGCGCGGTTTACAAATTATAACTCCGCCATTTTTTATTGATGTCTAGTTTATTTTGAAGTTGTTTTGTGCAAATCTGATGAAATAATGGCGAGATAAAGGGACGAATCATGAATTTAAACCCGTAAAATGTTATTGAAGAAGTAAAAAATGTGAACGACGGCTTCTTGTTGGATAAATCAAATCAAAACACTTTTTTTTTTCAATGTATAAACAGTCTTTGTGGGTATTAAAGTATTTTCTATTTTCTCATACATGCATAGTAAAGTTTTGTACGGAACTCGTGTGTAAGATGATTTCCGACTCGTGTTTGTTTAATCACTCGCTCGTACCTCACTCGTGACTAAAAAACACACTCGTCTGAAATCACCTACCTTCCACACTTGTATCGTAAATAACTATTGAACAATTAGTAAAAATATAAAATTTCAATAGCGCTTGGTTTCGAAATTATAGCAAAAATGCTAAGAGTCATAACGCGTGTCCACACGTTTGTATGAAGGCCGCCCATAGTGCGGCCATGCGTTTTAATCTTTTTACACCACCGAAAATCGCTCCTGTCATCACGCAGGCTCGGGGACCGGTAAAAAACCGGCCAAGTCACTAATGCACAGTATTGTGATGATAATTGCCCTCCACCCAATTACACGGTTGTTAGCGCTAAATAGCTGTTATTGTGTTATTCAAACGGAAATGAAAGATAAGGGGGAAATATTCCCGTTTCATTAGTATCCTTATCGGCATTACGATGCAGATTGTACTTTACTGCAATCAAAATAAGTTCGGATCAAAAACAAGTGTAGAATACACAAGGAAAAGTCGCTATTTGGATATGACTATGGTACTTTTGGTTGTCATTGTACTCTTAATGAGTATTGTAACTTGCTTACACAAAAAATCGTATGTTCTTACTGATTGCTTGTAGCTTACGCCTTTTTGTCAATTTATAAAATCCGGGTTTGTAAAGGACTATTATACCGAGAATCTTTGATGAGTAGGGGTTAACACACAATGACTTTAAAATTCGTCGTAAGCAAATGAGGTCTCGTTAGGGAGTTCGTTTCAAAATGTGAATAACCGTAATTATTCTACTAGTTTTCTGAGCTCGTTTGAAATTTGTGTTTTCTTTGATCTTGTTGGTGGCCCAGTGGCTGGCGGTAGCAGTATGTATACGATAAAATCAGCTTGAATAGGGAACTTGAATGATTCAATATTTTTAGTCTATTTTACATTATTGAGTTAGGCACGTAAAGATACTGAGAACAGTTACGAGGTTAGATCATGAAATCGCGGCCTTTCATGATATGCCTAGGAATTTCATGATCTGCCTAAACGTCATTGGGCAAATCGTTAAACGTTATGTCATTTAGCCAAATCATGAAATGGCGGCGTTTCACGATATGCCTAGGAATTTCGTGATGTGCCGGATTTGACGATCGGCCGCCGACATATATTTGAAACCTACAGTTTGAATTTTTCATTGATAATTATTTTCGTTTCAGAAACTACTCGAATTTGACAAAATTCACGCGAAAAATTAGTTTTTTCAACTTATTTTCACACAATGAAAGTATGAAATAGCTATGTTATTACTAACCTAGAACTCGGGGAAAAGTATTATTCACTTCAAAAGTTGGTTGACATTATCAATACATTTGTCATAATGTTTTTTTTTAAAGGAATAAGGCCTCTTAAATGCAATTTTTTTTTTCAAATTTCGTGCGCTTAACGCTCACTGGCCTAGCGTGACATTACTTTCTAGAGATTTCATGTATTTTATGACGCGTGAATAAGATTTTTTATAGCAAACATAATTCTAAATTCTATTCATGAATAGGTAGTAGGTATTTGTTGTTATAGCGGCAACAGAAATACATCAGCTGTGAAAATTTCAACTGTCTAGCTATCACCGTTCTTGAGATACAGCCTGGTGACAGACGGACGGACGGACGGACAGCGATGTCTCAGTAATAGGGTCCCATTTTTACCCTTTGGGTGCGGAACCCTAATTTATTAATATCATTTTTGTGTAAGTTCCTTGTTATTTTACTTAATTTCGTAACAACGTAACATATTAAAAACATTGCACCCGATTTCGTTAACCTTCATTTCAATAAAGCGAGAGACTTTTTAATCCATGTATTTACTCTGAACGCTACAAAGGCGGACAAAGGCTAGTTTCACTTTATTTCCTAAAAGTATTCAGGCTTATATTAGCTGCCTAAAGCGCCAAACTAAGAGAAAAAGACGATAAGAAACATTTAACATCGAACTCATCGGTTTTTAACATAATACGAGTATAAAATATGGCTTGTTTATTTACTATATCTGTAACACACAAACAAAATAACATGTATAACAATAGTACGATGATAAAATGAAAAAACAAACTAAATTATCAACGAGCCTATGATGGTTGCGTTTATCACGGGATAAATAAGTGACAAAGCATCAGTCTGTCACTCACACTCGCATTTTGTCAAAACGTGACGGATGCTTTGTCACTTATTTATCGCCCGATAAAACTAACCATTATAGGCCATGATGTATATTAGCGTCCTACGAAATAAACCTATCCCTGATAAGGTGGACCAACAATCTGATCAGAATCACGGGATAGTATTAGATGATCACTTGATCAGAAATAAATATAACCAACCAGTTCTTGCTATTAAAGCTACATTGAGCGACATTAAAAAAATGCCATTTTAAAGGATATACTATGATACCTAAGTTTAGACAATGTTACTGAATTAAGTACATAAACTTCTAAATCTCCACCATTAACGTTAAACAGTATTTTTCAAACCCTAAGCACCTGTTAGTATGCCAGGTTAAAAGCAAATTAAGGTTAAATCCGTCGGACCACTCGAACTACACCGTGCCGCTCCCTAAACACTTAATTATAAAAAAGGTCGGACCCGAAATTAAACATCGCAGATTATGTGAATCTCGGGCGAGATAACCTGCCCCGCATGCATAAATAAAACGATTATCGCGAACAATTAGCCCTGGTTATGCATGTAAAGGTCCGCATTATGTATCACTTTATCACCGTATACTCGTTCAGTACTAAAAAGTGCCCGTAAATTCGTACGCGTATTTTTTTCTTAAACATGCAATGAAATGTCTTTATAACGTGCGTAACAGGCTTCGAAGTATCACGTTTCGGGCGGAACAACTCGAGAGAACTGTAAAGGAATTTCATCTAAATTGAAGGCCTAGGCCGGTATTTTTTTAACCGTGGCGTCTGTGTTCATGAGCCCCCCATAATAGGCCTCCCGGAATATAATTTTGGTGGAACCCAACATAATAATAGCTACATTTATATCCCCTATCAATTCAAATTTAGATATCAACATACCTAAATCTGATTGTAATATTTCAAAGTTGAAAGACATTAATTGTCGTACGTATCACTAAATCGATACATGAAATAGACTTTATCATTAAATTCATTTCAATTCGAAAATTCCCTTTGGACGTAAATTACCCAATTATCTAAAATGATTTAATAAATACACGCCTTTGGGGCGATTTGCATATCTATGGAATAAATAACTGGGGAACGAATTTGGATTTCTGCCGTTTTATTTGAGGGGTTACAATTTCACGGTAAAATAGGTAAAGCCGCTTTACTTTGTGTTTCAATGGAGAAATGCGATCAGCTAGTAATAATGGTAGTCAGAATCACTACAGATCGATAATCTAATTATAATTTGTATGTTAGTGTAGAGGACAACCGCGTCCGTCGGCAATCGTCTACATGGACACTCCGAAACTCAGCGATGAGTAAGGAGCGAATGGACTGTAAAATAGAAAATAGGTAACGAACGGACGAATACGAAAACGCAAACTAAAAATCAACGGTATATATTTACACAAAATTAACAAAACACAACAAGGATCGGAAAACACTTAAATTTACTCTTAACTAATATAGTCTCTGTCTAAAATGAATTTAACACTGATCGCGGACCGATGGTACTACGCTAACACTGATAAACTAAATTCGCGGACCGATGGTACTACGCTACTGTATACAAAGATGGTTAATACTCGGAAGTAAAGTGGAGAAGTGATTCTATACAAATATGGCCGTCCTTTTATACAAAATCGACTAGAGGCCAGGGGGACGCCCGCCCTGTATGTTTATATCAAATTACAAGAGTTACATATTACTTAGCCTAAATATGACTTATATTATAGATTGACGTCTATATAATGCACAAAATGTGAGCGTGTTTACGCTGTGGGAGCTCCCGTCCGACTGTGAGGCGTGAAAATACCTAACGATTCTTTGTCCCCGGCAAGAGGCCGTCTCGCTCGCACCGTCCGAGATATACACTCGCGCGGTCACTCTTAACGCGCTGTGCGCCGCGAGACTTGTTTAGTCTTTGATTTATCGTGTTCTCGGACGGTTGCGGCCGGGACAATGTTCTACAAAATTACTTTATTTACTGAAATCTACAGTATTACAAAGTTTCATATTAATCTATGATTTTTCCTCAAATTTTACGTCGAACGTAAACAAAGATGACTCATCTGTTTTCGACTAAGGAATGGAAATTTCCTATGAATCATCTTTATTTTGATTCTGTCTTTACTAAGACTTGACGGGAGCTCTAACATGAAAATAATTTACACAGGGAAATTAATTAATTTCAGCCGCTTATACGGGCAACGATCTTATATCTAAGTTATTAAAATATTTATTTATTATTTCTCTTAAAATTAAGCGCTCTGCAAAGCTGTCCGTAACATTCTCCCCCCGTCGAGCTGCCGCGTAGACTCGGGTTGCATGGGGAGGACAGCCAGTTTTCTCACGGGGCGCCGAAACACGCCGCCCTTGGTGCGCACGTCCGCGTTCCGCACCTCGCCGTCAGGACCCGGATGTGTTGCCTCGACGATCCCTCGAGGCCAGACGTTGCGTGGCAGCGTGTGATCGGCGATGACCACGCAGTCGCCTGGCTGGATCCGTCGCTCTGCTCCCGACGGCGATGATTGCCTGGGCGCGAGTGTAGGCAGATACTCCCGTATCCACCGCGCCCAGAATTGGTCGGCGAGTGCTTGGCTGGCCCGCCAAGTGCGGCGGTCGGCCTCCAAGCATGGCCCGATGATGGGTGTCGCCGTCGGTCCGCCCAACAAGAAGTGGTTGGGCGTAAGCGCCTCCTCGTCCCTCGGGTCCACGGAGACGTGTGTGAGCGGCCGGGCGTTGACGGTCGCCTCGGCCTCTGCGAGCAGCGTCATCAGCACCTCTTCTTTAGGCGCCTTGGTGTGCAGCGTTGTCGTCAGTGCGGTTTTGATCGACCGCACTAGCCGCTCCCAGGCGCCTCCTTGGTTCGGCGCGCCGGGCGCGATGAAGCGCCACTCCAAGCCGCGCTGTAGCCCGTAGCTCTGGAGTGCGGGCAGCCATTCTTCGTAGGCCGCCCGTAGCTCGATGTCTGCGGCCCGGAAACACGTAGCGTTGTCGCTCCATATTTGGCGCGGCCAGCCGCGCCTCGCCGCCAGCCGTCGTAGCGCCATGATCGCGGAGTCCGTCGACAGTGTGTGCACTATCTCTAAGTGCACGGCGCGGGTGGTCAGGCAGGTGAATAGCGCCACCCAGCGCTTCTTTGATTCGACCGCGCGGCGTTGATTCGACCGCGCATTTTCAGCAGGCCGTCTTTGTCGATGAATGGGTCGAGTTTGAACAGGCGGCTGCGTCGGTTGATGGGCTCGCCTCGGGATAGCGCCCGTAGCTCCTCCGGGAAAGCTTCGCGTTGCGACTGCTGAAGCCACATGTGCTCGGCTTGCCGCATGTGTTTCAGCTGTAGTCCCGTGGGCCGCTTCGTCTTCAGGCGCTCCGCGAACTGAAGTAGTCGCGCCGTCGCGCCTATCAGCCGGTTGTATTGGGAAAACCGGCTGATGTCGGGCAGCGGTGATGTCCACACGCTCGTAGCGGCGACTTGATGCGGCTGGGCTTCCGTCGCTTCTTCTGAGGGCGGCGTCGGCGTCTCCTGTGGCCACTCCGCTTCAGGCTGCCACAGGAATTCGGGTCCGCCGTACCACCGGGCGCCTATGTCCAGGCGACGCGCGCTGTCTGCCCTCGTAGCGTCGTCGGCGGGATTTTTCTTCGTAGGCACCCATCTCCATTGCTCCGTTTCAGTGATTTCAGCGATTTCACCGAGTCGGTGCGCGACGTAGGCGCTGTAGCGGCGTGCGTCGTCGCGCACCCAGTGTAGGACGGTCCGACTGTCTGTCCATAGGACCGTCGCGTCGATGGTGACTCGGTGCTCGTGCGCGATGCTTTTTGCCAGCCTCGCCCCAATTAGCGCCGATTGTAGCTCGAGTCGTGGGATGCTCTGCTGTCGGGTCGGCGCCACTTTCGCCTTTGCTGCTACGAGGCTGACGTGTGTCTCGCCGTCGACTTCTTGGCGCCAGTAGGCGACGGCTGCGTAGGCTTGCGAGCTGGCGTCTACGAAGACGTGTAGCTCGCGTCTCGTAGCTCCCCCCGTTAGAGTGTACGGGCGGGGTAGGCATAGCGCTGCTACGGACTCCAGTCCGCGTAGCCACGTAGCGAACTCGGCGGCTTCTTCAGGCGGCAGCGTAGAGTCCCAGTCGAGTTTGAGCTCCCACAGCCTCTGAAGTTGTATCTTCGCCGTCACGGTGTAGTGCGCCAAGAGTCCGATCGGGTCGTAGATGCTCATGACGGCGCTCAGCATTTCTCGCTTCGTCGGAGTGCGGCGTAGCTCACGCACCTCCGCCGGGACCCGAATCATTTTCGTGTTGAAGCCGAGTGTGTCTGTGTTCGGGTCCCACATCAGCCCGAGTATCTTCTGGCTCTTGTCGCCGCCTAGCTGCGCGGGCGTTGTGGCTCGGAGCTCCGTAGGTAGCGACTGTATAAGTTTAGTCGCGTTGGAGCTCCATCCGCGCAGCAAGAATCCGCCCAGTCTGTGTGAGGCGGCGACTTCTAGGGATTTTTCGCAGGCCTCTTCTTCAGTTTGAAAGCTCGAGACGAAGTCATCCATGTAGTGGTTTTCAGTGATCTCTCGTACAGCCATCGGGTGTGTCTGCGCGTTCTCTTCGGCGTTATGATCCCGCACGCTGTGGGCCAGGAACGGACTGCTCGCCGCACCGAAGAAAATCGACGTCAGCTGGTACACGGTCGGAGGTCGCGATCTGTCGGCGCCTCTCCACAAAAACATCTGTGACGGCCGGTCCTCTTCTCTCAGTTTGATCTGTAGAAACATCTCCGCGATGTCGGCCGTCACGGCGTAGGCTCCTTCTCTGAAGCGGTACAGTATGCCCAGTATTGAGCGCAGCTTGTCGGGTCCCTCCAATATGTAGTCATTCAAGCTGCGGCCTTGTGAGGTGGCCGCAGCGTCGAATACAAGCCGGATGCGTCCAGGCTTATTCGGGTTCGTAACCGCGAAGTGTGGCAGGAACCATGTAGCGCTGCTTGACGCCGGCACCGTCCACTCGGCGTATTTCTTCTCAATTAGATTTTCAATCTCCTTGGTGTAGGCCTCAGCAAACTGCGGGTCGCGGTCCATCTTCTTCTCGATGCCTTGTAACCGCTGCAGGGCCATGTTGTACGTCGGCGGCATGTTAGGGTTGTCGTCGCGCCATAGCTGCCCGACTTCATAACGTGGGCCGTCGATTTGTCGTACTGTGTTGTTGAAGATTGTGATAGCCCGCTCGTCTCGCGGGGTAGTCTTCTTTGCTGCCGTTATCCCCAATGAGTCGATGTCGAAGTAGTTTTTCAGTTGTGCATTGAGGTCGTCGTCTCGAACGGCGTAGCAATGTTGAACGGCCTCTTCTTGATTTCGTCGAATGATTTTCGGCGCCGTTCCGAACACCACCCAGCCCAATGGAGATAGGAGGGCGGCGGGTTCGTTGATTCTGCCCACGCGGATCTCGTACGGCAGCATCAGATGCCAATTGTCGGCTCCGATGAGTATGCGTGGGCGGGCTTCGTCGTAGCAGGCGGCACCCATGTCAGCGAGATGCGGGAACTGCGTGACGTATCTTCTATCGGCTCGTTGTGCGCGGAGGCTCAGATCATCCACGGTACGCAGCATTATAGGGTGTGCTGGACCGCCTGTCTGGCTGCGCACGTGAGCGTGTATTCGACGACTCCTCTGCTCGGTAGCCATCGATCCCACGCCTTGTATGTGTAGGCGTGTGGTGGCGCCGTCGGCGCCGATCTCGTTCGCGAGGCTCTCTTCAATGAGCGAGATTGTGGAGCCCTGGTCCATCAGAGCGTAGGCCAGCGTCTCGCCGCGGGGCCCGCCGATGATGATTGGGATGATCTTCAGAAGCACGGTCGAAGTGGCACGACCGAACTCCGCAGTGCTCGCCGTAACTTCATGTGTGCACGCCGTCGTCTCGGGTGCGTCTGTAGTTGCGCGCGTAGCAGGTTGGCGCCGCGACGCCATTATATGATGCGTAGCGGCTTGATGTGGCGGAGCGGTGGGCCCGGCTCTCGGCGTCGCGACGACTTGCTCAGTCGCGTATGGGGCCGGCGCGTACGGATAGGGCGCGTACGGGACGGCGTGTTGCATCGGGATATACGGCGCTGGGGCGTTCGGCGTATATGGTTGCTTCGTTGTTGGCGGGCCCGCTTCGGAGTGTAGCAGGCGGTGATGCGGGTAAGTGCACCCGGGAACACCGCAGCCGCGGGCGCGGCACTGGTCGCGGCGATGCCGGCGGTCCAGGCACTTGAAGCAGATTTTGTTGATGCGGACCCAATCCCATCGGGCTCCGACGTTCATGTTGAGTATCTTGCGACATTCTGTAGTGCGATGAGCGCCGCCACAGCATAGGCAGGCGTCGGCGTGCTCTGTGGCGTAGGTCTGCGCTCGATCTTTGAGAGGGCGTCGTACGGCTCCTCTTCCGGCGCCGCTGCTGGTTGCTCGATTGTCTGGGACGCGCTGCGATCCCCGTAGCTCGGCGGCGGGCGTCGGTCTTCTGTGCGGCGCCTTAGCGTGCGAGAATTCCATCTCGGCATCGCTCTCTTCAAGGAGGAACTCCGCCATCAACATGAGTTCGTTTTCGGCGGAGCTCAGGTGTTCCTTAGCGTAGGAACACCAGCGACTGCGCAAGTGTGGGCTCAGTCGCTCGGTGACTTCTCGGATGAGAAGTGGGTTGGCGCCGTAGCTTCGGCGGTCCAGGTCCACAAGCGTTGACACGATGTTCATGATGCGTATGGCGAATTGGTTGAGATCGTTGGCGCTCGGTCCGAGCGGCGGCATTCTTCGCAGCTCGTCGATGGCGCGATCAATGAGTAGATCGGTGCGCCCGAAATTCTTCTTGAGGACCCGTATGATTAGGTCGGGTCGAGCGGACGAGGCGATCATGTGCTGCACACATTGACGGGCTTCTCCTCGCAGGCAGTGTCGCAGGCGTGCGACATTTTCGTATGCGGAGTACTTGTAGCGTGCGGTGCTCTCGGTGTAAGAGTTGTAGAAAGTGAGCCATTCGCTTGGCTCCCCGGAGAATGGCGGCAGCTCGTAGACTTGTTTCGGAGGCGGCCGCATCATGGTTTCAATGGTGTCGGTGAGGCGGTCGATCACACGGTCTCGACTCGTTGAGCGTTCTCGACGGCTGTATGGTGTCCGGGGCTCCTCTTCGTGTCGCTTGCGTGTCTCGCGTTGCGGTGTAGGATCCCGTGTCTGCCTCGCTTGGTCCGCGTCGGCAGGTTGGACGTTGGACAGCCAATCGTTGACGCGTCGCTGTGAGTCGGCTTGTGAACCGCCGGCCCGAGATTGCTCGTCGATGCGCTCCATTTCGACGGCGAGCCTCTTTTCTACGAGCTCGCGTTCCATCCGGATTTCTTCGCAGCGAAGTTGCTTGAGCCGCTCCATGGCGGCGAGCTCCGCCTCGCGGCGGAGCACGTCCGTCGCGTTCGACGCTCGAGAGTGAAGTGATGACGGTCGGCGCGGCGCGTGGGCTTTATCACCGAACGTGACGTTGAGGTCGCGCCGCTGCGCGCGGGCCTCTGATTGGTCGGCCGGCGCGGAGTGCTGTGATTGGCCGGCCGACGCGGCCGGCGCGGTGCGCTGTGATTGGTCGAAGCGCTCGGCGTTCTTCGACATCCGTTTTTCTAGTTCGATGCGCCAAGTCGCAGCATCGGTTGGCGGCGAAACTGGAGCTTCTTCGGCGGGAGACTCGGGCGAGTCTGTCTGATACTGCAGTCCCGAAGGGCCCGGACGGGCATGAGCAGCGGGCGGTGAATGTGCGACTGCAACATTTGCAACCGCGAATCGCTGCAAGTCGACTGCAGCCTGTGTGCGCTCGCGCTGCAAGCGTGCACTCTCCTCACTTTTATTCCCGCGTGTATTAACCATTTTGTTGACGATTGGGAAAACCGCACTTTTCCCGCTACACAAAACGAACCTAAACTAAACTAACTAATTCCGATCCGGCTACTCGAAGGACCAAACAATGTAGAGGACAACCGCGTCCGTCGGCAATCGTCTACATGGACACTCCGAAACTCAGCGATGAGTAAGGAGCGAATGGACTGTAAAATAGAAAATAGGTAACGAACGGACGAATACGAAAACGCAAACTAAAAATCAACGGTATATATTTACACAAAATTAACAAAACACAACAAGGATCGGAAAACACTTAAATTTACTCTTAACTAATATAGTCTCTGTCTAAAATGAATTTAACACTGATCGCGGACCGATGGTACTACGCTAACACTGATAAACTAAATTCGCGGACCGATGGTACTACGCTACTGTATACAAAGATGGTTAATACTCGGAAGTAAAGTGGAGAAGTGATTCTATACAAATATGGCCGTCCTTTTATACAAAATCGACTAGAGGCCAGGGGGACGCCCGCCCTGTATGTTTATATCAAATTACAAGAGTTACATATTACTTAGCCTAAATATGACTTATATTATAGATTGACGTCTATATAATGCACAAAATGTGAGCGTGTTTACGCTGTGGGAGCTCCCGTCCGACTGTGAGGCGTGAAAATACCTAACGATTCTTTGTCCCCGGCAAGAGGCCGTCTCGCTCGCACCGTCCGAGATATACACTCGCGCGGTCACTCTTAACGCGCTGTGCGCCGCGAGACTTGTTTAGTCTTTGATTTATCGTGTTCTCGGACGGTTGCGGCCGGGACAATGTTCTACAAAATTACTTTATTTACTGAAATCTACAGTATTACAAAGTTTCATATTAATCTATGATTTTTCCTCAAATTTTACGTCGAACGTAAACAAAGATGACTCATCTGTTTTCGACTAAGGAATGGAAATTTCCTATGAATCATCTTTATTTTGATTCTGTCTTTACTAAGACTTGACGGGAGCTCTAACATGAAAATAATTTACACAGGGAAATTAATTAATTTCAGCCGCTTATACGGGCAACGATCTTATATCTAAGTTATTAAAATATTTATTTATTATTTCTCTTAAAATTAAGCGCTCTGCAAAGCTGTCCGTAACAGTTAGGGTGCCCGACGTTTTGTATAACGTCTTTTGACCTAAGGTCACGTTTCGTATAGTGTAACGTTTGATATAACTAACGCGTTTTTTTTCCTTTATTTCATTTCAAATCTATTAGCTTGTAAATTCTCAGACGAGTTAGGTTAGTTTACGTTACGTTAGGTTAGGTTAGAAACTTTAATAATTTTAGAAAACGTGTTATACAAAACGTTATATTATGTCAACTATTGCATTGGATGAAAAATAATTGTGTTAAATTAATTAATTATTTATTAGAGATGGGTCGACAAAAAATGTCTAATAGTCAGCTTTCCGGATAGTTGGCCCATCTCTAGTATTTATCTAAATAAAGCATCCGTCACTTTTCCAATGTCACAAGATACAGCACTGCAAAATATTTTCATTATTGCATGAGCCGCCTGAGAATTCTATTTTATTGATTGCTTGCATAAAATTCGACGAAATTGGTTGCGGGGTGTGGCCAACAAACACGCGACATCTTCAGATAAAAACGAAAGGCCTGCGGGCCTAAGATATTTGCGTTTGTCCCGTGATAAAAAAATGATACAGCATTTGTCATCACACTCGCTCACTGTCAAATCGTGACGGATGCTTTGTCACTTGTTTATCGCGTGATTAAAGCAACTATTATAACCCCGATGAGTAAAGGAACTGGTGCAATTTTGGATTTTAGATGTCAGTGTCAAATGATGAATTTAGGCCAAGGTATCTGATTTTCGCTATTCGTGACATGGGCACAGCTAAGGCACCTGCATAATGTATTTCGGTTTGTTGTCGTGTTACTGTGGCATTAGGGTTAACGCCAAATAACTTGCTTTATTACCGCGGGCACTAAATGAAATGTTTCGTCGGACAGGAGGCGTGGCGTTATAAATCGGGCGCGAAATTCTTCATTATACCCCGCATTTACATGTGGAGGAATGATTTTTGTAATTACGTTTAGTGTTAGTTGTTTCTGGTATTTTTAACCCTTGAAAACCAGGGGTGTTATAAGATGGACTCGTGTGTCCGTATCTCTGTGTGGCGTCGTAGAGCTCCCAAACAGACGGATTGATTTAAGCTGTTTTTTTTTTTCATCACACCAAGTTTTGTCACAGGCTGGATAGCGAAAAAGTTGCGAAACAAATGCATTCCTCAAATTATAAATATTTTTCTCACTATTAAAAATGAAAATGTCTTAACGGTACTTCGAATAGAAGACATTAAGAGTCATGAGGGGCAAGTGAACGCAACGGATAAGTGTGCGCAATCCCATTCATTTGACACTTGTCCCACTGCGTACACTTACCCAACATGACTCTACACTAAATCTGGTCTGAAGGTGCAGTCTGCATTTTATCCAAAAAAAAAACTCAACAAAACACCTCTCGCCCTCAACACTTTTTTTACAGTTCCAGCACCAATCAAACTCAAATCAAAACGTCTTAAAAACACCACCAGCGAAGCGGAAAAAATGTGATTGCTATGAAATTGGTCTATTTTACACATCTCCGTTCCACTGTGGACAGACAGTCGTCAGTAATTACGTGTGTTAACACGAGCCCCAAACGGGAGAAGTTTCATTGTCAGGCCCCCGGCGCTGGATAATAAAGTTAACGAGCAATACCTATCTCATTACTGCTTCACGTGAGTACTTGGACTGTTCCCGTCGACACGAGGTTGGAGAACTTTGGTAGATGCGTGCAAGCTGAGAGGACGTGCCACCTCCATAAAGAAATAAATAGGTTAAATCGTCAATTATTGGCTACCGTTCAATAACTGGCCACCTCATACTAAAAATTTACTTAGGTGAACCTACAAACTGAATTCATTTTCGTATTACGTGGCCAGTTATTGAAGTCGTCAGTAATTAAAACCTTAAAATACTAAAATGAATTTTACCTATTTATAGGCGAAGGTGAACAAAGTTCATTTTTAGTTTGAGGTGGTCAGTTACCACCGTGGCCACCGTTCAATAACTAGTTTTTACCCAATTAAGAGACAATCTTACACAAATCGACCTAGTCCCAAACTAAAACAAAGCCTGTGCTACGGGTACTAGACGACGATATACATAATATATAGATAACATCCATGACTCCGGAACAAATATGCGAGTTCATCACATAAATTATTGTGTGATGGTCGACGAGCGAAAGTAAGAAAGTTATAATCATCGATTTTAATATAATAACATATTCATTTTATTCATAAAGCCAATTATTCGTCAGTTAGGGTACACAAATTTTACATTTGCTGAATATAAAATAATCCTTGCGTAAGCATATTCACATTAAAAATCAGTTAGAAAAATATCAACTCCCACACAATAATATGTTAATAGACGAAAGCAATGTAATTTTTCAGAGTGGATATGTGTGGAGTATGTGGTGTTTATATGTGTGTGTGGAACCGCAAATATAATGAGAATTGCCTTAGACATGCCTTGTAGAGTCGGACCACAGTAACTCTTCTAAACTGTTCAAACACGTACAAATTAGGTATGGCAATATTAACCAAAGAGTAACTTAGTACAAAGAGTAAGGTACTTGCATTTTATTATTTCAAAGCACAAACAAACTATTATCTTGTTTTAATCCTTTTGGAGCCCTTAGAGCAAGAATGACAATAAACGCAGAAGTTACTGTTTTGAATTACAACATGCAAACTCACTAAATACAAGGTGAAAGTCCTCCGAAATATCATTTATAAATCTATTTATAAGTACAATTACTGATTGAAGCATAACTTACCTAGATGTTTTTTTATTTTAATTAAATTTGCTAGAATCTAAGACTAGTTTAAAGATTAAGAATAATACACAAGTGATACTCATTACTGCCCTATCTTCAGTGTTGTCATATACCGATTTACAGATAAAAATACTAAAATTGCTGTGACAAAGATATTTTAGCCAGACTATAAATGTACAAACGACGAGTCTGTCATGTAATATATCTAAAGGTTAACTAAATGCTCAAGTTTCTCGCACGACCCCGCGATAATCTTGATCGTTGATTTGTTTTAAGCGTACGTAGAAACAGCAAGTAAGTGTACTAGAGATGAAGTTATTTCTAACTTGTACTGAGAGTGAGAAGCTGAAACTAATTCTGAACTTCATAAATACTTGTATAGTCCGAGATGCTATTGACCTTGTCTGATTACTAATTAATCTGTAGTGATTATTTTCTTTTTTTTTGTTTTATTTTTAACACGCTTTTATTAGGTTCCCTTTTTAGGGTTCCGTACCCAAAGGGTAAAAACGGGACCCTATTACTGAGACTTCGCTGTCCGTCCGTCCGTCCGTCCGTCTGTCACCAGGCTGTATCTCAAGAACGGTGATAGCTAGACACTTGAAATTTTCACAGATGATGTATTTCTATTGCCGCTATAACAACAAATACTAAAAATGAAATAAAATAAATATTTAAGGGGGGCTCCCATCCAACAAACTTGTTATACCTATATATACATATATATAGGTACGGAACCCTTCATGCGCGAGTCGGACTCGCACTTGCCCAATTTTTTTTACTTGTAACTAAGTTTCTTACTTAAGAGTAAGATTTTAAGACCTAATTGCTTCCTAATTGTGTAACAATTGCATGTAATACTTTTTATACGAGCAAAACGCAGAAAAACATTTATTTTTGTTAAAAAAAACATGATCACGATGTTCATGGCGGGTACCTCTTTTTTGTTTTGACAAGTAATTTCAACCAATAGGAAACGTGTTTTTTTAATCAAATATGCTGATGATCTATTTTTAAAATTTACTTGAGTTGAGTAGAGAGTTGTCTTATAAAATACTAGCTGTGCCCCGCGGTGTTACCCGCTCATCCCACGGGAACACTAAATTTATTCGGGATGAAAGTATCCTATGTCCTTTCTCGGGTCTCAAACTATCTCCATACCAAATTTCATCTAAGTCGGTTCAGCGGTTTAAGCGTGAAGAGGTAACAGACAGACAGACAGACACACTTTCGCATTTATAATATTAGTATGGATTACAGTTCAGTGGCGGGGACCATCGAATTTAGAATAGAATTTAGGTACAGGTTTAAAAAGTACGTTCTTGTGTTTTTGTCTGTGAAATTATGATTGACAGATAAGAGTACGTACATACATACCGTTGCTAAGTAACGTAACTAAATTCTGCCACCTGGCAATTTAAACCTTTCAGCGGACACTTGAACATACGTATAAAAATATTACTTATCGTAATAAGCGGTTTACACTCACGAGAAATTGTCAGGAACGGCCTGACATGTTTCGAGCTCGAATGGAGCTCTTCATCAGGGACTGCTACCCGTACCGCACCGACGCGGCAACTTTGCCACTGATTTTTTTCATAAACCGCTTTAAGCGAACCGCTTAATACAATAATTAAATATGTCTCAAGAAAGTTTTAATGAAAATATTACTCCTTACAATTTATACCCTCCATAATAATATCCCTTAAAATGTCAAAACAGCTCAGGTTCTCAATACAGCTCCAATAGCAAAAAATCGATGTAGTTATACTATGACTATGACCGTTAAAAATTTAATGTAGCTCCAAAGAATTGGCTTATGAGAGGTTATGTAAGCATTTCACGTGTAAGTACGGCTTGTTATCTGACGGGTTACGTGAACTTTTAACGGGTTAAAGCCTTAGTGGGTGGATTTAATGGGTTTCATTTAACGATCACTAAATTATGAGATTACGTTATTTATGCATGTGACTTTAAGTACAGCTGTGCATTTTAATACAGGAACATGTAAATTAGTATTTTAGTCTTAAAGGCTTACTTTTAAGGGGTTTGTACCGTAGAGCATAGGTACTGCTATTTTTCAGATGTCTATTCGAGAATCCTGGCTGCTAATGGCCGCTAGTACCTACTTTGAGGTATCACCAAAAAAACAATGACTCAGCTATATCTCGGGTATATTGTTTTTTACTGTCATTGCAGGTCAAGCTGCATAAAGTGACATTTCAGCGCCTGATATTTATATGGCATCGCATATAAATAAATGAGGCGAAACCTTAACGCAACCTGGCTGGAGCCGGGCCGGTTCGGAGATCCCTCCAAGATATCAGCGATGGAATTAGGGCCCGTAATATTAATGAATTAGTATCAAAACTATGTTTTAATTATTACTGAAAACCCCTAAGAGAGCGGTTATTGACTCGCGTTTGAGAGGGTTTTTACGCTTTCTAGAAGTCTCTGCCTTGAAGTTGAAGTTAAAATACGAATATTTCCTCTTAAATGTCCTATCTGGCCATTTTTAACCGACTTCAAAAAAGGAGGAGGTTCTCAATTCGAAGTAAATTTTTTTTTGTATGTTTGTTACTCGATATCTCCGAGAACCGTGAACCGATTTTCAAATTTTCTTTTTAGTCGAAAGGGTATAATTAAAAATGTCAGTCTAATCACACGTAACATATTTTAAGATCATATAAAGAGATAAACAAACATATAAGTTAGAAACCACTTCTTAACTCATTGGAGCGGAGCGAGCGAAGCGAGCGAAGCTCCCATGGATCGACTCGAATGGACTTTGTAACAATGCGCAGATCTCAGCGAGTTCTCAACCGATTTTAGAAATTTTAGTTTTAAAATGCACAAATTAAATTTCGCTAGGTCGTGACGAAAAAAAAAAAAACTCCGCTCCAATCTATGGTGCAAGCTTAGCCGGTGGCTGACTCTGCATCGACCTAGTATAAATTACCCGCACCCTTACATGAGTTTACAGTGACCTTACTCGCTAGCGATGGCGTTAAAGGATTTGTATGGAGAATTGTAGTTCTATAAAGTAGCCGCTAGGGGCGTTGTATTATTTCCATATGAATTGTTTACGCTATTGCTAGCGAATAGTCACGTAAACTCATGGCAGGGGTACAGCATCATCACACAACATTAAAACGTCTAATGAACCGAAGCTACCAATACAAACATACTACGTTCTATAATTCGGCAGTTCAAGTCATCTAGCAACACTCCCCTATGAAACGACACGGCACAGCAGTGAAACTGTTATTTTATAGACCACAACACCAAGTACGTATAACTTATTAGGGTACATTTTATACTCGCCAGTGTATCTATAATGCAGGGCTACGCTTATGGCTATAAAAAACAAGTATAGTACTGTTGTATACAAGTGTTCGCTTGAATTATACTAGACCTCGTGATAATGTTTACAATGAAGCGAAAATTTTAAAAATGTAATGGTTCAGGAAAGGTTCGAACCTCCGATCCGTCTCCAACGGCTTTCCAGGCCAACACGGGAATCCTAGCTATTGGACCACTGAACCTGATGCGCGAGCCATTGAATTTGTCAACTAGTTGCTAAAACGGGACATAATCGCATTCAAAAATGTGTTTATTTAATTACCTCGACGTTTCGGACGTGATGTTACGCCCATAATGGACTCGAAAAGACTGAAGAGGCGGGCATCAACATTCCGTCGCGTGATTATTTTGAACTACTACTTAAATAAATACTTAATAATAAATAAATAAATAAATGAGACAACCTCACACAAATCAAGCTCTAGTCCCAAAATAAGCTCAAGAAGGCTTGTGTTATGGGTACTAGACGACGATATACTTACATACTAATATAGATAAATATATACTTAAATACAGAGAACAACCATGACCCAAGCACAAATATTCGAGTTCATCACACAACCCCGAAACATTCGAACCCGGGACCGCCGGCTCAGTAGGCAGGTGCTTACAAACTGAGCCAACCGCGACGACAAATCGTTGGCACTTGATATCTATTATTAGTTTGCTCACTAGGGTTGCCACTCAACCGACACACAGCACTTACGATATCTGTTATCTGTAGCTTGAGAGCGACCCTTTTCTATTGTGATTTCCATTTGTTGATCACAAGTTTCCACGAAGGCGAACGAGCTTTTAACCGTTTTTGAATGCCAATAAATCCTCTTTTTTTACTCGAATCTCATTTAACTCCACCAAAAGTTTTGGTAACTATGTGGCGATAGTAAGGACTTGCCGAATTGCTATTTAAACTCTGGTTTCGTAGGATAGCGATGCGATCAGCGGCAAGCGGCCGCCATAGGTGGGAGCGAGACGTCCGAGCGCGTTATCTCGCTCTCTCCTATGGCCGCCACTCGCCGCTGAATGATCCGCTATCATGAGAAATCTGAGTAGTAGGAGTGTACATTTGAAATAAGTCCACTGCTGGACAAAGGCCTCCTCCCTTTGCTGCTTTCATTTAATAATTTCCCATAATCATGGCTAAAATGGCAGCCCATTGCAACAAGTAACAATGTTGATAAACAGTTCCGTTTAATTTCTTAGATGATCTATTTACATTATCTCAGGTGCATTGTCTAATTAAGTTGTTCAAGACTTTAATTAATGGATTAACTTGGTCCTGGTGTATTTGATCTGGCTACTTACCGGCTCCGAGACAACGTAGTAGAAATAACTCCTTTTCACAACTTATCGCATAAAAAAATATTATTAAACTACCTTGAATTAACAATTATCCGACATTCGATGCGGTTGTGGTTTCGGAACGACTTGATTAGGTTTCAAGCTCACATGTTGGTCCACTCACCAGTCAATGTAAACAGCATCAAATATGAGAAATTAATCTTCGTATATTGTTAGTGTAGTGTATCGGTTCAGTGTCAACCCTAGTGTACCTACAAACCGATTCGCCGATGATTTTTTGTTAAATGTTTAATTTTGCTGAAGTGTCAGTTCGTAGAAAGCGTTTTTCTCTGAAACATTCAAGAATTATGAAAAAAGTTCAGAGAAAAGAAATCGGCTTAGTGAAAATTCTGCGAACATTTGACGAAAAGTAATTCAGCGAAAAAGCAGAATACCGTACAAATCAATAATGAAGACCAAAATGTACGTACACGTTCGAAAAACTCGCATAATTAAATAAAAATGATACTTGACATAACCATATATGACACAGCGGCCAATAAATAAATAAATGTCTGACAAACGACACACAAATCGATCTAGTCCAACTATACGAGGGTCCGTCCGGATTGTTACTACCGTCTTGCCTACTAACCCACCGCCAAACAGCAATGTTCGCATTGTTGTGTTCCGGTGTGGGGGTAAGATAGCCGGTGAAATTACTAGCATAGAGGCATTCTATCTTCGTCCTCCGGGTAGGCAAGCACTTGTGACACCTCTGGTGTTGCAGGTGTTTATGGGCGACGGTAATCGCTTTCCATCAGGCGATACGTTTGCTCGTTTGCCGCCTATGACATAAAAAAAAAAAAAAAAAAAAAGTTAGGTAGGTTTGTGTTATGGGCACTCGTAAATGACGATACACATCATATAGATATTTAAATACATAGAAACGTCCATGATCCAGGCGCAATTATTTGAGTTCATCACATAAATATTAACTCTCACCGGGATTCAAACCCAGGCCCATCGGCTCAGTTGGCTTATGTACTACCAAATGCGCCAACCGCGCGCATCTAGGTCAATACTTTTGAATATTACCAATATAACGTAGTTATTATTACGTCATCCTATGCTGTAAATGGGATTTTCTGCCCACTACGCGAGAAGAAAATCTTACTTCCTGTGGCCCAGGCCAAACGTAATAGTACATTACATACCTACGGCGGAGAAATCGTGAATGTCCCAGATCGCGGCTGTTTGTGCATAGATATTATGCTATCAGTATCCTCGAGTCGAGTTCATCACACCAATATTTGCCCTGGCCGGGATTCAAACCCGGGATCGCCGGCTCAGTAGGCAGGTCTCTACAAACTGAGCCAACCGCGTCGTCATATACTAAAATAAAACACATCTAATTACATCGATCCAAAATATCACCATCACCACTATGGATAGATAGAATAGAATACCGTGAAATACGCCAACTTTGCCTCCACAGGGAACTTTGCCCAAAACGCTACTTAAAAAAAGAAACGTTACTGTAGACAATTTCAAGATGATTATGGCAACACTACTATTTTAGTGGAAAATAGATTATATCTGTGGTATCACTGGGAATCACATTTGCGCGCAACTTCATTCCGTAACGTGTTGGAACTAGTCGAATAAGGTGCGTGATTTGGCGGGCCAATTCTAGGTGAAGTTCTGGTGTATTTTTTACAGAATGGGGAAGCCTCAGGTGAATGTATCTCATTACTTGTTATAAAACAAGAACTGTAGATAATTTTTACTGTAGTTTGTACTAAAAATACTTATTAAAACCAGAGTTATGATGGTGGGCAATGCTATCCAGTAACTTGCTAACCTATGAATGCTAACATTGCCCAGCCTAAAAAAGGGTTAGGGTTGTCACCTTGTCGTAATTTTACCCGACTGCGTAAATAAAGGAGTTTGTTAAATGTAGATTTAAAAATAGTTTCTCGTAATAAACGCATGCATATGAACACGATGGATGCGATAGACAAAAAAATCTTGATCCCGTCATAGAAAAAAAGAGAGAAATTCGGGTTTTTACGAAAAAAGCGGGCAAAGTTGGCATGTTTCACGGTACTCTTTATTGTACACCACGACACGAAAGAAATACAAACACAGAAAATACTTAAAATTACAAATGGAGGTAGACAACAGGCACAAGCACTATAATGATTATTTTTATGAAAGCAGTGACGTTTGCTAACGTAAAGCAACTGGTTGAAAGATTCAATGGCTCTGACATCTGGTCCGGTGGTCCAGTTGGTAGGACGCCCGTGTTGGCCCGGAAAGCCGTTGGAAACGCAGGTTCGAATCTTGTCTGAACATAAAAATTTTAAATTTTTCGCTTCATTGTAAACACTATAATGATGTCTTTGGTTTTCGCTATTAAAAATTGTATTGAGAACAGAAATCTGCATGACGTCTCAATATTTTTATAGTTACCGTTGACAACGGACTTAGAAAAACATAATGTTGTAACCTGTAACCAATATATTTGCCGCTGGTTATCTGGAAGCTGGGCGAATATAGGGGTTCAGATTAGCCTCATAAATAGGGATTAAAATGAACAGCAGTCTGCAGGTGCAACAGGATCTATGGAGGAACTTTCACCGTTAAGGGTGGAACGTTAATGGTAATCCTTACAATAAAATGGTACATGATCTGTGAAATAACGTTTGTAGCGGTTTTCTGTATTAATATCAGCGGCAGAATTCGGCAAAACGAATTGCAGGTTTGATTGCAAACTCGGGCTCATAGCGGGCATATAATCGACTTATTTAGATTTGGTTTTTCAAATTCTAATCAATGGCATTGACATGCTTATATCGTTGGTTGGAACTCACAATAAATACCTACTCAAATAAAGCTCGTATCTCAGTATGAATCTACAAACTAGATACGAGGTTTTGAAGAAAGTAGTGATAGAAATTTTAGTGAGGTTGTCATCAAGCGATATTTTAAAGGCCTAATGCAGCGAAATTAGATAGCTGAGACCCATAGGTTATCTATATATATATGTATTTATATATTATGTATATCATCGTCTAGTACCCATAGTACAAGCTTTGCTTAGTTTGGGACAAGGTCGATTTGTGTATGACTGTCCCATAATATTTATTATTATTATTTATTATTACATAGCTAAAGAAGAGTTAGCGATAAGATTCCCAAAGGATTCACATGGATCCTGTAGTTAATAATAATAAATAAATAATAAAATATCAGACAACCTCACACAAATCGATCTAGTCCCAAATTAAGCTCAAGAAGGCTTGTGTTATGGGTACTAAATAGACGACGATATACATAATTATATAGATAAATATATAGTTAAATACGTAGAACAACCATGACCCAAGCACAAATATTCGAGTTCATCACACAAATATTTGCCCTGGCCGGGATTCGAAGTAGATTAGTTAGATGCAAACTTACGAGCACAATTAAAATCCACTTTATTCGTTGCAATAAATCGTAAATGAACAGCCATCACATCACTTAACAAATACAAATATATCAAACACAAGACGCTTTCAAACTTCAATATCGAATCTTCACATTTATAACTTCGGAACTTTAACACACTGCTAAAATAAGATTTATCGATGAAAAAACTTCGAAGAGAAATCAGAAAACTGTCCGTCAGAGACACCCGAGAGATGAAAAACGAAATACGTGAAGATTTCTTCACAACTAAGTATAATAACCGGAAAATTAAGGCTTGGATTTTTTCGTTTTATCAAGAGCTAGCCTTTTGACTTCGGTAGGACTTCGCGATATTGTTATTACTGGGCAGTACTTTTCTCTCCACTTCAGTACATTGAATAGTGAAAATGGGACAGTATTTTTCTTTACAATTGTTGTTTCTTAATTAATCTGCGCTGTCACTGCAGTTAAGTTTCCATTCCGATGATTACACCATTTCGTTATAAACTTTGTTCATGAGGCGTTTCAAGTCAATGAAAACTTTATTTTAAACCATAGTCTATGTCAGTTTAGGATCTTGAACTGAGCACACATATTTAGGCCGTCTTTATGTATTTATTTTAGACAGTAGTTGCTTAATACAAAAAAGTCAGGTTTAAGAGGCCTTATTCCTTTGAAAATGCTGATTGTTTTTGACATTTTTCTCTTTGATCAAACATGTTAATTAACATATTATTGGTGTTACTTCCTAGAACAGGGCTAATGGGATTTATTGGTATATATTTCAAACCTACAGTTTGAATTTTTCATTGATAATTTTTGTTTCAAAAACTACTCGAAATTGACAAAATTCACGCGGAAAATTAGTTTTTTCAAATTATTTTCCACTGCTCGCAATAAAAGCATGAAATAGCTATGTTACTACCTAGAACTCGGGGAATACTATTATTCACTTCAAAAAGTTGGTTGAAATCATCAATATATTTGTCATAATATGAAAAAAATAAATTTTAAAAGGAATAAGGCCTCTTAAAATCGCGAGTTCTTTAGAATCTAATACAATAACGGTAAATAATATTAATAAACACAACCACCAGACGACCAGCAAGCATGATGTATGATGGTCAATTTTATCTGGAGATAAATAAATTACATCCAACAGTCAATTATTTCAAAACATATCGTAAAATAACATACTTATGCTTTATGACACTTTATACTCTCGCGGTTTGTACACATAATTAACACAAATTATAACGGGTCTAACGCGATATTTCTTATTTACCTTCATAATCTAACGTTTCGGCGGGGTTGCACACGTTAGATTATGAAGGCAAATAAGAAATATCGCGTTAGACCCGTTATAATTTGTGTTAATTATACTTATGCTTTGTCATTAATTTATTGCGCGATGAACGTAACTGTTATAATAAACGATTGATTAATAACATTTGGTATTTTCATTTGGCATAATATCATATGGTTAATGATTTTTTTAAATAATACATTAAAAACTGAATACACACTCAAACTGCTCAAACAGAAAAGTCAAATTTGTAGAAGAGTCATGGTTTGGTACGACGACGAGCGAAGCGAGGATTGTTAAGTTATATTGAAAATATAAACGTTAAATGTATTTTATTCTAATTGACATTATACCCAATGAAATAATGCTTAGATACTGTGGTTAGCTTTAGTGTGTAATTGTATGAAACTTTGTTATTATAGGCCAAATTATGCTAATTTTACACAACTTATTTTGGTTACTAGTAGCCCTCAGTTTGTCAGTCCTCCGATTTATGTAACTACATTTGGGCTACTGTTAACAAACATTTTTTTCTTTCTTATTTACCTTCATAATCTAACGTTTCGGCGGGGTTGCACACGTTAGATTATGAAGGCAAATAAGAAATATCGCGTTAGACCCGTTATAATTTGTGTTAATTATACTTATGCTTTGTCATTTATTTATTGCGCGATGAACGTAACTGTTATAATAAACGATTGATTAATAACATTAGGTATTTTCATTTGGCATAATATCATATGGTTAATGTTTTTTTTTTAATAATACATTAAAAACTGAATACACACTCAAACTGCTCAAACAGAAAAGTCAAATTTGTAGAAGAGTCATGGTTTGGTACGACGACGAGCGAAGCGAGGATTGTTAAGTTATATTGAAAATATAAACGTTAAATGTATTTTATTCTAATTGACATTATACCCAATGAAATAATGCTTAGATACTGTGGTTAGCTTTAGTGTGTAATTGTATGAAACTTTGTTATTATAGGCCAAATTATGCTAATTTTACACAACTTATTTTGGTTACTAGTAGCCCTCAGTTTGTCAGTCCTCCGATTTATGTAACTACATTTGGGCTACTGTTAACAAACATTTTTTTCTTTCATTGTAATTTTTACACTGATGTTTTAATACAAATTGCTTGATGTTTGCTTACATTTGTCGGCAAATCGTAAAACTCTATCGAACACCATACAAACTGACGAAAAATCGCCTAGTGGACGAACCGCCATCCTCCACAAAACACGTTACAATATTTATGAACCCTCTTCGTGAATTGGCAAAGTTTTTCTTATAAATCTTAAAGTAGCCGTTCGCAGATTTCTTCGGCTTAAATGTACTTTTTTGTACAGTCAGTAGAATTTACGATATCAGTATTGAATGTCTATACTTTATTTTCGACCAACACGCATAGAGATTGTAAGTACCTACAATAAAAACTTACAAAGTTAGTGTTAGTAATTATTACCCATTTCACAAACAACCAATAGAATACAGTTTTCAGGTGGCTCTTGCGAAGATCAAAAGAAATAATCCCTTTTTATTATCTGATAGTAAGTAAAAAGGTCGACGGTGGTGTAAAGACCACCATAGCGTGTTATGGCAACCGGAGACTTATTTTAGAGTGAGCTCAAAACAACGCATCTTGAAATTAAACAGATGTGAAGATTGAAAGAAAGAGAAACAGAAAGGAAGGGATGATAGGGAGAGAGAGGATAATATAACTTGAAATGAAACAGATCTAAAGATTAAAATAAAGAGAGATAGAGGGAGGAAGAGGAGATACAGATGCTATGCAAAATAAGGTTAGTAAACAGCGTGTCATATCAGGATGAAAATATAGAAAAATGGAGATCCATCAACGCTAAAAAGACTTAATAATATGATGAAATTTGGAGCCGAGTATACGCCAATATTTCGCAAGTTGTTAGGAGTTTTACTTAGGTACCTACTAGGTATTTCATGTTTAGATGTTTCAGGTGACTGACTTTGTTTCTTCTTTTTACCCAAGGTCAATTAAATCATGGCCAAGTCCTCGTCTAATTCAAGTGAAAGTTATCAAAAATTCAAAACATAATAGTTGGAGTCCTTAGAGGCCTTGTTCCTTTAAAAAAAAAACATATTATGACAAATATATTGATAATTCCACACAATTTTTTGAAGTGAACGTTCTAAAAAGGAACATAGCTATTTTATACTATCATTGCGTGCAGTCGAAAATAAGTTAAATAAAACAGTTTTCTGCGTGAATGTTGCCAATTTTGAGTAGTTTTTGAAACAATGAACAATTCAAACTGTTGGTTTCAAATATATACCAATAAAATTGCAATGGTCCTGTTCTAAGTTATAATATTGATAATATGTTAAGAAACATGTTTGATTATAGAGAAAAAAGTCTAAAAAAATCAGCATATTTGAACGGATAAGGAGCCTTAACTATAAAAACTAAAAAGTTCATACCCAGATAATAATGTATGGGCAAAGTAACCCGACTTTATAAGAATGTTACACCGACTTAATCCATTGAATTCCTTTATCTGACTTCCCAAAACATTTTTACAACTTGTTTGTATTGCGACTTTTGTCAGTGTCGCTAATGTTCGACTCCCACTCCTAAGTGGGGATTTGTCAGTCTGTAAGCCGACAAATGAAATTACCAGCGTCATTATAACTTCTTTGCAGCGCTTCATTTGCTTCGAGACCGTTTTGTTTTACTTTCTGCAATTCGAGTTTTTGTTTGGATTGTTTTATGCTCTTGATGTATTGTATTTGATGTATTTTTTGCCCGACTGCATCAGATGAAGGGTCATGTCTTTTAGTGACTTAATCTGCAACTATGATTGATATTGATTAGCGTTTCGTCAAAGGAGACGTATATTAATAAACGAAGTGATCCTATAAGGGTTCCGTTTTTTTTCAATTAAGGTACGGAACCCTAAAAATATTAGGGGACAATCATCAACAATCGATCTAGCCGCAAACTACAAAAGCAATGCTTGTGCAATATAGTATGTTTCGTTTTGGTCAAATCAGAACGTGTAAGTTATGTCAAAGGACGATGGGCAAATTTGTATGGGGGGTGTCCCCACCCACCAACAGAGATGAGACCGGTGCAGATAGTTTTATAATGACCCAAAAAAGGTGGTTAGATAATTATTAACTTAAAAATCAATGGGGTTCTCCCGTAATTAGAGTTTAAAGTTCGGTAATTAACTGCATGTGGCGAAAGTTGGTACTAATTAACTCATATATTTTTAGAGCTTTTACATAGATGGTAGCGCCAGTATATAAATAAATAGCTTGACAACTTTAGAAATGGTCTGAAATGAATGATATAATTATATTATTAAATAAATATGCTTAACTTGCTGTCATAAAATGTTTATATTGCAATAAAATGCAATTTTATTGAAACTACACTGGCCATCTAGTGTGGAATAGGAGAACTGACACTGACATTATTCTTGACAGTAATTACTAAACGTGTTGAGTAGCCGAACTAATGATATACGTCAATAATGCTAGATCCACATAATCGTTTATAAACGCCGCGCGCCAAAGACAGTAAGCAATACATAAAAGTATGTATAGGTACGGAACGAAAATTCAGAGCATAAATGTACATTATCTATCTTACTCATGCTATATGGTTTAGAGCGGGACGATGATACAATAATCTCGATGCCATATCTATCTACATTCCTGCAACTTGATACCTATGCGTCCCCATTACTTACTAATAAACCAGCTTTTGTCATATTTCGAGCATTCCAAAGCATAAGGACCGGTCGGATATTAGCCCATTTCATATACAGGCTCTAAGCTTTAAGATTGAAGTTCGGGATTGGGTGAAATCGGAAAGGTTCTTATCTCAATCGCATATGTGGAAGCGAGACAGGTATAAAACTCGAATCATATTCTGTCAGCTCACAAACTGTACAAGATTAGCTGGTTCCGCAAGTATACTTGGTCAAGTCGATTCCTATAATACATCTACTACAGCAGGTAGCGAGTGTTCACAGGTTCAGAGTTACTGTTGGCTCTCAACGCGAAAGCATGATTTTGATTTAGGTACTGTCATCTTGACAGTATATCATCTTTTTCTCGTTATGATAGTGAAAAAGAGACAAAAAATGTATTGTCGCAGTGGTAGCCTTATATTTATCGTTTCCAAAATACTTTCGCTTGCACACTTTCAATGAAGTATGCAAATCATCCCTACTCTACTTTAAATATAGTACTCTGGAACTGCTCTATCAGATGTCTACCAGGCAGCTTCGTTTTATTATGATAAGATTAAGTATTATTTCATGTCTGGTATTATGATGGGTATAAAAAAACTCCTCGGGACTATACACAAACTTACCTATGTCAATATTTCCGACCAACCAGGATATGTTTTAAAGTACTTAATCAGTGCTTATCAGTAGACATGAGAAGTTGGTTGGTAATTCCGATAAAGTCGTGCATGCATCACTGTATATAAAGTTATATAATATGTGACTAGACTTAACAGAAAATTAACCTTCATCACCATGCCTCCCGATTCCCACTATCCGTACCACCACTTTCCCTAGAAGTTAAATGTGGATTTTTTCCCTAATATTTTGTTTATTTCTCACGGCACGCTTTGATTCTGACTGATCATTTTATTTGCTGAAGCTTAATCATTTTATACCTTTTTCAGAGTGATCGTCAGGATTACGCGATTTTCGATGATGTAGTTTTCAGATTAAGGACCTATTTAGTACTATTCAGAAACTTCAATCAAACCTTGTATAAAATTATAATGAATGTGGTTCAACCATTTTGATGTCAGGACGTTATTACCATTTTTTTATGAAAAGATGCATGCAAGTTGTAAATCTGAACAAGGTGACACGGACTTGATCAAGCCATTCTGGTGTCAGAATGCCTAAATCAGCTTTAGCTTTAAATTCTTTTAAACAAGGTATAATTGACTGAGCATCGGCGCAAATAAACATAAATTGACACGTAATTCCCCTATCATCAAGCCACAATCACTCTCTATTATATTCTATTAGACAGTTATTCATGAATAAATAATTAAACAGCTACCGTTATACATCCATTACAATACCTTCTTGGATGTTAAACTGACAGAGGCTAATTCTGCGGTAATTTCTGCAGTTTTATTGAATCCTATTTGTGCAGAGACAGAGGCACGATTACAACTGTTCACCAGTCTCCGGTCTTTCCTCTAATACAAATTGAAACGCTGTATGACTTACTCTCCACTACTCTCTGGCTGGCCCACGGTTTCCCGGCAGGTACCCGCCGTTATCTTTAAAACGTCTCTTAGGCTCTCCCAAAACCCCTTCCATTCCTTCTTAGGTACTCGATACACCAGACCGCTAAGCTTCGCCCCCGTTGGTAAATTCACTTGATACATTATTGTATCCACTTTTACGAAATGGATTTATAGAAAACTTTTATTTTTTAGTACATAGATCTTACTTTGTCCTTATGGAGTCAGTTCAAGTGGGAAGTAAACATTCTTAAAAATACATAATTAATTGTTTTATGTAGTGGACGTTTTCAATACTACTTAGACATTTTAACTGGGGACTAAATCTTCGAAAGATATGTTACTAAATAGAAAAAGTTTATTTGAAACAAAGAAAATATGGTAATATTTACTAACAAAAAACAGTACAAAATAGACTATCTAATCAGATAGATACTCTTATCATTACAGTCACAAAAACACGTGGAATCACGATGGACCAAGGATCAAGATGGCCTTTGGCACCAAGATTGACCCAGAAAGGCCCATGAGCCCTCTTTTCGCCGCCAGTATGATTTTCTATGCCGACTCTAAGAACATCGTCTCACTCGATTGTCGGTCCAACTCGGTTTTCATCTCTTGTTTTAATCTGAAACAGAGTTAAATAGTGATAATTTTTACAAGCTTTTATTTTACTCGCTTCTATATATGTATGAATATCTTGGACAAATCATGCAAGCAGTATCTGAAGCACTTTCTAGTCACCGATTGAAGTCAGTAAAAAAATAAGATAATCCTTCCGAATTTGGACTCTCTATAATCGTCTCGGTGACTGATTGATGGATGTTGAAAGAAAAAAAACGAAGGAAATTACGTTCACATGTGTTCATACATACGATCGTGTATGAGAGGGTATCCGAACAAGAGCCCTTTCTCGAAATGAACTAAATATACAAAAAAGAAATTAAATACATAGTATTGACAAGATTGTGAAAGCGTTGAAAAGTATGAAATCAGGTAAGGCTGCGTATCCGTCGAGGATACGGTGGCAAGACTTAGCGGTGTACACGTGTCGGTAGCTCCATGTCGCCACGTACCAAGAAGCGTTTGCCTTGAATTTTACAAAAATAATCAATAAAATACAGTTCATCATCATTTTGACTCGGAGACGTTCATTGTTTAATATATGTCTCCGTAAAGACTTCCATAACGAACTGTTCGTTTTTGTACGGGTTATATTTTGGTCGCCATTGACTGCCTGTGTACATCCTATGTTATGGATGGAGAACATTTTACTTTAGAGCACAATACAGAAACAGTTCAACTGTTCAGTTCTCTAAGGAAATGAAGTCGGAGGAAATAAAATAACATACAATCTTAGACACAATCACTTAGTAGCCGCGGGAGAACCGCGCTCTCACTGGGAATCGAACCCAGGATCCCTAAGCTTGATAAAAATGACTTCTTCTAATCACCATACTTTGCAGCGAGCTAATAATGTCGTCGTGCTTAGGTCCACGAGTCTGCGTTCAGCGCTCTTATCAGCTAGTACGCTTGTCACTCGATTGTCAATCCATTGTCAATTGTTATCTCTCGTTTTGTTCTGAAACAGAGTGAAATAGTGATTATTTAACTAGCAATGTTTGTATGTTTGAGGTCTAATCTTGCTTCATAGTCTAATCAGCTTCTTTTCTGCATATTTCCTTTTTTTTCCTTACACATACTACTCACTTCAATAGCAGAATATGCTGATGCATTTTTAACACGTTGGCTACCATGAGCGTTACCAGTAGGATCACGCATTTATTTCGGACCAATTAATCCATAAATATTTAAAAAAAAACGTTGTTTTACATAAAATGAAATAGAAAATGAGTAAATATCCGATAATACATTTTGTACAACTTCTCATTAGATCCATAACAACTTGCTAGATCTATTGAAAGAAATATTCTCTATAGATCCATTTCTTGCAACTAGGTACAAAGATGTATCAGAAGAGAAATAAGATTTTATTAGATCCATACTTCCAAGTACCTAATGGATCTAGTAAGAAAAAATAAAATCACTTTATACATCATGGATCCAGCCAATGGATTTTAAGAGAATGATCCCGGAACCCTAAAAACGGCCACAAATATAAAATTACGATTAAAAGTGTGCATTCTCAGAGCGGTGCAGGCGAAACCACTGTTTATGACACTAGTCACTGTACTCATTGGCTATCAGTGACAGAATTCAATACCCGAGGTTCTCGGTCTTGTCTGAAATGCCGCAGACCGGGTTGTTAATATGGCGAAGAAGTCAGGTATTATCTCGTCAGCAAACATACCCTTCGTACTGCTGAAGGGTGGTAGTTTCAGCAAGATACGAAATGCGTTATTATACTGAACCCTATTTATTATAATGAATCACATTAAGGGTACCATAAGTACAGATTTTTTACGTTTTGTTTTTAGATTTCCTGTGTCAAGTTCCAAATCTCGCGAGTCCAATTCCTATTACCCACAGTAGAATATTGATGCTTATTTTACCCTCGTATGGACGCTCATTTCGTGATAATTAGAATCACAGGTTCCCATTGTTCACGCATATTTTTTTGTCAGTTTATCGGTCTACTTATTGCTTTTAAAGTAACATTAGGCGGAAGAAGAGAGCACTGCAAAAATCGTAAATCATAACACACAAGCACAATCACCATAGGGCCGATTCACACCGGAATGGCAGCGGCCGGCAGCGACGCGGCGAGCACTTTTAGTGTGAAATAATTTTCAACTTTATCTACATACATATTTAATAAAAAGACCAGTATGACTTGAATACCTCTAACAGGTCGCGCGGCTGCCCGCGGCGGTGCGAGCGGCCGCGCGACGCCGCGTTTCTTGGCGGTGGCGAAACTAGCGGCGCCGCGCGGCCGTTCGGGGTGCCGCGCGGCTGCTCGCGTTGCCGCGGGCGGCCGCGCACTCTCCGCGCTGCTCGCCCCCGCCCCGCCGCCGAAACAGCCCACCAGTTCTCTGTACTCTAGAAGGGTCGGGGGAGGCGGCGCACGGTCGCCAGCGGCCGCCGGCGGCCGCTGCTGCCGACCGCTGCTGACCGCTGCCCTTCCGGTGTGAATCAGCCCTAAGGTTTAGTATTATTTAAAAAAAAGTGTGTCAAACAATAATTTTATAAATAACGTTTCACAAACAGATCTTCACAAACATGTAATTTCGCAAACTTTCCATATCACAAATGGTAATTTAACAAATATACATTACACACAGTATGATTTCACAAGCTCTTCATATCATAAGTGATATATTAAGAACTTTAAGAATCAATAAACTTTTCTTACATAAATAATAACATACTTATGTTCTCGTACTCGTACAGTCAGATTTTTGATGTTTTTTTTTTTAAATAAAGTATTCATCAAAGAATGCCTTTTTACTAAACGTTACTATGCCATAAGTTGATTTGCCAATTGAAGTGCTTGTGAAATGAATGAATAGTTTCAATTTGATGATTTGCGATATGTTGATTTTTCAAGTAAAAATAGGGAAACGTGGACGGAGTGAACCTTTACGATTATACTTACCATTATTTACAAAGCGATTCGCGTGGATTATGTTTGTAGAACGCCATGGAGATTTAAACATTTCTTGTTTCTTTTTCAGCGAAGATTCTTGAATACGATAAGTAAAATCGTAGTTGATCGATTTAAGTTGTTTACCTAGGAAAAAGTATCATTGAAATCAAACTAAATACTTCTGCAAATAATTTACACTTCGTAAATGTGAAGCTAAGCTTGAATGAGCGGATAACCACTGGGGCAGCAAAGTCCTGGATTAGTGACTATGTATGTACAGGAAACCTACGTATCTGTAGTCGCTAGATGCGATGTTCGCAAGATCTATATTTGTGGCAAGCTAAAGAGTAGGCCTATTTGTTCAGCAGTGGATGTCCATGGTCCATGGCTGATAGATAGATAGAAGGCTGAGAATTTAACAGTTCTTTTGGCACACTACCTGCCGAGCGAAAGGCAGATTCGGACTTGTTTCCTCACTTCAAAGGAGTTCAAGAACATACGGACGGACGGACGGACGGACGGACGGACGGACGGACGGACGGACGGACGGACGGACAGACGGACAGACGGACAGACGGAAAGAAAAGAGAAAACGTGCTTCATCACATTTAAACTGAACGGGCACCTGAATGGGAGTCTGAAGGTGTGTGCAGGCGATGCCCCTATACAGCACGCGACCTGCACACGCCTGCTCGGGTTCCACATCGACAGCGCGCTGAAGTGGGAGACGCACATATAGACGAGGTGTGCGGCCGGCTCGGGCGCGCGGGCTTCGCGTTGCGGCGGCTGGCGCGCACGGCCGGGCCTGCCGCAGTACGCGAGTGCTATTTTGCAACGGTGCACTCTCTGCTCACGTACGGAACTGAGCTCTGGGGCCGAGCTTCGGACTGGCGGAGTGTTCGCGATGCAGAAGAGAGCGATTAGAGCGATGGTGGGCCTGCCGGCGGACGCCTCAGCACGGGAGCACTTCAAACAATTGAATATCCTTCCCTTGCCTTGTCTATACCTGTATCAGGTGGCGGTGTTCACTCACGAACATCTTGATGCTTTCAAGCGCAAGGGGAGTAATTCAAATTATAGATTGCGTAGCAACAAGCACGAGAATAGGCTGGTGGCAGATACGCACAAACTTACCAAATCAGAGCGGTCCGTGTATTACTCAGGGCCTTCCGTCTATAACCGGTTGCCTGACGCGGTAAGAAATGCAGCTTCCGTTCCAAGTTTTAAAGGAACATTGAAAAAATGGCTCCACGAGAACAATTTCTACAATTTTGAAGATTATTATAATTTACCTTTTACATTGTAAATGTACCTAATAGTGTTTAATTTGTACCTAATAATATTTGTGACCTATAACCGCCTGTTATCAATAAATAATTTCATTTCATTACAAGCTTTTATTTAGCTTGCATGGTATGTTTAAAGTATGTATGTTCGGGTGAAATCTTGCAACTCAATTTTGAAGCAGATATCTTCAACCGATTGAGCTAAAATTTTGCATACTTACTTAACACTTTGCACGCCGATCACGAGAATCACTCGGTACGCATTTTTTCTCTAATTCGCCGGCCATTTTAATAACTGCCATGTCTAGCTCGCCGATGACGAGTACCACTCGTGACACTTTTTTGCTTAGAGTCGCGGATAACGAATAGTACTCGTGATCAGATTTCATACTGTTTGTATTAAAATATCGAACACAGTTCGTGATCCGCTTAATAGCAACGTGTAGAAGAACGTTTAAGCTACCCGCACACATAAAATTTATTAACGTGAGGGTTGGGGGAAAGGCATGACGATGCGTCGCCCGCGCTGCCTCGTCAGTGCGCTGCGCAGGCTACCTAACAAATCCATGTTAGAGTTTTTATTTTTTCATAAAACGAGTTGTTTTCAGCGACAGTTTTAAAATAAAATAAATATTATAAACACATTGTTTTATTTTTATCGTTATAAAATACTAAAACACCTCTTAAATAAAAAAGAAATTATTCCTGTATCTACGTTAATTATTATATTATAAATCTTACAATATCACCGAAAATCGCCGGCGAACCATAGGTGGCACCTTAAAAAATGCGCGGCGTTCTTGGGAAAAAGAGCATCACGAGTGGTGCCCGTGATCAGCTGTTGGAGCGCGGTACCGATTATAACTTACGGCGTGCAAAGTGTTAACTTTGATGACAATACAATAATATGGTACCATGGGGCTGATCTGATGATGGAGCCGGAAGGTGGCCATAGGAACTCTATAATAGAAAAAGCAATCCTACCGAGCTTGGGCTATTTAGAATTGTCTCAGTGAGCATTTGATGGATATCTAAAGAAAAGTACAGTCGGCTATAAAAGCTTGCCACTAAAATGTCATTTTTGACAGAAACTTATTTTCATTTCATTTCATTTCATAATGTGGTTCAGCCATTCCGATGTCAAGATGGCATTTATTCAATTCAAAGCATTTTTATCTGATCATGTCCATATATTGTTAATTACATAAAAGTTATAAATGATTATTATTAACCTAAAAAAAACATCATACAATACACACAGCCTCTCGATTCCACATGGATAGTATTCCAGCGCTTCCATATAGCGCTAGCAGGATACTCCGACAATAGGCGCAAGAGGGTGTTGGAACTCTCACACACGCGCCGCATCAGATGCAATTTTCTTGCGTAATATGGCACTGATGCAATCAGTGCGCGCCTCAGCGAACATACCTGACGCGCTGCAAAAGCGTGGTAGCCCAAACAGCACTCTGAACCCATTGTTGTATTGGGCGCACAGGGAATCGAAAGCCATTTTAGTGCAATTAGTCCACAGGCTGCACGTGTAAAACGTCTGACAGAATGCCTTAAAAAGGATTACTTTAACATTTCTATCACAACGTGCTAACATGTTACAGCGCACGGCGAATGCCCTGCGCTCCCTCTCAACATCGGGATCATCATGGAGATTTTCAGTGATCCAGTGTCCGAGATACTTAAAGCTGGTGACTCTTTTTAGTGAAACCTCATTTAAGAATACCGTAGGAACAGCATCAAAGGCCTTATTTCTAGCAAACATAACCACTACAAGCTCACTTCTGCTAGAATTGTATCTCAGACCGTGAATCACCGCATACTACGCGCGATTTATGCGTCCATATAAGTACTAAAAACTTGATATCACTCACCTGGGGCAGTATCCGACTATAGCCCTTGGGATCTCTTATTTCGGTCATTATCTCCCAACCACCATTTCTCCCAAGTATTTTCCCTTTTTTAGCGAGGTGATGAATGGTACTACACAGTGCCATACATATATGGCTTACTAAAACTTGGCATCACTCAATTTGAAGACTCTCTCTTAGTTCAGTGAATCTGATTTTATTACGACTATAACGTTTCATTACAATAAAAAGATGCATGCAAGTTCTAAAACTAAATACTTAAGGTGACATGAACGGACTTTATCAAGCCATTCTGACGTCAGAATACCTAGATCACATTCTTTATAGCTTTTCTAGGGTTCCGTACCGAAAGGATAAAAAACGGGACTCCATTAATAAGACTCCGCTGTCCGTCCGTCCGTCCGTCTGTCTGTCTGTCTGTCCATCCGTCTGTCTGTCTATCTGTCCGTCTGTCTTATTTACAGTTACGATAGTATTATTGGACAAAATAAAATAAAATAAAACAAATCACACAGTGTGGACCTGGAACCATCTCCGCAGGAGTGGAGAGTCCCACCAGTCTGAGAATACATGAAAGATGCTGTTGAAGCTCTCACGTAAGCAATTTAATGCTGATACACACCGCTTCCTCATGATGGCCGGGAAAATTAATTCATGATTGTCATAATCTCCTGCATAATTCAATCCGTCGGCTAGTGCGAGTGCCACGATCGAAGTGACACTTTACTGAGCATGAAATATATATTAGAAAAATATATTAGCATATATTAGGAAAAAATTGATACGTCATTCCTCCATCATCAATCCACAATCACTCTCTTTTTATTCTGTCAGATAGTTATTCACGAATAAATAAATAACTGAACAGCTACCGTTACACATCCACGTTCTATTATCTTCTTGGATGTTGAACAGAACTGAGGAGGCCAATTATGCGGCAATTTCTGCAGTCTTATAGGTACAGCGGCACGATTACAACCGTGCACCAGTCCCCGGTCTTTCCTCCAACACATATTGAAAACGCGGTATAACTTAGGTACTCTCAACTACGCTCTGACCTCGTCTTCTCGGCGAGGACCCGCTGTAATCTTTAAAACGTGTCTTACGCTTTCCCAAAACCCCTCACATTCCTTTTTAGGTACTCGATACACCAGACCGCCACGCTTCGCTCCCGTTGGTAACTTCATCACCTGATACATTATTGTATCCACTTTTAAGAACTGGATCTATGGAGAATTTTTTTTCAGTAAATAGATCTCACATTCATCGTATGGAGTTAGTTAAGTGGGAAGTTTATGTACTTGAAAATAATATAGAATTAATGATTTTATGTAGCGGACATTTTCACTGCTACTTAGACATTTAACTATGGCCTAAATCTTCTATGTTGTTAAGTAATAAAAAGTTTATTTGATACAAAATATTAATTATAGCAATATTTTACAAATATAAAATAGATTATCTAATCAAATTGCCCGCCTCTAATCTTTACAGGCGCAAAAGGCCCCTAGATTACGACGAATCACGATGGACAGCCTTTGCCCCAAGATTGACCCAGAACCGGTGTCATGAGCCCGCTCGCGTAGCCGATGCCCATTTCCCTAGAAAAAGCTCCTTTGCCTCCCTCTGAGGCCCAAAAACCGGTCGTTTTCACTGCCAGTAAGATTTTGTATGCCAACTCTAAGAACATTTTCATTTCGTCTCACTCGATTGTCAGTCAACGCTGGGTTGTTATCTCTTGTTTATTTCTGAAACAGAGTTAAAAAGCGATTATTTATACTAGCTTTTATTTTACTTGCATCTATGTATGCAGGTATGTTTTGGTCATATCAAGCAAGCAGGATTTGAAGCACTTTCAGGTCACCGATTGAACTCAGTAAAAATATTACATAATCCTACCGAATTTGGACTCTTTAAAAACGTCTCGGTGAATAATTGATGGATGTTCGAGTAGAAAACGAAGGAAATTACGTTCACATATGTTCATACATACATAAAATGGTGACCGAACCAAGCGTAGTGAGACCGTGTAGTACAAGACATCCGGACAAGAACTCTTTCTCGATGTGAACTAAAAAAACAAAAGGGAAATTAAACACATACTATGGATGAGATTGTAAATGCGTTAAAAAGTATTAAATATGAAATGCAGGAAGGCTGCGGGATATGACAGGGTCGAGGATACTCCGGCAAGCGTAGCGGTGGATACGCGTCGGTAGCGCGTGTCATCATGTCCCAAGAAGAGTTTGCCTTGAATTTTACACAAACAACCAATAAAATATAGTTCATCATCATTTTGTGTCCAAGACGTCCATTATTTAATAGATAAAGACTTCCATAACGAACGGTTCGTAGTGAGCGCCCGTACATTCTACATATACAATACAATAATAGGTACTTTATTGCACACTAACAAGAAAAATATAACATGAAAAATCTTAAATTAAACAATGGCAGACAATAGGCGGTCTTAACGCTAAAGAGCGATCTCTTCCAGACAACTTTTCGGTAGCGGAGAAAACAAAATTAAACAGGAAGGAATTATAGATGGTGGAATAAGAACTTAAATAATATGAGAAGTAACAAATAATTGTCATTCTATGTTGTGGAAACAATTTTATTTTAGTGAACAATACAAAAACAGCCTGACTGTTCTCTAAAGAAATGAGGTCGAAGGAAATAAATATCACCACCTAATGGACGCAACCGTTTAGTAACCACGGGGGAACCGCGCTCTCACTGGGAATCGAACCAGGATCCCTAGCTTGATAAAAAATACTTCTAATCACCATACTTGCAGCGAGCTAAAGACATCGTTGCGTTTACACAGCTCTGGTCTCACCAGTTAAGGTTTACTCGTAAGTGGAATAATAACATACCGTTGATGTGTAATACAGAAACGTTATTAAACGTTACACAGACATAAAAACATGAAAAATAGACAGACAGACAGACTTTTATCAATTGTGACGCCACAGACACTCACAGATACACAGACACGCATACAATACATACGTTAAAATTATGACATCTTTATGCTGCTTGCGCTATTGCCTGCAAGGCTTGACTGAGCGGCTGGCTACTGGGACAGAAAAGTCCTGGAGTAGTGACTACGTCTACGTATAGGAAAACTAAGCGTTGGAAGGCCTCCACCTAAGCGGACGGTTGCACTGTGCGCTGGGTCTTTTTCTGAAGCGAGCTATAGGGGAGCCCTAGTTTAGCAGTGACGACGTCCGTGGCAGATAGATAGATTGGTAGAAGCTTGAGAATTTAACAGTTGTTTTAGCACACTAGCTGCCGAGAGACTAGCAGATTCAGAATCGTATCCACCTCCACCGTTCACCTCTCGTTCACGGTAAGGCGTTCGTCCTCATACCTTGGAGTCTAAATGGTCGCGTACCGTACGGTTCCAAAGGAATTTTCTCCGCACAACGTTCAGGCTACGGAATGACCTGCTGTCCCTGCCGAGTTATTCCCGGGAGACTACTTACAAAAATGGAGTGCTTCAAAAAAAAGAGTGTACAGTTGTATAAAGGGTCGGTAACATGCATGCGAATCCACTGGAGTTGGCGTCCATATAGGCTGCTGTAACCGCTTACCATCAGGCGGGCCAAACGTTTGTTTGCCACCTCCGTAATATATAAAAATAATTATGCAGGATTTTAATACTACTTTAAATACTTACCTGATTTGTTTTATTCTCATAGGTAGGTATTTTATATTTAATATGAGCTGAAAAACAAAACATTCTGATAAACATGAAAAAAAAACTACTACTTTTAAGCTGAGCTATCTTAAAATATGACAAAAGTTAGATCTGTTGCAGAGTCAAGCTTTTACTGCTAACTTTTCAAGGTATACAAAGAACCTGATGCTCTCCACACCGCTGTACAGATTTTCTTGATTCAGAACTCGATGCTCTACATAAAAACACAATTCTACGTTTAATGAATATCAAAGCATCTCTTCAGAGGCTACGAGGCACAGACAGACTTAGTTATGTGCTGGTCTGTGATGGCTAGTGGACGGACGGACGGATGGATGGACAGACGGACAGACGGACAGACGGACGGATGGACAGACGGACAGACGGACAGACGGACCGACGGACAGACGGACAGACGGACAGACGGACGGACGGACAGACGGACAGACGGACAGACGGACAGACAGACGGACCGACGCACAGACGGACAGTCGGACAGACGGACCGACGGACAGACGGACGGACGGACGGACGGACCGACGCACAGACGGACAGTCGGACAGACGGACGGACGGACGGACGGACGGACGGACGGACAGACAGACAGATGGACAGACGGACATGGCGAAACTATAAAGGAACCCTTATAGTTTCGCCATGTCCGTTGTTGACTACGGATCCCTAAAAAGACTTCTAATCACCATACTTGCAGTGAGCTGATAACATCGTTGCGTTTCACGGCTGTGACAATAAAAATAAGGTTTAAGTGGAACATACAAACACGAAAAATAGACAGACAGACTTTAATCCATTAATGCAGGGATAAAGCAGTTATTTTCTGTACCTAGACCTTTTTTGCTCCAAAATCCAAACTGCTGTACCTAAACAATGTTTATTGTGACGCCACAGACAGACCCACACATACACAGACACGCATACAATACATACGTTAATATTATATGACATCCTTGAGTGAGCGAATGGCTACTGGGGCAGAAAAGTCCTGGAGTAGCGATCACGTATAGGAAAACTCAGTGTAGGAAGGCCTTAGGTACGAATACCTAGGTGGACGGATAACCTCGTGTGGGTCGCGGGGAGGCGGTGGATGCACTACACGCAGGGTCTTTTGTCTGTAGCGAACTATCAAAGTTGAGTACTTATCTTGGAAATGGCTGCGGTTATTTTCAACAAACAAATCTAAGGACCATCTGGACAGACAAAACATTCGATAAAAACACTGCATTCAAATGGGTCCATCCGTTTGAGAGCTACGATCCCACAGACAAACACACAAATATGTGGATAAACAGAAACACACATACACATATTAAACTTATAATACCCCTCTTTTTGGGCAGGAATTCAAAACGTTAGTTGAACAGGAAACCGAGACGATGGTAACCGTGCCATGATGGGCTTACTGCGCGCCGCAAACCGCGCTATTAGCCTGCGCATCAGCGTACACTTGGATATTCGGCTCCGTTCATAGCGTCGATTGTATGGCCATGTAATATAAATAATCGCCTTGCATTTTCTACAAACAACTAATACAATTCAGTTCATCATCATTTCGACCCCAAGACGTTCACTGTTTTATATAAGTATTATGTCTCCCTGGCGATTTGTACAACAAACGGTTCTGTTTGGTTTTGGGTTCGGTATACTTTCTCCGAGAATAGAAATACGGTTGAAAGGCAAACACATAAATCGTTGATGCCTTATAAAGAAATGTTATTAAAAATATCAACGTACCTATATTATGGTAACCTTTATCATTTTTCCAGCATTTTCTCGATAAAAATTCAATTTTGCAAGTCTTTGAAGACTTGAATTTTTTTTAGTGACAGGTGACTTTTGTTTGTTATAATTTCTTTATAATTTTAGCTCATAGACAAGGCTTTTGAATATTTTTAATGCTAAGGCTAGACTGACGTTTAAAAAAAAAGTCTACTCACCACCAGAGGTCGGTACTCTAGCTAGCTCTTCTTAGTACTAGCGAACTCTGGTGAGCAGTAGAAGAATTGCAATTTTGCTAAATCAAAAGTATAAAATGACTATTACTATACTGGTATACGCATATATACGATTATAAGTACGTAATTGGAAACAGTAACTACCATAATACATTGGTGTTCCATGCAATACAACTTAAATACTAAGAATATGCAAGTTTACTGAAATAAAAAATCTGCACATGAATCAAGTTTTAAGTAATACAATAGTGTAATAATAAGATAACACTAGTTACTACAACATTTAAAATGAAAACTATCACGGGACGTTCATAGGCCAACCTCCAAAACAGAGTGCTCGTTAGTAAATAGACAAAATATATATACAAACAAAAAATACGATTTTCCAAGAAAACACCATGCTTAAGCCGAATGCTGTCTTAGTGAAAAATCATCATGTTTTTAAGGCCTATAAATAGAGATATGTTTCATTTGTGTTGGTGATCGGGAACATTGGCCCCCACCGTTGAATAAAAAGTGTAAATTAATATTGGCGCCACCGCCTATGCATAAGTAGTCGTTTTGTATGAGTTAAATAGTACCAATTTTGTCCACATTCCTCTTAACAAAACACGATTTTCCAGGAAAACCCCATATTTCCGGGGATTGTTCCCATACTGGAAAACAATCACATTGTTGAGATCTACAAGATGAGATATGTCCCATCTCTGTTGGTGGGTGGGGACGTTTTGCCCATCGTCCTTTGTGCTACGGACTATCTTACTTACAAGAATCGTATCCACACTGCATTTATCGTTAAAGTTTGACATGTACACAAGTAGCATAATAGTCCTGCTCGTTTAATATTGACTGTCACTATTTTCGAATAATTATAAAAGGAAAAAGAAAAGAGAATAAATTAATTAATTAAGACAATCTAACACAAATCGACCTAGTCCCAAACTAAGCAAAGCTTGTACTAAGGGCATTAGACGACGATAAGCGATATATATAATATATAAATATTCTTCAGACCCAGGAACAAATATTCGAATTCATCACACAAATATTTAGGAGGACCGCCGGCTCAGTAGGCAGTGCACAAACTAGGTACGCCAACCGCGTTGTCAAATAATATAAGATTCGGCGCAACAAACCCGCACACTAATGCGCTGCTGAAAAGCCAAATAAGATTTCATCGGAAACTTATTTGAAATGCACCAAATACTGTAGCGGCATTATATTGTTATTGTCCTCGGGACATTTACCACAATGTCTTCCGAAGCTTCTGTTTGTTACTATGTTAATTTTTGCCGCAGTTTTGTTATTAATAAATTGAGATAAATATTCTAAGCGGGTTTATATTAGGTAACTATTAGAATTAGTTTTCGTCGAATGTTTGATTTCACCGAATGAGGAAAACTTCAAACGAACTCTTTGACTTGCAAACTCGTGTGACACGTTCAATTTCTCAATTATCTTGGAAGATTAGAAATACATATTATTATGAGTATCATGACCGTTTATCAGACTTTTTTACAGACTTTGATCAAATTATACCTATATTATTAAGGCATTACAGACGAAATCAAAAGTTTTTTCTTAAAACGGATCTAACTTCAAATTTTGAATTTTCCGTATCATCGTGACCTTTATGTAACCTTTAAACTTTAGTCAAATTCACCCTATTAATCAGTTACGCCTTAGCTGAGATCCTAGTGAGTTTGGCCACCTCACAGGTACTAAGCGAACTCAAAATCTGGGCGAACCTAATCAATAAATATTATTGATTCAGTACATTATAATGTTGAACGAAGGAGTTCAAAGTAACCAAGAACCAAACAAACGAGAATTTAAAATTTAAGTTAATTAAACTAACATTTGAAACTCATTGCATCGCAGACCACATTTTTACCTCATTTTCAAAATTAATTAAAAAGGCTTGATTGCATGTGTTTCTTTTTTCTAGGTAAATTTAATTCAAACATGCTCGCGCGTATAATAGTTATTTGTGCAACAAGAGAGCAAAGTTGTTTTTTGTTATGAGTGCTGATTTTGAGTCCCGAGCAAGTGAAGGATTCTACGTTTGAATCACGAGCGTAGCGAGTGATTCTATGTTAGAATCCTGAGTGTAGCGAGGGACTCAACAGCACGAGATGCAAAAAACTTTGCTCTCGAGTAGCACACACAACTTTTCACCTCATCAGCGAGAACATATCCGACATTCTGTGCTTTTTCTTCCAACGTATGTTTAATAGTCTTTGTTGCTGATTTCAATAATATTATTAATCAGAAAATAGATGTGCTGCTTAAAAAGGAATAACAATATAATTTAATTGAAATTATAATTAACCAACCAACGCGGTTATTGTCATTAGGTATTTGATCAAATTGGGAGATTTAGCAGATACATGACGTGTTTATTTATAAATATGTAGGTACATATTATATTATGAGATTTTGTTTATAAATTGATTAATATTTTTACTCGTAAAACACCAAACAAAATAAATGCAAAAGAAAATAACAATTACAATATGAACTCGATATTTTTTAATGTACGTTTCGAATATGCATCTATGATAAATGGTGAAATTATAAATTATTATTATTATATTTACAATAAGTAATAAAATGTGGTATTTCCACATAAAAATATGAATCGATAAAAAGATTCTATACAAATAAGTAATAAGTTGAAAATTATTTGAGCAATGATCTATTGTTTTATATAAAAGGCACAATAATTTTAATATTCGGTCGTTAAATAAAAGTATAATAAAGAAAAAAAAATACGTTGCAATTAAAACTTTTTCGGGTGTTTTTAATGAATTTTTTGGTATAGCGCGTATCCGAACTGTTCTCAATCGAGGTCGAATTCGAAAATTGAATTTCAAATTGATAAGTTTCTATCCCTCTCTTTTATATACATATGAAAGAAACAGAGGGCATCGAGATTCAAATGATTAGAATTTTATAATTAACCTTTGGCTGAAGAATGACAAGTCGTGGTCAGATATTGAAAAAATTAAAAAGCTACTTTCTACTCGCGCTCGAAACAAAATCGCATTATGTTCACTGTTATCTGACAGCAAAATCGCCATGTTTGAGCTGGTGAGGTGAAAAAATATGTACCAACATCATTTTCATGGGATCAGCGTTTAACGAAAATAATACGCGTCTTCGCATGAGTAAAACAGAGGAAAATGGCTTTTAAATACTCCATGGACGAAGTTTGCGAGCATCTTCTAGTTAGTACATTAATAAAACCACATTGCAAACTAAGTCACATAAATCCCAAATCGCCCAAGATAGTGCGTGCGTGACACATCATTTTCATTTTCATTTCATGTTTCAATGCTGCGTTTTAACGTTTGAAACGACGGGCGAGGAAAATAAATCGTTAACAAAACATTTCACAACAAAATACAGGACAAACGGGTCCAAATGTTTGGTTTTTAACTAGGTTTCACCACCAGTTTTTATAATTCAGTCTGAGAAATAAAAAGGAAATCGTGAAAAGTACTTCGCAACTTTTCAAGAATTTAGAACTAAAGGTCACTGTTTTAAACTTTTCATTATTGGTTTCCAAGAAATAACGTTCACTTTCAGTTTTATATTTCGTTTATGTCCAGCAGTGGACAAGAATAGGCTGATGATGATGATGATTTCGTTTATAAAATTAAGCTATTTTATGTTGCAGTTTATGTAACCTCAAGTATTCAAACCTCTTTTATAATCATTCCGATGTTTTATATTCTTAAAGAAGAACGATATGTCACTAGATTTTGTCACGTCAAGATTGAAATACAAGAAAAATATTTAAAGCTTTATTTTCATTAATTTACTACGTTTATACTCGAATCTCCACTTCCACTGCTGAAACTATAACAGGTTATCGGTCCCACCCCACGACGAGATGGAGAGTGTAACGAAATTACAAATTGGTTTGTTACAAGGAAAATCGAACTGGGACACATGGAAATACAAAGCCGTAAGTTTGCTACGCACCGTCCCGCACGCGCTGGAAGTAGCAGAAGGCTCGTTCATGAAACCAGTCGAACCAGGTCCTGGCGCAGGAGAACCTGCAGTTGCTACTTATAAAGCGAACTTAGAACAGTTTGTAAAAGCAGACGCAACTGCTCTTCTCATAATAACAACCAATATGAATGAAGAGACACTAAGAAAGGTCATGAGATACACGAACGCAAGAGACGTATGGCTTGAGCTGCATAGACTATTCGACGGTACCGACGAAGATAAGTCTTACAATCTATGCATGAGCTTCTTTGGCTTTAGAAAGGATCCAGCAGATGACATAGCCACACACATGTCAAAGTTGAAAAACATTTGGACGCAGCTTAATCAGGAGTTAAGTAAGGACAAAACCGGTGAGCTACCAGAACTGCTACTTCTATGCAAGATCCTGGATACACTCGACGAGACCTACTTCTCCTTCAGAAGCAGCTGGCTATTGCTACCGAAATCCCAGCGAAATATAGAAAGTCTCACAAGCCATCTGTGTGCATTTGAACGAGCACTGCAGAGTAACAACGTACTTCAACAGGAAGCCCTCGTTTCAAATTCCGGCACCACGTCTACAGAGAAGAAGGACAGGAAGTTGAAATGCAACTACTGCCAAGCTATCGGCCATCGAGTGAGAAACTGTCAGAAGTGGATCAAAGACGGCAAGCCTCCGAAAAGCAGTAATTCGCAAGCGACACCTTCTTCCTCCAAATCCGCGAACATGATCCTGATGTCTATAGAGAGCACAGAAATATTTTCGATCGATCCTGACACAGAAAACTGGTACGTGGATAACGGCGCCACGAGCCACGTGACGAACCGGGCGGATATATACCAACATTTCCAACGCTTTGACGAGATGCGTACTGTAACAACGGCTAATGGCAATTCGATTCGTGCTAAAGGCAAAGGTTCAGTAATACTCGAAGCAAATGTAAGAGGGAAGCTACAACGAGTAACCCTGCAAGATGTTTGGTACGTCCCAGCCATTACGAAAAATCTATTCTCGGTACTAGCAGTACATGACAAGATTCCGAGCAGTCAATTCTCATCGACGACAAAAGAATGCACCGTCTATGTCAACGGAGAAGCCTGCTTAGTAGGAAAACGTCAGAAAGAAGGTGGATTGTACAGACTAGACGTCAGAGTCGTACATCCTGCGAATCCCGCCGAAGTCTATGCGACATCCGATACTATGCAACTGTACCACGAGAGGTTAGCGCATCAAAACAAGAGGCACGTGAGAGCTACAGTTAAACGCGAACTGGACTTAGACCTTCCTCTTGACAAGGAGTTGTGCGAAGGCTGCATATACGGAAAAGCTCACAGACTTAAATTCGGTACGAGGACCCGAGCTACCGCACCAGGGGAAATCGTACATACAGACGTTTGTGGACCCTTTCAACCAAGTTATTCAAAATTCCAGTACTACGTGTTGTTCAAAGACGACTACACAGGCTACCGTATGGTATACTTTCTGAGACACAAGTCAGAGGTTAAGGATAAGCTCGCCTTAATGTTAGCTCAGACGAAGACTGAAGGACATACCATAAAATGCCTGCTAAGCGACAACGGTGGCGAATTTGACAACAAGTCCATTCGAGAACTACTAGACTCCCATGGAATTCGACAACGACTGGTAATGCCATACACACCGGAACAAAATGGTGTCAGCGAACGTGAGAATCGAACTTTGGTTGAAACAGCGAGATCTATGATGTATGCACACGAAGTGATGCCACAAGAACTCTGGGCAGAACTTATAAATACCGCCGCATACATACTCAATAGAACTGGTCCGACAAACAACAAAGACAAGTCACCGTACGAACTTTGGAGTGGAAAGAAACCGGCTATCAAACATCTTCGAATTATAGGATGCAATGCCTACGTCCACATACCAAAGCAGAAACGGAAGAAGATGAATAAGAAAGCCATCAAAGGAAGACTTATCGGCTATGATGAAGATGGCTACCGCATCTGGATCACCGACGGAAACAGCAGCAGGCTCGTCCGTTCCCGTGATGTCACATTTGATGAAAAACCGCTTCCTCACAGCGATGTTCACCCTGACTGTGTAAAGAAAGACGCAAATACGAGGGAGTACACATTGCGATTGCCGATGGACAACGCCATCAGGAACGAGGAACCGGCTCAACATATCAATGTTCATCATGATCCAGTTCCCGAACCCGAAAGAGACCGTGAAGATGATCGGTTCTCAGTCTCTGATGATCATGAACGTGGCCTCGAGGGAGATGATTTGGAACCCGAAGTAGTCCAAGAAGACCAAGACCACGTGCATGAACCAGAACCATATCCCGAAAATCGAGAGGCAGACGAGTTCTATGACGCTGAACCGCCGCGCTACAATATGCGCAATCGCAACGAAACACGACGGCCCGAGAGATTCAACGACTACGTATGCATAGCAGAGACATAATACCCGTCGAATTTTGCTGATGCGATGAATCGGAACGATAGTGAAGAATGGCGCAGAGCGATGCATAGTGAAATAAATTCTCTAAAGGATCTCAATGTGTGGACGGCATGTGACCTAACGAAGGGGTTGCCTCGTCCAAGATTTTGTACTCTCTGTTCAGCCCTCGGAATGCGGAAGTATTGAATAAGGGAAAGTGTTGCAGTTTATGTAACCTCAAGTATTCAAACCTCTTTTATAATCATTCCGATGTTTTATATTCTTAAAGAAGAACGATATGTCACTAGATTTTGTCACGTCAAGATTGAAATACAAGAAAAATATTTAAAGCTTTATTTTCATTAATTTACTACGTTTATACTCGAATCTCCACTTCCACTGCTGAAACTATAACATTTTACTCAAAATTGTATGTCTTGTGTCTGAAAAGATGGCTATTTATGCCTATAAATAACCATCTTTTCAGGCGGCCTCGCCCTCAATGGGTTTCCACAACGATCCGACTTGCTCACATCAGGCGATTGCCCTCATCAGACGTGATCTTAACCAGGTCAACAGTACACCTTTTTGAAGAATGCATACTTGGGTAGAAAGCCACCTGACCACCACTTAAGAACCTCTCTTCTACCTATAACAATAGGCTAGTTGACTTATGTTAAATTGTATTAAAGTAATGATTATTTCGTATAGTATTTAGCATGGGCAACCTAAATATATATTTTTCAGTTCATAAACGTAGAATATGGCTAAAAAATGAATTTGAACACTGTCTGCCATTTTCGCTCATGATAGTGACGTCACCGGTCCCGTAAAGAAAACTGAAGGGCTACTCCGACGACTCCGAATAGTGCCGTCCCTCTCGATCTCCTGTCAAAGTATATTTGAGTGAGCGGGACGGCACTATATGACGATCGAATTTCGAACATCGCAGTAGCCCTTCAGTTTATTTACTCGGTATTCTACGTCACACCACAGATAAGTAAAAGGCAAAAATGGTGGACGGCGTTTTTTATCTGTTCATGAAATGACTATTTTCAATTTCTCTCACAAATTCAATACATTATTTTTTAAAGCTAGTAAGATCATTATTAACCATTTCAAATATATTTCAAAAGTGGGCCAACTAGCCTATTATTGGTTCCACGCGCAATGTGGCCCGTCCACTGCCATTCTCCAACTATGATGGCGATCTAGGTTCCCTTGTGTGGCTTTTATATGACTGGGTTTATTTGACTTTATGTGAAATGCGACGGGCGAGTGGGTTTCTGGTGCAATTTCGACCATTACTTGTGATTAAATAGTGTTAGAGCTGTGATATATACGTCTGTGATTTTGGTAGATATTGAACCAAAGCCCAATAATGGTTATCTCATTTTCAGAATGATGGTCATATGATGAAGTTACCAGTTTTAAATGGCCGCCATTCTTCTAGAAGCCGTTGGAGCAAAATAATGTTTGAATGGCGACCACATTATCGGAAGATGTAGCTTGTATTTTATTCACTGAGTACCAAATAGGTAATTAAACGATTATTATTTTAATTGTACTTATGTAGTATTATTATAATTTACGGAGTACCAAATAGGCACTTTACATTATATAGGTATTAATTGTACCTATAGCAACACGATCATTGTTCATTGGTATTATGAATATTGCTAATTTAAATTTTTATTTTTCATTGTTTAATGTAATTATATTTTAAATTTTATATAAATTAGGTACATTGTAACTGATGAAATGATTATGATATGACATGTAATACATGATTATGAATAAATGAATATGAATAAATATGAATACGAATATGTATAAAGTAAACTGATGATCTGTTCAAGGTCGCAAGCAATGCGATGTTTAGGGGAGGCCGTTGCTCAGCATAGGAACGTCTGTCGGCTATTATGATGATGATGAAAATTGACTGTAATACATTTGGAGATTCATTATATGAATTTATTGTATTATCATAATTAATTTGAACACAAATGGTAATGCAGCTGCCTACTGAGCCTGCGGTCCTGGGTTCGAATCCTGTCAAGAGCAAATGTTTGTGTAATGAACTAGAATATATTAGGAGCGTCCATCAAAGAATCAGTGACAACGTTGCCGCGCCGAGGTAGCAGACCCTGATGAAGAGCTCCATACGAGTTCGAAATCAGATTCCTGACAATTTCACGTGAGTGTAATCCGCTTAATACACTAATTAGAATATATATGCTTCTGAGTCATTGATGTTTCTATCTAAGTATGTTTATCGGCGTCACGCCTACTGGAGCTTACTGAGGGACTAGATCGATTTACGTAAGGTTCTCCAATATTCATTTATTTAATTCATTAATGTAAAAGCTATGTCAGCTGTCCAGAATAAGTTATGTTGTATGAACCTCAGATGCCAAAGTCATTGCAATGGATTTCATTGAATTATATTAATTGGTTCTTGCCTAAAGGTGGACCATTAGGGACCAATACCGGAGCAACAGAGATTGAATATACGAAGTCGCATTTCCTGAATATCGATGTATGCTCTCAAAAGACCCAGTTTGGTGCATTTCTTGTTAACAAGCTTCTGCACTTTGGTCGCGGTATTACTGATCTAATGCTTGAACTATTTTAAAATGGGAGGTGTTTTTTTGCCGATGCATTTATCGGAAGATTTGTGAGTACTAAAAGGGATTTAACGAGCGTAGCGAGCGGGTTTCTCATTCTAAGATTTTTTAAAGATAATATTTACATGAATGGGGGTCTTACACAATTTGACCTAGTTCTAACTAAGTTTTGGGATAATACGTATTTTTATGAACAAAAAATATCTTCCACATATCGAAATATTAAAATATGTATGTAGAGGAGACCGAGGGGTTTTGAAACAGATGTTGAAACAACGTTAATTTCTCGGTATCTAAACCCGTTAGCGAGCCGGTAACAACGCTGTTTAGACGCGCTGTCTCCATATCAGTTTCAAGAATAATTCTACTGTAGAAGTCAAGGCAACTGAAATTAAATTGGTCAAAATGCACACAATCTTAACATTTTGCCAAGTAGAGTAAAATAGCAGTTACTGATAAACGGCTTTTACTTTAGTTCGTCTGTATTTTTTTTATAGTCTTAAATAATAAATTGAAATCAACAAATTGGACAAATTTAAAGTCAAATAAATATTGACACAAAGGTTGACACAAATATTGGCACAATTATGAAAGAAAAATATAATGTGATCCACTGCAATGTCGTTACATTTTTCTTTCATAATTTACCTTTGTATCAATATTTATAAAAGTAAAACATGTGGTAATTCCACATTTAAACAGAATCGATAAAAGATTCTATTAAAAAATGTATTTTGTAGTTTGAAAGCTGTTTGAAGTTGAAGAGGTTTAGTTAAAAGGTTTGAGTTTATTATTCAAGAGGAGTTGCTCAGTTGAGCAGGACACTTCCTTAAGATGGATTGGTTCAGCTGCGACTTTACACAAAAGTTATCGCAAATTCACAAGTTAGCCGCATTCAAAATTAACATTTGAAAGAAGATATGGCTCATAATATCAAAATTTGACATATAACTCGCATGTCTCATATCGCTAATATAATTTTATTAATCAAGTTAAGAAGAAAAATGTCGGCACGGTTAATTTCTAATAAATCACATCGCTAAAGATATAGTAATCAAATTCCGCACATAATTATATCATAGGAAAATCCAAACTCAACCACCCTACAAATTGTAAGTAGACATTTTGTTCATGTGTAGTAAACCGTACGACCCCATAACCATAATCTTATTTGGAAATTGTAAAAAATTACCAACTTTTTTTTGATAATGTCATCCGTTTACCAATTAGTATTTTGTGGTGACGTCACTATTAATTTGTACTGCAAAACACCAAGGACAGGTGTAATTCATATATTCACACAATACGTCATTCACATCATATTGTCACAATCTAATCGTATAGCGGTATAAGAATCCTATTCCCAGAAATATTTTTTTTTATTAACATAGGTCGTTAAAAATGGTATGCATCCCAATAATTATATAGATTCTAGATTTGTATTGAAAATAGTTTTCCATGAAGAGAGGTCATGATTTCAGGAAAAATCTTAATAGCGTGATGCAGGATCGTCCTTTGTTATGGGTGCGTGGTGCCATGCCAGCCTAGGGCCATCTGTTAGTCATAATCTCCTTTGTCCTCTCATCACGCCGAAACAACTGGACAAATTTTAACCAATTTCGGTACAGGGTTAGCTGGACATCCAAAGATGGTAATAGAATACTTTTTACCCGTCTACGGTATAAAAAAATATGCGATGTCGTGGCTTCCAACCTCCGTGGCGACCTGACGTAGACCAACTGACTGACTGGCTGATTGACATAGCTATTTGGAACGGACACGGACAGCGAAACGACAAAATACCATCAGTTCTCGATGGACAGACGGCCAGACTGTTCACGTACGAAGGGCACCTTCTATTTGACAATAATTTTCTTCGATTCGACGCTGCGAAGCGGCACGCTAATGATGCTTACGTTCAGCAGAACATAGATTTCTGTGACAGCTGGAATAAATTAGCCGTTTCTAATTTGTTTGCGACCGCTTTAATATAAGTTATTAATCATCGTTCGACGTAACCGACTCGTACTTGATTTGATTAATTCACTAAGTTCTGAACGCGTCGTTTTCTTGTTTGTTTTCATTTGCTTACCTAAACAGACAATCTCGTTATTTTTATTTATGGGCGCAAGTGTTATATGTAGTATATGTAGGTTAAATTTTAGAAACTAAACAACCACTAGCGTGTGATTAGTTCAAAGGTATAATTGCGCATCTTCGACCACAATTCAATTGAATGGTACTCGTGGGTGCCATGCAGCTGGTCTGGTGTTTGAGTTGGAAGGTAAAAAAGATAAACCCATTGTGTTTGAGCTCGTTTCGACGAGCAATTGAATTTAGTACAACACAGTACAATAGGTAATAAAATATTTTTTGCCCAAACTATACAAGCCAAATCTTGATGCGGTAGCGAGGGGTATAATTACAAGGTTTCCATGATCATTTTCACTCTCATAGCTCCACATAATCATCATAATATTACATTGTTATCCGATTTACATACGCATGTTTCAGATCAATCGGAAACCGCCAGTGTGTTTTTAAATTGTAAGATGTTACAGACAGTCACTGAAAAAGATGAAGCTAAATGAAAAATCTCAAGAGATAAACAAAGAAGCAAACAATAATCTTATTAAAACTTGACATATTTAATTATTGTGTTAAGAGATTTACACTCACGTGAAATTGTCAGGAACAGCCTGACATGTTTGGAACGTCGGCGCGAGTTCTAGGGCAGAGCGTCGATCATTAAAAAAAACAGTGACGAAGTTATCGCGCCGCTGTACGGGTAGGAGTCCCCGATGACGAGCTCTATACGAGTTCAAAACATGTCCGGCCGTTCCTGACAATTTCACGTGAGTGTAAACCGCTTAATACAATAAAGAAGCAAACAGTCTCAAATAGATGAAAATATACAGACAAATACTGCATTAATAAATTAAACTTTTTTTTTACATTTCTTTCCAACAGGATTAGAATTTACAATCTCTTTGAATGTACAACATTTAACTAAGTATACGGCATCAGTAACATTATAAAATGCAACGAAGCTTTGATGAAATTGAATTTTGCAAGACGAGTTAAATCCTGTTCTACTTAGGAAATAAGTAAAGTAAGATATTATACCGCAAACTCTCGTAAATCCACAATGTAGTGCCCACAAAGGCGATACGTTGTGGATTCCCGGATTACAAGGTGCATCTGTATGTCCTAAAAGAAATGTGTAAATTTTTTCCACCTATATTATACAAATAAATTGTGTATAATTATCGACGCTGTTCTCAAATTTCCAGAGAATCGGTTGAGAAATGCGACCTGTAGGCGAAAACATCCGGAATTCTGGGCAAAGGAAAGTCTATAGGTACTTGCCATATTTACCGTTCCGCAAATGAAAATAAGAAGACAAGGGTTTTTAACCAATGTGTGTTGCCAGCAGTGATTAACATACAGCACTGACGTGGTCGCTCACAATAGGCCTCAAACGAAGGCTCATAATTAAAGAGCAATGGAGCGAGCTATGCTCAGAGTTTTCTTGCTTAGTAGCGAAACCCAGTGATCCGTTTTTCAGCCGGGTAAGCCGAAGAAAAAAAAAATAAGAGCTACGAATATTTTTTGTCTACAAGTATCCGTAAATAACCCTACCTATCTACGCATCCACCTCTGCCATGGACAGTGTAGCAAATGGGCTCCTTGGCGTCGCGCCTTCAAGTATGTCTTGAAGGGACACCCCCGTGTTAGTCCTACGAAACCCATAGGAATCTTGGCATCACGTTGTCAAGCAAAAGGCTTGGCAAACGCACTAGCACGGGGGGCCTACGGAGTCACTGTCCATCTACAAGCCTATCATATCTTCCTATATGCTATGTACGTATATATGTGTGCATACAAACGTAATGCGCACATATATGCCTACATGAGTGTTAAAAAAAAATTTAAATAACGTGCCTTAACTATAGTGTATTCCTAGACTATGTTTAATCACGCCAATATATAACCGGACATTGCTATTGCTAACCAAAGTACATTGAATACTACTTGTAATTCTGAATTATTCTAAGTATTTCTAACTTTTAAACCTAAGACTATGTTTCAAAATTTCTAAGTTTATAAAATGTAATGTTACTGTACCTACACAGTTAATAGCTAACCCTATTCTATGTGTTTTATACAACTTAGAGTAATTTTTATTTCTATTACTAGAAATATAAGCTTAAATAATTCCTAATCTAGTATTTAAGATTATCTAACTTATTATAGCTTTAATATATGTTTAGGCTTTAAGTTATCTAATTGGCCTAGGTTCCAATTAGTAACACCTATATTAAATGCTAGGGAGTGTTTCAAACACTTCAGTTGAAAATAATGATGAGTGAAAAAAATCATCTCACCATGACCCATGATGTAAATAAAAACTTAATTTTTATTTTCATGGGGACATTTAAAGTCAAATCCAGGTGTGAATAGCAATTTCCTGGCCAAGGAATGTTGCTTGTGTGATATCAATAGAGATCACGTTCAAAAATGAAAGAAAATGTTGCCTCGAGGAAAAAAAGTAGGTCAATGCCCTGCGGTGGGGTCATTTCCTTAATGTGGCATTTCGCCAAAAAAAGTTTGGTTTTATGATTACACTCGATAAAACCGACGAGAATAAATGGTGAACTTCTTACTCGGAAGTTCCTTTCAGAGAAAAAAATAAGAGAAAGAAATCTCTGTGAATAGCTTACAAGGTGTAGGTAAGTATCTTTAAAGTTGATATCTATGCATTGCATAAAGGATTCGACATGCAGTGCTACAGTTATATTATAACGTTATTATATTTGAATAGGGACTTTTGTTAGTAGTTTTACTTGTAGATTATTGTTTTTACTAGTTTTACTTGTAAATTATATTATATATTAAAGCATAAAAATTGTTGATGTTGGTTGTAAAAGATAAGAAGCTGAAAGTTATTGTTTGAAATAGATTATTGACCAACATTGACTGGTTTTATTTAGTTTTTTAATTTAAAATTTATGCTATTATCAATTAAATTTTTATATTATAGATTTAAAATTCTGATTATTGTAATTTATAAGTTTTACAGGATAATAATATGCTTGTATTTTCTTTATCAACTTGTTCTTGTGTTTAAAATAAAGGTTTTTATTCATTGAGTTGTGTTTGTTATTGTTGTAATGTGAAAGTCCTTTGAGAATTGCTTATTAAATTTGTGAACAATTATTACAAAAATTATATATGAGCATACTTATAACGACTGCATGTCGAAAAAAAAAACACTAAATTAAGTGGGATCAACTTTTATAATGTCTTTTACATGATATTTTCCAGTGGTTCGACTGTTTTCGTCCTGAAGTATGTAGACTACATCGGAAAGTTTTTTTATTACTTTACATTTGACAAAACGTGGTGCTAGTTTGGCAGAAAAGAAATTAGCTGCGTTTGACTGAACAAAGTTGCGACGCCATACTTGGTCGTCGACTTTCAGACGCAGCTCTCGTCTTCGCAAATTATACCTGCCTGCGTTTTGCTTGTATGCTTTCGTCAAAGCGCAGTCGACCCTCTGGAAAACATCTTGCAACTCGGACAGGGCAAGGGCTCTGTCCAACCTATCGGCTGTACCTACACCGTCTAAAGAGTCAGGGGCATTGCCTCTTATGGAGTGCAATGAACCGTCAGCGATGATGTCGCGACCTCTAGCTAAAAAAAATGGCGTATAGCCTGTTGCTAAATTTGTAGTGCTGTTCAGTGACAGCTGAATTTTGGGTAAAAATTTTGACCAATTCCTGTGGTCTTGTTCCACTAGGATGGCAAGACAGGTTATGACCGTTTGATTATAGCGCTCCACGCTATTGGGAGCTGGGCTATAGAAAGCATTAAAAAATATTTTAGGAATGGACTTTTCAGTACAAAACTTTTTAAATTCCCTAGATCTAAAAATAGAAGCATTGTCACATATAATTACACAAGGAGTGCCCTCCTTGAGTAATATTTCTGATTCTATAAATGATGTGACAGTTTTGGTAGTAGCAGTTTTTAAAGGATGTAACCAGCAGTACTTCGTAAAAACATCCACGATGGCCAGTATGTGAATATGTCCTGAATATGACTTTGGGAATGGGCCAATGAGATCAATTGAGAGGGTATGCATCGGTTTGTTCACTTGTTTCTGGTTGGTCATTAAGCCATTTGGCATATTGTTTGCATGTTTATAGGCTTTGCAAGTCTGACAGCCTTGTACGAAACTAGTGATATCCCCATGCATGCCTTTCCAAAAATAGTTTTGTTTTATTTTTTGGATGGTTTTATGAGTACCGGGGTGAACTGCATCGACCTCATGGTTTTCTTTCATGCACGCTTGGGCGAGCTCTTTAGGCAACACTATTTTCCATGTGTTTTCGCTTTGGAGCTCATGCGTTGGCTTGCATGATCTAAACAAAATATTATCTTTTATGAAATAATTTCTGTGAAAAGCAGGATTTGACTGAACATTATTGAATAATTTGTTGTACCAGTCATCCTGTGAGGTGCTGCCGCCTGCAAACTGTACTGCTTTGATTTCGGCTCGAGAGAGGGCATCTGGAACTACATGTAGGAGCCCTTTTTTATGTCTGATCTCGAAATCAAAGCAAGACAGCTGCATGGCCCAGCGAGCTAAGCGACCAGAAGGGTTGCTTAGAGTCTTTAGCCATTTTAAACACATGTGGTCTGTCACAACTACAAAATGACTTCCGTCTATATATGGGCGGAAGTGGTTAATTGAGTCTACTACACTTAAGAGTTCCCGCTCTGTAGTAGAAAAATTTCTCTCTGTCCTGGACAGGAGACGGGAGTGAAAAGCAATAGGATGTTCATTACCTTCTATGTTCTGAACTAGCACCGATCCAATTCCTACTGAAGAAGCGTCGCAGTGAATTTCAAATTGTTTAGTGAAATCAGGACAAGCTAGTACTGGGGCTTCTGTAAGAGCCTTTTTCAAGGTGTTAAATGAGGCTTCTGCTTCTTGTTCCCACTCTATTGGTTGCTTGCCTTTTTTCTTGCCTAATAGAGCGGTCATTGGGGCGATGATAGTTGAGAAATTCTCTACAAATCTTCGGTAATATGAACATAATCCTATAAAAGCGCGCAGCTGTTTAGCTGTGGACGGTCTAGGGAAATTTTTGATACATTCTAATTTTAGGGGATCTGTCCTAAGACCCTGAGATCCTACTATGTAACCTAAATAGCGAAGTTCTTCTTTACAGAACTCGCATTTATCAAAATTGACAGTGAGTCCTGCCTTAGCTAGAGAATCGCAAACATCGTAGAGTATGTCTATATGCTCTTGGAAAGAGCTGGTGGCTACTAATAAGTCATCGCAGTAAGCGAAAATTTTTTCACCATATTTGTGATGAAACAAGGAATCTACTAGGCGTTGTAGTTCACAACCAGCGTTTGAAATCCCGAATGGTAATCTTTTAAACATGAAGCTACCTCGTGACTGTACGATGAACGTGGTTTTCTGCTGAGAGTTCCCTGTTCCATCTGTGTCATCAGAGTCGCATAATGGTATTTGCCAGTATGCGGCTGAGAGATCAATAGATGTTAAATATCGTGCCCCTTTTAAATTATCTAAAATAGAGTGGCATTGGATAAGAGTCCTTGACAGTGACGTCATTGAGTTTCCTAGCATCTAGGCAGAATCTAAGAGTACCATCTTTCTTTGGGGTCATGACTACTGGGTTAGACCATGGCGAGTTGGATGGAGTGATGACACCGAGCTCAAGCATCCTATCAACCTCCTCATTAAGAGCTTTAAGCTTCACTGGGGACAAGGGACAGTATCTCTGCTTTATCGGTGGCCCCTGTGTCACTATTTTATGTTCCACCAAACTCGTCCTGCCTAAGCCTTTCTCAGCAGTAGATATAGTTTTAAATTTCTCAATGACTTTATTTAATTGTAATGACTCCAAAGGTGAAAGTTCATGCCTAGGTATAATAGTGCATATTTCGCTCACTTGTGGTTGGCGTGGAGAAGCTACGCTCAACCTTTGTTGTCCTGTCAAGTTTAGTAAATTACTAAGACCTATGTCATGTATTAAATCCATGCCTATAATTATATTATTAGTTATTGAAGGGACTACCATGAATTTAACGTTATAAAAGATATGGTTTAGGTTGACTGGTAATGACATGTCGCCAATTACCTCGACCTCCATACCGTTTGCACAACGAGCAGTGGTGCTGGTTGATTCTAAGTTATATCCGAAGTTAAGAAGGTGCTTATGAAAGCCGTTGCCTAAAATTGAGGCGTTCGCGCCTGTGTCTAGGAGAGATTTATAAGGTTTACCTCCAATATAAAAGTCTATAAAGATTCTATTGTCACCCTCTATAAAATCTATATCCGGAGTAACTGTACTGAGATGTGACGGTCTCGGTGCCGTGTCAGGTGTCCTAGTTGCTCCGGAGCATTCTAGTTTTTTTGGTTATGTTTGACATTTGAATTTAGCAAGTGGGGGTGACATTTTGAGCAATTAGACGAAAGGAATCCCTTTTCACCACATTTAAAGCAAACTATCCCCGGTACACTGCGGCATTCTCTATAGGAATGTCCCACTTTCCTGCATTTACGGCATGTCACCGGCTCAGTGCGTTTATGTTTGTTACTAGAATTGACAATTGTCACCTGCTTGCCAGGTTTAAATTGCTTTTGGCTTGAGCTGCTGGGTTGGGACGTTTGTAAACTATACGCTTCAAATCTTTTCCCTAAGCATACCAGTTGGTCTAAATTTACTACTTCATATAGGGCTAGGAGGTGTGCGTAGGTAGGCAGCATGTTATGCTTTACAATTTCTATAAGACATGTCTCTCCTAGCGGGTTGGTAAGCCTAGCGTTCATAGTCTGCATCTCGAGCACGTATAGGGATAAAGATTGTCCGGGAGACTGTTTGTGGTCTCTAAGGGCTCTTTCTAGAACGAAATCGCTGTCAATTGGGGTGAAAAAAGTTTTAAATTTTTGACTAATTTCAGATAAAGTCCTAGCACTATCGCGTATTTGCCTATAGTAATCTAGTGCTTTGCCGCCCAGCAAGTCTGAAAAGCATTTTATAATTTTATACTCTGAGATATCGCGGCTTCTTTTAAAGTCATCGATTCGCAAGAAAAATTCCACTACGTCAGAGTCGCCTGTGAACTTAAGGTTTCAAGACCTAAGGCTCTCTTCTTTCAGAACTTGAATTATTCGTTCGCGCTCCCTGTACGCCTCCGGCTTAACCTGCGATGGCGAATAGTTTGGAGTGCTACTATAAAGGGCATCACTAGTAGTAGATGGTATTTCTAATGTTGAATGGTGGTCGGTACCTCTAGGCATAGTGTTGACGAAAGATGGACCAGCGGAAGTGACTTGGGGGACGCAAGTCTTTGTGAGTTCGTTTTCAGAGTCATCCATGTTTACAATTTATAAATGATTCTGGAGCCAGTAGCAAATTAAAAAAATTATTATGCCAACTCTAGTGTCAGGCAGATGCAACAACTCTAAATGTAATTAATTAAATAAATATAAGGGCTATCAGCACTATACTATATTTATAGCGTGAAGCAAAAAAAATTAATAACAATTATAAAACTATAAAATTGTCAATAAAGAACCTTGACAAAGGTTAATAAAATGGGGTTGTTGCACCCTACAAGCGTGACAGAAGGTTGGGTGGCTCTCAGAATCCAAATTTAAAAGTGTGGGGAAATTACAAGTACCACTTAGGGCGGGCAGGGTATACCATTCCACCGATGATGTACCACTGTGCGAATGAAATAAGCTTCGGGCGCCAACTGTCGCGTATAAAAAGAGAATGATTGATAGTTCGGGGTTTAAGTCCAAGAGTGCGACTGTGAATAAGGAAACAGTCACCGGATATCAACTCATCGGAGGGCACTTCCCCTTTAGGTCAAGGGCCGTTCGATGGCTACTCGCACAGGTGTGGTATTAGTCGGTGAAATGATACAACAGACCTTTCAGTGGCATGCAATTATATTTACACTTTACAATGGGGACCGCGAGACATGGCCTTCGGTGGCGTTGGCAATTTCAGAGGTACACGGCTCTTATCAACTAGCGATGCTAAGGTTCTATGCGCATAGAAAAATAAGGAGTCGACTCACTCTAACGCTCTGACAGTACTGTCAGGGTTGGACGCGAAGAGCAGGCCTCCGCTGCCTTGGGATCGCCTCACCAGGAGTCCCCTCGACTGGCGAGGCACGCAGAAAACGCCCTACGGCAGAGGTGCCACGGGCGCGAGATGCAGCACGTGTCGGTGCAGAAGGCCAGGCTCGGCCGTACTCGTGCGCTGGTCACGGGGGCGGCCGGGGCTGGCGTTAGGCGCGGCGCGTAGCGGCGCGCATATGAAGGCAGCGTCCGGAGGACGCCACGACGTCCGAAGGACGGAGGAGCCGGCGCGAGTTTCGCGCTCGGCGGTGAAGAGGGCCCAGCTCGGCCGGGCGCGCGCGCTGGGCGGGCGAGCGGCCGAGCTCGACACTGGAGCAACGCACAGTGGCGCGCTTATGAAGACGGCGTCCGAGTGACGCCGCGTCGTTGGAGGAACGGAGGAGGACGCTAGCCACGCGCCCTTACGCCCTTGGCATGGCGACGCCGGACCAGGTCACGGCGCGGCTCGCCGGTAGCCCGACAGCCTGCGGGCGGAAGGCGCGGAGCCGGGGTCGTAGTCGGGTCCCGAAGGGACGCGAGTGCTGGCCGCGTTGGCACGCGCGGCGGGCGAGACGTAGCGCTTCACACATACCCGGCCCTGGAGGGCTCTCGTAAACAAAGACACCACTTTCACATATCTTATCCTAAATTTCCAGTTGGAAAAAACTCACGGAACGTCCGCCTTGCTCCGCCTTATCGACCAAAGAGAACCCACGCCTCCTTGTTTCATTTTTCGTCAAACTCTATGCATAGACAACCGTACCTAGAAGTGAGGTCTAATTAATCGATTTTCGGATTTACTTTTAATTATATTTATTGTTGATAACAACGGTAATAAATCTAGTTTATTTTAATGTGTATGAGAGTGTGAGACAATTTAATATTAATATAATAACATAATAATTCCTAAGGTGACAGGCGCCGGAGACGTGCACAGAAAAGAACGACTAATACTTAAGGAACGCTCCCGGTTGAAGCGTTCGTTGGTTTGTCTTAAACAGCTCGGTCAGCTGTCAGGTTGACACTTTGTCACTGACAATGACAGCTGGCAGTCGATCTGTATAGGAGATCTGATGAGAATTGAATTGAATGTTAATGGTTTTTATAATGCCTAAATTGCTGAAAAACGATGCACCGGGCTTGTGGGAACGAGGTTGTATTGTGTTTTCAGCGAGTGAATGATCTGGTTTGTATTTAGTAGCGATTTCGCTAAGAAAACCGCTACAGGATCGAATCCGAAATGATGAGATACTCAAGAGAACCAAGGTTGTAGAGATATAGCTCAGACAGTCGAGTCGCCAAACTTAAGCGGGCGGGGCACATTGCTCGCAGAACCGATGGCCGTTTGGCCAGAAAGGTTGAGTGGTGACCACGGACCGGAAGACGCAGCGTGGGCCCAATAAGGTGGACCGACGACCTGGTTGGGATCGCGGTCAGAAATTTGATGAGGGCAACTTATGACCAATCGTTGTGGAGAGCGATAACTTTGGGGAGGCCTTTGTCCAGTAGTGGACATCTATCGGCTGATATGATGATGATGATGATAAAATGAAAACATCGTACCTATTACCTACAACCATATGTCCGTGATATAACCTTTATATCGCTGAAATAGCTATATCAATTACTATAGAATTAGACACCAGGGTAACAGATAACGCTTTTTTACACCGATAAATAGTTTGCCGTTCTTTTTTGCTGTTTTCTTTCCCGTTCCTCCCCTATACTCTAATTCACCCTTTGTCCACGACCCCACATGTCCACAAGTCCAACAAAACCACGATTAATTTTTTTTAAGACTTCAAAGTTCTTGCGAATCCCCCGGGAGGGATTCCTCGCAAAATCTTCTTATTCGAGTAAGAAGCTTACCCGGTAAGTCTTTGACAATCGAATACGAGCAAGATTGGGGACCGCCCTGTTAGAATTCAACGAATTTAAATTTTCCAAGACGGTTTCAGAGTGAATTAATTTCAACGAACGTTAATCTGGACACCTCTCGATTTAAACAGTTGTACATTTGGGGCGTTTTTAAGTTGCTCAACTTGATTTGTATTCGTCGCAGACGCGGGGTTTATGGTGTGAAAAACGACCAAAGGATAAAGTTGGTAGTTTAAAACTAGAATTTAGCGCGGAACTTGCGCTGATAACAGTTATCTGTTCTATTGCTTTGTGTAATTTATCGGGTTCTGGGAACTACTTAGTTTCAAGGGATTCAAATGGAAACTAGGCGTTATTGGAGCTTGGGAGAGTGATGTAGACTAGAATATCACATTGTAATTAGATTATATAGGCTTTCAGATATCCAACGAACCGAAAACAATGTTTCGAGACTTCGGATATCAAGTAAAAATATGTATGTAAACACTTTCTTGTCCACAACTGGTTAATATAAATACATTCATATTAAGAAATAAAACATGTACAAAGGCGAAGTTATCTCTATTAGGGATAGCTTCCAGTTAACCTTTGTTCAATTTATTTATTTAATCGTATGGCATAAATTGAGTCGCTTAGCAATTGAAGGAATAGGTAAACATAGGCAAACTAGACTGCGTACAAACGAGATATATATTTTTAATAAAACTATAGGTAAGTATATTAACTAAGTATTATTTATGTATCATAACGACATCTTGGCATTATATCATGGTAAAATATATGTATTATGGTAAAATTTGACATATTGCTCACTCCTATATATATTTTATTTTATTTATTGTATGGCATTACATCATTTTGTACTTGTTCCTATCATCTATTGTTAGGCCTAGCTCAATTACAGCCTAACCTTATTATTATTGTTATTTTCTCTTTCTATAAATACCCATGTATACTAAGTTAATCAGCATGCGTGGTTATATACTGTAAGTGTTGATTGTAAACTTATAAATAAAATAAAAAATTGTACCTACTCATGTTTTGAATTTTATGCCTATTAAAATAATGTATATATATGTCGAAACGTGGGACACATATGGCTACCCTGGTGGTAGTGTGTGAGCGTCTTCCGGTGTGGGGTGCATGACGCGGGTCTCGATTAATTGAAATACGGTACTAGTATTCAAGCATTCAGTATAATCAATCAGACTTAGGTAATAAATGACAAGTGTTCTAATTCGGTGTTGAGGGAACCAACGATCTCGTGTTGGACTTGTGACTCGAACGCCGCTCGGAATGAGAATGAATGCCAGAGCCCAGAAGAGCCCCGTTTTATAGGCGGTAGTAAACATCCCCGCCACCAGTGCACGTGCAGCCCGCCCGTCATTGGCGCGCAGCTGCAACTGCAGGTGTGCCGATAAACAACTTCGGGCGATGCTAATAGTAAAGTGAATCTCCGACACGGCCATTCTGATAAATACGCACGTCCTCGTGTGGGAACGTTCAACTGAAAATCGTTCGAGTCCCGCCAATACGATTCCGCTCTCGATCAGTCACTCAGTCGTGACATCACGGTATTCACTCAACCCCGGTACAATCATAAATCAATTGAGTATCGGTTATTTCTAACTTAACGATATCGAGGAATCCAGATAGGAGTCCGATAGAGAGCATGTCCAGAGTGGACGGTTACATACCGTAGGTATGTAACTGGAATCAAGAAAAATACATTTGAAGTAATTTGTGTCTCGGTCAACCTGACAATAACATTACGTTAAAATTATCTAATGGACATAGAAGCGGGTCACAGTATATCAGCTACAGTTAAGATGAATGCACCAAATTACGATTTAAGGAATTAATGTGACTCTGTCCTTCTCACAGAGTGTATGGAAAAATGCGGAAAAATCAGTCCTTCTTACTGATAAGTCCAAAGAATAGAATGTAATCAGTCCTTCATACTGACAAATGCGGTCCAGTCCTTCTCACTGGGATGCTCTGAATATGCGGTCCAGTCTCACTGGGATGCTCTGAATATGCGGTCCAGTCTCACTGGGATGCTCTGAATATGCGGTCCAGTCTCACTGGGATGCTCTGAATATGCGGTCCAGTCTCACTGGGATGCTCTGAATATGCGGTCCAGTCTCACTGGGATGCTCTGAATATGCGGTCCAGTCTCACTGGGATGCTCTGAATATGCGGTCCAGTCTCACTGGGATGCTCTGAATATGCGGTCCAGTCTCACTGGGATGCTCTGAATATGCGGTCCAGTCTCACTGGGATGCTCTGAATATGCGGTCCAGTCTTACTGGGATGCTCTGAATATGCGGTCCAGTCTCACTGGGATGCTCTGAGTAAGGTATCTGTCCTCACAGATACATTAAATTCGCAGGATAGCATTAATAGCAAGTTCATTGTTCACAACCGGCTTCTAAGTCTTGGCTTACTAAATCTAATTTCAAAGTATAACGGTCGCCATCAAGTAACTCGGTAATTTGAAATGGCCCTTTTTATTTGGGATCGAGTTTTACTTGATTGCGCTCATTATCTTGCAATAAAACTAGGTCGCCAATATTAAATTTAACAAATTTCGCTTTCTCAATATTCCGTACCGCGTGTTCTCTCATATTAAAAAGTTTGACATCCACTTCTTCGTCATAGAGAGTGTTAACAAAGGAAAGAGTTTTGCAATTTACAGTACTACATGTCAAAGTTTCTAATAGGCTCGCTTCAGTGACTCGATTTTCTGTACAGTACTAACTACATATATAGTCACTGAATAATGCAACCGTTTGCCATGGAACTTATTGGAAATCAACTCTTCCATAAGCGCTCACTTGGCAACCGAATCATAATAAAATGAGAACCGCCCACCGGATGGTTCCATATGGTCACACATCAACTTTCTTCTCAGTGGATGAAGGCGCCCTGTCGCTCGCCTTCGCGCAGTTCTTTGCGTGATGTCTTGTACTGCGACAGCTGAAGCAGACGACCCATGGCTCTGAAACAAAAACTCCAAGCACAGTATCACAAAGCTCGGTAATTCTAACCTTAAACCCAACAAAAAGGAAATTCAAATCAATCAAGCAAAGTTACACTTAAATTATGATACGTTAATGAGAACAGAGAGAAGAGCGAATGACCAACAAGCTAAACCTGGAAGTTGTAGAGGAGTTCGTATATCTGGGCTCCGTCATAGCTGCCAACGGGTCGGAAGTGTATCGGAATGGCTAAGAGTGCTATGACCCAAATGGCCCGTGTATGGTCTGACCGAAACATCTTGACGAAGACCAAGAAGCAGCTCCTTATCTCCCTCGTTTTCTCAATCTTCCTTTACGGCGTGGAGACTTGGACCCTCAAGAAAGCTGACCGCTAGCGCATCGATGCGTTTGAGATGTGGTGCTGGAGGAAATTGCTCGGGACTCACTGGATGGAACACCGAACCAACGAGTCCATTCTTACCGAGCTCAAGATCCCGATGAAACTCAGCACCATATGCATGCGGAGGAGTTTTGAGTTCTTTGGCCATATTGCCAGAAAGAGAGGGGACAATCTAGAAAAACTGTTGGTAACAGGCAAGGTGTGCGAAAGACGGCCCAAAGGAAGAGGTCCATCGCGCTGGTCGGACCAAATACGCTCTACCCTCAAGACCTCTATTTACGAAGCCATCCATACAACCTAGGAAAGAGTAAGCTGGCGCAAAATAGTCCACGAGAAAGTTATTCAGAGAGGCCACGACCCTCAGCATAGGTAATGAGAACATCTAATCCACGACGTAGATGCAAGAAAAGATTTAAATTAAATCATTATTTGCACTTTAGTAACAAGCTTTAGTTTGTAGGATAATTTTTGGATTACAAGGCTTTACCGATTATGAAACATTACATTATTGATAAATGTCCTAACATTTTCCTAATTCTATAGCGATATTTTAGGCTATAGCGATCACCACAATTAAAAGTAGCATTATGATCATTTAAACGGATCTCATGCTCACCAGTTTTTACGAAAGTCATAGGCGCTAAACTATACGACAGCTAAAGTACACCGAGTAAGAAACTATTCAAGACTTTAACAAATCCAATTCTACAGAACGATCGGAAAATCATAAACAGAGGGTAGATTATTGCCGCCCCTAGTACTACTAAGTATTATGTATGATTGATGCACCCTCACAGCGCTATTTTTAAATGATAAACTTTAATAATGGTAAACTGCGTAGTGGTCATATTAAACAACACTAAATCTCTGAAGAAACATTTCGCGTTCGGTCATATTATATCACTACGAAAACAATCATTAGAAAAACGTGCAATAAACTTTGTTTCAAATGATTATGAAATTCTATCACGCAATATTCAACTTTTACTTGGAGGGTACTGGTAATACTTTTTTTTTGAGAAATACCCACTAAACAGAATAAGTGTGAGTCAAGTCTACCGTAGCATCTAGATACACTTTTATTTGTGACACTATATTCTGAATCGTAGTGAAAAGTTAACGACTGACCTGATGCGATTTTAAAATGTGTCGGTGAGGCCATGGTGCCTACGTACACGCGTCGCTCGAAGTTGACTGTCACTTCTGGGTCACTTCCACTAGTGCAACAACTGACGATGTGTCCCGCTGTTCTTGAAGCAAGTAACGATCTTCGATGTGGTTTGCTGTTGACTGCTGGTTTTTATCGCCGAGGTGGTATATCGTAGTCCCGATGATTTCTCTTTTATATGAAGTAAACAATCGCATTGTTCATGTTCGTTTCTCTTGCAATGAAAACAATTAAAACAGTGCAAACATCATTTGTTTTCATGCCATTTCGTATCCATGACGGTGTTAGCTTTGTGTTTTAATGCTCCTGTTCCCTGATTTAGAGCATTCAGGTTCGTAGTATTTCGAAGAGTAGCCACAATTTTTTGGTGGTTCCGTTTTCTTCGCTTCATGTTCCATCTGTTCGCTCATTGGCCCGTAGGTACCATCCCTACTTCTGATGTCGAAACGTGGGACACATATGGCTACCCTGGTGGTAGTGTGTGAGCGTCTTCCGGTGTGGGGTGCATGACGCGGGTCTCGATTAATTGAAATACGGTACTAGTATTCAAGCATTCAGTATAATCAATCAGACTTAGGTAATAAATGACAAGTGTTCTAATTCGGTGTTGAGGGAACCAACGATCTCGTGTTGGACTTGTGACTCGAACGCCGCTCGGAATGAGAATGAATGCCAGAGCCCAGAAGAGCCCCGTTTTATAGGCGGTAGTAAACATCCCCGCCACCAGTGCACGTGCAGCCCGCCCGTCATTGGCGCGCAGCTGCAACTGCAGGTGTGCCGATAAACAACTTCGGGCGATGCTAATAGTAAAGTGAATCTCCGACATATATGTGTTTATCTCAATAGGAAAGAAAATGTAATTCGGCAATGGTCGAATATAAATAGAAATATAGTAGAGACATTTTGAGTAGATTCAAAGGAGACACAAACATGGCAGTATCACACGTCAGTACAAAATCACTTTACGATTACATACCTACCTAAGTAGCACCCTTATTCAGCTTAAATTGGCGGTATAAGGGCTATATAAGCGCTTATCGACGACGCGGTTGGTTCATGGTAAGACCATCCACGGCCATCAAGACGTCTTAACGCCATGATGGCAACAGACTCGCCGCAAGAAACGACTCTTAAGAGTCAAAGATAGACCTGCCCGTCGTCACGGGTAGCGAACCCGCCGCAGCCTTATTGTGCATCGCACAGAAAAGGCCTCCCCACACTCCAAGAAAGAGTGTGAGATGACGAAGGATTGATTGCGGTTGGTTCAGTTTGTAGAGACCTGCCTACTGAGCCGGCGGTCCCGGGTTAGAATCGCGGCCAGGGCAAATATTTGTGTGATGAACTCGAATATTTGTGCTTGGGCCATGGTTGTTCTATGTATTTAAGTATATATTTATCTATATAAGTATGTACTCGTATGTATATCGTCATATCGTCGTCTAGTACCCATAACACAAGCTTTATTGAGTTTAATTTGGGACTAGATCGATTTGTGTGAGTTCGTCTGATATTTATTTATTTATTTATTATGCAGCGTGTGGTCTACTTGTATAGTTACCTTACCGTTGACCTAGTTTAACTTTAAAAATAAAAAGTAAGATAATAATAGAAAACCCAACATAGCTCTTTCTGCACCCGTTTTACGGGGAAATAAATATCATTTCTAAGCGCTTTCTTTCGGAGTATATATTTCATTCTTTCAAGTGATTTCTCTCACGTTTCCGTAGCCGGTCAGCTAGAGAACACTCAAAATAAACGAAAATGTTCAGCACGTCTTAAGCTGAACTTAGCAATTTTAAATTATCGTTAAACAGCCCTAAGTTAAGTTACACAAAATGTTAAATTTCAATGAAATAAATTATTCGTTATCGAAACCGTTCCAACTTATAGAATTCCCAATTCCTTTTGATCAGTTAACTTAATTAAGGAATAAATCTTAAATGCACACAATTATTCTTAATGAAATTGGTAATGAAAAGACAAACTCAACGCATTATTTGAAATAAACATTCCATTATTTATATCGTAATTCCAGGCCAGAGATCTTATTAGTAAACTAATGAAAGTTTTCCACGAAATTTATTTCGATCCCTACGAATAAGAATTAAATTCGTCCGTTTATTTTATTATTTTATTTACTTACAAAATACGATGCTTTGTTCGTTATTGGAACGTAATTTTAGAATTATGTTTAAAAAGTTTTCTGTACAGGTAGCACCGTGGTGACGCTGGCAACATTTCCTTTGTCTCATAACAAAGGACCACGCGTTTGGAATTCTAAATTTGAGTTCGAAGAGAACAAATAATATGGCTTATTATTTTCGCGGCGACAGAAAAATTAAAGAGCAGCGAACTATTTGCAACTAAAATAATAACTTGTCAGCGATTAAATATTTTGGCAATCATTTATATTAAATGAGCTTTAAACTAAGGATATTTTAAAATTCAAATAATGGCAGCTACTTTAAGGTAGCAGAAATAATAAACAAGATTACTGAAATAATAGGCGAGGTACTATAAATAATGACTTGGCGACTAATATTAGCAGAAGGATAAGATTTAGATTTAGATTTATTTATTTCATAATATAAAATGTCAATATAAATTACACTAAGTCAATTTACATGCACTTATACTATGATCGTCATATATATTAATATTAACAGATAGAATGTGATGAAATTGATAGTAAAAACAGCGGAATTAATAATAAAACAGATAAAATAATTACATGTCAAAATTTTAAACAAACAGATAAAAATGTCAAAGAAGCTCATAAATGGATTGTCAAAGTACAAGAATTAACACGATAAAAATAACACTGAAAATAACAAAGTCAAATAAGGCAATAATTAGGAATAAGGTCAAAAGTAACTTAGGTATTGTCAGTATATAATGTAATTAATTAATGTCATAATTAACAAAACTGGAGTATAAATAAAAACAATGTCAATTACAATACAAATATAAATTACGTTTCCATATACTCATTTACTGAGTATAATGGATTATCCAATAAAAAGTTTCTCAATTGTCGTTTAAAACTGTCGTCAGATGGCTCGGTTCGTAATTCCGCGGGTAGACGTTCATAGAACGTGGGACCGATGACGCGCGGGTTTTTACAGGCAAGCGCCAGGCGACGCGGAACTGTCCTGAGTCTTCCTGTGGATCTAATTTGTTTGCCCGATACCTCAACACGCGCAAACATTGGCAAATTATTTCTCACGTACATTAGAACCTCAAACATGTAAAGTGAGTAGTGCGTCATGATGCGATACTTTATAAAGAGATCTCTGCAAGAATGTCTGGGTTCCACTCCAGCCAGTATCCGAAGTGCTCGTTTTTGGATTATAAGAACGCGTTTGGCATCGGTGGAATTACCCCAGATAATTGAACCATAAGACATTATTGAGTGGAAATGCGCAAAATATACAGTTTTTAATGCATTATTCGATATTAATGGTTTCAATTTTCTTAACGCAAAGACGGCACTACCCAACCTATCACACAGTTGGTCGACATGACACTTCCAGTTTAAGTTTGAGTCTATCATGAAGCCGAGAAACCTACATTCAGTGCATAATGGCATCGGGACGCTGGTAATACATGGGGGCACTGCGATGTGGCGGCCCGAGAAAACCATGACATTGGACTTCGTTATGTTTAAGAGTAAACCGTTCGACGAGAACCACTTTTGGAGTTGCCCGCAAGCATCATGGATTTTATTGGCTAGCTGTTCGTACGTTTTTGCGCTAACTATGACTGTAGTGTCATCCGCGAAGAGCACCGACAGACCAGTCGTGATTGCCGATGGCAGGTCATTGACAAATATAGTGAACAAAACATTCCCGAGGGCGGATCCTTGAGGGATGCCTAGACGTACGCAGCCAGCATCTGATGTCACCGTTTTGCCATTGGTAGAAACTTTTACTACCTGCTTCCGGTTGGATAAAAAAGACGTCAACAGTTGGTGAGCGGAAGTGTCAAAACAATACAGACTTAACTTATTTAATAGTAACCTGTGACTAATAACATCGAACGCCTTGGAAAGATCACACAAAATTGCTGCCATTTTGTGTCTGTCATCCAGCCCAGTCGTTATGCAGTCGGTGATTTTATGGGCAGCCGCAGTGGTGGACCTATTCTGTCTATAGGCATACTGGTTTTCTGTAATGAGGTCATTCGATTCTAAGTGTGTCATTAGGCAGGAGGAGATGATACACTCGATTAATTTTGAAATAGTGGGTACAATTGTGATAGGTCTGTAATTATTAACATCAGTCCTGTCCCCTTTCCCCTTATAGACAGGGCATACCCTGGTATTCTTCAACACATTCGGGTATATGCCAGATTTAAACATATCGTTAATGAGGACCACCAGGATATCAGAGACAACCGGCCAGACACTTAATATTATATTTAATGATATTTCGTATACGTCTATAGTTGTACGTGTTTTTAACAATGACTGTATTGGTCTTGTCCAAGAGCTCGCGTGTTACAGTAGGAAGGCTGAACATGGGCATATCGCAGCTACCGAGGTGGCTACGAACGTACTGTGTGGACAATGATTCGTCGCTTTGTATCGTGAGGTTTGATGCTATGTTTATAAAGTGAGTATTAAAGGCGTTGGGGACTTCGTCGTGAGATAAGTAGGAATTTGACTCGTGATTTTGTAGACAAATATTATGAACATTTGATTTTTTACCTATCTCATCATTAACAACCCTCCACATATCCTTGGACGGATTCTTACTTTCTACTAGCTTCGTCTCAATGTAGGCCTGCCGAGCTCGAAGCGTTTCTGACTTAATGAGCTGGTAGTAATGGTCGATACATTCGGATATGAGAGGATTGTTCGGATATTGACGCCTTATTTCTTGTAGGTCATTATGTTTTTGCATATATCCACACAGCTCATCCGTGAGCCACGGGACGGATGATTTCTTTTGTACCTTTACCTGTTTTAAAGGAAAATGTAAGTCCATGTAATATTTAAATATGTTAAATAATTTGCTAAATTTAAAATCAATGTCTAATGTATCATCATAAATAAAATTAAAATTATAATTGGAAAAGTCAGAATAAAATAAATAAATGGATTCGCTATTGAATAACCTGCGTTCAATTAAATCATTATGTGATGTCGCAGGGAGGGTGCCCTCTATTGTGAGTACATAGCGCTGAGCGTTGTGATCGCTTATAGCAGTATTCACCGCTGTCACAGTTAGACAGTCTCGAACGTGATTCGCTATCCCGCAGTCGATGCATGATTCAGAATCCTCAGTTACGCGAGTGGGAAAGGTCACCGTGTTTGCGCAGCCATAGCTATTAAGTACGTCATCAACCCTACGTCTCATACTATTATCGCAAAGGTAATCAACAATTTGATCACCAACAATGAGAAACTTTTTATTTTCGTCGGTTAACTTACTTAATAATAATTCTAAATTCTCTAAGTATATGTCAAAATTACCATTTCCGGTTCTATATAAGACGATAATAATTAATTTAAAAGAAATAATCTCAATGGCTGCAAATTCAAAATGATATTGAATAGCATAGATAAGCAGGTCTGCGCGCTGTTTATACTGCATACCTTCAAGTATGTATAGCGCGGTGCCCCCGTGAGGTATGCGCACTCGACAGTAGCAGCTCGCTAACGCGTACCCACTTAACCTTACTCGTTGTATTTCCCTATTTTTACACCATATTTCGCTCAATCCTAGCACATGAGGTTTCTCATTGTTACACAGTACATTTAATAGTGATGTTTTGCCACAAATTGAGCGAACATTTTGGTGAACAACAACTAACTGACTGTTTTTTATGTCGGTATTTGCTTGCCGCCGCGTACCGTGGAGTTTTTTGAACGCACAACGTTGAACATTCGTACTTCTGCACCAGCTGGCCAATTCTGGGTGTTCCTGGCAATCTTCAGCTTGTCTGCAGGCACTTCCAAACGAAAAGATGTGTAACGGCCCCGCGTGACAACAAGTTGTTCACATACCGGCGCGTGAGTATTCATCTCAGTCTGGACATGCTGAATTACATCGTCGACGGTGGTGTCCTCGCTGAGATTAAATACATGCAGGCTGACGACACGGGGAGCAGCCGCACGAAGACCTAACACAACCTAACAAACTTTATATTAGTGGCAACTACAGGTCTCCATCTAAAAAAGCATTTTGGGCTTTGATTTGCTGGCAGCTTAAATATTAAAGTGGGTACTATATAAAAGTAATGGAGACTTATTTTTTTAGTTTTAGAAACCATAATTTAATGAAAACGGCGATAAGCGCGTTCGTGCGTTTTAGGTAAGAATGTTTTGCCCATACAAAACACGCTTATTTTAGTCCAAATCTAGCTAAAACACGCTACGCTAAAATAAGCATTGCATTATCATAAGACTTGCCTCAGAACCGAACTGTCAACCCCGATTCCACGTGGTCTTGTCTGCCCTACCCCTAGAGTGTATATAAAAAGCCGGAGGCGCGGAGGGAGAGCAGCCCTCGGCCGCCGTGACAAAGCTCGGGAGCCGTGCGGAGCGGAGCGGCTGAGGCTGGTCGCCGAAGGCGACCAACAAGCTGAAGCTGCGGAGCGGAGTACGGGCGACCGTGCTTTGTCACGCAAGGGCGGAAGGGCTGCACTTCCCGCAGCGCCGGAGCTAAGGCAGAGTCTGACACAATATCCAAAAAATATTGTCGGTTTAGAAGTCCATAGCTCGGTAATTATTAAGTTTAGAAAAAAGTTGTCCATACAAAACACGTTTATTTTAACGTATTCTATACGATAGAATCATAAAAAATAGGTGTCAAGTGTCAAGTGTTTTTTGACGAAAAGTCCAAAAAAAAAGTCACTTTTTTCATCAAAATCAGAGCCACTATAAATAAAACTATAGACCAAAATTATTATTTATACATGCAATTTTCAACTTTGATTAAAGCTCTTAAAGTGTCGCACAAAGTATTTTTTTTATGACCTTGATTTATTTTATATGCAATCTCCATTGAACAATTAGAGTAGGCCATTTTCAACTTTTTATCCGCTGTCATGTTTCCGCTTCAGTAGTTAATTCAGTCGCCAAAACAATAACTCGATGCTAGTTTATATTGAAACAAAGCCGAAAATTGATTACTTAGCTGCTACTTTTAACTTTATACTAGTCTCCGCAATTAGTCGCCAACTTATTATTTTTGCTACCCCCTTTAATTTTTTATAAATCCCTAAATCAGATTAATTTGTCGCCGCGTTAAATACATGCCAAATAATATTGTTTGATGCATTTAAAATGTTCACAAAAATGGCGCCATCTATTTTATTTTTGCAACTTATAGGTTATTTTCTAAAACGAAATTAGGGATCCTGTGTTTTTTGTTTCGTTCTATTTGTGTTTGTGTGGGGTGGTGTAGATAGAGCCTTCGCAAAGACGTGTAATTAATTTGAACTACTATTTTTAGACTTCATTCGTAAGGGTCCATTTGTCTTTTTTATAGGACTCAAGTTCGGTCGTGCGTGGAGTACTGCTCGCATCTTTAGGATTGTTCCAATACCTACTCGATGCTGTTGATAGATTGCAGCGGCGAGCGGCCCGCGTCATGGATGACGTAGGAAGTGGTTTCTCGAAGCCCTTCAATTACGTAACGACATTAGTTCGCTGAGCGTTTTCTATCGTCTATACTATGGCCCATGTGTTTCCTCCCTCTTACAACAGGGGAACTTTCAAACGACGCGTGAAGAGCATCCCTCGTGCTAGAATGGCATTGTCAACTGATAATGCATCGTTGGCTTCATGTCAGTTGCCATTGTGACTTGTGCTCCCCCCTAGCTTTTGCTAATTAGCGAAATTAAGCCACTATGTAGGGTAAACATAAAAAAAACACCACATGATGTGTCTGTATGTAACTGTTACTTTTCTTAGTGTACAAACGTATTGCCGTCCATAACATGTTATTTGTTTTAAGTTTCATTCAACAGTTATTTTAAGAGGGCGCCAACGCGTTGGCTAGCTCTCTAATATCACTGAGCGTAAGCGTGAGCGAGATGGAAGTGCGTGCTCGGAAGCGCGGAAAACATGTTTTTTGAGTTGTGTCATAAACGTGTGCATTTTATAGTAAAAATAGTTTTACAGTTTTTGAGAACTTATAATCATGCATCTATTAAGCTAAAAAACATTGTTGAAAACGGAAGGGTTTTGATCCAACCGAAAATATCTAAAAAAGGGGTTATGTTTGAGAGGTAAAAGTATCGAGATTATTATCAATCGTGTTTTCACGTTGACAAGATTGAAGAAAAACTGTTTAAGATTCTTATTTCCAAGGGACAGATTTTTAATCACTATGGATGTTGAGATCTGGGATCATTCACCTGACGAATTTTGCGTGCGTGGGCTCTTAAGAGAAGGAGAGTTTTATATTTTAATCCATTCAACAGTTCATATTCAAAGATATCAAAAAGGCAGACCCATACTTGAATAAATAGGAAATTTTAATAAAACACAACCGTATTGCTCAAGGATAAATACTCGGTAGAAATAAAAAAGATCCTCCAAACAATAAATAAATCATGTTGTTTACATACATTTCTTAATTAATTCGTTTCCCCGAGCAGCCTACTTAAGATTCTTGAAATAATTTCCAATTTGAGCCAAACAAATTTGTGATATTAAATCTTCTCGAATTTTCACTTTACATTTTGGCATAAATTAATTTGGGCAAAAATCTATCGTCAACGGCCGGTGCTGTGCAGTATACCTGTAATTAAATTAAGGCGTTTAAGTAATTATTGGCTGCCATATTTTTCCCATGGCGTTGCCACTGTAAAAGTATTTTGATTATTATCACTATCATCAGGCAGAACATAATTATTTTTTGCGATAAATTCACTCTTTAGTGTTATAATAAGATAACATATAACGAAATAGTTATTGTCTATGCTACTAGTGGTGTCATCTCTTGAGTGTTGTAAAAGTATAGTGTCACTTTTGAACGAATAAAAACGTCAGTCCGTTCCGAACAACTCGAACAAGCTTAGTCGTTACAAGAGCTATGGAGCCGATTTTAGCATTATTTAATTTATACTCATGTTCATGAATTTATTTCACTCTGAAATACGTTTATAGTTATCGCGTTTTACATTAACAAGTGTTAAATGAAACAATTTAAACAGATTATATCGCGTATATTAATTATTTGAGCCTCCCTGACGTTAAAAAGTGTTAAATGTCAAAAATTTAGCATATAACAAACTCGTAGATTTGACTATTTATTTATTTAAAAATTGACTACAGAAAATATGGCAATGTCGCCAGAATTTACGTACCTATTTTATAACTTTTTGAACGATGATAAAATACAATGTTTGCTAAAAACAGGACTTTGAACATTCTTTTAACAATACTCCTTGGCTGCAAAATTAAAATATTGGATTAAATTAACGTAATGAGTAGGAGCAAGAGTAGGAATTATAATTAAATGTAAACGTCGGCTTCACAGCTCTTCAATGTCCCGTGCTATGAAAAGTCCGAAGCCTGGTCATCACACACACAAAAACAGCTGCAACGATTTCAACTATTTTTGATACATGGATGAGTATGGGTATGGGTGGGTGGGTCCATAAATAGTTACGAAAAACAAAAAAAGAAAGACTTGTTTACGTCTCATGTTTACTGATCATATTATCTTTGTCGTGCTACAAAAGTCGACGACCAAAAAATTAAAACTATATCGCGATCGGTCAAAGGTCTACTTGCAGTACTCTGGCTTTTTCAGTCGAGCAAGTCTAGTGGTTGGCGTCGAGTGATGCATGGCTTCGCTACGTGAAGTTAACGTTTTAAAACCGAATGGTTTAATTTCATTCCTGAAACTGCTTCATTTGAACATCACCACTATTTCACTTCGCGAACTAGGGTTTTCTCTGAAACCGTGTATATTTCAGAACTTTTATAAAACAAGCCTAAACTGGATTAGATGGAGTTCTGATAAATAGTAAAAACACGATACTATACAATGGTAAAAGAAGTCCGGCCAAGTGCGAGTCGGACTAGCGCACGAAGGGTTTCGTACCATCCAATGATAATAAAAAAAAAACAAGTTATAGTGGTCATAGGTCATAGTAATACATAATTTAATGAAAGCGTGCCTATTAACGATTCAACCGTTAGAAAAACGCCGTACATAGATAACCCCTAAAAACACGTTTTATGAACCCTTTTAATTTATATATCTTTTTCATCAATAGTATTTTATTATTTGCGTTCAAATTTCTATCCATTACGGTTGGAAAGACGAACAGACAGCGGTGGCATCCTAAAAATGCCGTAAAGTTTATTGGTTCTGGAGAATTGGAAAATTACACAATCATGAAGCCTCTAAAATCATTAGACATACAATCTCGATAAATCTTTGTTTTTTATTCTAAAGCAAATTAAAAACTTGACATGTTTGGAATGAGTTAAATAATTGAGATTTCATATTCCCTTCTTCCTCACTGTTTTAAAACTCGACAAAGTGAAGCGAATAGTTATTAGGTATGAAGGCAAGGCCTCTGTGAGACTAGCGCTAATCCTCGTGGAGGTAGGTAGTGTAATGGAAGAGCCATTATCACGGTAATTTTGCATTTTTCTATGTATTACCTATTTATGGTTTAAATTTTTTGTATTAAAACAGTTACTTAGTAGGTACCGTCCGGTATAGCGTAAACCAAATGTTTTGATACTATTAATATAAAGTGGAGAAGAAAACAGCTATCTATATATCTATACTATTATACATTTTTGAATTTGTATAGAAAATCGGAATTCAGGAAAAATCTTAATAACGTGATTCAGGATCGTCTTTTGTTTGGCGTGGTCGGGCGGTGCCTGGTGCCATCTGTTAGTCATAATTTCATTTTTGTCCTCTCATCACGCCGGTCAAACTTGGTTAAAATTTGTCCAGCCGTAGACAAATTTTAACCAAGTTTGGTACAGGGATAGCTGGACATCCAAAGATGGCTATAGGATACTTTATATCCGTCTACAGTAAATAAAAAAATACGCGGACGAAGTTGCAGACATCTCCTAGTAAGGTCAGGCGGGGTAAGAGTCACTCAAAATAAATCACAGTGTGTGAGGCGAATCCAATTTTTCGAAATAATTTTTCATCATTATCGAAGAATGCATTGTTAAGTGAGAAATCTTTATCTATGATGATATTAAACTATACCATTATCTTTACTAAGGAGGGGTCATATTTATTTCTCAGGTTTACCTCCTAATAACTAGTAAGGTTGTAGTTGTGTAGCTAGGTTAATTGATAAAATTACATAGTCATTGGAAATATAATATATAGTTTAAGTTTATTATGTAAAGTCTGATTGTAGTAGAGAAATAAAGGCTATTTTTATTTTATTTTATTTTTATAACTAGTAAGGTACAAACACCATATTAGTTTAACGTTGCTATTCAAAAGTAAGCGTTATTCTGGGAATAAAAGTTTAGTTAAATCCAGCCTATAACCTAAGTTACCCGAAAATCCCGGTCCAGGCTTTTCCAGTAACGCAGTTTCCATGCACCGACCCCACAAAGAGTTTTCAATTGGCGACGGATTCCCAGAACTCGCCCATAAGGAGTATAGAGCACTGAAATATTCGCTCTGGGTCACTCGAGTCTTCAATTTAAAATATTCGCAAGCGCTTGAATCGAAATGTGTGCTTGGGAGCCACAAGCTACACGGGAAATTGGAATAAGGTTTGGATAATTTAACATTTTTGCTAGCTGGCTAGCCAAATAATGTTGACAGATATTTGGTTGTGGTATCACCAATTGTCTGTGATTTAAACTATTTACTAGGTGGGTCCTGTATCAATAATTTTGATACTTTATGTAAGTACTAGTTTTAACATTCCGATTGAGTTGAAATCTTGCATAGTACTTATGTAATTTTTTGATGATGGAATAATATTATGGATTATGGTATTATCGAGCTAGGTCTTATTTACACTACATTTAATTTTTCAAGAAACAAGAAAGTGTAAGTGTAAACATATGTTTGTCGTTGACTGACTCTGAGTACACGTCATCATATGTATATTTACAGTCTGACCAAAAAGAGTAGAAATTAAAAAGTGGCAATACTGTAGTGTCGTCCCCTTTTTTCTTAGATTGATTAGAAGTGTACGTGTAAGTGGCAATACTGTAGTGTATTGCCACTTTTTAATTTCTACTCTTTTTGGTCAGACTGTAACTTATACCTCACGGGTGCAAAAAAAATTAAATATATTTTCTAGTATCAAAACTATAATTTCTACTACACGAAGTGTGACCAGCCGCAGATTTTTTTAAATTTCCCGCCAATACTTTGAGTAATATTTCATTAGCCAGACTTATATATAGTAATAAGAACGTTAGAGAAAATATATCACTGCTAATTTATCCATACAAATCGAGCTTTCGTTCTTGGAAGTCTCGTCGGAGACACGGTACAGAGCGGTCGCATCTGTGCAAGCCATCCCGAACGACCCAAAAACGCCACTTAAATCTTTGAGCCAAAACAATAGCCCCACGCGAAACAATAGTCCGGCCGTCTGTTCGTTCCAACCCCGTCATAAAGTTCAAAATTCTCACCGTGCGTTCGACGTTAAACTTGAAAGATTAGTTTAAACTAACCTCCACCGCGTTCCCTAAATACCTCCAAACCAAAACCATCGGGTTTATACATAGTGCAGTGCATCTAGATAACAAATAGCCTAAGTAGTGAGTGCAAACCTAGTGCTGGAGGCAGAAACTGCAGAGTAGAGTACAAAATACAGGAGTAACCACGCTGCGCGCTGCATCAATTACTGACGACACAGCGGCCCAAGGAGAACTCGGTGAGCTCTTTCCATTATCACTGCTTACTTAATGTCAATTCGAAATTGAACCATTAAATACCTTAGATATCCGAGTTGAAAAGCTATAAAGATCAGATCAGATAAGCACGTGCCTAACAGACCTCGTCAGGTCCTCGGCAAATTGCACCTCAAAAATTCATAATAATCATAATCATAATCAATTTATTTGTAAAGCCAATTTACATGTCAGTTTTCATTCCCCCGACCTCTTTAAAACCGCCACACTTAGGTTCTATACCTCTATGAAGGATCTGTAATCTAGATGCACTGATCAACTCCAGGCCCTAATAAACTAACAAAGATTACTAAAAGCAGATTTTTATATATAAACTTTACTTCACTAATAATTACATCGCTTATTAAACTGACCGAAGCGCATACATACATAAATAACCTCCACGAAAGACGAACAGCTATAGTCGAGTTCGACGTCAGAAACAACGGGGCCAAGAATTCCAATCCAAAAACGCGGTCTTTTTGCTTCGCAAACACCTAGTTAAAACTAAATCCCATGGCTCATTAATTGGCGAAACTAAATCTATCATAAACTGCTACCTATTACCACGCGCCTAACACAACTCCTAAAATACATACACACATTATTATATTATTATACCATCACTTCCAACGCAATTCACAGAATCTCGAAGAAGCTTGGGTTATAAGACATAATCAAACAAAAATATTCTTTGTTACAATACAACCCACTTACAGCAAAGCACATGGTCAGTCCGGCAAACACCCCGTTTTATTGCCAACCAAAGCAGCTCGACATCAAAAAAAAAACCCCTTGTTAGAGCACTACGCAATAGACCATTTTTTTATCTAAAGCGCACCGCTTCTTCGAACGAAACATCATCTGGCGGCCACAAGTCACCAAAGAGAGTCTGCCAAGCCATATAACAATAGCAATTAAGTTGTAGAAAGTTGACGCAAGTTTGAAAGTCAGGATATCGATCACAATAGATAACTACCTAAGTCACACTGGAGCACAAAACAACACAGCCGGTGTGCATTAAAAACAAACACTACACCATATAACAATAAGTAAAATACCTAGCAACACACATAAACACCCCCGACAACACCATCCACTAATAACCTAGACTTTAAGTTTTCCTACAGCGCGCCTCTAGATAGCAGGACACGACAACAATCTACAAACATGGAAAGCAAAACGGCAATAAAGAATATACCCGGAGATGGTAACTGTCTTCTTCGAGCTATCGCCCACCAAATCAACGACTTATTTGGATTAGCGGTTGATTATCAAGCAATCCGCAGAAACCTCGCACGATATGCCGATGTAAACCAACATGACCAAACAATGCGAATGCGAGATCATAAACAATATTGATATCAACAAGCCAGACCAAAATTAACAAATTAAGAAATATTTGACTTTGCAAGACCAAGATGACGTGGGTGGAGCCGATATACTTAATATCTGCAGCAGAATACTACGGCATCAATGTAATAGTATTTCAAGGCACCCCTCTAAAATAAATAACACACTTTACCCCTAAAACACCCAGCGACGCGGTAGGCGCCATGGCCTGGTCCACAGTCACAACCAGGGGCATTTCACTCAGTACTTTACAGATTTCATACATTAAAACTTGCGTGCGGTTAGACTCGAAACTCGCTCGATAGATGGAGCTAAATTCAATATTTGAATTAGTGTTATTAAAATGAAATCTGTTTTTATGTTATTATTTTATCCATAAAAAAAATATATAATAAAAACATAATTATAAGTTATTGTGAAAAATTATGAAGCATTATTTTAATTTATCATTACAGGCAACATTACGGCTTAAGATTAGATCCCCGTTCCATTCCACTCATTTATTTTTTAGATTTCACCTATTATATTTTAAGCAGTTATATGATAATTGTCACAAAAATTTAATATCCACAAAAAAAATGGAAAATGATAAATGCGGATTTTTTTAAATGTAAAAAAACAATAGTAGAAAGAAAACTAAAAGACTACTTAGTTAATACAATTCGGTGTAGAGGAACGCGTAGCGTAGTGCTGTTTGACAGTTTACTTTATATGGATTATGGACAAGACAAGTTTGTTTTCTGGTGGATATTCAAACGGGTATAAGAAATTTACTTCGGCTGCGTTTTACGGATATTAGCGAATCTGCTCTACGTTGTTGACCTTTACGCTAACTTGGATTCCGACGACAGAAGTTCCAGGAAGGATTTCGATCCCGGCTTTGTGTAATGGATGACGATTGCCTCGTTTTAAACTATTTAAAAGTCATGGTAGCAGTAAAAAATGTTGTGTGTGTCTACCTGTGGTAAGCGTTTGTTCCATGTTTGTTCTAATTATGTTCCCCAAAATTAATGAAATAAAAATAATTAATTATAAATGTGTCTTTTTTATACCTTCCTACAAACATAACTAGTTTTAAAGCCCACTTATTATGTTAAGTGTGAGGTACAGATGAATCATATAATATGTATTGAAAGTACCTACAGTACAGTGCATAGCGATTGCTATGTATAGTATGTATACATATGTACATGACTCAGATAACTCGAAACTCGCTCAATAGATGGCGCTAGTACACAAAGGAAGCTGATGACTCTATCTCAGTATATATAATCCCACCAAAAACATTTCATGTAAAATTGACGGCCAAGACTCACATTCTCATAACGCTTTCGCTGTAAAAAAGTTATCAGATCCCAGGAAAAGCCAAGCCCCTAAGCCCCGACTTTACTAACCCCACCACCTTGGTTTAAAAAGTATGGCATCAACTGGCTTCAAGCCCCTAAACCCGGAGTTTACTAACCCTACACCTTTGTTTCAAAAGTATGGCTTGGCCGTTTCATAGAGTACCGTAAATAAGTCCAACGGACCGTCTGGCCCATATGGTATCAAGAAACTAAGTTAATGTCTTTGATAATATATACTTATAAACTTAATTCCTTACGATATAGGCCGGACAGTCCGCTAGACTTATTTACGGTAGTCTATGAAACGGCCAAGCCATACTTTTGAAACAAAGGTGTAGGGTTAGTAAACTCCGGGTTTAGGGGCTTGAAGCCAGTTGATGCCATACTTTTTAAACCAAGGTGGTGGGGTTAGTAAAGTCGGGGCTTAGGGGCTTGGCTTTTCCTGGGATCTGATAACTTTTTTACAGCGAAAGCGTTATGAGAATGTGAGTCTTGGCCGTCAATTTTACATGAAATGTTTTTGGTGGGATCTCATTTCTTTTTGTAAGGTGCTTTAGTTTTTTTTAATTTTTTTGGGCTGTAGGGTTTCTTGAGCGTCAACTGAACAATTGTGTATTTAAGAAATACTTAAGTTTAGCCCCATATATATATATACACTTTTATCCCCTATTATGGGAAACCCATACAAACTTCCATCCCCTTATTTAAAGGGTGGGGGGTGATTTTTTAAAAGTCCTACAATATGTATTTGATTTATAACAATGAGTCCCTATAGGTTTCAATTTTCAGACCTCTAGTATCAAAATTTGCGGAAGTTTCATACAAACTTCCATCCCCTAGTTTAAGGGGTTGGGGGGTAAAAGTTCCAAGTTTTAGAATTATTTTGTTGTTTATGTACTAATACTAGCTTACATACCAAATTTCAGCTTTCTAGGTCATCGGGAAGTACCCCAGAGGTTTTGATACGTCAGTGAGTGAGTGGCAAAATCGGCGTATTAGAGGTACCTATAAAACCTAAAGTATAAAAGCTAGATCAATTAAATTTTGTACATTTTATATGTTTGCTAACTGCATCTTAACCTGAGAATTTGGGCGCTCTAGTGTTAACTGGGACGAAACTGATGAGGGTTTGAATATGAGACGAAACGGTTCGAGAAAAGGTAGGTAGTGCCCCCTTCTTTTTTGTTCGTCTTGGCGGGGGCACTACCGTGCCCCCAGATATTTAAAATACGAAGTCGAAGTGTAGATATGGAAGTAGTAATAATTGTGTATAAGAAATACTTACGTTTAGCCCGATATATACTACTTTTATCGCCCATTATGGAAAACCCATAAAAACTTTCATCCCCTTATTTAAAGGGTGGGGGGGTGATTTTTTTAAAATTCTAGAATATGTATTTTATTATTTATAAATAATAAAGGAGTCCCTATATCAATTTTCAGACCTCTAGTATCAAAATTTGCAGAAGTCTCATACAAACTTCCATCCCCTAGTTTAAGGGGTTGGGGGGTAAAAGTTCCAAGTTTCAGAATTATTCTATTGTTTGTGTACTAAACCTAGCTTACATACCAAATTTCAGCTTTCTAGGTCATCGGGAAGTACCCCAGAGGTTTTGATACATAAGTGAGTGAGTGGCAAAATCGGCGTATTTTAGGTACCAATAAAACCTAAAGTATAAAAGCTAGATCAATGAAATTAAGTACATTTCATATGTTCCCTAACTGCATCTTAACCTGTGAATTTGGGCGCTCTGGACGGGACTGGGACGAAACTATGAGGGTTTGAAAATGAGACGAAACGGTTCGAGAAAAGGTAGGTAGTGCCCCGCCTCTTTTTTTTTCGTCTTGGCGGGGGCACTACCGTGCCCCCAGATTTACTCTATGGTCACAACCACTACGATTATTTTGAAAACCACCTGAGTGTAAACACGACTAATAACACACAACTCACGCGAGCAGAAATAAACCTAAATACCGGAACGCCAGAGGAGATTGCGACCTAGGCCGCACCACCGGGTTCACAACCCAATATACAGAACTAACGTGGCAACATGGAACGTTAGAGGAGCAGCTAAACCTAAGAAAAATCAGATATTGATACGTTACTAGAATCGAAATCAATAATACACATCGCACGCTTACAAGAAACTCACCTGAAAACCGAAACTCATGAATCCGATAACTACAAATGGAGTGTAAGCGGAAATAACTCCAACAGAGGTCTGGCCATCCTTATTAGGAAAAATAGCGGGCTTAAAATTAAGTGGACAAAAACCAATTTGAACAACATGGCAGCGTCAATCGACGTTGATAACAAAACAACATTATTCGTCGTCACAACACACTGGTCAAACGAAACATCAGCAGCCACAAACGACTTGTCACGCCTACTCCTATTAATAAAGCTCAAGCCAAAAAACCCGACCCTAATCGTTCTAGGTGACTTCAATGCACACATCGGGTATAAAGATGCAAAAACACTACGCAACTGTCACCGAATGGGTAAAAACCTATACCATCCAAACAGCAAGAGTAATGGGGAAATACTCACTGACCTAATAAGAATCGAGAAATTCCGATTGGAAACGTCATTCGGCCGAAGTAGCTCTAAAGTAACCTGGCAATCAGACAGTAAAAAGTCACAAATAGACCACATAATGACCCAAAACAAGAGCTTATCCAACTTTAGCTTCATCAAAGGCCAGCACACGCCGTTATCAAATCATAAATTCATATGGGGCGAACTGACACCACAAAAATCGAATAAGACCAACATAAACAAAACCTCCCGAGATAAAACCTCAGACGAATCAGAATCCTTCAACTACAAGACATTAGACTACAACATGCTCCAAAATAAAACTACAAAAAAGAAATATCAGAACATCGCACAAGAACTGGCAATGGTACAGAAACGTACAAAAGAAAACCCACTCCAATGGCAAGAAATCACGGAGATAATGAAAACCTCAGCGAAAAGAATAATCAAATTTCATCCAAAGCACTCAAAAGGTTGCAGAGTAGCGCTAGCAAAACTGCAACAAGCAAAATTCAGGAAAACTCTACGCCCAAGTGACGTAACACGAATAAATAACCTCAGAGAATGCAGACGAAATCTACAAATACTTGAATCAACAGAAGACGAAAGGGAATGCAGAATGTTCTTTAAGGGGCTAGCAAATACCCATCCGTCAAGGAGGATGAAAATCACCTACGACTTCTACAGACACACGAGCTCAAGGCAAGACAAAAATAAAAAAACACGTTTATCCCAATGTCCACATGGGAAGAAGAGCTTGCTTAGTCAGAGGGCCCAAGTATTGAGCAAATAAGCGTCGAAGACACAATAGATCAACCGGAGCCCACGCTAGATGAAATAAAGCATATTATTTAAAAGATGCGTAATGGTACGGCCCCTGGAATACATCAAACGGTGACTGAGCTATTTAAAGCAAATCCAGACGAACTCACCAACCAAATATTAACGCAAATGCGGGCAGCGTGGACAACGAATACCCTGCCGGAGACTTGGACACAATCAATCCAAGTACCGCTACCAAAAACAACGAACCTAAAATCTATAAATGACTACAGACGAATCTCTATCTGCAGCACGGGATACAGGATCTACGCTAATCTACTACTACTGAGACTGGATGAAACCATTGACGACCTCGAAAGCTACCAGGCAGTATTTCTGAAAAACAGATCTACCGACGGTCACATGTTTACTCTACGCCGAATTCTAGACGAGGAATGGAGAGCAGGCAAGAAAGCTTTTGTCCTAGCAGTCGACCTAGAAAAAGCATTCGACACAATTGATCTCAACGCCATGAGGGACATATTATGCACGCGAACAAACAAGGCGCTAGCCAATCGTATAGTTAAAGCCGCGATCTACCTGCATCAAGTGGTTTGGACAACAAACCAGGTGGATCAATAAAGGCAAAAGCGTCAAGCAGGGTTGCCCTCTCTAAACGCGACTATTCACCATCGTAATGGACGACGTGTCCAGAACACTAGAAGAAGCAATGCCCTTCGTAAAACTCAACCAAGGCGAGGAAATACAGTTACCGATTATCTTAGCTTTTGCGGACGACGTGATATCGAACGGCCTCCAACAACTAAATCAGATATACGCGAAGGCCAAAACCTTTTTGGAATCAGTGGATCTAAAGGTGAACGAGACAAAAACAAAACTCCTAGTACGAGACCCAATAAACGAAAACAACAGAAACTTCATTAACCTCACCGGGACAACAGTTACTCCAGTGAACGAAATCCGCTACTTGGGTACCTACATAACCTCCTCCCGCAGCATTAAAAATACGATCAACGAACGGTGCAAGCCAGCGATAAGAAATGCAAAAGCAGTCAATATGTACTGGAGGGAAAAACTATAACCAAAAGGATAAAATGCCTTCGACTATGCTACTACGGACACATCCTGCGACGCCCAAGACCCCACTTGCTGCATTCCGCGTACCGGCACAAAGCGCAAAAACTCAAAGTTGGCCGACCCAGCTTTACATGGAAAAACTCGTTGCACCAGGATATGCAATACTACGACATGAACCCCTCTGAGTGGGCAGAACTTGCATCAGACAAGAACAAATACATCACGGCAGCCCAAAAAATCTACCAACTACAAGAAACCGACAGCGAATCAGAGGATGAAAGTCAGACCAACGAACAGGAAACGTAAATACCCCGACGGCTATCCGGTGAACACGACAAGCAAAGATGCCAACGAGAGTACGCGACAACTCACCAACGCTCATCCCCGATGCTCTACCCCACCTCACCTAACTTCCAATATTGGCTCAAGGTTGCATAATCGGCTGATTGTGGTCGACCGGTTGCGGCTAGTCGGCCCTCCTATCCCATCCCAGAGCGTGTCACTCCTTATAAATCTGTGCCCCCTGGTGTATCCGGCTTGTCCGGGTCAGGCTACGACCTGGCTGGGTGTGGTGCCTATGTTCATGTTCATGTTCATGTTCACAAATCGAGCTTTCGTTCTTGTCTGTCTCCTCCTCCATAAATTAATCGAACATTATGAAATTTTAGAAACTGAATGAAGCAATAATTATTGTGGTTGAAAACACAACATTTCCTAACCCAGCCAGCCAGCTACGAAATCTACTAACAGAACGTACCAAAAAAAGCACTCAATAGATAAACTGAAATGGCTTCACAACACAACAAACCTACATCAAATATTTAAAGAAATTACTTCGAGTATTCGTCAAACTCCAGCGTTTAGTTGCGAAAATGAGTTTCAAAATCTCCAGAACAGCCCCATAGAAGTGCATGAGTTTGTCAATATCGTACAATTTAATTTAAGCGAATTTATGGCGTAACTTTATAAAAGAAGCCATAGATACGGCTACCGCTATTCCATTTTGCCGGCAACTCAAAGTGAAACTTTTAACGAGGTTTTCGGGTTTATTAAAAACTGGAACTGCTAGTTCAGCTGTCCTCTACATCCTTCGAAGAAATAGGTTAGAAGTATATATATGTGGAGTTTAAAGGCGGTTGTCGCAGTTTGGTTTTATATAAATATGCACGGAATTATATTGAAAGGAAGTAACTAGATGTAACATGTTTTAGAATGAATGAAATATTTTTCAGTATTTATTAAAAAAGCTGTACACAGAGGTTCTGCGCGATTTTATAATTTTAGAAAATGAGTGCATAATATATCCTATCCGTAGAATTGATAACCAAAAATGTCATGTATTATCAATTAAAAAAAATTTACGATTCTTATAGTTAATGTATTGACTGTCACACTGTATAACCCGTATTTTATTTATATTGTCATACTAGCGACCCGCCCCGGCTTCGCACGGGTGCAATGCTGCTAAATTATGCATATAAATATTTCTATTGAATCACTCTATCTATTTAAAAAAACCGCATCCAAATCCGTTGCGTAGTTTTAAAGATCTAAGCATACATAGGGATAGACAGCAGGAAGCGACTTTGTTTTAATACTATGTAGTGAAAGTGTTTGTCATATTGTAAGGCGGAGCTGAGCACTGCGGAGTGCGCTGATGTTCCTAAGGCTCCTACGCGGTTTTCAACGCGTAGAGAACGTATCATGGTTGTACGAATAGACTCATGGACTTATGTCACGCCATATGCTTCTTCATCTGCTTTTTCTTCTTCATTTTCTTCTTGCTCGTCTTCTTTTTCTTCTTCTTAATATGCATCATCGACTAGATTAGTAGTTGGATCCGACGAATTTAGTTTTGTCCCTCGCGTCTCACGAGGTGAAACACATGGGCAGCACTCGTGATACTAGTCCACTCCCGAAGATTCCTCAGGGTCGTAGCTGACCACGTTCACGCCATCTAACTGTTGGCAACTAAATATAGTTTCGTGGTTGTTAGATGGCGTTAGTAGCACAATACAACATGTCTAGCATTTGTAGGTACTTTTAGATATTTCTGCACAGTAGACGTGTTGTCCCGCTGGCGCCCCGACTGCCCGGATATTATAACGGTCAATCCCCTCGCATAACAAAGCTTTTGTTAACCCAAGCGAAAGGGATCAATTTATAAGAAAAGAGCTCGTATCGAATTGCAACACGACAAAACAAAATCCTATATATGCAACCGCTTGTGTTCGCGTGCATCCGAATTCGACATCAAAGTGAGGCCTAGACATCTCCTGTACAGCTCAGTTGTCATAAGCCCTATAAACCACTGCGCTTAACCGGGCTTAAAAACGATTATGTAAATCTGCCTTCATTAAACGTAACGAACCCAGTCCTAGGGGATTACGGGATGGAGTTTTTCTCGCTTCTCGTTACGATGGTCCATTGTTTCGTTCGTGGAAACGCTGATTTGAATTCGGAGTGATGAATCACACGATACGGCTGTTGCATGTATGAATTCCGCTCGGACTCATAGGATTGGTTGTAACACGGGTATTTATAGATAAATCTTTCGGGGAAGATGAACGTAACCTGAACATTGACGCAAATAAATATCAAAGCACAGAGAAAAAATTACCTGGCGCTATGGTATAAGGTGATAAACAAGTGACAAAGCATCTGTCATTCACACTCGCATCTTGTCAAAACGTGACCGATGTATTGTCACTTATTTATCGCGCGATAAAGGCAACCATCATAAACCCTCAGTACAACAAAGATAGAGATCGAGAAATTCGAAATAACACCTGACCCTAAAAGGTGGTGAACACGTTGGACCGGTGATTCAGAGGTACCGGGTTCCATTCTACGTCATTCCTGTCAGGTTATGTGTAATTTTTTGTTGTGCATTGAACTTTTTATCAATAAAAAAATTTATAAATAATAAAATATTTGATGTCTCACAAATTTAATCTGAAGTCTGTACATTCCAGGGTCTAGAACTAGGAAGAGATACAAAATAAATTCTTAGTTCATCGGAAAAAGAGAATAACAAACCTCACTATCAAATGGAAATAATAACAAGAAAAAGATATCCTTGATAGAATTCCCAGTATATACTTGGAATTCTCGTTAAGTAGGGTGGCATTTTGGATTGCCGGTGAACAAGACTCAAGTAAAAGGAGACGCTATAAGTACGACATAGGACAAAGAATTTCTCGTAAACAAGACTAAACTAAGACTGTTGGCACGCGCCAACATTATAATAAAGAAACGTTACAGTTTCCTCTCAATGAAATTTATTTTACGAAGCAAAACTTTATAATTAATAATAAAATTGAGTAGAACATTGAATTTATCAAAATAAGTACATTCCTTTCACTTAACTCATTATACGTTCCATGAAAATCTCCAAGTAATTAGACTTAGATCGTTTACCCAATACCCAATAACAATAACTTATCCGAAGTCATCTCACTTAATCTCTAAAATAGCGTCGTTCACACTGCCATCCCGCAAAAATGACCCCGAAACCCGCAAAAATAGCAATCAATGTATATTGTTGTTCAAAATTTCCCCCCAGAGGAGATTCGTTTAGAAAATTAAACATTAAAATCAAAATGTCCGTGAGCGTAATTCCAACACTAATGGACCAGAGGTGATTAATGCTGCTGCCGACATTACTTAAATGAGGATAAATTACATCTTTGAGTGTCCCCGTAATAGCTTTCTTAATTATTCTTTTGCTTGGTTTAAAGCTGTTAAGCTTAGTTAGCGATTTTCAGGTGAGATGCCAGAGGGGCGCAAGGAAGCGATATATCAACGTTCTGGACACTTCAGGCTGTTAAATTCCGTCGAAAATTTCGAAAGTGTATTCATTTGGTGTTGGGTGTAAGGGTTAAATGGATACACCATATTTCGTATGAGATTATTAAGATTGATTTTGATAACAATTAGTGAAATGAAGGAATATTTACAATGTACGTGTCGTATCAACGAATAAGTTCCTCAAACCTTCACTGTTTATGAAAACAAAAGTAATCGTATTCCCTCTATTTATGTAAATCACTATCAATTTATAAACGTTTAAGACCTTCCAAAGACGACAAATTACGACGCTTGAAAGCCGACCCTCAGACACCAAAGCAGGTATCGAAATCAAGGGCATTATTCGTGTGCACGAATACTGTACAAAATATAAAAGTGTGCACTTTTATATTTTGTACAGTATTTTATAAGCCTAAACTCGTTAATTAATTACGTGTGTATTCCACTCATATTTATAGTACAAAAACTCCAAACACCCATCCATTAACCAAACATTTTATAGGCAAAAACTTCGCAAATAAAGTACCGCAATACCTCTGAAAATCCATAAAAATACGAAGTTAAATGAGATTTTATTTAAACATTAATCCTCGTGCCATTAGTAGGCAATGAGGCCGTGTCCCTTATTAATAATGCCCTCAATTTGCACAAGATACATATTTAGTTCTTTGGGACTTACAAAAGGTTATTAAGGCCGCAGTAATTATAATGTTACTTTTATTTGATGATGTTAGGTTTTAGAACGCAACCATATTAATGTTTTATGTTGGTAACTCGATCTGCACTCTATTGTCTATTCCCGATGCGTTTTTGTTTTGTGTGCAAATATAACTATTTTTCTTATACAAATTGCTAACCGTTTTATTCCGATCACGATTATTTAACATGGTAGCAGAGCGTGGTTGATTTATAAATTAGCATCAGTGTATTTAAGAAAACCGAGTGACGTTTTTTTATTAGTGAGACATTTTAAAACTGCCGCATAACCTTACTATAGCGGCGCCGGTTATCACATAACGTCGTAAAACTTGAAATGCTCAAAGAAGATGACGAACACAAGTCACAATCCATTCCACATTGATAGATTAATCGGAAGAGAGAACTATGCTAGTTGGAAATTCGCAGTACAAGCTTATTTCGAGCTCGAAGAACTGTGGACTTGCGTGACGGGCACCAACACTGATGAGAAAAAAGAAATTAAGGCGAAGTCAAAGCTTATTCTACTGCTTGACCCGATCAATTATCTACATGTTCAGAGCGCAACAAAATGTAAGGAAGTCTGGGAGAACTTGGAACAGGCTTTCGATGACAGCGGGTTATATAGAAAAGTCGCCTTACTGAGAGACCTCATCACTACGACGTTGGAATCTTCTCGAAGCGTAGATGATTATGTGAATAAGATAATGTCGACTGCGCACAAACTCAGGAATATCAAGTTCGATATTAACGATGAATGGCTTGGAACGCTGATGTTGGCTGGCCTGCCTGAAATATATAAGCCAATGATAATGGGATTGGAGAGTTCAGGCATCAAGATCAGCGCAGATTCCATCAAGACAAAGCTCCTGCAGGAAGTTCAATGCTCTGAGAGTTCAGCATTCTTCACAAGGAACAAGGCCATCCCAGTACAGCAAAGCACAACGAAGATTTACAAAGGTCCCCGATGTTATAACTGCAATAAACATGGACACTTTGCCAAGAACTGTCGTGCTCCGAAGAAAAAGAACCAGGACAATCAAGAAGAAAAGAAGGGTTTTGTTGCAGCGTTTTCAGCCTCTTCTCAGTCAATGAATCCGGACCAGTGGTATGTGGACTCGGGCGCCTCGATGAATATGACCAACAGGAAAGATTGGATGTATGATGTGACAGGTCCTCCTATACCTACCATAACTGGGCCATTTTTTCTAAAGTTGTACACCCCACTTTTTTTTTTAATTTTCGATATTTTGGGTTTTTCCTACTCAGAATCACGAGCTCTTTCGATCTTATTAGGAGAAAAAAACTGTCCCAAGTTTTTTCGTTCCATTCCGTTACCATTTCCATATAACCTACTAAAGCGGTAACGGAACGGAAAAACAAAAAATGTATGAATATTTTGGGACAGTTTTTTTCTCCTAATTAGATCGAAAGAGCTCGTGATTCTGAGTAGAAAATACCCAAAATATCGAAGATTAAAAAAAAAAGTGGGGTGTACAACTTTAGAAAAAATGGCCCAACTGTAGCCAGTAAGACACCGCTTCCTGTGGAATGTATGGGAAAGGTCAATTGATTGATTAATGGAAATGAAGAAAACAAAATACAGACGCATGGGACACCTGAATTTTTCAGATGTTAACAAGCTGCCAGAGTGCGCCGAGGGAGTGGATCTGATTTCTGACAACAGTAAAGGTTCGATCACATGTACTACCTGCCTCAGAGGAAAACAGACCCGGCTGCCCTTCAACAACATTGGTTCCAGAGCTACACAGCCATTGCAGCTTGTTCACACTGATCTATGTGGGCCCATGGAACATGAATCACTCGGAGGTATGAAATACTTTGTTACCTATATTGATGATTTTACAAGACGAGTTAATGTGTACTTTCTGAAAAACAAACTGAGCGTCTTAGATACTTTCAAAGATTATAAAAGTAAAGTAGGGAATGAACTTGACATGAAAATTAAAGCAATTCGGTCAGATAATGGTAAAGAATATTGCAACAGAGATTTTGACAGCTTCTTAAGCTCACATGGAATTGAGCATCAAACTAGCACTCCGTACTCGCCCCAGCAGAACGGTCTTGCCGAGCGAATGAACAGGACCCTGGTTGAAAGAGCAAAGTGTATGTTGTTTGATGCCGATTTGCCAACTAAACTATGGGGAGAGGCCCTAGCAACAGCCGCATATGTCATTAACCGGTCTCCCACAAAGTCACTAGATGGTAAAACTCCCATAGAGATGTGGTCCGGAAAGAAGCCCAATTTATCGAATATGAAGATTTTTGGCTCCGAAGTTATGGTACAGGTACCAAAAGAGAAACGCCAAAAATGGGATTCAAAATCTAGAAAACTAATATTTGTTGGATATTGTGAATCTACCAAGGGATATAGAGTACTTGATCCGAAAACTAATAAAATTATCAAGAGTAGTAAAAATATATACATACCTTTTGCATCCAACAGTGACTCCATTGTGCAGCCATGTGAAGAACCCTGCAAAGAAGAATCAGAGAGCACTTCAGACCATTCTTCTAGTGACGACTATCAATCTGGTGAGAATGACGATTCTACAAACTTACCTGAAGAATCAGTAGACACAGAGCCACCAGCACGAACAATGAATCTTCGTCCGCGAAAAGTCATCAACTATGCAGAGCCCGAGGAGCATGATGTGAGTTATTTTTGCCCAGTACTAGATTTTAATGATCCTCAGACATTAGATGAAGCTCTTTCATCTCCTGATGCCGACCAGTGGAAGAAGGCCATGCAAGAAGAATATGACTCGTTGATTAAAAATAATACTTGGTCATTAGTGGACTTACCACCTGGTAAAAGAGTATTGCCATGTAAATGGGTCTTTAAAACTAAAACGGACGAGAAAGGAGAGATTACCCGTTTTAAGGCAAGGTTGGTTATAAAAGGGTATGCTCAACGAAAGGGAAGTGACTACAATGAAGTATATGCTCCTGTCGTAAGATATACGTCTGTGCGTTTTTTGATTGCACTAGCTGCAAAATATGACCTTGACTTGGTTCAGATGGATGCGATAAGTGCATTTCTTCAGGGAGATATTGACACAGAAATTTACATGTCACAACCAGAATGTTATGAAGAAAATGCTCAAGTGTGTCGCTTACATAAATCAATCTATGGACTCAAGCAAGCTAGCCGGCAATGGAATCTGAAATTGAACGATATTTTACTTAAAATTGGACTGGAAAGATCAAAAGTTGATCCATGCATTTATTATCTAGTTAATAAATCAACAATGATATTTATTGCTGTGTGGGTGGATGATCTGTTGATTTTCACCAATGACAAAAACACAACAACAGAAATTAAAGAAAAATTAAGACAGGAGTTCAGCGTGAAAGACTTGGGCGAGGCAAAGCAGTGCATTGGTATTCATATAGAGAGAATCCGTGACGCAGGTGTGATCATGTTGGACCAAGAAAAATACATTAATTTAGTTTTGGACCGTTTTGGCATGAATGACTGTAAACCAGTTCGTACCCCTATAGAAGTCAATGCGAAATTTGAGAAAAATCCAGACGATGGAAATAATACATTCCCATACAGAGAAGCAGTGGGCTGTCTTATTTATCTGGCACATGTTACACGACCTGATATCGCTTATGCAGTCAGTAAGCTGAGTCAATACTGCAATAATCCAGGCAATCAACACTGGCTTGGAGTGAAGAGAGTTTTTAGGTATCTCCAAGGAACAAAGGACCTAAAATTATGTTACGTTAAAGAGGACTCCAAAGAGATAACTGGATACTGCGATGCAGACTGGGCCAGCGACCCTTTAGACAGAAGGTCATGTACTGGCTATACTTTTATATATCAGAACGCCAGTATATCATGGAATACATGTAAACAGCCGACGGTGGCGCTCTCTACAGCCGAGGCGGAATATATGGCGATGGCGTCCGCAACTCAGGAGGCACTCTGGGTCCAGCAATTACAAGCTGAACTAGGCCAAGGTGTGGACAGTGCGTTGACCATCTATTCTGACAATCAGAGTGCAATAAAACTGGCATCAACGGACTGTTATAAACCAAAAACTAAGCACATAGATATTCGTCTACATTTTCTTAGAGAAAACTTAGTGAAATGTAAAGTTAAGTTTTTATTTGTGAATGGTTGTAATATGGTAGCTGATAACTTAACTAAAGGTGTCTCTCTTGAGAAACATTTATATTGTATTAGTAAAATGGGTTTGCGTTCTGTAGGGAGTGTTAGGTTTTAGAACGCAACCATATTAATGTTTTATGTTGGTAACTCGATCTGCACTCTATTGTCTATTCCCGATGCGTTTTTGTTTTGTGTGCAAATATAACTATTTTTCTTATACAAATTGCTAACCGTTTTATTCCGATCACGATTATTTAACAGATGAATAAAGGTAAACGCTTTTCATCATCATTGTCATTTAGCTGAAAGACTTCCATTGATAAAAACCTCCCAAAAGATTTCCACACCGACCGGTCACTGTTCTCATCTAATGGCTTCAGGTGATCCTGACCAGATCATTAGTCCACTTTATTGGGATTCTCACCACGGCGTGTCTTCTGATACTCCTCCTCCTTGGCCTCCTTTACGAGCCAATGTTCCCCGCTTGGCACTGTCACCTAAACTTGGCAACTCCTGAGTTATGATGACGAGCTTGGTTCTCAGAGTATCTAAAGCGGAATTGTATGGTCTGATCGGGTTTCGAACGCACACTTCCGAGTCAATACGGGTGCCTCACGAAACCAAACTTAAGTTTAGTGTAGCACATGGTAGTATAATACGTTGTAAGTGAGAAGATTGGTCGCAGATCAAAAGTCACAAAAAATCACGTTAAATGGCGATAAAAACACCGGTTGAAAAATCTATGCTTGAGAAATTGAGTTTTGAACACTTAGCTAGTAAACGAATGTACTCGTCTAAAACGGGGAGACGGGGCCTTAATACCATAAATATTTCTGTGATAACTCGAAGTGATCTCGAAGGCTAGGTATATCGCCACTTGCCATCCCGGCCGCGTTAAGGTTCCACCTCCTTTATGTGATGCTATAATCGACGTCGATGTTTTCACGTCACTTTATGCGGCTCGAATCGCCAAGCATCGCTTTTCAGTAGCAGGTGGAGGGGATATACCTCAGACATCGCTTATTTCTCGATATATCTAATATATATATAAAGTACACTCGAATCAGCGCTCAGGGCTCTAATTCGAGTTACTTTAAGATATCGCCAAATAAACGATGTATTCGGTATATCTCAGGTACATCGCCTTTAACTGACATGAATATGCGATATTTGCCATTGGAGCTTGCAAAAAGTGACATCTCACGTTACTAACCGATCAAAGTAAGTTAGCGCCTATCTCAACTCCGAAAAATTGTTTCCCATCTGTAACGTTTCGCCAAATTTTCATTCGTCCAAAAGTATTTTCCTGAAACTCGTATTATTTTCAGGATTATATAAGCATCGTTCAAAGAACCCACTAGGTTGGGTTAGGTTTGTTTTATAATTATTCTGAAAAATTAACAGTTCATTCTTGAACAAACATGACGAGCGCAATCTCAAATCGTATATCCCAAAACATTATCACGATCGTTCACTAATGACTTTCGACGGGTCCAATATATCTTCAACTTATAAACTTGCGATATATATTGCGATCAGTGAAACTGTAAGTAATAGCGGCCACGTGCTAGGTCGACGTTTTACCTGGGACGTGACAGCGTACCCTTGAGACGTTACGTGTACATGCTTAACTGTAAAGATAAGGACGCCATATCTAAACAACTAAGACACTCAAACCTTCAACTTATTAGCGAAAGCTATTGACGTGTCGTATTACTATGACTATAGAGTGTAGAAGGGAGGAATGGACTCTTCATGTATCCAAAAGTGTCCGCTGAAAGGTGTTTAATTGTTGGCGCGACTGTGGCTGAAAGTTCCGTTAATACTTAGCAACGGTTTGCTTATACATTTTTAATAAAACCGAATTATGCGTTTTTTTCTGTCAAAAGGAACTAAGTAGGAATTACTTTGGTCATCTAAAATATTAAAATGTTCAATTCGAGACAGTTCACTCCGTCTATAACTTTTTCATACTTTCTTGCTACTCCAGCGCTTGCGGACGGCATTGGAACTATTATTTACTGCTGAAAACGTATCCAGCGGTAAGGACACTTTTTCAAATATTCTCCTACTAGCTTCAAATATTCTCCCACGCGGTGTTACCCGCTCATCACACGGGAACACTAAATTTGTTTGGGATAAAAAGTAGCCTATGTGTTAATCCAGGGTGTCAACTACCTTCATACCAAATGTACCGTCCAATGGTTGGACTCCAACCTAACAAACATACACATAAACACACTCACAAAATCGCCTTTATAATACTAGTGTGATGAAAGAGTTGGCTCCTCCCCTTTCTACATTCCATAACGATGACTATGGAGGGTAGAAAAAGAGGAGCAACATCTTTACGTATCCAAAAAATGTAGTTGGCGCAGTAAGCAATAGTACTACTACAAAAACTGCGTTGTGATATTTAGGTGCTCAAATCCGACTTTCGTCTTTGTTGCAAAATGGACGCGTAGTAAATCTACCGAAAATCGCCTCCAATTTCTACAACTTAGCAAAATAAATAATCAAGAAAGTATACGCAAGCGAGAGCTCCATAAAACTTGTTTTTATTTCGACAATGAAATTTATCAATTTCGTCGGCAGGATACAAATAAAGTATCGGAAACTTTTTATAATCATTAGGAAGTTTCGATCGGGAAAATATGTCGGCCCGCGGTGCTAAATAACCGACAATTTTCAACTTTTCTTCAGTATTTTTGCACGATTGGTTTTACTGACTGATTCCGTGAAAAATATTACTAACATTTTTATTTTCATTATGGAAGAAAACATAAAAATGTAACAAATAAAAAGCGGTATTTCCATTATAAAAATGGAATCAATGAAAAGATTCCATAGAAACATTAAAAAAGTATTACCTACTAAATATTGTTATTGCTATAGCAGCAACATCGGCACATTATGTCTTCCTGTAGGTAGGGCTGTACAGTGTGGAAAAAAGTGATGGGCCCGTCCGTGGGTGGGGACGTCCAGCAAAACTGTGACAAGCGACTCTTTATCGGGTGACTAGTATCCCTGTCACTTTCCTTTCAACAACGTGCGATTTGATGCTGAGTGACGACAAGCGAAGTCGCGGCAAGATATGCTAGCCCTACTGAAGAGAAACTGTCTTAAATACTTAAGTTAGCTCATTTTACTTCTGCGGAAAAAACTGTCGACGAATTGAAAATTCGATGAAATGAAAATTTCGATGAAACATTTGTCTGTGAAACAAGGAGATCGCCGCGTGGACAAGGTGATAGTACTTAATTCGTTACTCTCGCACTCGCAGTACTATTCATGTTGGAAAATGACAGATGCTTTCTCATTTATCTATCGCGGTATGAACGAATCCACCATAAAAAATGGAAGAGTTTCTTGTAGTCCACTCTTAAGTTTTCTATGAAAGACTCGGATTGTGATAATCTTATTAAAACTTTCGTGAGACATATTTAATTATTGTATTAAGCGGTTTACACTCACGTGAAATTGTCAGGAACGGCCGGACATGTTTCGAACTCGTATGGAGCTCTTCATCAGGGACGGCTGCCCGTACACCGCCGCGGCAACCTCGTCACTGATTCTTTGATCGACGCTCCGCTCTAAGACTCGAATTGTGGTTTTTCAATCCGTGTTTTATAAAACTAAAGAGGGGACTACAAGAAACAGTTTTTTTTATTTTTATTTAAGTAGGTACGGTATAGATTTACAAATAGGCAATAGCGATACACAATACAGCCCGTACCACAGTCGGCGAGCAGCAGCCCTCGGGGAGTTCTGTTTAGTTAAGGGTTCGGAAAGGCCCTTACTGCGCTTTAGACATAAAAGGACAAATTATTGTATAATAATACCCGTCGGTTAGGCCTTTATTAATGCGGATCACATTATAATTTCCTCAATTTATACCTAAATCTGTTTCAATGGTAATATATTACAATTTCTTTGTCTCACAGATGGTGTCGTTAAATAAAGCAATTAAATTAAGCGTTAAATTAAGGAATTTAATTTAACCTTAAAACTAAACATAACTTAGTAAAAAAATTATTGAAAAACGTATAAGTACACATAGTTGTTTCTAAACGACCCGCAGAATATTTAATACACATACGTTAGGTATTATATTTACGTGTTATGTGGACGTTCATAAAATAAAATATCGGCAGTATAAAAAAAGCGTGTACGTAAATATGTGAAACAAACTTCAGGCAATTTTTATATAATAAGTACTTGCTATCATTATAATAGTTACTATGGGGTTTTTGTGTCTTTTTGTACAAAGTAGTGACGACACAATATATCTTCTTATTATTAGTTACTCATTCTTAGTTATTTTTATTTCTTTATTAATAGGATAGAGAATTTTTTATTTAGTGAAGGGAACGTAGGAAGGTGGACCGAAGCAATCAATCCTATTTTTTATTAGAATCAAATTATATAGAACTTAACTACGTAAGAGATGGATTAAGTTTGACATTCTTACGGAACGGAACGCTGAAATTGCTCCATACAATTGCCAAAGAGACATAACGTCACGTCTCACGTCTATCATGTTGGGTACCTTATGATGGGTATGCTGTAGAACAACATCATTCATCCCTGTTATGAAAGTCAAATTAAATATATAGGCGTCTTTTCGGTAGGCAGAAAAACAATAGGTCAAGACCTCAGTAATAATAATATGTACAACAAAGAAGACGATGTTTCCATTACTCTAAATTTGTTTTGTCTGAACTTGGAATTAGGCAATCCCGTTTATCTAATTTCAAGAATAAAAAGCTTGTTGTCTGTTTAACTCGTCACATACTTATCCTTATAACAAAATCGTCAAAAACAGCACAACCAAAACACTTTCACGTATAATCCAAGTTACCCGTCCAATTTTACCACAAAAACAAATCTTACAAAAACCCATCAGAGCAGCAACGAATTTTATTAAATGAAAAAACTGAGGGAAAACTTTTGAAACAAAAAGGGCAAGAAAATAGAGCAACATATTGAGTCTTCACAAAGGGGATTGAAAAATTTTAAATTTGGAGTCGGCGGTGCAGAAAATTACTAAGAGTGCGGCTCCACCACGCAAACCCAGGAACTCCGGGCTATACTTCCAGGGCTTAGGAGGCCTTTGACGATTATTTTCTATTATAAGAGGTAGATTGAATGCCTCGAAAGCTTCGTCGGTAAATTAAAAGGAAATGCCTCTGCCATTTTTTTCTGCAAGAGCAAAATCGTGATCTTGAACACAAAATAAAAGAATATAAAAGCGACAAAACCACCTTCACATAACACATTTTGGATATTATTTTAATCTAACAATAATAAGATTCAATTTATGTCATGCGAAGTTACTTTATAAGAATTCATGAATTACTCGTAAAAACATTCTTCTTTTTATTATAACGTTCTCAAATAACTCATAACATAAAACAAATTGGATGTACCCTCAACGGCACACAATAATAATACAAAACCAATAAAGTCCAAATATAGTATGAATACATTACTCCATTGATTTTATCATCGTGCGAGCATATTCCGTGCTGGGAACGAAATTTCCGTTCAAGGAAATATCTTTGGTATTTTCACATGAAGTATTCCTTCGTAGCCTAAATGATTGAATTACGAAAAACGTGCCCTTTGGAAAGTGAATTAAGGCGATATGGGTCCGTTTTCAGGTAACATACTGTTTAAGATTTCGTGCCTAAACTTGTCTACTAAGCTTAGTCTGTATGTTTGTTCGTTAACTGCTTCTTTGTATTTTTTTAAGACCCACGTCTGTTTCGTTGGCGACGATATACAAACTTCTATAGATAAATAAATACATAGAACATCCATGACCCAGGCACAAATATTCGTGTTCATCACGCAAATATTTATATTGCCGGGATTCGAACCCGGGACCGTCGGCTCAGCAGGCAGTTGCTTAACCACTGCGCCAACCGCGATGTCAAAATTAAGCTACCTAATTAATTAAGCTGAATAAAGGCTGTCTCAGCGCTTATTGGCAACCTGTGTACAACTTGGGACAGTCTTCTTTTCTTCTTTGCTTACATGACAATATATTGTATCTTTGTTGTTTGTTGTAGATGTATTTTAACTGCTTTCGTATAAAATAAAGAGTTTATATACAGGGTGGCCCATTTAAATCGGTCAGTATGGGAAAATCTGAAACTATAAGACATACGAAGATTTGTTCTTATAAACTATATCATCGATTTTAAAACCAAGAAAAACTGCATTGAAATTGAACCCGGACAGACATTTTGACAAATAACACTAACATTATTTCTACTTAGATATCAATAGTGTAAGTCTTAAGCAGTACATTTTATTATATCTAAGTAGAAATAATGTTAGTGTTATTTTTCAAAACGTCCAGGTTCAATTCCCGAGCTGAGTACAGGTTTTTTTTAACGTACGAATGCAGTTTTTCTTGTTATTAAAATCGATAACAAGGTGCCTAAGAACAGATCTTCTTATGTCTTATAGTTTCACTTTCCCATACTATCTAAATGGATCTAAATGGGCCACCCTGTATACATACATACCACAATTATATCGACCAATTTCTCGTGAACCCGTTACCTGACTTAGACATATTTGAAACCCTGGCGGGTTTCGAAAACCTCCACTTAAACACCCAAACATAGCATGCAGCAACTCGAGCGTTTAACGCGATCAAAAAACGTTGAATCGCTAATTACATACTTACTTGCGTTACGGGCAAATCTCTTGTAAGCCGCGCCCTTCCGGAGTTGCCCTGAAATCCTGTTTATTATTTTAATCCCACCCTCGGATTTACAGGCTACCCTCAAACTGCATTAAAATTTAACGTGTTGACGAAAGGATTCGACAATTGTAGACAATTATTCTAACGCATGTTTCTGACTAGGTTTCCATATTCGACTTTGACGCAATCGAATTCATTTGTGTCTCTGCACTGTTGCGTGTTCGAGAAGCAAACAATCGTACACCTGTGTTTCAACTTTTAAAGGACGACATTATCTTCGCTGCTTCGTCTTCTAGATTAGAAATAAACACATGTAGTAACACGTACCGTGTCGCCAACACACACTGAAATTTGAGAGAATTAAAAAAAAAAACAAAAAATAAAAATAATAATAAAGAGGGTGGTATGATATCTTATACCACCGGCCTGGTAACATCATTCACAGTTACAGTGCTCCGCCAGTTCACACGTACTCGCATATTTAAATCACTTTAAATTGAATAGTATCGTTTCGGAGTGAGTTTTATTTTAGGTACTATGGGAAAAAGAAAGCGTGATCGCGACCGCGAAGATTACGGACACCTATTGCGTAAAATAAAAAAGCTGGAAAAAGAAGTTAAGTCTGGACATAGCCGACGCCGTTATGACCGTTATGACCGTTATGATTCTACAGATGGAGAATCTTCGTCATCGAACCAATTCCCGACAAACACGGAAGGTCAGTTTTCTTACATGGATTTTAATGCCAACTATACTTGTTGGCGAGTATCAATTAACTTGTTATCACGTGTATGATTTGTACTGCGGGCAGTTTTTTGGGACTATCACTTTACTTATTGACGTGAATCCATACGGTGATGCGGGCAACTTGTGGGGTTGTCACTTCGCTGTTATTGTGACGTAGTCACTTGTACCCAACTAGAACGTCGATGAACGTAATATATATAGTTCGGTACTTACTAAATATCTTATTATGAGGCTGTTTTTTCCGATACAACTGAATAATTATAATGATTAATGAGCCATACATTTATTATTTTACAATCATCTTCTCTCCGAAATATATAACGTTATTCAGAAGATATCGTAGTTTAGTGATACGGACGCCCGTTGTTTACTTCCTTTTTTTCTTTGTGTTATGCGTAATCAAACGTTATTGTTTTGTGTAATACCCAACGAGTTGCGTAATTATTATTAATACACAATTATATGCAACTAATTGTCTATCTAAATTTTATACGTACATAAATTAGCTATTTTTTTTTCGTCGTTTGCAGACGACGCGCTATTAGAAGATGATGTTGATTATTCGGAAGCAGAAGATGATTGTTTGATGCAAGAAAGCGAATCAATGACAATTCGGTCTACCGTTAATGTACCCAATCCACCAATCGCCCCCACGCAGGTCACGGTTCCTCAACCGTGTCCGACACCTGCACTGGCTTCAACACCCCCACAGCCTCGGCCACCGCCAACGTCTCCAACGCCTCCGACGGTCCCAAGGCCCTCGTCGCCTCCGATGGCGCTGCCACAAACATCATCAAAGCCTGAAGATGACGAACCTTCAACCCCAGCCGCCGCTCTGGATAGCGTTATTCTAGAAATACTGGGTGACGATCCTTCGGTAGTCAAACAATACGGAAAAGAAATACAGACTGATCTTGCAGTAAGATTACAGCACATCGCTACTTCTGGATTAGACAAAGAAATTCGCAAAGAACTATGCGAAAAGTATTTACCTCCCAAAAACTGTACCCTGATTGACGCTCCGGAACTCAATCCGGAAATAAAAGCCGCAGTTTCAGAGGCGGTAATAAAGCGAGATAAGGGTATTGAGTTGAAACAAAAGCAACTAGGTCGAGCCATATCCTGCATCAGCGAAGCTCTTAGTATCCTAATGACCAAGGAGGATAAGGACACTTCAATTATAAAACTACTAATGGATGCCAGCCGTTTATTATGTGACAACCAAAATCTAGACTCCGTTACGCGGCGAAACTTTGTCCTGTTTAATTTAAAAAAGGAGATGAAAGACCAAATGTCAAAAACCAAGATTGATAAGCTATTATTTGGTGCTGATCTTGCGGAAACATTAAAAACTGCTAAGTCAATTTCTAAATCAGGAGCGGATTTAAAACAACCAGCGTCGTCTAATAAAGTCACTGCTAATAAAAATCCTGCTGCCGCACAGCAATTACCGGCGCCGCAAAAAAGAAATAATTTAAACTAGAAGGCTCCCCCTCTGAAGCGCAGGCCCCAGGGGAGTCAGAGGACCAAGGAGCCTGCTTCGAAGAGTCGGCACGCCAGCAGTTCGAGGACATCGTATCGAGCGCACCACCAGAGATACAGCAACCGCCGCTAGACGACCGATTGGTGAGTTATGCTGGCAGGCTTTCCCAGTTTTATCATCAATGGTCATTGTTAACTACAGATCCGACTGTATTATCATGGATAATTGGATACGAAATTATGCCATCTCGTCCTGTTCTACAGAATCAACCCCCTAGAAATAAAAATTACTCTAATAAGGAAAAGTTACAGATTTTTAAATCTATACATGATTTATTAAGATCTGGTGCCATATCGGAGTGTGAGCCTTGTGAAGGACAATTTTTGTCACCTATATTTTTAGTGCCAAAGCCAAACGGTAAACATAGATTTATCCTTAACCTTAAAAATTTCAATAAATTTCTTGACACCGAACATTTTAAACTTGAGGATTTACGCACAGCCCTAAAACTAGTTTCGGAAGGGTCTTTTATGAGTACAATAGATTTAAAGGACGCTTATTTCCTACTAAGCATCCATCAAAATTCGCGAAAATACCTACGGTTCGAATTCAATGATAAATTGTACGAATTTAATGTATTACCGTTCGGTCTTAGCACTAGTCCATTTGTTTTCACGAAAGTAATGAAACCTGTCATGAAATTGCTCCGCTCATGTGGTTATCTATCGACTGTATATTTAGATGACATTTTCTTAATAGGAGATACATTCAAATTGTGCTTGGATAATATTATAGCGACGAAACAATTATTAATTGCCTTAGGTTTCATAATAAATGAAGAAAAAAGTAACCTTGTACCTAACAATAAATGCAAGTTTTTAGGTTATATAATCGACACTAAAAAATTTCAAGTCACCTTGCCAGCTGACAAAATAGATAAGATTAAAAAAGAACTTGACCATTTCAAGGTTAAAAGCCGTTGTAAAATAAGAGACTTCGCACGTCTATTAGGGCTACTTAACTCTGCTTGCCCCGCCATAGAATATGGCTGGCTGTATACCAAGGAGTTTGAAAGACAGAAGTTCCTTAATTTAGTTGATGATCCAGAAAATTACGATAGGTACATGAACTTACCCCAATCTCTTACATCAGAGTTCGATTGGTGGTGCAAAGCTATCAATCGTCCTGCTAACAAAATTAAGTACGATGAATACTGTTTGGAAATCTTTAGTGATGCTTCTACTACGGGGTGGGGGGCAGCGTGTGGTGGGGAGACTGCAAATGGTCCTTGGTCTGAAGAAGAAAGTCGTAGACATATTAATTACCTCGAAATTTTGGCAGCATTTTTTAGCCTAAAGACCTTCGCAAAATCAATGACAAATTGTCAAATTCTTCTTCGGGTCGATAACACGACAGCAATTTCTTATATAAACCGAATGGGTGGTGTGCAGTTTCCTCACCTTACCCGTGCTGCAAAGGATTTATGGCAATGGTGCGAATCCCGAAATATTATTGTTTATGCGTCGTATATTAAATCGGCTGACAATAATGTGGCAGATGCGGAATCGCGACGTTCACACCCGGATGTCGAGTGGGAGTTGAATGATACTGCTTTTCATGAAATTGTCGAAAGATTCGGCACACCAGATTTAGACCTCTTTGCCAGTCGATTTAATAAAAAATGTAAAAACTATGTGTCTTGGTATAAGGACGCCGATGCTTTTGCCATAAATGCCTTTACTATATCATGGTGCAGTTATTACTTCTATGCATTTCCCCCTTTTACAATGATTTTAAAAACCTTGAGAAAAATCATAAGAGACAATGCTGTAGGAATAATAGTTGTTCCTTTCTGGCCAACTCAGCCTTGGTATCCTTTGTTTAAGAAGCTACTTTCCTCTAAGCCCCTTTTTCTCGAACCCAGTAGCGACTTGATTTTATCTAATTCCAGCGATCGCCGCGTTCACCACCGACTTACCCTGGTTGCCGGAGTCTTGTCCGCGAGTCGCTACTGAGAAAGGATACCCCTGCTGAATCTATTAACATAATGATAGCATCTCTCTCAGATAATTCTTTAAAACAATACGATTCATGCTTAAAGAAATGGCACCATTTTTGTGTTGTAAATAATATTGATTTATATGAAGCTACAATTTCTCAGGTGATTACTTTCCTTACACAGCTTGTTGAAGCTGGTGCACAATATGGTACTTTGAATAGCTGTAGGTCAGCCCTATCACTTGTTATAGGCTCGCATTTAGGCAACGATGATCGCATCAGACGTTTTTTCAAAGGGGTCTTTAGAATGCGTCCACCATTACCCAAATATAATCAAACCTGGAATACCTCAATAGTGCTAGATCGATTATCGTCTTGGTTTCCTAATCATGAACTTAATCTAGAAAAAATTACTAGAAAATTAGTTACCCTTCTTGCTCTTGTAACTGCACATAGGGCCCAGACATTGGCAAAAATTCTAGTAAACAATATCGAATTCCAAACTGACAGGATAGTGATTAAAATCCCTGACCTTATAAAGACCTCGAGGGCGGGTACACTGCAACCTATACTTACCTTGCCGTACTTTCAAGAACGACCAGAAATCTGTCCCGCTAAAATTTTGTGCGAATACATAGATAAAACAAAATTGTTACGTAACAATCATCAGTCTCTTTTCATAGGCCTAAAGAAACCTCATAAATCAGTGACTTCTCAGACGATAAGCCGCTGGATTCGATTGACTTTAGGCGAATGCGGTATAGACATCAAAATGTTTACCGCTCATAGCACACGGCATGCAGCAACTTCTAAGGCACATAGCCTAGGAGTAAACCTAGACCTGATTAGAAAGACCGCTGGGTGGAGCGGGTCGTCTAGCACATTCGGCAAATTTTATAACAGATGTATCACGAATATGGATGATTCAGTTTTCGGAAAAAGCGTTATGTTAAATAACTTAAACATTAATTAAATATACAATATAATTAGTAATTCAATCTCACGAGGGTTATGTGTTACCTATTTACACAATTTAAATATTGATTATTTTTGTACCATTACTATTTATATTAAAAGTGTGGGCGTTTATTATTGAATTTTATTGGATATTTCACGAGACCTCTCAAGATCTACATGTGTTTATTTCTAATCTAGAAGACGAAGCAGCGAAGATAATTGATGATTAAACGAACTTACCTTACGTGAAGTTCTATCACAATTATCTGAGCTGCTTCGTCGAATAGATTAGAACCCTGCCCTCCCTGTTACACTTGTCCCTTGTGTGAAATATCTTCATCAAATTAAATATTGGTGTATTAGTACATAATGTGCATATATATGAACATATGTACAATATATATTATATCTCTAAACTAAATGATGTTACCAGGCCGGTGGTATAAGATATCATACCACCCTCTTTATTATTATTTTTATTTTTTGTTTTTTTTTTTTAATTCTCTCAAATTTCAGTGTGTATTGGCGACACGGTACGTGTTACTACATGTGTTTATTTCTAATCTATTCGACGAAGCAGCTCAGATAATTGTGATAGAACTTCACGTAAGGTAAGTTCGTTTAATCATCAATTATTTTGTTGTTCATAATCCCATTTATTTGTCCATATCCCATTTATTTAGGAGCGGTACAGCATGCTTATTTCCATTGTTCCCTATCATTCGTCATCTCGTCGTTTAATTCCGTCTTCTATATCATCTCTCACACAATTTTCTTTGGACTTCCTCTTCAACGCTTTCTTCGTGTTCATTATCCTCAATAATAAAGGAAGTATGGTCAAAATCAGCGGTCATTACTTATAATTTTGTCGGTGGGATGCTAACTTGCAGCGAGTGTGGTCGCACATTTTGTTGCAAACATTGGATATGTCAGCCACCTGCGAGCTCATGAGCGGCACTTTCATTAAGCCAAATGACGCCAGCTAGTGTCTCGTCGCCGTGGCCAAAATCGGTCAGGATACGTCAAAATAAACAGAACTGTTAGTCTTTTAAATCTCGCAGGATAACAAAGATATAAAAACTACTAACCTAAAAAAAATAATCAACTAAGGTTAGTAGGTACATCAAACATAATCGATGGTTTAAAAAAAAACGTTCCAATATAGCGTGACGCCTCATATTAAACCAAAACCCAGGACTGTTCATTATTCTATGTTCATTCAATTACTGAGCACCGACTACCTATTACAAGCAATTATTTTAAAAGGCCGATGACCAACCTAAGGGGGCCCTTCAACCCTGCACCAAATGGAGTAGTGAACATATTTTCAATCTATATTACGGGTCAGGTAAAATTGGTTACTATTTCGATATTCCGATAGTAATAAATGACTGTAGTTTGATCATCGTAAAATTGTGAATGGCGCGCTGAAAATGTCACATTACATTTTGCGGTGGAAATTGTTTAATGAAATTAGAGTTACATAGTTGATCAATGTGAAGTTTGAAGAGGTACTCTACAAATTAATCGTTTTATTTTCCTTATGCTGTATTGTGTTTTGAATCATGGGTTGATTGAATAATTTGAGGTGTCTCAATTGAAAATAAATCAACGCGTTATGTTATTACAACATGGCATCTTGGCATCTGATAATAAGTTATACTCTCAATTGAAATTTTGGCTTTATTTAAAGTCAAACCATTTGAACAATGTTTTTGACTTTTACATAACATATCAACGGTCAAATTGTGAAAATTAATCTATCTGCTGAGAGCCTCTAAGATGATCAAGTGAATATATATTTTATACTACCATAAATACATAATACATGATGATGGCATTACTCCGCCTTTTGTACGATAAGTTTTTCATATGTGCAATAAAAATTAAATAACTAAATAAGTGTACTAACTAGATGTTTAGAATAAAAGCGAATATTTTTAAATTTCAATGGTTCAAGCGCCATACCCCGGGTATTGGCGGCAGGCCGGGGTAAATTAAATCATTTGGTTTACGCTAGAAGACCAATGTCTTGATCGTCTCTGCTTGAATAAAAATAAATACTTACACTTATGTACAGTCGCCATCAGATATATCGCAGCATATAAGGCGTTCATAAATATCTGAACAGGTACTGTAAGGCCTAGTCAATAAGAGTTGTGTTCAGATATTTATGAACGCCTTATATACTGCGATATTATTTGATGGCGACTGTACTTACTTATACTATATTTTACTATAAGATAGTATAAGATAAATATTATACATACATATGCGTTCTTTGCCCTTGGGGTTAACCCCGAGGTTGACGTTTTGAGGGGTTAAACTCGAGGTTGAAAAACACAAGACACGTGTTTTGTTCGTACTTCATACCATATAATTAAGAGTTTAAATATTAAAATGTCGCCGACATCGGTCACCACAAAGAAAAACTCTAATCTCAAATTACTCATAAATACTTCGTGGACGAATACTATCATAATAATACAACCAAAAATTGCCCAGATTTTCACGATGCGTACCAACCTACGATGCGATGCGTACCTGCGTACCACGATTTCGCGGACCTAGTATGCAAATGATCTTAAGGGCCTATAAGTACACCTTGTGTAAAAAATCCATACATTTTTTGTAACTCAATGGAAAATTTTGTAGGACATATCGTGAAATTGGGCTTACCTTGTTCAGAATAAGCAACTTTACCAACTCACCAAATTTTATTAAAATCTGAGAAAAAAAAAACTATAACAAAATTTAAATTTGTCCATCTATCAGATTCATACAAAGGGAAATATATTATTCGATTGATATCCGCATATTTGAGCGATGAATAGATTTTTGCTTTTACATTTTCATTATATAACACTATCAAGTTAGTTATCTTTAAAGGACACGTAGCTAAATTAGACTCACAGTAATGATAATTCGGACATGTAATGGAGTCCTTGATAACAAATAAAAAAATACACTAAACCAGTAACTAAGTCTAGCATAACTGTGACCAGCGACTTTTTGTCGCGGTACAAATACTACCTGTCACTTTCCTTTCAATACCGTACGAGCAAGACATGAGACGTTAAGTCCGACAAACGAAGTCGCGGCAAGGATATGCTAGGCTTGCAGGACCGACACAAATCAAATCGGAGGGTGTGTGAACGCTCTAACTGTAAGACATCTCAACTCAATGGATACTCTCATTTAGTTAATGAAAGCGCCGCCCGCGCAATAGTAGTGTGTCATCGCCGGTAGTGTCAAGCAGTCCTGTCAGTGCTTTGTGCTAGTGCAGCGAAATGGAATCTAAAACGGCCGTCACGGCGGTTTTATTGTTATTAGGTAATTTGATGCTTTTGTTTAACGTTCACATTGTTCCAAATTTGATTTTTACTGTCATGGTAAGTGATTTTGTTTTGGAACCGGCTTTTAAAGGTGATATCTTTGAATTCATTGTTTTGATTTATTTTTCTGCATATTTCTTTTTTAATATTCAGTTAAGTAATAAAAAAAGAACAATATAAGTACGTATTTATTTAATTCATCTCGGTTTTTTTAAATATATGCATAAAAGTAAAATAAAATGAATAAATTACAAAAACATCACTATTACAACGCTTTAAATACAAAGTCCCCGCCGCGGCTATGTTTGTCTGTATGTTAGCGATAATCTCAAAAACCGTTTAACACAGATTTCTACGTGGTTTTCGTCTAATAACAGAATGATTCTTCAGGAAGTTAGAGGTTATTGTATTAAGCGGTTTACACTCACGTGAAATTGTCAGGAACGGCCCGACATGTTTCGAACTCGTATTGAAGTTAGAAGTGTTTAATTTGTTAAAGTTTTGTGTAAATTGTTTGAAATATGACGATATTTTAAACAATTAACGGCGTCTGGGAGCTTTTATGGAAAACGCCGCCTAATTCGTATAAGCATGAATCGATGCAGCTGCCTACTGATCCGATGGTCCTCAGTTCGAATCCTCGGTCCGGCAAGGGCAAATATTTGTGATAAAACTCAGATATTTTTGTTCCTGGGTCATGGATATTTTCTATGTATTTTGGTAACGTATATACTTATCTATACCGTATGTATATATATAGTCGTCTACAACCTACTTATTAAGATACGCCTACCAAAGCTTACTAGGACTAGGTCGATTTGAAGGAGGTCAGCCGAAATTTCTTTACGTAAGTATACATATTAAGTGTATTCGATTGCTAATGGATTTTGCAATTCACGTCAATGCTCTGCTAAGACTCAAAGTAACAAAATTATTTTTGTCGTTGGCATTGTAGTACTAGTACAAGGGTGTTGCTTATTTTTTAACCCCACTCTCACCCCCTTCTAGGACACATTTTGTTCTAGAAAAAACGTCCCTTATTATTATTGAAGCTCAGAGTCACTCAGCGAGCTATGGAAAGAGCTATGCTCGGGATTTGTCTACGAGATCGAATCAGAAATGAGGAGATTCGTAGACGAACCAAGGTCATCGACATAGCAAACCGGGTAAGCAAGCTGAAGTGGCAATGGGCGGGGCACGTAGCTCGAAGGACCGATGGCCATTGGGGCAGAAAGGTTCTCGAGTGGAGACCACGTACCGGCAAGCGCAGTGTAGGACGACCACCCGCAAGGTGGTCGGACGACCTGGTTAGAGTTGCGGGGACTCGCTGGATGCGGGTCGCTGCTATCCGGCCCATGTGGAAATCTATTGAGGAGGCCTGTGTCCAGCAGTGGACGTCCTATGGCTGAAATGATGATGATGATGATGATGATGATGATGATGATCTACTCCAATAAAAAAAAATTTTTTTTTCTAACCTACAGAATAATTCAGTTGATACATTAGGTTAATAAAATAATTGAGCCCGTGATAAAAAGTATATCTGCTGAAAATTTAGAAAACTCAAACTATGTGAACCAAATTTTATTAACATTTATCTGGGATTTCTAATAGGCGGTAGCGACCTACAACTACATAAAAAAAGGAAAACTGTTCTAGTACCCGGTATAGTCCTGGTACCACATGTCCACATGCATACCAATTAACTTCTTAATCAGCGTAATAACGGTCAACAGTTTAATTGACCTCCAGGGTTTGTTTGCGCCTATATTAGGGTTCCGTACACAAATGTCCCTGGAATTTGTTCAACAAGTTGCCATTGTATTTTTGTTGGTGCGCTAACGTTCACAGGAATCAGTGTGATTCTTCCGAAATATAGTTAATAGAAAACACCTATTCCGTAGGAACGTGTCGTAAAATTACCCAACTATATGTAAGTGTAGTCCACACAAACAATGGTTGAAATAATCGCGAAAATTGCTTGTTAGTATATAATTATTATATTAGGGATAAAATCCAAGATGACCAATTTTTTTTTTTTTTAATCACTGTTAGATAGGATCTTGGCGAAAATATCTATAACGGCGATAGAAATGAATGAGTTTTGTTTTGGACCATAGCTGCGTGATTAGACTATAGTTAAGTAGTTTTACACTACCCAATTGAACTTTAAATAGGTTAGATTCCCAAGTAGCAAAATTTAGTCGTGTAAACGTTCTAGGACCATGTATTTATTAGTCCTATAGAGCTCCAATAAACTACTACAAAACCGTGTTTTGGCCCAGTTTATAGTGCTATTACGTCTTATAGTAGTTTTATAAGAGTCCAGTAGAGTGCAATTCAATTTTAAAAACATCTTGTTAGGTGCACTTACAAGATAAAATGCTCCTATAAGTATCCGGAAAACGCACTTAATAAGCACAATAGGCCTATAAAGATCTGGCGCATGCCATTACTGGAGTAATTGATCCTTTTGTGCGGGAATAGCGCTATAGGGCATGATGAATTCGTTTGTTCTTACTTCGTGCCAAGTGATGTGTCATAATAAAAATGAAGTAAAACATGGAAAAGTGTAAGTATTGACCATATCATGTTTCCAAAATGTGATTAAGTGTTAAACTTAAAATGTTATTTAGAGAAGGATGCCCAGATACTTTGCTGGCGAAATTAATTTTATTGATAATTTACATTACGCTAGAAAGCTTGTTTTCATGCCCCTCGTGAACAGTTTAATATTAAATATTATACAATTGTTTATTTTTTCGATAATTATATGAACAAAGTAGCCATTGCGCTTATGGCGGATCGGATGCACTTTAATTGCACGCGCCAGGACCTTTATAAAACCATTTGTTCTATGTCATGCTATTATAGAAAATAATTAACATCGCCATTTTTATCTTTAGGGTTCTTTTTGACTAAAGTGAACCGTGATGAAATTGATAGGATATCAATTTGAATTATACACTATTGAATATTCAGGATAAGTAATATTTCAAGCGACTTCAAAATAGAGGAGGTTCTCTATTTGGTTGTATTTTTTTTTATAACTGGTACTAAAGATGTGCGTTATATAAATATACGTAAACAAAATGTCAACCGTACCACCAACAAGTATATTCTTTCCAGCTAATTGTAAATGGTGATTTGCACGGAAATTAAATTATACATATAGTGACTTTATTGAATTTAGGTCAAAAGGTAAGACTAGCACCATACATTTCTAAATTATCTTCATTATTAAAACTATCATCTTCACAGGCATTTTTATGGTACGGAACCATCACGGATTTCACCCATACCACTCTTCGTCTTCGTGGATGGCCGACATTCGACTATTAACAGCAAGTGCAAGACGCTTATAAGTAAAACTTACTTATAGCAATCATATAATATGCTAGTTTAGTGCCAATAATCTTTTAAAAGTAGCGACCGGGTTTAATCAGTCCTATAAATTTGTTATCCTATAGTGACTTTTTCTATAACAGTTATAGGATTATACATCCTATAAAAGAAAGAAGTAAGACGGTAATAGAAGTGAACATTTTACTAAATGTGTTTATAGGACCAAACTATACACACTGGTAACAGTTTTATAAAACGCGCTTATAAGCCTGCCTATACCCTATACCAACATTTTCTATGACACTTATAGGATTATACATCCTATGAAAGAAAGAAGTAAAACGGTAAAAGGAGTAAACATTTTACTAAATGCGTTTATAAGACTATTCTAGACACATTGGTAACAGTTTTATAAAGTGTGCTTATAAGCCTGTATGGCTTATAAGACACTTATAAAGTTATCCTATAGAAGTTAGAGAGACTAAGTTATAGGATTGATGGCTCTTGCACCTCAAATAGTCATGTACAATGTTGTTATAAGATAGTTGGTCAAATTTATAACCTTTATAAGACTCCTACAAGACAATTCGAGATAATGGTCATAGACAAGACGGCTATAGAACGGCTATAAGATGTTAAATCTTATATAGCGGGTCTTACAGGAGTGTTTTGCTACTTGGGTTAGGCTTGTCATTAAAATACTTTATTGTACACAAAACATGAAATACATTACAAAATAATAAGCATGTACAAACGCAAACTTATCCCTTTAAGGGATCTCTTGCAATTATCCTTGGTCACCTTTGTGACCTTAGTCATAAATGGGCGATTTGTTGTCGATTTCTTTTTTTTTCACGGTGTGTCGTGAAATTGAGCGTAACATGGTCAGAAGAAGCAACTTTACCAACTCACCAAATTTTATTAAAATCTGAGAAAAAAAAGAAATCGACAAAAAAATATTAATTGGCCCAATATAGGTAAACTTATTTTCGATACTCCTTAAATTCTTTTAAAGGGACGATTATTCCGTTTAACTGATATGGACTCTGATGGAGTTAAATATGTTGACATTTTTCAATGTTGGAATTCGTTTCCAAATAAGCATAATTTTGCAAATTTCATTTGATATCGTCCACAAAGAACCCCTTCTCATTCGAAATATTATAAATTCCATTTCCAAATTACTGGTTTGTAATTGTCACCTACTTAGTTATATTTTTGCGCCCCTGTCAATTTGGCGCTAGGGGTAAATGCCCCCTATTTCCCCCTCCCCACAGATTTGACCCGGAGTTCATGGAATAATTATTCCTTAGAGCAGTAGCAGGGCAGCTGATGACTTAAACTTTCTTAATGCGAGTTGCAATTTTAATCAATCCCAATTGAAGTCAAATGCTAAGTTAAGGATGTCTCGTATGTAAGCACGGACCATAATAAGATGATTAAGACATCCCATTAAAGCATTTATAAGCAGAATTTAATTGTAATGTTCCCCGAACTACACTAATTTTGGTGTCTTTTACGTTATTTTAATGTATCTAAATCTTTTGAGTCAGACTTGTTTTCGTTTACCTTTTTTTTACCCTTTCAGTAAATCCTTTGTCTATCAAAAGAAAAAAATCTAACTGAAGTACCAGTCTTGTTTATGAATTGTGTAGAATAAACAAATTTTCTTTCTTTAAATTACAAGCCACGATCATACATAAGTAAGTACATGTAATCTTATTGTATAGTGTGTGACTCATTTTATTTAATATCCAATTGACTTGGGAATTGGTGCGCGTGCAGAGTTCCGATGACAATACATTAGTCATATAAACGTCTCGTAACTGGCAAATTTCGTATACTCACAAGCCTGTTAATGAACGATCCGTTGTCAAATTTACGACGTTTTTTGACACTATCCATAAAAGTAGCATATAAAAAACATCATTAATTAACTAATACGAATTTATTTTGATTTTAATTTGATTAAGTTAATTTAATTTGATTAAATTAATTTAGTTTGATCAGATTTAATTTGTAGAAGGAATAAAAGCCAATTAGCCACGCGGATTTGCGATTGTAGTAATTTTCACCATCACAGTTAACCAGTGGCGTGGTGTATACCAAAGTCTGTGGGCAAGCCGGAACCGATTTAGTGTACTTTCTTCCGAAAATAATTGAGCAAATTTTCTACAATGTGGCATCGGGTTCTATGGCAGTGTTGCCAGAGCTACGGAAAAATCTGTAGATCTACGGAATTTAGGCTTTGTGCCCAGACCTACGGAAATTATTGGTGAACCTACGGAATTTTCGACTACTTTTATTTATCACCAAAACATGACATAAACGAAACGGAATTTCCTTTTTCTGCGAAAATTTCTGCGAAAAATGTTCTTATCAGCCCAAAACGATGCATAGACTTAGACTATGGACAAGATATTCAAAAATATTAGATTTTTATTGTTTTTCCACCTACGTTTTCGCAAAAGTTACTAACTTTTATAACCTTAGAAACCAGTATAGTCTAATGAAGCATTGGAAAAAAATCTGTAGAACTACGGATTTCTCATGCGACGATCTACGGAATTCTCCAGGCTTTTTGTCTCACCCTACAAATTTTAATAAATATCATCTGACAACACTGTTCTATGGGCACCACACCTCTGCATAGTAGGTACTGGGAGGATGCAGATGCCGATACTCTAATAGATGTAGTTGTAGGACATATTTAGGCAGCACGTAAGGTCTTTAGGGTGAATAGCAAGTGGTCAGGTCAGATTTTAGTGGCGGCCGTGCACCTATTGGGTCTGGGGACCTTGCTGTGTGGTTACAATTTTTAATGTTAGAACAATAACACAATATCCAAAACAGACGGAAAGTAACTGAAAAAAGCTGAAAGTAGCTGCCCCTCTTTGTACAGCAAATGTTATCTTTAATACCTTTATTTTGTCATAATAATTACTCAATAATGAATAAGACGGACGATCTGGTCAGGATCTCTTGAAATCGTTGTATGAAGTTTGCACATGACTTATCGTTGAATATAATGTAAATTTTAAGTCCCATTTCAAAATATTTTATTAAATGAATAAGAAATGCGAAAAACGAAATACTGAAGTTGAAAGAAATTACGAAATTTGTTACGTTGTCGGAGTATATAAGGATTCTAAATTGGACTTAGAAGCTCAACGAAATGAAATTGTTCTAATTCATAACTCGGCGTGCATCCGCGTTCTCATAAACTCAAACATTGGAAGTGATGTCCTAAATACGGTACATTAAAGTATTAAGGGGCACACGACCGCCCAATTGAGCATATTAAAGCGACGCTGTCTTAAGGCGAGCGGTATAACGAAGGGACTGCGGTTTGACCGCTGACACCTTGTGTAAACATGGCAATGAGGTCAAAATAATCTTACCCATGTCGATAATGCGAAAGTACGATGGTGGTTTAAAGGTTTGGTCTTTTAAAATCGAGCAATATTATGAATTGATGATACTTCGTATGAGCTTTGAATATCATGCACATCTGAATTGGCAATCAAAAATTTAATATTATACACTTTTTGTTAACTTTTATCGCCGACTTGAATTTCATACATTAACGTTAATTGTAAATCAAGAGCAATAGAATGAACCCAAACACAATGGTTTTATACTTATAACTGTTTAGGAGTTCCTATGTGTACGTTCCGTCTCCATCATCAGATACCAAAAGATTGTATTGTCGCGTGAACTACATATACATGGTGTCTCGGATCATGGTCCTTGAATGCAATGTTTAAGTGTGTTCTCCAAATCCAATCCTACTCCAATCTTATGGTCTGCAACTTTTAAAAGTATCTCTAGTCTTAATTTGATTTATTTCATATACAAATTAATAGTAGATTGTTAACCAAGGGTAGAAAGTGACCCATTGCACCCGAGATATTTCTGGCGCTCGAACGAAGTGAGAGCGCCAATAGTTCGAGGGTGAAATGGGCAATTTCACCCGAGTTAAACACTCTACTTTTCATTTCGACTGCGAGGAAAATAAAATACTACACGCACATAAATGTCAAGAGTGATTTACTTATATTTATGTCCATGTCATTTTTAACAAATAATCAATTAAAGACACGGTATTTATATTTAATCTCGTGTTCCCGCTTTTTCTACTGCAAACTTTCATTCTTCTTACTTTTAAATTCAAATTCAAATTATTATTTATTTCGGATCAGTGATCCGTAGATTGTTAGTAAGAAACAAAAAACAAATTAAGGATAGTAACAGTCATACATACATTAAACATAATAATAATTATTAATAAATAAAAAAAAATAGTAGATAAAAAAAAGTTAAGATATAGTACCTACCGCCAACATTTAAAAAGTAAAAAAAAAAAACAATCCAATGGTTTCAATTATAATATGTAATATGTAATTAATAATTAGATGGAAATAAATTAAGCTTGCCTATATCTAAACTTTGGATACCTTTTTTCAATGCCACTTACCACGGCCGACTAGATTGTACCTTATTTAGTTGGTCACGACGTGCATCTATTACCTTTGACTCCGTGGCAATTAAAAAAAAATTACTTTCCACCCTAGGGATGGAAAAGCTATTTTCCACCCGGCTGTCTACTCATGAAAATGACACTTTCCGAACAGGAGAGATGAAAATGTTATTTTCAATGTACGCAATCCAATGCTAAATTAACAGCATATAAATGTTTATCTTTAAGAGACGTCAAATCGCTGGCTCAATATAACAGGGTCCTAGGTATGTTTGGATGTTGACGAGTTGAAATTTGAATATTGTCATGATGACATTAAGTCTAATTTCAACTACTCTGAAAATGTAATATTGGGCCAACGAAATGTTAAATTAACAATCGAAATTTACGATACACTGAACGATTAAACTTTGAGGTAAAAATTATATTTCAAAACTAAATTAGACCATTTAAGTGAGTAGAAACGAACTTTAAATTTACATTAAAGCCCATAGTCGGAGTCAGGCTGTATATGCAAAGTTCCCCTTTGAACCCAAAACCTAAGTAATCTTCTGTGTAAATTGCTTCAAAACTGGGTTCACCGGAATCAATATCCTATTGATTTCCTCAATCAATGTAGACATACGCAGTATTCCATTATGGACAATTATTTGTGTTATTCATATGACTAGAACACTTGTTGCGCTTAGCTAATAGCCATTTTTCATCGGTTTGATTAAATAATGAGGGTCGGTGCCGGGAGTTCGATGAACGCACCGTGACGAAAAATCTAAGCTTTTCTGTATGTTAATTGGTAGACAACAGTGCTTCAATCATTTTTTTTTTTTTTGTCGTAAGTAAGCAATTGAAACACAAAAGTTTTTATGTTTCTTGTATAATAGAATATAGTTATACGCATTGTTAATACGTAAAAAATAACAATTACATACAACTTCAAGAAATGTAAGAAATTATTTATTTTGTACCTACTATAAATAAAATATCATTATTTATTATAAAAAAGTTATTTCAAGATTAATACCACTTTGACAGCGTGACTAATATTTTGTATCCATGTCCACGGACATGGCGCAATTATAGAGGTTCTTTTGTTGACTACGGAACCCTAAAAATAGAGGTAAATAGTCAAAGTAATTAAAGTGCACAGTGTTTTCTATAAAAATCAAATTGGCGTCTAATGTATACAAACACTTTCATGTACCTACACAAAAACAGTTAAAAATACATCTATAACTAATAACACAATACAAAAGTGAACTTATTCGTATAAGGGATCTCCAGAACATATTAGTCGTACGGTAACTAAATAAAAAGCTGTCATTTAAACTCATTAACTCGCGTAGTTACCGGATTATTTATGTTTGCAATAAACTTTAATCAAGTGCACCATAAAGGAATGTTATGACAGCGAGTTTAATAGCTACTCAATTCACAATTAAAGTAACGATTTTCTCTATTAGGTACTAAAAAACTTCAGCACATACTATTATAGCAGGCAAAGGACAATGGGCAAAGATGCCAAAAAAAATCTCCTTCAGTCAACCTCTCTGTCAAACAGAAATGCTTAACATGAGGCAGGAAAGACAGCCATGATCAATAGGAAACAAGTAAAGACTGTCAAAAGAATTGGCTCCGACTCCGACCATGTTGTAAAGTTGTACGGTAAAAGTAAATACTTTACAACATTCATTTATTTAAACAAAATTTTTAGCAACATGTATTTTCAGCATTTTGTTTTTTACTTTATTTCACTAAAAGTCAGTACAAATGGCGGACTTAATGCCAAATGGCATAATCTACCAGTCAACCATAGGACCAAATAGAGATACATGCAGTTGGTGCAAAGGGCTTGTGCACAAATCCAGTGAGGTTACGAAAAAATCACGAAACATCACGTTGGGGGAGGGAGGGGTAAGGAGACCTCACGTGTATTTTTCTACAGTGAACGAACTAAGAAAAAAAACGATATTTTTTCTCGGTTTCGTTAAAAATAAATCTTCACTTGTTAAATACTTCAAAATAGCGAGTCTATTTTACGAAAATTTGGCGGAAAAAAAATACACGTAGGGCGGGTCGCAAAGAACCTCACCAAATATCACCAGGGGGGAGGGAGGGTCAAAAAGTAGCCGAAAAAACGTCACGTGATTTCTGCACAAGCCCAAATTAGAAATTTAGGGAGCATCCTAGGATAGGTACACAAGTTGTACCCAAGGATACCATTGACATAAAGTCCGTCATTTGTACTGACTTTTGTTTAAGGTACTAAAGTTTAAATAAATAAATAAATGTTGCTAAGCCTGAAAGCTAGTTCATCTAGATAATGCCTACGCCTATTTTTTTATAGTAAGCTCATCGAGAAATATTAGAGTAATCGTATAGCATTTATTTTTCTCTATAAGTACCTAATAATTAAATGTTATGTTTAGTACTCAGCATGGATCTTTTAACATGTCTCATTATGAATCTTTCATAACAGACACTATTCAAAAAAACTGCTACTTACTCGATTCCCTTCGTTATGAGTTGAATTAAAAACAAACGAAGGGCAAACCACGAGCGCTCCCCATCAACGAGTCAACTAACACGACAATTTAATGAGATATGATGGCGCCATTCCCCTTATAATTCCTGTAATTTAAAAAAATAAAAGCACGCGGCGAATTGTTATGTAAACTGTCCGTAATACGGGCTAATTTATCTCAGTTTAAGGTACCGTAATTTTGGTACATCGTCCATTACCGGAATGTCGGTACCATTTTCTGTGGCCCATGGAGCACTTGTGCTGCGGTGCGCTAAATACTAGCGCGCCAAGTTAACGATAAGTGATATTGTAAGGCGCCACTTTGCTTGTTTGACAAGCGTTCGGGCTTTATTTTGCTGTAAAGTGACATGCAAGCGAAGTGGTATTATATTATTAATATTATTATATCTCCTTATCCGTTCAAAAATGCTGATTATTTTATATTGTTACTTACTACTTAGAATTAGGATTTGTTGTCTTTTGCGATTTATTGGTAGGTATACTATAGTTAAAACCACAGTTTGAATTTTTCATTGATATTTTTGTTTCAAATCATCATCCTCCTAGCCTTTGTCCCATTTTTTTGAGAATGAATTCTCAATCGGGGTCGGCTACCTAAATCCCAAGATGTGGCGTAGGCATTAGTTTTTACGAAAGCGACTGCCATCTGACCTTCCAACCCAGAGGGGAAACTAGGCCTCATTGGGCTTAGGTGGTTTCCTCACGATGTTTTCCTTCACCGAAAAGCGAGTGGTAAATATCAAATGACATTCCGTACATAAGTTCCGAAAAACACATTGGTACGGGCCGGGTTCGAACCCGCGACCTCCGGATTGAAAGTCGCATGCCCTAACCACTAGGCTACCACCGCTTCATCGATTTTTGTTTCAAATACTACTCGAAATTTACAAAATTCACGCAGAAAACTGGTTTTTAGGGTTCCGTAGCCAAATGGCAAAAAACGGAACCCTTATAGATTCGTCATGTCTGTCTGTCCGTCTATCCGTCTCTCTGTCCGTCTGTCCGTCCGTATGTCACAGCCATTTTTTTCCGAAACTATAAGAGCTATACTGTTGAAACTTGGTAGGTAGATGTATTCTGTGAACCGCATTAAGATTTTGATGCAAAAATAAAAAAATAATTATAAATATTGGGGGCTCCCCATACTTAAAACTGAAACTCAAATTTTTTTTTTCATCAAACACATACGTGTGGGGTATCTATGGATAGGTCTTCAAAAATAATATCGAGGTTTCTAACATATATTTTTTCTAAACCGAATAGTTTGCGTGACAGACGCTTCCAAAGTGGAAAAAAGTTGGTCCCCCCCCTCTAACTTCTAAAATAAGAAAATGAAAAATCTAAAAAAAATATATGATTTACATTACTATAAAAACTACCAACGAAAATTGTTTTGACGAGATCTAGTAAGTAGTTTTTTTTTTAATACCTAACTTTGCACCTAATTTATATGGGGCGCTATACATACCAGGTGCAAACTTAACTTAACCACTTAGGGATGGAAAGTGTTTGTACGGAACCCTCGGTGCGCGAGTCCGACTCGCACTTGGCCGGTTTTTTGAACTTATTTTCGACTGCACGCACTATCTAGAACTCGGGAAAAATACTATTCAATTAAGACTATAAAAAAGCGACAAGGAGACGCCTTTTGGTTGAAAACATGAATTGAATGAATTACTAACCCGATCTTGCTTGTTACAGTTGCTTGGTTATAGATAATATCTACTAGGTCGATGTAGAGTCAGCCACCGGCTAAGCTTGCACCATAGATTGGAGCGGAGTTTTTTTTTTTTTTTTTCTAAATTTTCTCTTCGTCACGTCCTAGCGAAATTTAATTTGTGCTTTTTAAAACAAAAAATTCTAAAATGGAACTCGCTGAGATCTGCGCATTGTTACAAAGTCCATCCGAGTCGATCCATGGGAGCTTCGCTCGCTCCGCTCCAATAATATTCGATACTTCAATAAGGTAGGTGCTCTTGCCCCGCTGGCAATGTTGTGATAAAGCATATTGCTTCCATTTCGGACTTGCCACGATACACAATGTTTGCTAATCACTATGTTGCCCTAAACTCTAACCTCTGTCGAAACGACAGTAATAAAACCCAAGTTTTACGATTATTAATTGCAGATATCTACTTACTTACATTATTAGATTGAAATTTAAGTACGTATCTACTGTGCGTGTTGGTCCTCAGTTACAAATGAACCAATTTAATTAAAACGTTGCAAAGAATCTTAGCACAACGTCACAACGACCACTATAGCTCAATTTTAACTTCAGGTAACTTTGTAGTAGAGCTGCACTGTTCTATATTTATAATCATAAATGAAGTAAGATAGTTCGGAACTGAAATACGCATATGCTCTTTTGGAATGATGTAAGTGTTGACCACGTATTTACATAATTAATTTGTTTAATCTACCCCGGGTTAGTTGGCTGGCTAATATGGGTATAACAAAGGCAAACAAAGGTTTAAGTCTTAACTGCGTATTTTATGAGGTGGCTTCTGTTTCTCTGTAGTAAGGATAGGAAATATGAAATGACTTCACCGCCAATCATAAATCACAACTTTATATTGCGTTGCCTCATCGACGACATCGACAGTGGATCATACCTACTACTTTAATTCGTTCTGTCTTCATTGTACATTTTTCCCTTACAGTTTTGTTTAAAAAGTCCTATCAAAAATCTGTCACGAGAATTAAATATATATTCTGATTAGGAAATAGGACTTTTGAGGGAGTGTATGGTCGATGGGTTATCGGACAGGGAGTCTCCCTATATTTATTGAAACGTCGAGATGCAAAGTCGGAATGAATTTTATTTACAAATACACAGCCTTTTATACACAAATTTTGATTTATTACTTAAAACTAGGAAATGCTGGCACTCGGGTGATTTCTACGGAATCCGCGCCCCATCACGCGATGTCTTCGTTGAATCAGTCTTCTGTCCCGTACAGTGCGCGTACAGATGACAGGGATGGAGCGATGTGGGCGGAGCTTGTCGATATCGTTCGAGCTGCACGTGTCCTTCGGCGAATCATAGCTATATTTCCAGTTAGTTTGCCATCGGCGCTGGCGCGGCGCGGCTGTCGTACGCCGCGTGCGCCGGGCCTCACGGCATCAGCTGTTGTCATATATGAATGTATTTCAGCTATGCAGACGGAATGATGATGCGTAGCTACAACCTTATTAAAAATCCTTTTAGCAACTGATTGCTCGTTTTTGGCTTTATAGAACGTGATTGTAACGACAACCGCAACTGGCATTTTGTACTACCTAATACCTACCGATGAATTTATGTCATAGGTGCTAGAAAATGCTAGTTGTCACGTTTTACCGAGCTAAATAGGATCCTAATATTTGCTTATATTCCGCTATCGCTGTTCCTGAATTCATGACCGCTCTCTATTTCTTTTACAGTATACCTTAGAAAGGACACAAGTCAGCCTATTGACGACAAATTCTATTTATCATTACAGGTGCGACACATGGGTCGGTGGACGTGCAGATGACTGGCGGGTGGAAGGAGAATACTGGCTGGGAGCTGACCTGCTCATGGACGGTGGACAGCCGCCCGCTGCAGTCCGTGAGGCTGTACATGGACGATGTGCAGTTCCTGATCTACAGGCCGGAGGTGAGACAGTCAGTCGATGGGAGGGATGATTGGGAAGTGGAAAGAGCAGACAGGTTAGGAGCTGACCCGTTCATGGACAGTGGACAGCCGCCCGCTGCAGTCCGTGAGGCTATACATGGACGATGTACAGGTCCTGATCTACAGACCGGAGGTGAGACAGTCAGTCGATGAGAGGGATAATTGGTGAATTTAGAAACACAGAGTGGGAGGTGACCTGTTCATGGACGGGTGGACAGCCGCCCGCTGCAGTCCGTGAGGCTGTATATGGACGATGTGCAGTTCCTGATCTACAGGCTGGAGGTGAGACAGTCAGTCTATGGGAGGGATGATTGGGGATGGAAAGAGAAGACAGGTTGGAAGCTTACCTGTTCATGGACGGTGGACAGCCGCCCGCTGTAGTCCGTGAGGCTGTACATGGACGATGTGTTCCTGATCTAGGCCGGAGGTCAGCTGGACTGACGAAATAAGTAGTACTCTACTCGTAAAAGTTCCTGTAGTGCAGCAGTAATGATGACGAGCAAGGACCGAAGGTGTGATTAGAGTTGCGAGAAAGCTCCGGTATCGCATCCTAAAACTTTTGTCAGGAGCCCAGAACCCAGTGGATTCTTTTTGGCTAAAATGATAATGATAAACGTCGTTAGAAGCAACGAGATGCGATCATAAATATGTATAAATTACATTAAGAAAGCCCACCAGTTTGGTTGTTTACCCAACTAATACACAACTAGTGAACGACGCAACGAGTTGGAGCCATTTATTCGAGTTTAGATCACATATTGTGGGTTACATACTTACCAGTTTTATAATAGGGCGATTAATTTAAATACCCTAGCAGGTATACAAGGTTCAGTTTAATTTGACTGGATGTTTTAACTCAACGTAGATATGAAATCATTTTTCAGAGACAAGGATCAAAACAAGACTTCGAGACCCACAGAAATGATACACGAATCATCGTGGATTGTCATGATTTTGGTCGCACGGGGAAATGCGGGATGAAGTTAGAACTGTTGGCTCCACCCGTGTTCGCCACCAAATACACGTGTGAGGTGTCCGAGGAGGGACCGAGATTCGACATGAAGATTACGGATTATGTCGTCGAAGTATTTGGTAAGTAGTTTCTAGCTTTTAAACATTATCATCGGCCCAATCGTTATTATACTCATAGTATCACCGCTTTGTAAAGACTAAATGTTTGCTAACCAAAAAAAAACAGAAGTACCAGTTGTGTGAACTCTTAATTTGGACTTATAACTAACATTAATGGATACGACCTATTTTTAACTATGCATGCCATATGACAAAATAAATATATTCAACAGTTACCTGCCATCATGATCAGATCGTCCCAAAAGTTCTTTGGTATTTATTTAATGTTAGCTTGTTCTATCTCCTCCCTGGAAACTTGGAAAAGCTCCGCTGGATTTTTATCAACCTCAATCACTAATGCCCCTATGTGATTCTAGTTTCTCATCTGGTCGTCCAGTGTGTCGTCACCATCTCAACATCTTAAGCAAAGATCTTTAATAGTGCAATTTGAGAGCCCCTTGTCCCCTAGAATCATAGTGTGGCGTCCCCAAAGTTAGTAATAATCACACTTCATTTCATTCAATTTCAGTGCCACCGTCATATCCTCAAATGGAAATGTCAACGGCAGAAAGCCTGACCAATGTGAACTGTTCATCTGCTGGTATTCCAGCTCCTAGATTGCTGTGGCGCATCGGAGAAACAAGGGTGGGTACAAAAGCAAACGTAGCTAGTATTTTCAAGAAGCTATTTCCAAAGATTCAGACAACGAAGGAGTCGCTTGACTATTGACAATGACGCCGACCTTCTTGTAGGATACAGTTTTAAATTGAATCCCTAGCTGGGCTTAAAATGACGTAGAGAGATTATATTTTAAGCCCAGCTAGGGATTCATTGCATTGCATTGCAGTATTGGCTGCCCTAGGCCACAGCCCCAGCCCCTTAGATCTGCAAACATGGATGACGCGATGAGAAAGGGGCGGCTGGTACATTCGATATGTCCTGGGGCTGTGGCCTAGGGCTGCCAAGACTGCAATCCGCCACTGGTCACGACCACGATCATAAATTTGTTGACAATTGTGAATTGACCGACTTGTGCTTAACTTTGTCCTATACTCGTAGTACCTACCTATGCCAATGCACATATCACTAGGCATCCCGACTAGCTGTATTTTGAAGAATGTGCCGGAAACTTCAAGGCTTCTTTAAAAAAAAAGTATATCCTCACAGATTCCAGAAAACTTCTCCAACCGCCGTTGGAATTGGCAGACCAAGCTCTGGCATTCCTGGTCAGTGGTTTCCATCCCACAGCCTCAGGAATCCTTGGTGCTGACCTGCGGGGTGTTATCCATGAAATCCGGAAACGCTGTCGAGGGTAACAGTATCGAAGTGAACATTCATTCTGCTGGTAGCTTAACAGGTAAGTTCGTTTTCCTTTTGATTGTCCAGTGTCAATATACTTAAATGCTTGCTATCCTGACGTACCTACTAAATAGGTACATAACTGTGACCTGCGATGTGACATGAAAATAATAGGACTTATTCACTCCCAAGAATTATATTTCAAGAATTGTGTTTCACTTTTCGTCGAAATGAAACATTCGCCGAAATATAATTCTAGGAGTTAATAAGTACTTATAGACACGAAAATAATATTAAGCAATCGAGCGTACTAATTATTGTCGAAACTTACTTAGGTATACCAAGATATTTTTTCCCGGAATAACAAAATAATGATTACCTACTCCCTTAACACAGTAATTTTCATATTTATCATACATTATACGTTTTAGAAAACGCTCAACTCACGAAACTATAATCAAACAAAGTCCCCCGCCGCGTCTGTCTGTGTTTATCATTATCATTTTTATTATCAGATTAAATTCGTTAGCTACATTAAACATTTCATACATAATTATAAAAGCGGTGGTAGCCTAGTGGTTAGGGCATGCGACTTTCAATCCGGAGGTCGCGGGTTCGAACCCGGCCCGTACCAATGTGTTTTTCGGAACTTATGTACGGAATGTCATTTGATATTTACCACTCGCTTTTCGGTGAAGGAAAACATCGTGAGGAAACCACCTAAGCCCAATAAGGCCTAGTTTCCCCTCTGGGTTGGAAGGTCAGATGGCAGTCGCTTTCGTAAAAACTAGTGCCTACGCCACATCTTGGGATTTAGGTAGCCGACCCCGATTGAGAATTCATTCTCAAAAAAATGGGACAAAGGCTAGGAGGATGACATAATTATAATAGCCCTTTGTAGCATACAATTTCAACGAATATCTTAGACTTAACGCAGAATTTAAAATTATAATGGGAGTAAAAAATAAATTGAAGCGCAAGACTCTTGGTGGCCTACTGTCGTTATTGCAGTTATCACACCGACGACGCCGCATCCCGCTGCGAAGTGCGGACGGCAATAGAAATTCAGTGTGTTGTATGCGGTTTTTGTATACAAATCAAGATTCTACCGAACAAATTAAAAAACCGGAGTCCGCACTTCGCAGCGAGATGCGGTGGCAGTGTGATAACCGCCTACCTAGCCGAAGCCAGGCCGGGTCGTTTTTTAATTAGAAATTAAGATTTTCAGCTATTTCAATGGATATTTTTATTCTTTACAGAAGTAAAAGTAGTACTAATGGCGTTGTCCTGGCTGCTCGCAATACTACATTAAAGAAATTCATATCCGAAGAATATTTTAATGATGAAAAAAAGGGAAAGATACACCAAGGCTAAAAAGGTTTAAAGCGGTCCATTGTTGTAATGTCCAAAATGTATACTGTATTGACATATTAGTTACAATGGGACTAAATGTAGATAGGTGGGTTCTTATTTAGAGGCTACCTAAATTTAACTAGCACCTAGTCATACCTACTTGGATTTTCTTTTAGTTTTCATTTGAGATCCAATGATTGTTGAGTAATATTTTTGTGTTTCATTGTTCTTATTTGTATTGTTGTATCAAAGGTAATTGCAATAAATTACCTGATTGGCAGACAAAGCGTGGATACTTTTTTTACGTATTATGTCTTTTTGTTTTGCCTTTAGGGCAAATTTTTATTTTGTTGTCGATTTTGTTTTTTTCTCACATTTCAATAAATTTGGTGAGTTGGTAAAGTTGCAAGTTCTTCTGACCATGGTGAGCCCAATTTCACGATATGTCCTACAAATTTTTCCATTGAGTTACACAAAATGTATTAAAGAAATTGGCCCATGGGCCAATTTTTATTTTGCTGTAGAATTATTTATTTTTCATTTCGAGCTCTTCATTTTGTACTAAATTTTAGTACAAAATACGAAATTTAGTAAAAAAAAATATCTTACTTTTTTTGTAACTCAATGAAAAATTTGGTAGGACATATCTTGAAATTGGGCTAACCTCGTTCAGAATAAGCAACTTTACCAACTCACTGAATTTTATTGAAATCTAAGAATAAAACAAAATCGACAACAAAATAAAAATTTGCCCTTTAAATATTTAACTTCTATGACAGATTTTAAAGCCTGTGTTGTTAATTTAGATGTTTAAAAGTTGACTGCCACTTTGTAAAGGTGTTTTTTGAAATAGCTTTATGGTTTTAAATAAAATAGTAGGTAGTTTTATTAACCCTTAAATGCATGAATTAAAAAAAAAAAACAATATTATAAAATATTATTTTATTTCAAATAAATGTTTCTTGTTATCAACCAGTAATTCATTTTTGTTTATGTAAGCTGCATCTTACACCATGCATTTAAGGGTTAATCAAAATTGTGAAGTCTGATAACTAAATTACATTACCTATCTATATTGTAGTTAAATTGGGTTGCGTAAAAATGTTTTAAACAGATATCTTTATGGATTTCAATGTGGAAAATAATGAATTGTGGACAAATGAAATCTGATCTTTTATTGAAAAGCCAGATTTATTTAAAGATAAGAAAATGGTACCTATGTATAATAAATAAAAAACAACTCCGTTTGATTTTTTATATTTGTTAAATATCTTTATGAACCCGTTTTAAAGAAGAGATGCCTATTACACTATACATAACTGCTTCACTCGATTAAGGTTAGAAATTACAATTTAATTGTTTAACACTTCGTGTAGTGATAATTGATAATGCAACTTAATAAGTTGTCAGTTTGCTGCAACGTGATGACGTCATCGAGTGTAATTGTTTTCTTATATTATGATACATTTGTTAAATGTTAATAAATATGGTGTTTAAAAGGTCGCAGGTATTTTGATGATATGCATTTGTCGCAGTAAACTGACGAAATAAGGGTAATTTGAGTGACAGTTTATTCTTTGGCATTTTTATTAATGTTATTACGCTATATTTGAAATAAGTCAATGTTTAGTCAAATGTATAGAAACAATAAAGTGACCAATAAATAGACTTTAAATCTTCTTGGACTGCAATTTACTCTTCAAAATCTCGAATGAATCTATACCTAAATACGAATTCTGTACTAGATTTGAATTTGTTACTAAATTAGTTTAAATAAAACAATTTAAACGGATTATATCGCGTATATTAATTATTTGAGGGGAGGCTCAAATAATTAATATACGCGATATAATCCGTTTAAATTGTTTTATTTAAATGTGTGACAGTCGCGGAAACCGAAGAAAATATTACTAAATTAGTTTGTTAATATATGAAGTCCAGATTATGAGGCAAGTTCTGGTAATATTCAGGCTGTCTCTTGTCCATAATGAAATAACATTATCAAACGTCAAAATACCGTGAATGGCTTTAACATTGACTTAGATCAATAGGTACTATCCTTATGTATTATGTCCATATTTTTGCACATAAATTCATTAGTTATTGGAACCAAATGTTCATGAGGAAAACAACACAACCAACTAGGAAATCAGTTATATTTATATTTATTTGTTCAAACATTAGACTTTGTGCAAATTATTAAGGCATGTCTCAGCATTATCGTGGTCTAACTTCAATGGTCACGCTTAGTGAAGTGCCGTTCTTCTCAATTTGTATGGAGCGGGAACATTTTCGAGAACATTTTCTATACATCGAGAACGGCATCTAGCCGCGTTACTGAAGAAAATTTACAAGATTTCAACGACATGGTTGAATAATTATTGATGTATTGCAGCAGCAACTACAAAATAACCTTTTGGAACAAATTTCGGAATAGTAAAATAACAATCTGATCAAATCAATTCGACAAATGGTGTTTTGTCATGTCGCGTATGTATGAGGAGGTATGTGCTTTCTTTGTATTCTAATATCAGTTTGTAATTGGAAACAAGATAATTTTAAATAATGATTTAGTATTTAATTATTATCGTGAAGAAAAACTATAATTGAAGAACTTGCGTTTCAACAGAAATGCGACCACCTAAATTAGAGCCACGGAATGCTTTGAGTTCCCATTAAACCGTGATTACATTATAATTAAGTTACGATTACGACTAGGTAGGTACGTGTAAATAATAAGACTATGTTGGACGTTATTTCTTAAGATTTTATATCTGTAAAGTATATAAGGTAAAGTATTAAGATGATTCGGAGGCAATTGTAATATACCTAGTGTAGCGATGTTACGGGAATTTTATTTGTTTTGCGTGTTCGTTTTTAGGGTTCCGTACCCAAAGGGTAAAAACGGGACCCTGTCACTGAGACTTCGCTGTCCGTCCGTCCGTCCATCTGTCACCAGGCTGTATCTCAAGAACGGTGATAGCTAGACATTTGAAATTTTCACTGATAATGTATTTCTATTGCCGCTATAACAACAAATACTAAAAATAAAATAAAATAAATATTTAAGGGGGGCTCCCATACAACAAACTTAATATAGATTATGGTACGGAACCCTTCATGCGCAAGTCGGACTCGCACTTTCCCAATTTTTTAAATAGCCAAGCCACTTAATGTGACACAAAGACTTTTTCACATACAATAATGTTGTACACAATCGACTAAGTAATCGCCGTTGCTACAATGGATGATAAATGAACAAAGACTTTGTATTATTATGTGGGTCGGCAAATTTTTAGACAAGCCACTGTATTTTAATTTTATTTATTATTGTCAAATACTGTTTTATCTATTTATATACAATGAAATAAATTAAAGACAGTTACAATTGCCTCCCAGTACTTTGAACGAATTTTGTTGAGTATTGACTAAATTGTCATACGTATCGTTACAATCAATGAAAATTGACAGTTACATAATGAAAAAAAACATTTGTACAGCAAAAAATGTATACAGAATTTAAAGATCTATTAAGTTATTGTAAATATCTACATTGAAGATATTTTTGAGCTGTAGAGACAGCTAAATATTTACGCCAAAGTACAGAAAGTACAATCAACAGCAAAACTCTACATTCCTTCGTCAATGTAATCTATTTGAGCCATGAAAACATTTGCTGCTGACTGTAGATTGTGATATCTGAGAATAAAAAGGTTCAAGGTAGGTATTGAGTATTTGCAAAAAGGAAGATGTAGGCTACATAGGAAATTTCCCTGGATCTGGGTTTATTCGAATGGGATTACAAGTATAACATTCAGGTTGTTATAGTCTACCCCCTATTATATCTCCTTGGTACATTGTTTTACAATGCGTTCATTGAAACCTTTTTATTCTAAAATAACACTATTTCAATCTTTTAAAATGCATATTACATTTGGCTAGGTTTTACACACTGCATTTTTAATGCAAGACCTTAGTGTTATCAGCTGTATAAAAGTCCTTAGGTTTGTGAACTGGATCGCTATTACGTCTTCAGTGCAAAACGATACAAAGAATTTGTCCACACAGCGGGACAAAGTCTTTGTATTGTTATTAGAAGAATTTCTCAGTTCAAAAAGAGCTAAGGTCTATGCTGAGGCCAAAGTTTCACGTATTGCGTTTGCGTGGAAATGTCGTTTTATCTTTATTTTTATTTGTAAAGAAAAATTGCATTCTTAAAGCTATGAAAGAAACTTGATAAGATGAATGACATTAAAGTACATGAATATCAATGACATAATTATATGATTATCACAGTGCCTTCATCCCTCGTCCTGACAATTTCACTATACTTATTATTTTTTATAGATCTCGTGATTCGAGAGCATCCTTTACTTAACCACCGTAACATGAATTGAAAGACTTCAATTAAAATTCAATGAAAAATTTCTTATTCTGTTACTAACTATTTTAGTAATTTTATACCAATATTCTTATTATGATTGATAATTAAGGTTGTGTTTTACTTATACCTACTTCCTTAGTTATAAATAATTTGAAAACATGATAGGAAAATTTGAATGTAACTTTAATGAAAGTCTTATTTCTGTATTTTTTTTAGAAATGCACATTATGTGACAATAATGTATGGTCACAAATTGACACAATGATAATTAGAATTGCGATTTAATATGGAGTGATGGTCAAAAAATTAAAAATCTGCTCGTTCGTCAATACTGTGCGTCAGTAATTTTTCCTCTCTACTTCTCATTTTGGAATTCGCATATTGTGCAAACCTCTGTGATGTTGTCAAAACAAATACAGTAAAAGTGTCAGACGATACAAACACTTATACTCAGTCAAGACGAGATTTTGACGTAACTGCCAGAATCTCGGCAATCTATCCTAGGAAAGATCAACATTAGGTACGAAGAAAACAGTCATATTTAGCACGGAGTAAAATACCTTACGATCGTCCAAATTTATAATCCATATAACTTTAAATATTCACTGCTTTTGACTCGAATTTTCTTCCATGTCTACAGTAGCGGTAAAAAACCTATTACATCTGTCTATTTTGTATCAAAGATGCTACACTTTCACAATCGCGAAAGGTTTTAGAACAAAATATCAAGCTGCCATTGTACTTTAAGCAAATAAAACGTCTACTTTTCTATCCAAATAGTTATTAAAAACAACTACATAACTACATAGGTACGCCAACATCAAGCGTTTATTTATTTGGAAGTTCCAAATAAAATAATAATTGGAACAAATATATTTTTATATTGGTTTATTTATTACACTATGGGCAATTTTTATTCGGATCCTATTAATTTCAAAATTGTATGTGATAGATTTTTTGTAGCTACTGTATCGCTATTGTCATTATCTTACAACTTTGGAGTTTGTTTTTACCGAAACCGTTTACCCCATGCTTACGTACGTTACGTACATATATTATGTATCAAATGTATTATGCAATGGTCACATGAAGCTGCACAGCGATATTTATTATTAGTTCTCTTGGAAACGCAATAGTAAATACATTACATACTTTGGTGGTGAATTCGTGAATGTCCCAGATCGGAGGTGTTTGTGACCCGAACCGAAGGTGCAGGCCATAAATATGCGAGCTGGGGCTTGTCTAAAGTTTTACGACATGCCTTGGCCAGGAACTGTGATTTTCTCCCCACGTAGCGGACAGAAAATCCCACTCACGGCCTAGGGTCACGTAAACAAGTAAACATAGTAACGTAACGAATAGGAATATTATGTGAATAAAGGTCAATCCTCCGACTGACCTTAGGTACCTATATATTGCGAAAATGAGCGAACATCGATTATAAGATAGTTTGTGTTGGAATGATTACATAATTAATAGTAAGCGGAATCACGTGGTGTAATTGATCCTTAAAACAACACAAAGGCTTCGTCCTAATATAACCTCATTGTCCATTTACACATAGATACAAAACCTTTGTAAGTATCGTAAAAATCTAAGATATCCGAATGTCGAATGCGTGTAAGATGTTCGACTGGTTACAAAGAGCTTATCTTGTAAACACGACCCCACAATACCATTGTCCTACTCGAGTAGAGAAGCTCACTTTAGGACAAATGGAGGAAAGTAACAAAAAAAAACGTAATCAATCAATTACCCAGTTATAATTTCCGAAAAAAGGACTTACTCTTGAGTTTCTTTCGGCTTTCTACTCAACAGAGGTCTCTTCTTGTGAAATGCCGGTGAAAGTGCCCTTATGGCCTACGTACAGAATAAACATTTTGATCTTGATTTTGCAAACATCGGACATCTTGGGTTTTATACTATATTACATTCAGGAATGCACGCAAGAACCGAAGAAAATTCCCGTGTTGCTTCATGTGAACATTGTCATTAAGTATTAACTTAAAGATCATTATAAAGGAACTTACGTAATCTACCCCAACCTAGCACGCTCTGTGCCTACAGTCTCACTATAAGTGATATATTTGACTAGACGTATCTACATTCATTAATTTGGCTAAGTTTATTGAATAGTTTTTTAATTAACCATTGAGACTAGCTCTGTAAACGCTTTCACTCCACATTTACAATCAAAGAGTGAATAGACCGATACAGACAGAGTTCAAACTGCAACTTAGCAGTTCCGGGACAGTTCTGATGCAGTTGACTTAACTGACGCCAGCTGCAAGCGGAGTGCTTAGTTGGTTTGTTTTGAAGCAGTCACCTTAACTAGATCTAGAGATTTAACTTTATTGCACAAAAAAAAAACAAAAAAAATTAGTTCGAATTGAGAACCTCCTCCTTTTTTGAAGTCGGTTAAAATACACGAGTAACACGAGCCATAAGGCATTCTCTACCAGTTAACCATAGGACTAAACAGAAACATGTGTATGGTGCAGGGTCTTTTATGTAATTTATTACATGTAACAATTAAATAACAGATAAGTAATATACCTTATATTATATACAAATGTATCTCAAAGGTTAACTGGAAGAGTTCCCTTAAAGGGATAAGTTCACCTTTGTACCTATATGTTATTTGTAATAGATATATATAACGTAAATATACACAAATATGACATACAATATACTTACTTATGTAATAAATGTACCTTGTGTGAATCATTAGAGACGTGACGTCTCCGGAAATTTCCGGAAACTTTCCTCATTTTGTATGAAGAATGAGGAAATTTCCGGAAACCTTCCTAATTTTGTATGAAGAATGAGGAAATTTCCGAAAACTTTCCTCATTTTGTATGGAGAATGAGGAAATTTCCGGAAATCTCCGGAAACGGCACATCACTAACTGCATCAGAACTGCCATCTAGCAGCTAGGTTGTAGTTTAATTGCTGCCCGTCTGTATCGGCCTAGAGTTTTCCAGATTAACCGAGAGATCTAGACACGAACAATATCAAAAACGGATTGAGAACAGGCATAAAATTACGGCTAAAGAAGGCTATATGATCACAACTTTAAGTGTTCATTACTATAATTATATTTTGAGAAAGAGCAGGTCAATCGAAATAAAAACATATAAGGTTGGTGCCTCACCGCGAAACCTGTAGGGTAACAAAAAACGTGAACTCGCGGTAAGATTCGTTGAAATTACAACTGAAATGCTATCAACAACAGTAGAAAAAAAAATCTAAAGTAATTCTGTTTTATCTTTAACTGATATTTTAATTGCAAATAGTAACAAATTGTTACTATAGAACTGATGATGAATTGAATAACTTTCAATAACCGATTGACGCAATACTTAAATCCAAGCAAAATACATTATTTATAAGAATAATAAAATCAGAGCGCATCACTTATAAATATCCACATAAATGCAAACCTTATTCTAAAAGAAGATTCAAGTTTTAAAGAGAAGTAAACGACAATTCATATGAATGAAAAATAGATTAACTTTCCATACACTTAAAGTAGCTTCGCAATAAACTACACACAAACAAACAACACTTTATATTCATGACTAGTATTTAAAGCAGTAGAAATCACAATACATTAACAAGAAAAAGTCACAATATTGTGCTAGCTTACTTATTAATAAATAAATCATATCTGAACTATTTGAAGGTAAGGCGAAAAAATTGCTTAGTTCATTTTTTTTTATCCATGGCCACATAACTTCTCAATTTCAAAAAGGAGTCCCGATATTTTTTTTTCTTACATCTTCTGTATTGTATAACTTTGCAAGTGTGACTTAGTCAGTTCTTTCCCTTACCTCTTCGTTTAGAAATGTAATAAATAACACACAAAGGAATGTCTAGGCCACCTTATATCTAAAAATATGTAGTTTTACGTCGATTTGTGCGATTCAACCTGTTTGCGACCAACTTTAAGTCGATAGTCGATGACTATTTCACAAAAGATATCAGTATAATACTATCATATAAGTACATTTATTTTTGATCTCACTGTTTGTGCTTGCAAGGAGCGGAAAATTTCCAAAAAGCGGAGATAATGTTCGGACATTTCTGGAAACTTTCCTATAGCAATTCTGAGCGATTTCCATGAGGAAAAATTTTCGCAATTTTAGAAACTTTCGGGAGGTACACAAAGTCGCACGCTTGTGAATGCTAAAATGTATACCTTTCGTGAAATTGCACCTCATTTCGCTAGTAAATTCAATTCTAGGAATTCGGCCAAAAACGCATTCATTTCTTACGCATTTGCGCACGTACAGTTTAGTTATTATTGCTCCATCCTACCAACTGCGCCAATGCATTTAGGAGCCTTAAGGCAACAAATATACACATTTTGGCTTATTACAGCAATATGGCAGTAATATTTTGATTAACGTGAAATTAGCGCCACTCTAGTGTAGTATATTTTATATCCTACGATTTATCATATCGTGTATCACGATTATTCTGGACTATAAGCGGCGTTTGCATATATTATATCATACTAATATGATCATTTAGATATACATACCGTCGGGGATAGTGCAATACCGCGTAAGGAACAAGTGTAGATACGAATCAATATTCAAACAAATGTTAAGCGTTTTATTGAAATGAGAACTTTATCGACAACTGTTATTTACGCGGTATTGCACTATCCCCAACGATACACGAATCGTATGATAAGCGTAATTCATCTATATTTGAGCGTTTGAGTTAAGCTACTTTTTCATAATATTTAGATGACGTATATATAATCGTTAAAATCATATCGTTACTTAGTCCTTAACGTCATACGTGGACAAGTCAAAGTGAACGAATTTAGCTGCAGAAAATGTATATTCTTTTCGATAACAGTAAACATTTATATCTCACTATACGTCCGACTTGTAAAACTTGTAATGGAGTTGAATTGTTACCGCCGTCGATTAAAAATGTTCTAGATACAAATCAGAGAACATTCTCAGAAACGGCGTAACCGTACGCCCTTGTAAGTATCAATTTATTTATATTTTTAAATCGCAACAGAACTATGACGATACAGCTTTCTCAAGGCGTTATTGTGAGATCGCAATTGGAGATATCGATACTAACCTTTTAATAAGTACATGGCGATAATTCACGTAATTACACGAGAGTCAATACACAGATACACAGTAAAGATAGCGATCGAGATCAGTGTATATCTCTGAGTGTGGACTGCCTTTGAAATCTCCACACTCTTAACAACACATATTAAACTCTTGAGCGTCCAGTTAGTCAGCAAAAAACTGTACCCCAGTTGGCAAGCTATACACACAACAAGCACTGCAACTTTTAGGGGGGAAATGACGTAACGTCTGGAGAACAGTTTTCCATCAATTTGCCTCCACGCTCAAAGAGTCCAGAGTAAACTCCAATAAAGTGGGTAAAACGAGCAATATTAGTTTTGAATCGCAACAGAACTACATCGAAACGAAACTTAGCTTAGTCCATGGTACAAGAAAATAAGGTATGGCAGTCCGGAATGACAGGCGAAACTTGACGTCATCACGCTACGATTGGTTAGTTGGTTCTGTCTTTTTTTTTTTCATGACCATGGAATCAATATCCTTCAGCCGAAAACATAAAATATTCTTGAACGTTGGTTCTGTCAATCCGTTTGTGTTGCCAGTGGTGTATTATAATACTCCCCGATTCCCTTGTTACCTGAATGAATCTCATAAAATCGTGAGTGTTTTACATCAATTATTACGATAAAATAAAAATTAGTCAAAGAACATGACAATCATAAATGAATAATTATTATTTTTTGTACGACTGGCGGTAAACATTATTTTTTATCATAAAGCGGCATCTAATCAGTGATGTAGAAAGTCTCACTAGCCGATGTTATACCTTATTTTCTTGTACAGTCGAGTTCATTTACATCTACACACTTACGAGAACAAAAATATCTGAACACGACCGTACCTATTGTCAGGAGCATAAAATCGTGTTCAGATATTTATGTTCTCGTAAGTGTGTAGATGTAAATGAACTCGACTGTACCATGGCTTAGTCGATCCGTGAGATTCGAGCGGCGAAGCATGCGAAGCGATGGATGGCTAAGGAGTGGTCTGCAGCCAGACGCGCAGCCCGCGCGCGCGCTCGGCCACGCCGTCCGAGTTGTCTTGGAGCGATTGTTCGGGCTGTGGAGGAAACGATTGCCAATGCATTGCCACGCTGTACAAGAGTAGCCGAATCGTAGGCGGTAAGAGAGGCACAATAATATTTTTATGCAATCGTTGCACAATGAAGGTTCTTAAAGTCGAGTGCCGCGTTTAGGGCACGAGGCTTGCCGCGTGGCCTAAGTAAGGTGCGAGATTTTAAGACCTAATTGTGTAACTATTGCATACAATACTTTTTATACGAGCAAAACGCAGATAATCTTTTTTTTTACTTTAATCGTCATTCCCCAGTATGAATTGTTACCTATTTTTGATGTAACCTTTTTCGTAAATTTCAAACCGACCTATAAAAAAAGCATGATCGCGATGGTCATTCTTTTGACAAGTAATTTCACCCAATCAGGGAACAGTAGCGTGTTTTCTTTTTATCAAATATGCTGATCTTCCCTTTTTGAATTTCATTTGAGTTGAGTAGAGAGGTGTCTTATGAATATAAAAGTTTAGTAGCGAGTACCATAAAGTATAAATTTTGGTACAAGTTTAAAAAGTGCGTTGTTGTGATTTTGTCTGTGAAATTATATAATAGACTGATTACGCGAGTATAAAAACAAGTTTTAAAGATAACGGTACCCTTCACCCCGTTTTTCCACCCTAACCTCGCGTCTTTCTCTTACAGTCGAGGAATCTATATTTGTTTTCTTTTTCTGAAGAAATCTGTTCGTATTTTAATGGTCATCATTTTAATTAGTCTAAAATACAGAAACAATGTTAAAAGAAAGTAAAAAAAAATTGAAACTTTTTTGGACACTGATATTAATTTAGCTCAGAAAATATTTTGACAAGTTACGAGCAAATTTTAGTTTTTTTTTATACTTACAGCGGAGAGCGTCATTCTGGTATGAGATGTTGTCGGTGCGTTGCAAGAACTTGTTTCCGGCGAGGCTGTAATGGCTGCAAAAAGAATTAAAATGTAATTAATAAAGTACATGACAAAGATAGCATTTTCACAAAGTTAACTTCGCTACCAAACGTGTTAAAAGACGTCCGCTCTCGGCCCTTGCTCACCACGCGCCGTCCATTCTTACGGCCAAGCCACGGCTTCACGCAACCAGCGGAGCGGCGAGCAGCGATCATAGGAGTAAGCGAGACACCGCTAACTCCGTGTTACACGGAGATACGTTTCTTAAGTTTATAACGCGGATCCGATCCATCCGTGACGTTGTCAGTTCGACAGACTTTCATTCAATACCCGAGCGGAGCCGAGATCCGCCGATCCGTAGCCGTACGCAGACACCGCTACGCTACGTATGTTTGACGTGTCAATGTAGTACGGGATCTTAGGACCGCCGGTGCTAAGAACACGGAGCTACGGTTCCGCGTGTAACACGTATATCAGAAGTCCTACTAATAATATTTTATCTATATATATTTTATTACGCAAAATATTTTATCGACAAAAAATATATCGATGTTACTGTATGTTACTGTATTTCTCCACATTTTCAAATGAAAAAATAAACATATTAAAACGTGTATTTACAATACAATACAATACAATAATTCTTTATTGCACACCAACAAGAAAAATGTTACAATTGAAACCTTAATTTATAAATGGTAGACAATAAGCATTTACATGTTTATTTTAAAATAATTTTCATAATATACGTAAATTGTCATTTTGATTGAGATGACATCCTCATACTTTTATTATCTTAAAGAGGCTCGATATCAGATCAGATATGACATCGAACCTCTTTATAGTAATCCAGAATGTTCATTGAGCACATATATTAATTTAATGGACACATTTAAGGGACACAGTTCTAATAAGAAAGCATATCAAACGTACATAAATTGTGATAAACCGTCTGGCTTTCTTGTAGTTTCTATTTTATTCTTACACTTTTCCTCACTTATGTCTTAAAATACACTTTTAATATGTTTTCTTGTAGAACTACGTATAGTTAAGTTCATATCATTGTAATAGTTAAGTACTTATGCTTTCTGAAAAAATGACTGACTGTTGAGTTTCTTTCGGCGTTTCTTCTCAACAGTGGTCTCCTCTTGTGAAATGCCGGTAGACTCAGACATGTAAAAGTGCCCTTGTGGCCTACACGTGGCCTACTTGCAGAATAAAGTTCATTATTTCATTATTTCATTTCATAATTATATCGACATTTTTTTATCGTTATCCTATCCCTAGAACGTGCCCCGAGTTATTTATTTATTTAATCTTTATTGCACAAAAGAAAACTTATCGTACAAAAGGCGGACTTAATGCCATGAGGCATTCTCTACCAGTCAACCTTAGGGCAAAGCGGAAAAATTGTAGGCGGTGCAACTAACTTACACATAAGTAACAAAACATAATTATAATCAAACGTCGGACTATAGGGGGCAGTTTGAGGGCAAGGTAAGGTTTACAAGAAAAATCTAAGTTACGAGTATTATAAACATACGTCGTTATCGCGGGTACAATTACCAATCAGATAAAGAGCAGATAAAACAGAATGTCTATTTGGTAGAAACGGACGTATTCTGCCTACAGCTACTAAACATCTAAGAAGCTCTTTACAGGAGAGTTTTCTCTAGAAAAGATCAATAAAAAATACAGCCGTAATAGGGTATGGGTTAAACTGTTGTCATATGTTTCCATCTGTTTAGTTAACAAGTTTATACATAGGAAATAAGTAGATTTAATTATCTTTTAACATCTTTTTTTTAACAATTTTAACAATATATACGTACTTGTGTGAAGATAACTGTTATCGTCTACTAATTAAATGCTTACCTACTTAGAAGAAAGTCTATTTAAAAAATAAGAAAACAACGTGTGTAATTTTATTTTTACTAACGTGTAATTTTCACATGTATTATTTGGTTTTCGTAATAGATTACAAAGATTTTTTCTAAATTATCTACAGTCAATTTGCGGCGTCTAGCAGTAAATATCCATTTTAATTGACTAAATGATCTTTCAAGATCAACTGTTGTTGTAGGTGCATACTTGAAACGATGGAAATAATCTAGAGTAGTGTGACATACCCGAAATGATGATTCAAGTATTATCTCCTTCCCTTGTATCAACTCATTAATTTTTTTTATTATGTCAAATCCAGTATTTTTCTTCAAGACATTTTTCAGCTTTTTAAATATTTTTTTTCCATTTGCACTCAAATTTAATTTCGATATATGCTTGTATGTTTTTTGAACGATTGCTAAACTTTCACTGAGAGATAGATTCGGGCACTGCAATTTGTTTATAGCGTCTGGAAGTACCTGAAG